>BTHU01000009.1:44150079-44797579 GCA_036184795.1 Tokudaia tokunoshimensis
TATACATATGTATGAAATATATATTCAACTAAAGTACATGCAAGCACCCACATACAATACTATTTTAATGGTACACATTGAGTTGATGCACTGAAAAAGAGACAGTGGTTGAGTGGGACAAGGAAATGTGTGCATCTAGGAACAGTTGAGGAAGATAGGGTGAATATAACCAAACTTATTTTATAAACTTATCCAAATTTAATGAAAATGAAATAAATTTTATTCCCTTTGACGTATTTGTTTGAACATCTGATTTCTCTGGGTATTCAACATGCTAGACACTAATATTTACTTAAACGATTAAATCCTAGTTGTATATTTAAATCAAACACTTAATAAAGATATGTGATCCATGGTACTACTAACATTCAGTGAGTTTTAGCCACAATGTGTGCCTTGAAAGTACCTAACAGCCACTGAAGAGAAGAATATGCTGATAGAAAAGACTGTGTCAATATCAAGTCCTAAAAAGACAAGTAGAGGAGGAAAGGGATTATCTTTCAGTGACAATGGAAAAGGAAACCTAGAAGGAGAGAGACTAGGGACTCCTTAAAATTAGTTCTCTTCAAAACCTTTATGCGTTTACCTTCGCCATCTCCCACCCTAACCCAGCCACAACAAAGATTATAGTAAAACATTTTGTGAATCTACAAATCATTTTACCAGGTCATAGCTAGATGAAAAAGTAGGGGCATAGTTCACACAGATTTGCTCTTTCGGGGGAACTCTCATTTATTCACTTATTTGTTTCTGAGATGAAGCCCAGAGCCCAGTGCACACTGGATCATCAAGGGAATATTCATAAGCAAATAAGTGAAGCCAAAGATTAGTTGCAAAAAAAATAATTTATTAGAATTTAGTGTAGTTCCAAGGAACTAACAATTGTCAATAGCTCCTTGACTAAATGTGGAACTTCATGTCCAACTTCCCTTTTCATGCTAGAGGTTGGTCAATCTTAGAGTGACACAGATGTTCTCCTTGCAATCATGATTGCTATGAGTTCATATGAATAGATATACTCTGTCCTAGTATTCACCCGCCATCTTTAAAACATAGTATTTTTTTTCCATTTTTTGAGAACATCATATAAAATGTTTTGATCATATTTACCCCAAATCCTCTCAGACCCACCCTTTCTCTCAATTCTCTTCTCCCTACTTACCTTCTGGCTCTTATACTCTTTCTGACTCCACTTTCTCATTAATTTATGAATGTTTGGAGGAGTAGATATGTCCCCGCTAGGACAGTCTCATGCTCTGCACTTTAGACAGTTGTAGGTGTCTGTGTTAGTCATAGCTACTACAAACATAATCTTCTCTCTGGGAAATTGAGGGGTGTTTTAAACTATAAGTATGATGGTAAATCACAAGGAATTGACTTAATATACCCATTTAACAAAATAGTATTAGGTGGTTCATAGGGTCTTTGTCTTGTCTATCCATAGTTTCTTGGCCCAATGTTGGTATGAGATATGATAGTTTGACCTTGTGGAGCTGGCCTTAAGTCGAATCAGAAAGTAGTTGGTTTCTCCCATGATTTTCATCTCTCCTCTTGCTCTAGTGGGCATGTATTTCCAGGTAAATCATCATAGTCACTCACAGGGTTCCCATTTGGTTAAAATTGATGATCATTACTTTCCTCTAGTAGCATGCATAGCACCTTCTAGCACCATGAAAACTATTTTTTTTAAGTTGGCATTTACTGTGAAAGGCTGTAGGTCTGGAAAATAACTCATTAGTATGGTACTTCCCACAATGCATAATGCATTGGATTCAGTCTGCAACAGAAAAAAAAATCCACTGACTTTAAAATACCTTTTATTGTAGTGTGTGCTTAAAAAGGGAGAAGTTATTTATTAAGAAAAAGAAGTACAGCCTCTTAAGATTCGTTATTTCATTACTTAGACTATAAAATAATTTGCTACAGTTTTTAAGACTGATTATGTTTTTAAAAAATATAGAATTAAGAAAACGCAATAAAATACTATAACCCAATATCCATTGATCAGTATATCTCTTCAGAGAAACTTCTTGAAGTGGTGGAATAAACACAGAGGTCTTTAATTGGTCAAAATGGAGAATAAGAAATGGTGGAGTTTTCAGCACCAATTGGGATATACACATTGTACTCCTCCCTAAAGGCTCAGTTGTCTAAAACAAAGAGAAGGTTCAAAGAGCTGAAGGCAGTGGGTTACTTCAAGGAATGTGTTTTCTGAACATGGAGGGAAGTAGCACACATGATCTCATGATGATTATGACAGCATGCACAAAACCTTCACAAGCTCAGGACAGACTGGATCCTAACACTGAAGAGAGGGAGCTAGGCATGAAACCTCACTGCCAGCTGAGGTGTTGCTGGCATTTGTCAGTTTCTATGAGAGAGATAATTGGCATTTAGTGGTATGAATCCTCGTAGTTCAACCACTCTTCTCCAAAGAGTAGCTGCACACAACAAATCGAACTCAATGAGTTGTGTTGGTTCTTGCTTTGTTTGTTTGTTTGTTTGTTTGTTTGTTTTGTTTTCCTTTTTTTTTCAAGACAGGATTTCTCTGTGTAGCCCTGGCTATCCTGGAACTCACTCTGTAGACCAGGCTGGCCTCGAACTCAGAAATCCGCCTGCCTCTGCCTCCCAAGTGCTGGGATTAAAGGCGTGCGCCACCACCTCCCAGCTAGGTTCTTGCTTTTTAATGTAGAAGAAGACAACTCAAAATTGGATAAGTAAGGTGAAGAGAATGGAGAGGAAGGAAGTGTCTGAGAGGATTTGGGGTGAATTTGTTCAAAACACATTCTATGATATTCTCAAAAAATGGAAAAAAATACTACATTTTAAAGACTGTAGTTCTATAAGTAAGAAAACGATAACTACAATTGCCTATCAATTGACAAACAGGATGCAAATAAGTAATTCTCAGTCTTACTTTGAGCAAGGGAATCCACTGTTCTTTGGTAATCTGGATTCCCCTACAATGACCCAGCCACCCCCTCCCCAGATCCTGGCACAATTCTGCTGCTTGCAGCAGACTCACTGTAACCAGAACCCCAATTTGCTCTCACTGGAATGTACTGAAGTAATTCAGGTCTTTCATCTTATTTAACTACTGAGCCCGGGTTTATATAAATTCATAATTGTGATTCTACACTTCATGAAAAACATAAACAAAATTAGAAGCTCTGGACAGCAAAGATAATAAATGTTCAAACGGTGCCCTACAGATAAATCACATAGATACAGGATTTCAAACATCAGCCAGTGTGTGGTTCCAAGTCCTTTGAAAAGAAGTAAGTTCTCTGTGACAAGCTGATGTTAACATCTTAATTAATGGGAGAAAGTCAAATAAAAAAACTATTATTCTCTATTGCCTTTATCTGAATTAAACCACAGTACTCTTGTGTTTAAATTTTATTTTCCATTAATAAATTCACTTCAATCTATAAATGTAGCCTTCAAAATGTTGATATTTACATCACTCAGTCAAGTATATTCTGAAAATGACACTCTCTAAAGTATAGACTTCTGTAAGCTTTCTGTCAACTGGAATGGTCAAATACCACTCCAAGGTCACAATGCTGCTTTTCATAGAAAGCCGTTTGTTAATCTGCACTTACCATCCAGTTGAGCAAATTCTGTAAAGTATTTTGGTTCATTTCCTGAACATCCCAGTGGCACAAAGTAACCCTTGCTTGATGTATCTTTATTGTTTCTTTGCCACTGTTATGGCTACCAAAAGGTCAGCTGAAGCTTATGGCACCAAAAGGTCACTTTTGTTATTTTAAAGAGAGAAGTTTTGACATATGATATATTGTGAAGAGAACAGAGACCCTCACTGATGTATTGCAACACTAACCATCACATCTTTCCTTTTTTTAAAGGAAAGACAAAAGAAGTGTATTTTTATCTATGAATCATTTCTAAATATTCAAAATATAGAAAGAATTCATTTTGTACTCCTCTGTCAATCATTTAGCAACCTTTACAATTTAAAAATACAAATCAGTATCTCCAAGAAACAACATTTCACTCCCTCTTATTCCTCACATGGTGTTTGCATAATGATCATGTGTATACTTCTGCTTATTAATATTAGACATGGTTTATAGAATTAAAAACTTTATTAATGGATTTATTGCTAGAACAAAAGTTAATTATCAGGTGCCTATTTTTACTTCCATCTTCCTCTTTATAATAGCAATAATGCTGACAGCTGAACTTGGATCACTGAGAATCCAGCTTTATTGACTACAGGATGTGTGTTTCAAACATACTAAGTAAATATGTATTTAGTTGGAGGAAGCACCAAACCTCTAGTCTGGGTTCACTAAAGACACTTGTCTTTGCTTGACAGTGAGGGGAAGATCTTAATTATCCATCTCTGGGTAGATGAGACCCTATAAGAAACTGAACACAGCAGAAAAAGCTCAACCATGTTTATATGAACATTTCAGGTCCAGCGCTCACCATGGTAAATACCTGAATGGAACTGTAGCCCAAATATGAGTTATGCAATACTAACATTGGAGCCATGATACTGAAGGTAAAAATGCCAGACCCCAAGAATCCTTGTTCACTCAAGAGGGCCGTGCTGGAGCAATAATGATGGGATTTATGGCAACATCATTCCAGCACAAACACTTGGCTAAGTATCTCAATATGGCTTCATAAATTATCTGTAAACATTTCATACATTGTCCTTAATTGTTACGACAACTCTTGAACTCAGCTACTACATTCACTGTATTTTAAACAAGAACATCAAAGCTGAACCCCTTACTTAAAATAGAACATCTAGAAACGTTTCAAACATATTTATCAATTGGACCTTTTCCTTTAAAGAAAAATTGACACAGAACTATAAATATTAACCACATAAGAAGTAATTTATTTATATGTATTTATTTCTAAATCTTAAGATATACATATGTATATGATGTATATGATGTATATGATGCATATGATGTATATGATGAATATGTATGTGTATGAATATGAATATGTATAGGAATATGAGTATGTGTATATGTATTATGCATATGTATATGTGCATGTATGTGTATGTGTATATCTATTGTTCATATGTATATGTACACGTATATTAGTCTTTCTAGGCAACAGAAGAGAAATGAATTGTTATTTTGAAAACAAAAATCTGTAAGTAGAGATTTTAAATAAGAGATGGCAGTTTATAGAAGCTTGAACAGGTTTTATTTTGGCTTTCATGATATAAAAACAATTCTGTGTTACATAGAACAATTGCAAATGATAACAGTTTTTAAACAACTCATCCTGCAATTTCATGAAGCTCTTCAATTTAACTCATCTGGAAGATGAAAGCAGAAGAGGCAGAAAACAGTTTCAAGGTTGAATTGCTAGCATTATCTAACATCTGCTATCAAACCTTAATTGTTAAATTTTCAAGTTGGAATTAGTTGATGAACAGTTCATCATCCACTGCAAATTATCATTCTCTAGAAAATAGTGTTGTAACATATATATTATCCAATCTGCTTTCAGCAATGTCAGCTTCTAAAATTAGTCAAATCATGCTGTCTCTACCAAAGTATCAAAACAGTAAATATATGTTCCATTTATTTCAAGACAAATTTTGAAGCTCTGTTTTGAATGCTGACACTTTTTTCTACAGTTTTAAGGAAGTAAAATTGTACTATGTCAGTATTGCACTGAAAATATCATCATTGACTTAATCCAAAGAGTGGAATGATGCATAGAGTGGGGAATTCATGCCATGCTAGAATTAAAGTTGCTTAAGATGTTATCCGTGTTTGAAAACAGAAATATCATCCCTTTTTTAAAATATGCATATTACAAATTGCTACAGGGCAGTCAACTACCATAAAAGTAATGCGAGCTTTAAAACTCACTGCTTTCCCAAAGATTACTGCACAGTCAGAAACTGAATGATGAGTCAGTAAATGTAGTTATAATGCATGGGATATTCATCTAAGAATGTCTACACTCATATCTGTGCCATACAACAAAACAAAGCTCAAACAACATTTTCTCTAGCAGCGTTTAGAAACTAATGCACAAATAGTGTACTCTTTGACATTGTTCTTAAGCATAAGCACCTCTAGATCTTGCTCAAGTTATTAAGTGAAATGCAAACACTTTTATCTTCTGTTTTAGGTAATATATGTTCCCAACTTAACAAACAACTAAATTTCTTCATATTGGCCCATGTCATGAATTGAAAAAATGTGGAAATGCATGGAATACTTTTTCCCTTACTTGTTTAAGTGACTGAGATTTCATACAATATTAAAATTCCGTTAAGTGAATTCCACACTCTTGGGATACTGCTGTAGTCCATGATTAGCCAATAACATTCCCTCACTCCCTGTGTACTTTTTGTCCTTGTTGCAATGACCTAATAAGCGTTTTTCCTAATCATACATAATTCTCCTTGGATTTGATGCATTTCTTTCAAATAATTTAATAGAAGTGTTTTAATGAGTTTATTTCCTCATTAGTTTTAATTAAAATACAAAATAACGGCTCTCACTGTGAAATTTCCATACATCTCTATCATTTCTTGTACCTCAGTAAATGCATGTTGATTAACATAGCTAAACTTTGTTACATACAGTTTTATGACACCATGCTGTTTTATTTAGGCTGAAGTGCAGAATCTCATTCTTGTGCCGGCTTATGTGCAGATCAAATGATTTGGCATGAGGCAGAAAAAAACATTTTATAACATTTTATTTGAAAGACTCCTTGAGAACTTTAGTAAGTTTTATCCTATAAAATGTGATTCTGGATCCTGGATGGCTCTGTGCCTTCATTTTGTGTGAGTTTTCAGCATATGGCTTTCTTTGAATGTAGGCGTATAAGATAAGAAGACAATGTTCATATGTGGAGGTGATGAGCAGAGAGATATGGTTTTGAATGTCATTTTACTTTGAGAATGAAAACTCTCATGAAACTTCCCTAACTGCCCCCATTTTTGAACATAAAATTTGAAGGCATGTGGATTCATTTTATCATGATATCCCAGTGAAATCGTGAATTCACAATTAGTACAGACAACGCAAGACATCAAACAAGAAAGATTAAGGTTGAAATTAATACCACTGCAGCACAAATACATTTGTAGAGTCATATACAACTGAAAACTTGTTGTGAGTAAGGTCCTGGGACAAATAAGGAAATGAACTGTAATCTCTTGCTAGAGGTTCCTTAAAAGATGCAGTTATAAAGGTCTAACGGCAGTTATTTGCTAATCCTCCATGAATTGGGTAAATTGACTCATTGACACTGTTGGATGATAGGTAGAGAAGAATTTGGTTGGTTTGATTTTATTGAGGAGGGTACTTTATGTCCTTGGCAACAAGTGAATCAGAGAAACTACTGAAAATAGAAAATAATGAGTTACCAAGGAAAGAATACAATCTTAATGAGTAATGAATTTCTTTCAACTTGGAGGCATATATTTGCTTATCTTTGTAAAGGGGGCTTCAAATTCTCTGCTATACAGGCTCCCTTTTCAATATTCTTATTGCCACGTATTATTGACAATTTGCTTAGAATATAACATTGGAAAATACTGTACTATGTGTTATACTATACAGAAGACAAAGAATTAAAGGCTGCATTAAAGGCAATTTGATTGTATTAATCAATTATATATGATGGATTTTTTTCATTTAAAAATTTGTACTTGTCATTTCAAGGACAAATAAAATTGACATGTCTCATTTATGCATTATGAAAAATGTTCATTTCAGAAACTTATTGTAATTTAAAAAGTTACAGATGATAGATAGTATCACTGGCTTCTCACATATTGTTGAAGCATTTGTAACAAGCATTTTTCTCTTAAATAGCAAAACTTTGATCAATGCATTAAAATATGTTTACCCAAGTCAAACAATTTAAGTAGAATTGAAACTTTAATCCCCTATATATTATAGATAATTTTTAAATAAAAATGTTGGTGTATTACTATTATAAATTACTCATGTTGATTTTGATCATTTATGGGTAGTATTAACAAAATTTTAATGAATAAGTCTTTTAACTCTTCTATCTTGCTGTGTGAATGATAGATAATTAAAATGGATAAAGGATAGATATAGAGTTAAGAATGTTCAGAAATTTTAATTGATTCTTTTCTAATTGCTCTAAATTTTATTTCTTAATTGCACCTTGCAGGATGTCCTAGAATCTTTATTTTTCACTAATTTTTTTATTTATAACACACATGTTTAGAAGAACTACATATCACATCCTCCAATGTGGAATTTCCACATGAAATCTTGCAAAATCTCCATGAGAGTTTATCTGATATCATTCGAGTACTTAACCTTTATTTGAATCAGTATAGTTTCTGGAAATTTGCTTTTATACTTTTAAATGTAAACCAGTATTTCCTTTTGTTCCAATTTGGAAGTTCTAAATTTTGACAATAAAAGTTCTTTTCTTTTGCTAAAAAAAAAAAAAGAGGATAACTCAGAATGTGTAATCTTAAAATCGTTGTTGGACTATTAAACAATAAATAATAAAAATATTTAATTACTAAATAATAAATATTTTGAATATTTTCAACGGGAATAGATTATGAAATTTCAGTTTGAATAAAGATATTTTAAAAGGTTAAGAATTAAAATATGTTATTCAACACCAGCAATGTAGAACTACATTCATACATGAGTGTTTTCCAAGTGGTGTATAAAAAGAAAAGGAAGAAAGGGGTATGCTGATTTCCACAGTACAGTGAAGGTAACTAGAAGTATTTCTTAAACATAGGAGGGACTTCCTCCACAAATCAAAAGTATGTCAAGGAGAAGGAAATGTTATCCGTTTGACTGATAAGACAGGAAGATGTAGGAGCTGAGTGAAAACAATCAGGGCAAATTCTCCTCTGCTCCATGATGCTGTGGGATCAGAAAGACTTACAACAACCATACACACATAGACTGAAATCATCCTCAAACTAGATTCTCTAAGTAACATATTAAGTTTCACTGTTCCTAAAAGAACATGGGGTTTCTAAGATTGCTGCTCCTTTTGGTTCCGTCAAAGGAAAGGTGGTCAGGCTTGTCAAGGGAGAACTTGTTTGGTCTCTTTGTGTGGTATTTATAGCCAGGTCTGGTTAATGTCAGTCTTCACTTTATTGGTATTCTCTTAAATCCTGAAATTTTACCCAGACTTTTCCTCATAAGCACAATCTTCTCGAAAACTCTGTAGATTTTCAGCAATATAAAGGTTTCTACTTCTTTCTCTCAAAATATTTTTTTCCTGCTTGCCCCTTTATCATGATGTTCATCGTAAATTTCAGCTAAGACCTCAAGTTCAGCTTGAGTATTTGCTGCTCATATACATCCTCCCTGTTTCCCCCATGCTTCTGTAATGTAAACAAACAAAAGTCCCTTTTCAGAGTCTCAAAGGCTGATTCTTTTTTCGATCATCATTGTTAGTAACGGAGCTGGAAAAACCCAGTCAATCAACTACCATTAGATGATGCTTGAAGGCAGTAGCATGGACATTTAAAAGAATTATTTTATTCACATTTGAATGTATAAAGTTAAATACATCATAGCATATAACATGGAATGTAAGATCACAGTTCCATAAAATTTAACATTTTTTTAAAAAATGTTTATAATATACCTTATAATCTTCTTAATTCTAGATTCAAGTATTTACTCTTGATTGTATTAGAGTAAATGAATGAATGAATAAATGAATAAATAAATTTAATGAAACAAAAGTTTAAAAAAGTTTAAAAAAATGAATGTTTGAATGTCATATTAATGGTAGAAAATATAACTAAGCAATTCAGCCCCAGCTGGAAGACACTGTACATTTCTTAATCTAGTATCAGTAACAAAATAATCTTTTCTCAGAAAATACCACTGCTTGATTTTTTTAAGAACTTTTGTTAAAAGAGATTAAAAGTTATTTCTTTGACTAATGCTGGTTCAATCACCAAAAAAAGTGAGTTCACACTGAGACTTCATGTTTCAATGATTGTTTGGGTTTTAATCATCTACAGTAATAAAAATAAGTATTTGTTTTAAATTAGATGGGAAGGGGTAAAGTTGATGAAAACCATCAATTTAAAAAGCTTATTTTTATTTGATTTATCATTATGATAAATAACCATATCTAATCATTTGAACTTTGGAACATTCAAAACTTGAAATAATATTTTTCAAAACTAACAAATAATAAAATGTTTATTTCTTGAACTTATGGTAGAGTATTTGTTTGTAGTAGTATGTCAGATGTGATATATATTTTCTTGGTCTTAAGTTTTGCAGTAGATGAGCTGTTAATTATCAGTTCTCTGACTGTATTAGTGGTTACTTGGCAGCTGTTTATGTTACTTCAGAAAAATGGCTAGAAAGATTGGAATAATTACATTTTTGTATTCCATGTAGTGTAATCTTTAGATCATACTTCATCATACAAAACCAATAACTAACCTAAAGGAGGGACCAGCCAATAATTTGTGATTTTTCTTGGACTGTGGGAAGGCAGACATCTTATTCTTTCTAGAGTCATGATTTTACACAATCATTGAGCACTCTGTATAATTTTCACTATAAATGCCTCAACTTCCTAAAAATATTGACTAATTTTAACACTTCCTTCACACCTACCCTCAAGTGTCTTATACAGACAAATGCAATATTTATAAATTTTTATCTGCTTCATTTAGTGGTCAATTTCATGGTTTATTCTTTTCTGACTAAAACAACTCTGAGATAAATGCCTTTATTTGAGCACAAATAATTTTCCCAAAAGTAAAAGATGTTTTTTAATATATGGTATGTAGAACTGTGGTGAAACTATAAATTAATATCTAAATTTTTGATCATATCACCCTAAATCTATTACATTTACTCTCCAACAAGCACTCAGTAAATTATTATGAGCATTAAAATTTGCAGATTGCATTCAAGTGTCTTAATACATCATACATAAAAGGCAATTATTAAATTATCTGCTACATAGCTCATGATATATCAAATTGAAAATACACATTATTCACTTCACCAATTACAAAAATTAATTAATTAGTTAAATAATTAATTAATTACAAAAATATTACAACAAAACTTTTTAATAAAACCTCTAAAACTACATTGTAGCAAGATTTACTTTGCAAACAAGAGTAATAATCTTTTCTTTAAAAAATACTTTTCAGAATAGTTTTAGCTATCCTGGGTTTTCTGCTATTCCAGATGAATTTTTGAATTGCTCTTTCTAACTCCTTATTTATAATAGCCAGAAGCTGGAAAGAACACAGATGTCCCTCAAAGGAGAAATGGATTCAGAAGATGTGGTATATTTCCACAATGGAATACTACTCAGCAATTTAAAAAAATGAATTCACGAAATTCCTAGGCAAATAGTCACAACTTGAAAATATCATCCTTAGTGAGGCAACCCAATCACAAAAGAACACACATGGTATGCAAGCACTGTTAAGGGGTTATTAACCCGGAATACCCAAGACACAATTTGCATATCAATAGATTTCCAAGAAGATGGAAGGAGAGACCCCTGGTCCTGGAAAGACTAGATGTAGGGGAATGCCAGGACAGAGAAGGGAGAGGGGGTTGAATGGGGAAAAGAGAGAGGGAAGGGGGCTTATGGGACTTTCGGGGAGGGAGGAAACAGGAAAGGGGAAATGATTTGGAAGGTAAATTAAAAACTTAGAAAATGGAGTTCTGTTCAGGAAATTCTCCCTTGTGCCCATATGTTCAAGGTTCTTCCCTAGTTTCCTTTCTTAGTTTCAGTGTGTCTGGTTTTATGTGGAGGTCCTTGATCCACTTGGAATTGAGCTTAGTGCAAGGAGACAATAATGGGTCAATTTGCATTCTTCTGCATGTTGACCTCCAGTTGAGCTATCACCATTTGTTGAAAAGGCTATCTTTTTTCCACTGGATGGTTTTAGCTCCTTTGTCAAAGATCAAGTGACCATTGGAGTGTGCATTCATTTCTGGGTCTTCAATTCTGTTCCGTTGATCTACATGCCTATCACTGTACCAATACCATGCAGTTTTTAACACTATTGCTCTGTAGTACAGCTTGAGGTCCAGGATATTGATTCCCCCAGAAGTTCTTTTACTCTTGAGAATAGTTTTAGCTATCCTGGGTTTTCTGTTATTCCAGATGAATTTTTGAATCGCTCTTTCTAACTCTATGAAGAATTGAGTTGGGATTGTGATGGGGATTGCATTGAATTTGTATATTGCTTTTGGCAAGATGATCATTTTTACTATATTAATCCTGCCAGTCCATGAGCATGGCAGATTTTTCCATCTTCTGTGGTCTTCTTCAATTACTTTCTTCAGAGACTTGAAGTTTTTGTCATACAGATCTTTCACTTGTTTGGTTAGAGTCACACCAAGATACTTTATATTGTTTGTGGCTATCGTGAAAGGTATCATTTTTCTTACTTCTTTCTCAGCCTGCTTATCCTTTGAGTATAGGAAGGCTACTCACTGAACTCCAATAGCTTATGCTCTAAGATCAAGAATTGACAAATGGGACGTCATAAAATTACAAAGTTTCTGTAAGGCAGAAGACATTGTCAAAAAGACAAAGTGGCAGCCAACTAACTGGGAAAGGATCTTTACCAACCCTACATCCGACAGAGGGTTAATATCCAATATATACAAAGAACTCAAGAAGTTAAACACCAGAGAACCAATTAACCCTATTAAAAAATGTGGTACAGAGTTAAACAAAGAGTTCTCACCTGAAGAATATCTAATGGCTGAGAAGCACCTAAAGAGATGTTCATCATCTTTAGTCATTAGGGAAATGCAAATCAAAACAACCCTGAGATTCCATCTCACACTAGTCAGAATGGCTAAGATCAAAAACACAGGAGACAGCAGTTGTTGGTGAGGATGTGAAGAAAGAGGGACACTCCTCCACTGCTGGTGGGATTGCAAGCTGATACAACCAGTCTGGAAAGCAGTCTGGTGGTTCCTCAGAAAACTGGGCATGACACTCCCAGAGGATCTGGCTATACCACTCCTGGGCATATTCCCAGAGGCTTTACCTGTATGCAATAAGGACACATGCTTCACTATGTTCATAGCAGCCTTATTTATAATAGCCAGAAGCTGGAAAGAACCCAGATGTCCCTCAACAGAGGAATGGATTCAGAAGATGTGGTATATTTACACAATGGAATACTACTCTGCAATTAAAAACAATGAATTCACGAATTTCCTAGGCAAATGGTCAGAACTTGAAAATATCATCCTTAGTGAGGTAACCCAATCACAAAAGAACACACATGGTATGCAGTCCCTGATAAGGGGATATTAACCCAGAATCTCGGAATACCATAGACACAATTCTCATATCAATAGATTTCCAAGAAGATGGAAGGAGAAACCCCTGGTCCTGGAAAGACTGGCTGTAGGGGAATGCCAGGACAGAGAAGCGAGAGGGGGTTGAATGGGGAAAAGAGGGAGGGAAGGGGACTTATGGGACTTTCAGGGAGGGAGAAAACGGGAAAGGGGAAATGATTTGGAATGTAAATAAAAAAACTTAGAAAATAAAAAAAAACTTAGAAAATAAAAAAAAGAAAATAAATTACAAAAATTTAAAAAAATACTTTTCAGAAACTTGTCAATAAAACCATATGTATAACTGAAAAGTCTAAGTGATTAAGAGTAAATGTAAATGAGTCACAAAAGTATTCTGAGCAACTAAAAGTAGGGTAGTTTTTTTGTTTTTGTTTTTGTTTTTGTTTTCCAAACTAAGAACTTCATCACTGTTCCAACAAGGCCAAAACAGTAAGCCATACCTAAATCAAATATACTTTTAATACATATGTATCAAACTCAAAGACTACACTACTCTTTGGAATAATGACTGAAAACCTTAGAGATTTTCCAGGTCAATGCACATGAGGGTTTCTTAAGTCTCTATGATATCTTTTTTTAATTTAATTTTTTTAATTAGGAAATCATCAGACATTACTGAAAATTCATATTGTAATATTCCTAATGTTCCTGAAAAAAGAGCTTATCTGATGAATAGCACTATTGCTGATCTCCAAGTTCAAAGGTGCTTCTGCAATAGCCCTGGCTCTGTTTTGCAAATTCTGCTGATTGCAAACAGCAGCAGGGCTCAGCAACATGAACTTCATGCTATTCTCAGCAACACATATGGAATATGGGGGCAGTACCTCGTAAACTTGGCCAAAGACTCCATCCTTAGTCTGAGAGACTCAAGGGAGTTGTTTGTTTGTGGGGATATATGATTTGTTTTCTTTTCTTTTACCATTTTCCTAAGTGGTTCAGTAGCCCTGTTCTAATTCAGCAGCTACCACAGTTAGCTCTGCAAAGTCACCACTGACCAGATCAAAAGGAAAAGTAAGTGATCAGTTTTGACAGAACTCATCATTGCTTTTGTTTATTTGTTTGTTTGAGGAGGGTTGGGTTTTTTGTTTTGTTTTGTTTTGTTTTGTTTTGTTTTCTTTTCTTTTCCTGCTTCTCTGGAAATCTCCTAAGGCAAACTCTGAGGCAGATTTTCTGACACCCCTGTAGAATTTTAAGTATAATACTGAAACACAATTCCAAAGAAGCACCCCCTCCCCAACCTTATTCCTTTGCTTAATCTACTGAATATGTTGTTTTTTGTTTTCATGACAAAATATTAGATAAGTAAAGCACAGACATGTCACACACACACACACAAAAAAAAAAATAAAAGAAATTTTAAAAAAACACTTAAAATGTACAACACTGTTGAAGAATTGGCTTGCAAAGAAACTTTTACAAAATACTTTCTCAGTATAATTCTGTCCAAATTTTAATTGAGCCTATATGTATGATTAAAAACTTTCGGTCAATGGAAGCTACACATATATTCAAAATACAGTAGCTGAAAATTAGCAACTGCTACATGGTTTACTTAAGTTTTGGCTGCATGCATGACAATTTCTGTACTAAATGCAGAAGTGAACTTTTAAACAAGTCTTACAAGTTAGGTAGACTAACAAGAAGAAAATGATATATAGCACCATTGAGTTATACTAAAAAGAAAGATCACTTAATAAATTTTGTTTATCTTCATTTTATACCCAAGAAAAAAATGCTCAATATCAGAACTCTGAGTAGCCTTAGGAATAATATCTATTTTCTTACCATCATCACACACCTCGCCTCAGCTGATAGTTAATCTTATGTTTAATTACCAAACAGAAACAACATATGTTCTTTTTAAGAATAAATATAGAAACTATTACGAGTTTAGATATTTTAGCCCATCGACATATACAAAAGACAGTGGAGTTATCTAACAGAAGAAACAAGGATTGATACTTTTACTGATATAAAAACATCCTATAAATTCTACATCCTGGATTTAAAAGCTGTTAGAACTAATGTGACAGCATATCAGCAAATTAATGACATTACATAAAAATAAATAGAAAACCTTTCCTTTATGTCCTTTCCTCCTCCCTTAACTGCATGATTCCTAGTGGTCAGACAGGTGACCTGAGAGCGAAAGGTAGGCAGGAACTGAGGAGGGTGATGGAGACAGGAGGCTGATAAGCTTGGTTTAAAAAAAAATGGTTCTCAGGAGACAGGCTTCACTGGTTTCTTTTTATCCAACATTCCAAACTCTTCCACATTTCCCACTAAATACAAACCAAAAACCAAACAAGCAAGCAAAAAACTAAAACCAACCATGGCTGGGTGGCAAGTTCTTCACAGTAATAGCTTACTCTCTGGTGCCAGCTTTTGAACTAATTATGTTTCTACAGCTTTGATTAAATATCACAACCAAAAGCAACCTGTAGAAGAGAGAGTTTATTTGGGTTTTCCTTTCAAGAGTCATATGAAGCCATTGTGACAGAAAGGCATGTCAGCAAGCAACAGGCACGGATCCATCTGCAAAGCTGGGAAACCGAAGGTGAGGCAAACTCTCCAAGCCCATCCCCTGGGATTCACTTCCAGTAGCAACATCACATGTCCTAAAGGTCCCACAACTTCCCCAAAATGTTACTGCCAACTGGGAACCACATATTCTAATATTTGAGCGTACAGAAGATATTCCTAAATTTACTCACCACAGTAAAAATATATTCAGAATTATGAGCAAATACATCAGCACAGAATATCAGATTGATAATGTGTCAATGTATCTGTTACAGTGTGGAATGAGTAAAAAAGAGAATGTGGAAACAGGTTATCAAAGGTAAACAAACACAAAACACAGCAATGTAAATACATTTTGCCGTGCTGGACATTTTTTGTTTTTAACAAAACTCTTACCCAAATTTATATTGCTTTGGTGTTAAGAAGTATATCACAGCACACTTTTATTGATATATATTCATTATGCATAATACAAAGTATGAGATAATGAATTTAATTTATTCCCAGTCCCAAAAGTCAGTCATCTCTATTCTGTATTTGTGATTTTACATTTTGTTCACAGCCACATAAAGATGCTAGCTAGCAACATGTATGGGTGTATTCCTTTTGTATCACCTAATTACAATTCCAAATTCAGCACCCTTGGTGTATATAAAGACTGATCTGACTTTGAAAATTGGTTCATTTCCTTTTTGAACTTTCTCGGAGCATGCATTGACCCATGATGTACCACTTACATGTCTCTGCCTTTAGCTTGTTCAACATCACAACTGCTTCCTTCCGACCCTAAGTATTTATAGTCTCTGCTCATTTTGTCTGACTCACTACTTATTAAAAAACCAGAGCAAGGTTTCTGAGAATTCAATACCTTTTCACATCATACTTTTTTCTCTCCTAAAAGTATATACTGTTGAAAACTTAAGAGTTCAGCTGTAGTAGCTGGAAAACCAACAAGAACAATAAATGCACTAGAACAAAAATTAAAAACTCAAATGCTCGGCAGATAACAGGGATGAACAAAGTGAATTCTGTGTGGAGCAGTTTGCGAATTATTTGGATTCTGGCTAAGAAGATCACACATATTTTATCCAGAGTGTTTATTCTTTTCCACTTCAAGCAGTTAACTTCAGTGTAATTAGTTCTAAACCACTATACATGTGGCCATTAAATGCTGTTTAATTATACCTAAAAGAAAAATGAGTTGTTTTAAATTGTTTATCTGTCCTTGGTTTAACTTTGGTAAGTGATATCTATCAAGAAAATTATCCATTTCTTTCAGATTTTACAATTTTGTAAAGTATAGGTTTTTGAAGTAAGACCTAGTGATTCTTTGGATTCTTCCAAAGTCCATTTTTATGTCCTCTTTTTGATTTCTGATTTTGTCAACTTGGATATTTTCCCTCTGCCTTTTAATTAGTTTGGATAAGGATTTGTCAATCCACCATTGCTAGTAGGAATGCAAACTTGTACAACCACTTTGGAAATCGATATGATGACTTCTTAAAAAAATTGGGAATTGATTTACCACAAGATCCAGATATACCACTCCTGGGCATATGCCCAACAGATACTTCTACAAGGACACTTACTTAACTATGTTTATTGTGTCTTTATTTGTAATACCCAGAAAGTGGAAACAACCTAGATATCCCCCAACTGAAGAATACATAAAGAATATGGGCTGCATTTAGATAATGGAGTATTTATTTTGGATTTTGAATTTACTTTTTTTAAAATTTTATTTTCTAAGTTTTTTTTATTTACATTCTAAATCATTTCCCCTTTCTCGTTTCCTCCCTCCCCGAAAGTCCCATAAGCCCCCTTCCCTCCCTCTTTTCCCCATTCAACACGCTCTCCTTTCTCTGTCCTGGCATTCCCCTACATCCAGGCTTTCCAGGACCAGGAGTCTCTCCTTCCATCTTCTTAAAAATCTATTGATATGCGAACTGTGTCTAGGGTATTCTGAGATTCTGGGTTAATATCCCCTTATCAGTGACTGCATACCATGTGTGTTCTTTTGTGATTGGGTTACCTCACTAAGGATAATGTTTTCAAGTTCTGACCATTTGCCTAGGAATTTCATGAATTCATTGTTTTTAATTGGAAAGGAGTATTCCATTGTGTAAATATACCACATCTTCTGAATCCATTCCTCCGTTGAGGGACATCTGGGTCCTTTCCAGATTCTGGCTATTATAAATAAGGCTGCTATGAACATAGTGGAGCATGTGTCCTTCTTGCATGCAGGTAAAGCCTCTGAGTATATGCCCAGGAGTGGTATAGCTGGATCCTACGGGAGTGTCATGCCCAGTTTTCTGAGGAACCGCCAGACTGCTTTCCAGAGTGGTTGTACCAGCTTGCAATTCCACCAGCAGTGGAGGAGTGTTCCTCTTTCTCCACATCCTCGCCAAAAACTGCTGTCTCCTGTGTTTTTGATCTTAGCCATTCTGACTAGTGTGAGATGGAATCTCAGGGTTGTTTTGATTTGCATTTCCCTAATGACTAAGGATGATGAACATCTCTTTAGGTGCTTCTCAGCCATTAGATATTCCTCAGGTGAGAACTCTTTGTTTAGCTCTGTACCCCATTTTTTAATAGGGTTACTTGCCTGTCTGGAGTTTAACTTCTTGAGTTCTTTGTATATCTTGGATATTAGCCGACTGTAGGATGTAGGGTTGGTAAAGATCATTTCCCAGTTAGTTGGTTGCCGCTTTGTCTTTTTGACAGTGTCTTTTGCCTTGCAAAAACTTTGTAATTTAATGAGGTCCCAATTGTCTATTCTTGATCTTAGAGCATAAGTTATTGGAGTTCTGTTCAGGAAATTCTCCCCTGTGCCCATATGTTCAAGGTTCTACCTAGTTTCCAATCTATTAGTTTCAGTGTGTCTGGTTTTATGTGGAGGTCCTTGATCCACTTGGAATTGAGCTTAGTGCAAGGAGACAATAATGGGTCAATTTGCATTTTTCTGCATGTTGACTTCCAGTTGAGCCAGAACCATTTGTTGAAAAGGCTATCTTTTTTCCACTGGATGGTTTTAGCTCCTTTGTCAAAGATCAAATGACCATAAGAGTGTGGATTCATTTCTGGGTCTTCAATTCTGTTCCATTGATCTACATGCCTGTCATTGTACCAATACCATGCGCTTTTTAACACTATTGCTCTGTAGTACAGCTTGAGGTCCGGGATACTGATTCCCCCAGAAGTTCGTTTACTCTTGAGAATAGTTTTAGCTCTCCTGGGTTTTCTGTTATTCCAGATAAATTTTTGAATTGCTCTTTCTAACTCTATGAAGAATTGAGTTGGGATTTTGATGGGGATTGCATTGAATCTGTATATTGCTTTGGCAAGATGGTCATTTTTACTATATTAATCCTGCCAATTCAAGAGCATGGCAGAATTTTCCATCTTCTGAGGACTTCTTCAATTTCTTTCTTCAAAGACTTGAAGTTCTTGTCATACAGATCTTTCACTTGTTTGGTTAGAGTCACACCAAGATACTTTATATGGTTTGTGGCTATCATGAAGGGTATCATTTCTCTTACTTCTTTCTCAGCCTGCTTATCCTTTTAGTATAGTAAGGCTACTGACCTGCTTGAGTTGATTTTATATCCGGCCACTTTGCTGAAGTTGTTTATCAGCTGTAGGAGTTCTCTGGTGGAGTTCTTTGGGTCGCTTAAGTATACTATTATATCGTCTGCAAATAGTGATAGTTTGATTTCTTCCTTTCCAATTTGTATCCCTTTGACCTCTTTTTGTTGTCTAATTGCTCTAGCTAGAACTTCAAGTACTATATTGAAAAGATATGGAGAGAGAGGGTAGCCTTGTCTAGTCCCTGATTTTAGTGGGATTGCTTCAAGTTTCTCTCCATTTAGATTGATGTTGGCTACTGGTTTGCTGTAAATTGCTTTTACTATGCTTAGATATGGGCCTGGAATTCCTGATCTTTCCAAGACCTTTAGCATGAAAGGATTCTGAATTTTGTCAAATGTTTTCTCAGCATCTAATGAGATGACCATATGGTTTTTTTCTTTGAGATTGTTTATATAGTGGATACATTGATGGATTTCCTTATGTTAAACCATCCCTGCATCCCTGGGATGAAGCCTACTTGATCGAAGTGAATGATCGTTTTGATATGTTCTTGGATTCGGTTGGCAAGAATTTTATTGAGTATTTTTGCATCGATATTCATAAAAGAGAATGGCCTGAGATTCTCTTTCTTTGTCCGATCATTGTGTACTTTTGGTATTAGCATAATTGTGGCTTCATAGAACGAGTTGGGTAGTGTTCCTTCTGTTTCTATTTTGTGGAACAGTTTGAAGAGTATTGGTGTTAGGTCTTCTTTGAAGGTCTGATAGAATTCTGCACTAAAACCATCTGGACCTGTGCTTTATTTGGTTGGAAGACTTCCAATGACCACTTCTATTTCTTCAGGGGTTATAGGACGGTTTAGATGGTCTATTTGATCCTGATTTAATTTTGGTATTTGGTATCTGTCAGGGAAATTTTCCATTTCCTCGAGATTTTCTAGTTGTGTTGAATACAGGCTTTTGTACTAGGATCTGATGATTTTTTTTAATTTCCTCAGTTTCTGTTATCTCTCCCTTTTCATTTCTGATTTTATTAATTTGGATACTGTCTCTGTGCCCTCTGGTTAGTCTGGCTAAGGGCTTATCTACCTTGTTGATTTTCTCAAAGAAACAACTCCTCGTTTTGTTGATTCTTTGTATGGTTTTATTTGTTTCTACTTGATTGATTTCAGTCCTGAGTTTGATGATTTCCTGCCTTCTACTCCTCTTTGGTGTATTTGCTTCTTTTTGTTCCAGGGCTGTCAGGTGTGCCATTAAGCTGTTAGTGTATGCAGTCTCCAGTTTCTTTTTGGCAGCACTCAGGGCTATGAATTTTCCTCTTAGCACTGCTTTCATTGTGTCCCATAAATTAGGGTATGTTGTGCCTTCATTTTCATTAACTTTCAAAAAGTCTTTGATTTCTTTCTTTATTTCCACCTTGACCAAGTTATCATTGAGTAGAGCACTGTTCAGCCTCCATGTGTACGTGGGTTTTCTTTTGCTTTTGTTGCCATTGAAGACCACCCTTATTCCATAGTGATCTGATAGGAGGCATGGGATTAGTTCTATCTTCTTATATCTGTTAAGGTCTGATTTGTGACCAATTATATGGTCAATTTTGGAGAAGGTACCATGAGGTACTGAGAAGAAGGTGTATTCTTTAGCTCTAGGATGAAATGTTCTCTATATATCTGTTAGTTCCATTTGGTCCAAGGCTTCAATTAGATTCACTGTGTCCCTGTTTAGTTTCTGCTTTCCTGAACGATCCATTTCAGAGAACAGGGTGTTGAAGTCACCCACTATTATTGTGTGAGGTGTGATGTGTGCTTTGAGCTTTAGTAAAGTTTCTTTTACGAATGAGGCTTCCCTTGCACTTGGAGCATAGATATTCAGAATTGAAAGTTCTTCTTGGTGGATTTTTCCCTTGATCAGTATGTAGTGTCCTTCTGTTTCTTTTTTGATGACTTTAGGTTGAAAATCAATTTTATCTGATATTAGGATGGCTACTCCACCTCGTTTCTTGGGGCCATTTGCTTGTAAAATTGTTTTCCAGCCTTTTACTCTGAGGTAGTGTTTGTCTTTGACACTGAGGTGCGTTTCCTGCATGCAGCAAAATGCTGGGTCCTGTTTACGTATCCAGTCTGTTAGTCTATGTCTTTTTATTGGGGAATTGAGACCATTGATATTAAGAGAGATTAAGGCATAGTGATTATTGCCACCTGCCAGTCTTGATGCTATCTTTATGTTTGAGTGGTTATCTACTTTTGGGTTTGAAGCAAGAAGGTTACTATCTCATTTTTTCCAGGGTGTTGTTTCTCTCCCTGTATTGGCGGTTTCCACCTATTATCCTTTGCAGGGCTGGGTTTGTGGAAAGATATTGTGAAAATTTGGTTTTATCATGGAATATCTTGGTCTCTCCATCTATGGTGATTGAGAGTTTTGCTAGGTAGAGTAGTCTAGGCTGGCATTTGTGCTGTCTTAGTGTCTGCATGAGATCTGCCCAGGATCATCTGGCTTTCACAGTCTCTGGTGACAAGTCTGATGTGATTCGGATGGGTCTTTCTTTGTATGTTACTTGGCCCTTTTCTCTTACTGCTTTTAATATTCTTTCTTTGTTTAGTACATTTGGTGTTTTAATTATTATGTGACGGGAGGTATTTCTGTTCTGGTCCAGTCTGTTTGGAGTTCTGTAGGTTTCTTGTACGTTCATCGGCATCTCTCTCTTTAGGTTAGGGAAGTTTTCCTCCATAATTTTGTTGAAGATGTTTACTGGCCCTTTAATTTGCAAATCTTCACTCTCATCTATACCTGTAATCCTTAGGTTTGGTCTTCTCAGTTTATCCTGGATATCCTGGATGTTTTGGGTTACACGTTTTTTGCATTTTGCATTTTCTTTGACTGTTGAGTCGATGCTTTCTATGGTATCTTCAGCACCTGAGATTCTTTCTTCCATCTCTTGTATTCTATTGTTGATGTTTGCATCTATGACTCCTGATTTCTTCCCAAGGTTTTCTATCTCCAAAGTTTTCTCCATTTGTTATTTCTTAGGTGTTTCTACTTCCTTTTTTAGATCCTGGATGGATTTGCTGATATCCTTCACTTGTTTGTTTGTATTTTCCTGTATTTCTTTAAGGTAATTTTGCATTTCCTCTTTCAGGATTTCTGCCTGTTGACCCAAGTTCTCCTGCATTTCTCTAAGCAATTTTTGTGTTCCCTCCTCATGGGATTCCATCTGTTGATCCATCGTCTCCTGCAATTCTTTAAGCAGTTCTCCTGTTTCCTTTGTAAGGGCATCTATCCGTTGATTCATTTCTTTAAACGATTTTTGTGTTGTCTCCTTGTGCGCCTCCATCTGTTGATCCATGTTCTCCTGCATTTCTCTAAGCAATTTTTGTGTTTCCTTTGTAAGGGCTT
Source organism: Tokudaia tokunoshimensis (assembly GCA_036184795.1). Lineage (NCBI taxonomy): Eukaryota > Metazoa > Chordata > Mammalia > Rodentia > Muridae > Tokudaia > Tokudaia tokunoshimensis. The sequence goes on from BTHU01000009.1 coordinate 44,172,941, forward strand.
CTAACCGTTGATTCATGGTCTCCTGCAATTCTTTATTAGATTTATTTGTGTCCTTCTTGTGATCCTCTAATAGCATCATGAGAAGTGATTTTAAATCTAGATCTTGTCTTTTGGGTGTGGTGGGGTATCCAGGACTTGCTGCTGTTGGAGAGTTGGGTTCTGATGGTGCCATATTACTTTGATTTCTGTTAATAACGTTCCTACGTTTGCCTTTTGCCATCTGGTTACCTCTGTTGTTAGTTGGTCCTGCTGTCACTGGCTGTTGGTTGGACCTCCTGTGAGCCTGCAAAGCTATTTCTGGCCCCCCTGGATTACCGGGATTCCCCTGGCACCGATTTCTGGGGCCTGCCCTGCTCTTGAGTGACTTTGGAGCCCTGATGTGCCTTGCCCCAAGTGATGTTATATTGGGGAGTCCCTTCACATCCAAAGGCTCAGCATAGTGGATTCCTGGAGCAAAGGTCGCCAAAGGGAGGCTGGTAGGCTCCTGCCCTGTGCAGGGGTGTGTGATCTTTCCCAGAGGGGAGGGAGAGGGCATCCATCTGCAAGGCAGAAGTCCCACAGCCGAGCTGGTGCGCTGGTTACTGCAGATCCGCCCACCTCTTGGTAGCAGGGTACACACAAGCTGCCCGAGACCCAAGCGATATTATGCCTGTCTGTCTCCGAGCCTGGCTGTCCCAACTACCTGGCAACTGGAGCAAAGATTGCGGAGTGCACTCTGCACTCTCTCGATGGCGCAGGTCACCCTGCAGAGGGGATGGCCCACAGCAGAGCTGGCGCCCAGAGGACCACAGTGCTGTCTCGTTCTTGGGAGAAGAAGGAAGCCCCAACAGGCCGTGTCCCAAGAGATGTTATATTGGGGGAACCTGGGTACCTGTCTCCTCAGTGCAGTCTACTGGAACAGAGGTCGCCAAAGGGAAGCTGGTAGGCTCCCGCCCAGTGCGGGGGGGGGGGGTCCCTCTGCCAGGCAGAATTCCCACAGCAGAGCTGGTGCGTCGATCACTGCAGACCTGCCCAGCTCTTGGGAGCAGGTTACACACAAGCTGCCTGAGACCCTAGCGATATCATGCCTGTCTATCTCTGAGCCTGGCTGTCCCAACCACCTGGCCACTGGAGCAAAGATGGCGGAGTGCAATCTGCACTCTCTGGGCAGCGCAGGTCACCCTGCAGAAGGGATGGCCCACAGCAGAGCTGGCGCCCAGATGACCACACTGCTGTCTTGTTCTTGGGAGCAGACGGAAGCCCCAACAGGTCGTATCCCAAGCGATGTTATATTGGGGGAACCTGGGTACCTGTCTCCTCAGTGCAGTCTACTGGAACAGAGGTCGCCAAAGGGAAGCTGGTAGGCTCCCGCCCAGTGCGGGGGGGGGGGGTCCCTCTGCCAGGCAGAATTCCCACAGCAGAGCTGGTGCGCTGGTTACTGCAGATCTGCCTAGCTCTTGGGAGCAGGGTACACACAAGCTGCCTGAGACCGAAGCGATATTATTCCTGTCTGTCTCTGAGCCTGGCGGTCCCAACTACCTGGCCACTGGAGCAAAGTTGGCGGAGTGCCTACATAATGGAGTATTATTCAGCTGTTAAATAAAAGTCAGGAAATTTGCAGGCAACTGGATAATATTAGAAAAGATCATCCTAAGTGAGGTAACCCATATCCAGAAGACAAACACGGTATATACTCACTTACAAGTGGATATTAGCCATAAACTTAATAATAACCATGCTACAATCCACAGACCCAAAGAAGCCAAGTAAGAAGAAGGGCTCAAGGAGGGACATGTGTGACTCTCACTAAGGAGTAACAGAGTAGATGTTATGGGTGAATTGGGAGAGAAGACTGTACAGGTGTGAGCGTAAGGATGAGAAGAGAAGGGTCCAGTTGAGGGAGAATGGAGGAAGAAAGAAATAGAAGAAACAACTGGAATCTGGGGGCATTTCTAGGAAGACTTAGAAACCTAGGGTGATGAAAATTTCCAGAAATCCATCAGGGAGACCCTAGATAAGACTATTAGCAATAGGGGATACAGAGCCTGAACTGGTCATCTTCTGTAACCAAACAAGACTTCCAGTGGAAGGATTGTGACAATTTTCAACCTATAATTTGTCGTTTCTAAATGATATGCTTAGGTAAAGTCGGCACAGAAATTGTGTCATGGAAGACCAATGACTGGTCAAACTTCAGACCTATGCCAAAAGATGGAATCCACTCCTAACACATCTGGCCGGGAAAGCCAGAAGTCAAAGGCTAGATAGCTTAGAAACTCAAGATATAAGCAAACAGGAACGACAAAAAATAAGTCAAGGAAATGATTCCTAGAGATATTCTGCTATACTCATAGATTGGTATCTAGCCTTATTGTCATCAGAGAGGCTTCAACTAGCAACTGGTGGAAACTGATGTAGAAAATCACAGTCAAAAATTAGACAGAGCTTGGGGAATCCTGCATAAGAAAGGGAGGAAGGATTGTACGAGCCTGAAGATCAAGGGCACCATAAGAAACTCTACAGAATCAACTAACTAGGGCTCATAGGGGCTCACTGAGACTGAATTGTCAACTTGGAGACCTGATGAGTGGGACCGACCTAGGCCTTCCACAAAGGTTACAATTGCGTAGCTTGGTCTCCATGTGAGACTCTTAACTGAGGGAACAAGCTCTGTCACTGATCATCCCTTAAAGTATGCATACAAGAAAAGTCATATTGATTGTGTAGGTTATTTTTATGTATTTAGGATTATGTGTGTATGTGCATGCACTCATGCATGCATATATACACACATGTTGTAGGGATACATAAGACTATTTTAAGAGGAAAAGGGCAAGGAGAAAATGGTGTGATTGTGCTATAATCTCAAATGTAAAGACATAATAAAAGAAAAGATAAAATTTGAACATTAGTTTTAGAGATCAATGAATTACAAGTATAAATATAAGTTACAAATATAGATATAAGTTGAAAGTGTTCTAAATTAATTAATATTCCCTGACAACGATTAGTGACTTTAATAAGCTAGTAAGATTATTGCTACACCATTATTTAAGCTTGACACCTCATCTATAAGCAGAACAATAATGAAACTTTATGATTAAATGAGACACTTAAACATGTATGGAATCCTACTGTTCGGCTAATTAAGTCTCAACCAATACAAATTTCCTTTTCCTACCACTATGGAAAGAGTGGAATGGTAACAAAGATGCTTTATAACTCCTGATGTTCTCAGCATCCTGATTACCCATGGACGTGCAATTCACTTCATCAGAGGAAAAAAAAAACAGACTTTTTTTGATAAAATATTTTTATCCCCTTTCTTCAGGTTAAAAATATGTGGTAATTTTTAAAAAGTAAGTTAGGATGGCTAAGAAAACTAAAGAAACTCATGAATCAATAGATGTTTAAAATAAAATACAGGTAAACTTTATGGCAAACATTGAAATTCAAAAAACACTTGATCCCAAATTTCTTCCAATGTGATGTTAGTTGCAATCCACAACTTTCTCCCTTCCCAAAATATGTACCAATGAAGTTCAAACAAAATTGACTCTTCTTAAACTGAACGTAGACCACTGATTAGAACATGGAGATAGTCAGAAACCTACTGAAGTGTTTGATACAAATGACCTAAAGTGACATTGTACTGCATGTAATCAAGTCTATATTAAAGAAAGACTGTGTATTATCCAAATCAGAGAGAGTATTCTCCTTTGCTTGTGGAAGTCATTAAAGTTAGGAGCAATCTGTAGCTCTTCATCTTATGCAAAATTACTTAAGTAGATTCTGAGCTTCCTGTTTGGCTTCTGGAGAACTTCAAAATCAGTTCAGATCTCACAAGTTAGAAAAAGAAAACACATACATGGCCCAAATTGAAAATAAACACTTTTTTAAGTCTACCAAAGCAATTATGTCACAACTCAAGATTGCTCCTTAGCATTAGATACTCACAGCCCTATTAGAGAAGAAGCCACCATAGGACAGGGACTTCTGGCCTCGGACGTGGGAACAGAAACTTAAGCTGCTGCAGTAGAAGGGAAGTATTTGACTCATTGGAAACTCAGTACAGATATGCCACAAAATTTGCAGCAGTCATAGGCTTTATAGGAGAAATTACTTCTGATGTTCAGCTAACTACACATAGCTTCCAATTGCTTTCTAGCTATTTATTCTTACAATCTTGAACAAAGGCTATATAATCGATCTTAACCAGGGACATCTATGTTTGCAGTGAATGTTTACATGTTACAGTGAACACTGTAAAAATGGGAAAACTAAGAATGTGTAGCTGGAAGATGAGAAGAGCTTTAAAATCCCATCTTCTAGACAACACACAACCATAGTGACTGCAAGCTCCAAGCAGCTAGAGTTATTTACAGTGTGTCTATGCAAGGAATGCTTTCTAAGGCATCTTCAGAGAAGCTTCTTCTTGCGATAGATGACAATAAAGAGACCCTCAAATGGCCAAAGTGCAGAGAATAAGTAACTGTGAAGTGCTCAACCATCAATGTGAATTATATATCATAGCCTACCTCAGCAGTTGTCATGGAAGAGAAGGCAGGAGGACTGTAAAAGCCAAAGATGGCAGATAACTTCAAGGAAACTGTTTTCTAGACAGAAGAGGAGAGTAATACAGCCTTTGATAGCTGTTGCCAGGGAGTTGGGTTGGAAAGTCAATTCTCTCTAATGATGGTGTGACTCCAAGTAGATAGACTTGCAGTGTGCACGGCAGGTTTCATTCCCAAGAGTACTTGGGCAGCACAAAATATATTCAGTGGAAGAGGAGGAGGAGGAAGAGAAGACTCAAAGTAAGGGTGAATTTAGGAGGATGTGGATAGGAGGAATGAATGTTATCAAATACATTGAATAGAATTCCCAAATAATTAAGAGAATATTACATTTATAAAACAAAAACTATATCAGGGAACAGGGCATGAGTATCTTAGGAGGTGGTAATGCTTTGAACTATTTCCATGATCCACAAGTCATAATAAAACTTGGTATCTCTTCAAACAGTATTTGGGGGTAGGGGAGCTTTAAAAGGTAAGTTATAGTGCCCTAGGACTTGGATGATGTTCTTGTCTACTGCCTTCGTCTTTCTGACTTATAGAATCAGGCCACTGAAATGTCCAGCACCTTGTTTTTAGACCACCAAGCCTCAAGAACTGTGGAAAAATATACTACTGTTTTCAGATTTCCCAATCTTCAGTATTTAGTTCCAGCAGCACTAAATGTAATGCAAAGGAGCTGGAGGGAAGAGACACTGTAAATTGCAAAATATGTGGAACAAATCACATAAGATACTTCAGAAATACTAACAACTTTGCTGTATTATATATGATAAAAGTATATTTATTTAGGAAATACAATCTGATGTTACAATGACATTGTAATTATTGCAAACTCAATTGACAACTTACCATTTGTGGCCGGGCACAAAGGATTACTTTAATGACCAACTCTTATCTTGCTTTTGTGATCAGATGGGGACCAAATCCAGGCCATGTAGATGCAAAGTCAATGCTCAGCAACTGAGCAACATAAGAACCTCTTAGTTTCGGTCTCATACACACACACACACACACACACACACACTCAAATTTATATTTATTGATTTATGTACATCCCAAACACTGTCCCCTCCTGGTTCCACCATCACAAAGACCCTCTCCTATTTCTCATCTAATCTCCTCTAGTCTCCCCTACTCTGGCACATCCAGGCTCTGCCAGAGTAGGTACATCCTTTTCAATCAAGGCCAGCCAAGGCCTCCATTGGACAGATACTACAGACTATAGATTTAGGGAGAGCCTCTGCTCCAGTTTTTGGAAACTGAGGTGCATGTCTCCTATATTTGGGGAAGAGGGGCTCATGCCAGCCTTTGTGTGCTCTTTGGTTAGTGGCTCAGTCGAGAGCTCCCAGACATCCAGGTTAGCTGACTCTGTTGGTCTACCAGTGGGTTTCCCATTCACTTTCTTTATCACAATGAATTCCTGGTAGAGGTTAGGAGTCTGCATACTTTCTTATAAATCTCTTGCAAAAGCAGTTGGTGATTCAGTTGAATTTAAACTTAATAAAAGAAATTAATTTCTTTGCCTGAAAGACATAGAAGAGATATCTGAGCATCTGTCTATCTGTGTGACCTCTTAATTTGTGCTCTCCCTCACTGTGTGGGACACTTTAGATTTGCTTAACCCTGTATCATGTTGTTCCCTTCACTGTTCTGTAGACTCCAAGTACTTAAGTGTACAGTTTAATTAATTTTGGATTCAAGTATATGTCATAAACACAATAGATTAGAAATAAATATTTAACAAATCAATTAATTAATCAATGAATTAATTATATAAAATTTACCTACAAGTCAGATTTTTTCAAAAGTTGAAAGAAACATTTGCCATGTCTTTATCCAACGTCTTTAGTCATTACACGGCAATCAATCAAGATTTCACTGAGAGTCCATCAGTTCAATCAGAATAGCTATTACCAATTAATCATAGTAACAAATGCTGGTGAGAATCTAGAGAGAAAGAAATCCTGTGCCTATGAATTCTAGGATGTTCCCCACTTTCTCTTCTATTAGTTTCAGTGTATCAGGTTTTATGTGGAGGCCCTTGATCCACTTGGACATGAGCTTTGAAGATAAGAATGGATCAATTTGCATTCCTCTACATGCTGACTGCCAGTTGAACCAGCACCATTTCTTGAAAATGTTGTCTTTTATCCACTGGATAGCTTTAGCTCCTTTGTCAAAGATCAAGTGACCATAGATGTGTGGGTTCATTTTTATTATATTAATCCTGCCAATCTATGAGCATGGGAGATCTTTCCATCAGAACACCAATGGCTTCTGCTCTACGATCAAGAATTGATAAATGGGACCTCATAAATTTGCAGAGCTTCTGTAAGGCAAAGGATAATGTCAATAGGACAAAACAGCAATCAAATGATTGGGAAAAGATCTTTAACAATCCTACATCTGATAGAGAACTAATATCCAATATATACAAAGAAATCAAGAAGTTGAACTCCGGACGATCAAATAAATCTATTGAAAATGGGGTACAGCGATAAACAAATAATTCTCAACTGAGGAAACTTGAATGGTTGAGAACCACCTAAAGAAATGTTCAACATCCTTAGTCATCAGGGAAAGGAAAATCAAAACAACCGTGAGATTGCACCTCACACTAGTCAGAATGTTTAAGATTAAACTTTCAGGTGACAGCAGATGCTGTCAAGGATGTGTAGAAAGAGGATCACTCCTTCATTGTTGGTGGGATTGCAAGCTGGTACAACAACTCTGGAAATCAGTCTGGTGGTTCCTCAGAAAACTCTGCATAGTATTTCCTGAGGACCCAAATATATCACTCCAGGGTATATTCCCAAAAGATGGTCTAACATATAACAAGGACACATGCTTCACTATGTTCATAGCATCCTTATTTATAAAAACGAGAAACTGGAGAAGACCTACATGTGCTTCATCAGAGGAATGGATACATTTACATAATGGAATACTACTCAGCTATTAAAAACAAGGTATTCGTTTAGCTCTGTACCCCATTTTTTAATAGGGTTACTTGACTCTCTGGTGTTTAACTTCTTGAGTTCTTTGTATATATGGGATATTAGCCCTCTGTCGGATGTAGGGTTGGTAAAGATCATTTCCCAGTTAGTTGGTTGCTGCTTGGTATTTTTGACAGTGTCTTTTGTCTTACAGAAACTTTGTAATTTTATGAGGTCCTATTTGTCAATTCTTGATCTTAGAGCATAAGCTATTAGAGTTCTGTTCAGGAAATTCTCCCCTGTGCCCATATGTTCAAGGTTCTTCCCTAGTTTCCTTTCTATTAGTTTCAGTGGTCTGGTTTTATGTGGAGGTCCTTGATCCACTTGGAATTGAGCTTAGTGCAAGGAGATAAGAATGGGTCATTTTGCATTCTTCTGCGTGTTGACCTCCAGTTGAACCAGCACCATTTGTTGAAAAGGCTATCATTTTTCCACTGGATGGTTTTAGCTCCTTTGTCAAAGATCAAGTGACCATAGGAGTGTGCATTCATTTCTGGGAGTTTTCACCTGAAGAATATCTAATGGCTGAGAAGCGTTAGACATTCTTAATAAAACCTAAAGAGATGTTCATCATCCTTAGTCATTAGGCAAATGCAAATCAAAGCAACCCTGAGATTTCATCTCACACCAGTCAGAATGGCTAAGATCAAAAACACAGGAGACAGCAGTTGTTGGCGAGGATGTGGAGAAAGAGGAACACTCCTCCACTGCTGGTGGGATTGCAAGTTGATACAACCAGTCTGGAAAGAAGTCTGGCGGTTCCTCACAAAACTGGGCATGATACTCCCAGAGGATCCAGCTATACCACTCCGGGGCATATACCCAGAGGCTTTACCTGCATGCAATAAGGACACATGCTCCACTATGTTTATAGCAGCCTTATTTATAATAGCCAGAAGCTGGAAAGAACCCAGATGTCCCTCAACAGAGGAATGGACTCAAAAGATGTGGTATATTTACACAATGGAATACTACTCTGCAATTAAAAGCAATGAATTCACGAAAATCCTAGGCAAATGGTCAGAACTTGAAAATATCATCCTTACTGAGGTAACCCGATCACAAAAGAACACACATGGTATGCAGTCACGGATAAGGGGATATTAACCCAGAATCTCGGAATACCATAGACACAATTCTCATATCAATAGATTTCCAAGAAGATGGAAGGAGAGAACCCTGGTCCTGGAAAGCCTGGATGTAGGGGAAGGCCAGGTAAGAGAAGCTAGAGGGGGTTGAATGGGCAAAAGAGGAAGGGAAGGGTGATTATGGGACTTTTGGGGAGGAAAGAAATGGGAAAGGGGAAATAATTTGGAATGTAAATAAAAAAACTTAGAAAATAACTAGTAAACTAAAAAAGAAACAAAAAAACAATGAATTTATGAAATTCTGAGGCAAATGGACAGAATTAGAAAATATCATCCTGGTACTCCACCATCTTTGCTCCAGTGGCCTTGTAGTTGGGACCGCCAGGCTCAGAGACAGACAGGCATAATATCGCTTAGGTCTCAGGCAGCTTGTGTGTAACCTGCTCCAAGAGCTAGGCAGATCTGCAGTAACCAATGCGCCAGCTCTGCTGTGGGACTTCTGCCTTGCAGAGGGACCACCGCATTGGGCAGGAGCCTACCAGCTTCCCTTTGGCAACCTCTGTTCCGGTATTGACTGCACTGAGGAGACAGGTACCCAGGTTCCCCCAAATATAACATCGCTTGGGACATGGCCTGTTGGGGCTGTTATCTGCGCCCAAGAACAGGACATCATTGTGGTCATCTGGGCACCAACTCTGCTGTGGGCCATCACCCTTGCAGGGTGACATGCGCTGCCAAGAGAGTGCAGAGGGCACTCCGCCAGCTTTGCACCAGTGGCCAGGTAGTTGGGACCGCAAGGCTCAGAGACAGACAGGCATAATATCGCTTGGGTTTTGGGCATCTTGTGTGTATGCTGCTCCCAAGGGCTGGGCAGATCTGCAGTAACCAGCATGCCAGCTCTGCTGTGGGACTTCTGCCTTGCAGAGGGACACCCTCTCCCCTCCATTCTGGGAGAGATCACATACCCCTGCACAGGGCAGGAGACTACCAGCCTCCTTTGACGACCTCTGCTCAGGGAATACATTACGCTGAGCCTTTGGATGTGCAGGGACTCCTCAATATAACATCACTTGGGGCAAGGCACATCAGGGCTCCAAAGTCACTCAGGAGCAGGGCAGGCCCCAGAAATCGGTGCCAGGGGAATCCTGGTAATCCAGGGGGGCCAGAAATAGCTTTGCAGGCTCACAGGAGGTCCAACCAACAGCCAGTGACAGAAGTACCAACTAACATCAGAGATAACCAAATGGCAAAGGGCAAACGTAGGAATGTTATTAACAGAAATCAAAGTAATATGGCACCATCAGAACCCAACTCTCCAACAGCAGCAAGTCCTGGATACCCCACCACACCCGAAAGACAAGATCTGGATTTAAAATCACTTCTCATGATGATATTAGAGGATCACAAGAAGGACACAAATAAATCTAATAAAGAATTACAGGAGACTATGAATCAACGGTTAGAAGCCCTCACAAAGGAAACACGAAAATCGCTTAGAGAAATGCAGGAGAACATGGATCAAAAGATGGAGGCCCACAAGGAGACAACACAAAAATCGCTTAAAGAAATAAATCAACGGGTAGATGCACTTACAAAGGAATCACAAAAACTGCATAAAGAAATGCAGAAGAATATGGATCAACAGACAGATGATCATAGGGAGGCAACACAAAAAGTACTTAAAGAAATGAGTCAATGGATAGATGCCCTTACAAAGGAAACATGAGAACTGCTTAGAGAAATGCAGGAGACGATGGATTAACAGATGGAATCACATGAGGAGGAAACACAAAAATCGCTCAGAGAAATGCAGGAGAACTTGGGTCAACAGGCAGAAATCTTGAAAGAGGTAATGCAAAAATACCTTAAAAAATACAGGAAAATACAAACAAATAAGTGAAGGATCTCAGCAAATCCATCCAGGAACTAAAAAAGGAAGTAGAAACAACTAAAAAAATCACAAAGGGAGACAACTTTGGAGATATAAAACCTTGGGAAGAAATCAGGAGTCATAGATGAAAACATCAACAATAGAATACAAGAGATGAAAGAAAGAATCTCAGGTGCTGAAGATACCATAGAAAGCATCGACTCAACAGTCAAAGAAAATGCAAAATGCGAAAAACGTGTAGCCCAAAACATCCAGAAAATCCAGGACACAATGAGAAGACCAAACCTAAGGATTATAGGTATAGATGAGAGTGAAGATTTGCAACTTAAAGGGCCAGTAAACATCTTCAACAAAATTATGGAGGAAAACTTCCCTAACCTAAAGAGAGAGATGCCAATGAACGTACAAGAAACCTACAGAACTCCAAACAGACTGGACCAGAACAGAAATACCTCCCGTCACATAATAATCAAAACACCTAATGTTCTAAACAAAGAAAGAATATTAAAAGCAGTAAGAGAAAAGGGCCAAGCAACATACAAAGGAAGACCTATCCGAATCACATCAGACTTGTCACCAGAGACTGTGAAAGCCAGAAGATCCTGGGCAGATCTCATGCAGATACTAAGAGAGCACAAATGACGGCCTAGACTACTCTACCCAGCAAAACTCTCAATCACCATAGATGGAGAGACCAAGACATTCCATGATAAAACCAAATTTTCACAATATCTTTCCACAAACCCAGCCCTGCAAAGGATAATAGATGGAAACCACCAATAACAGGAAAGAAACAACACCCTGGAAAAAATGAGATAGTAACCTTTTTGAATCAAACCCAAAATTAGATAACCACTCAAACATGAAGATAGCATCAAGACAGGCAGGTTGCAATAATCACTATGCCTTAATCTCTCTTAATATCAATGGTCTCAATTCCCCAATTAAAAGACATAGACTAGCAGACTGGATACATAAACAGGACCCAGCATTTTGCTGCATGCAGGAAACGCACCTCAGTGTCAAAGACAAACACTACCTCAGAGTAAAAGCCTGGAAAACAATTTTACAAGCAAATGGCCCTGAGAAACGAGGTGGAGTAGCCATCCTAATATCAGATAAAATTAATTTTCAACCTAAAGTCATCAAAAAAGACACAGAAAGACACTACATACTGATCAAGGGAAAAATCCACCATCAGGAACTCTCAATTCTGAATATCTATGTTCCAAATGCAAGGGCACCCTCATTTGTAAAAGAAACTTTACTAAAACTCAAAGCACACATCGCATCACACACAATAATAGTGGGTGACTTCAACACCCCGCTCTCTGAAATGGATCGTTCAGGAAAGCAGAAACTAAACAGGGACACAGTGAATCTAATTGAAGCCTTGGACCAAATGGAACTAACAGATATATAGAGAACATTTCATCTTAGAGCTAAAGAATACACCTTCTTCTCAGCACCTCATGGTACCTTCTCCAAAATTGACCATATAATTGGTCACAAATCAGACCTCAACAGATATAAGAAGATAGAAATAATCCCATGCCTCCTATCAGATCACTATGGAATAAGGGTGGTCTTCAATGGCAACAAAAACAAAAGAAAACCCACGTACACATGGAGGCTGAACAATGCTCTACTCAATGGTAACTTGGTCAAGGTGGAAATAAAGAAAGAAATCAAAGACTTTTTGAAAGTTAATGAAAATGAAGGCACAACATACCCTAATTTATGGGACACAATGAAAGCAGTGCTAAGAGGAAAATTCATAGCCCTGAGTGCCGCCAAAAAGAAACTGAAGACAGCATACACTAACAGATTAATGGAACACCTGAAAGCCCGGGAACAAAAAGAAGCAAATACACCAAAGAGGAGTAGAAGGCAGGAAATCATCAAAATCAGGGCTGAAATCAATCAAGTAGAAACAAATAAAACCATACAAAGAATCAACAAAACGAGGAGTTGGTTCTTTGAGAAAATCAACAAGATAGATAAGCCCTTAGCCAGACTAACCAGAGGGCACAGAGATAGTATCCAAATTAATAAAATCAGAAACGAAAAGGGAGAGATAACAACAGAAACTGAGGAAATTCAAAAAATCATCAGATCCTACTACAAAAACCTGTATTCAACACAACTAGAAAATCTTGAGGAAATGGACAATTTCCTTGACAGATACCAAGTACCAAAATTAAATCAGGATCAAATAGACCATCTAAACCGTCCTATAACCCCTGAAGAAATAGAAGTGGTCATTGGAAGTCTTCCAACGAAAAAAAGCACAGGTCCAGATGGTTTTAGTGCAGAATTCTATCAGACCTTCAAAGAAGACCTAACACCAATACTCTTCAAACTGTTCCACAAAATAGAAACAGAAGGAACACTACCCAACTCCTTCTATGAAGCCACAATTACACTAATACCAAAAGCACACAAAGATCCGACAAAGAAAGAGAATCTCAGGCCAATCTCACTTATGAATATCGATGCAAAAATACTCAATAAAATTCTTGCCAACCAAATCCAAGAACACATCAAAACGATCATTCACCACTATCAAGTAGGCTTCATCCCAGTGATACAGGGATGGTTCAATATAAGGAAATCCATCAATGTAATCCACTACATAAACAATCTCAAAGAAAAAAACCACATGGTCATCTCATTAGATGATGAGAAAGCATTTGACAAAATTCAGCATCCTTTCATGCTAAAGGTCTTGGAAAGATCAGGAATTCAAGGCCCATATCTAAACATAGTAAAAGCAATTTACAGCAAACCAGTAGCCAGCATCAATCTAAATGGAGAGAAACTTGAAGCAATCCCACTAAAATCAGGGACTAGACAAGGCTGCCCTCTCTCTCCATATCTTTTCAATATAGTACTTGAAGTTCTAGCTAGAGCAATTAGACAAGAAAAAGAGGTCAAAGGGATACAAATTGGAAAGGAAGAAGTCAAACTATCACTATTTGCAGACGATATGATAGTATACATAAGCGACCCAAAGAACTCCACCAGAGAACTCCTACATCTGATAAACGACTTCAGAAAAGTGGCCGGATATAAAATCAACTCAAGCAAGTCAGAAGCCTTCCTATACTCAAAGGATAAGCAGGCTGAGAAAGAAGTAAGAGAAATAATACCCTTTACGATAGCCACAAACCATATTAAGTATCTTGGCGTGACGCTAACCAAACAAGTGAAAGATCTGTATGACAAGAACTTCAAGTCTCTGAAGAAAGAAATTGAAGAAGACCTCAGAAGATGGAAAAATCTGCCATGCTCATGGATTGGCAGGATTAATATAGGAAAAATGAGCATTTTACCAAAAGTAATACACAGATTCAATGCAGTCCCCATCAAAATCCCAAGTCAATTCTTCATAGAGTTAGAAAGAGCAATTCAAAAATTCATCTGGAATAACAGAAAACCCAGAATAGCTAAAACTATTCTCAAGAGTAAAAGAACCTCTGGGGGAATCAGTATCCCGGACCTCAAGCTGTACTACAAAGCAATAGTGTTAAAAACTGCATGGTATTGGTACAGTAACAGACATGTAGATCAATGGAACAGAATTGAAGACCCAGAAATGAATCCACACTCCTATGCTCACTTGATCTTTGACAAAGGAGCTAAAACCATCCAGTGGAAAAAAGATAGCCTTTTCAACAAATGGTGCTGGCTCAGCTGGAAGTCAACATGCAGAATAATGCAAATTGACCCATCCTTATCTCCTTGCACTAAGCTCAATTCTAAGTGGATCAAAGATCTCCACATAAAACCAGACACACTGAAACTAATAGAAGGGAAACTAGGGAAGAACCTTGAACATATGGGCACAGGGGAGAATTTCCTGAACAGAACTCCAATAGCTTATGCTCTAAGATCAAGAATAGACAAATGGGACCTCATTAAATTACAAAGTTTTTGCAAGGCAAAAGACACCATCAAAAAGACAAAGCGGCAACCAACTAACTGGGAAATGATCTTTACCAACCCTACATCCGACAGAGGGCTAATATCCAATATATACAAAGAACTCAAGAAGTTAAACTCCAGAAAGGCAAGTAACCCTATTAAAAAATGGGGTACAGAGCTACACAAAGAGTTCTCACCTGAAGAATATCTAATGGCTGAGAAGCACCTAAAGAGATGTTCATCATCCTTAGTCATTAGGGAAATGCAAATCAAAACAACCCTGAGATTCCATCTCACACCAGTCAGGATGGCTAAGATCAAAAACACAGGAGACAGCAGTTGTTGGCGAGGATGTGGAGAAAGAGGAACACTCCTCCACTGCTGGTGGAATTGCAGGCTGGTACAACCACTCTGGAAAGCAGTCTGGCGGTTCCTCAGAAAACTGGGCATGACACTTCCGGAGGATCCGGCTATACCACTCCTGGGCATATACCCAGAGACTTTACCTGCATGCAATAAGGACACATGCTCCACTATGTTCATAGCAGCCTTATTTATAATAGCCAGAAGCTGGAGAGAACCCATATGTCCCTCAACGGAGGAATGGATTCAGAAGATGTGGTATATTTACACAATGGAATACTACTCTGCAATTAAAAACAATGAATTCACGAAATTCCTAGGCAAATGGTCAGAACTTGAAAATATCATCCTTAGTGAGGTAACCCAATCACAAAAGATCACACATGGTATGCAGTCACTGATAAGGGGATATTGACCCAGAATCTCAGAATACCCTAGACACAATCAGCATATCAATAGATTTCTAAAAAGATGGAAGGAAAGACCCCTGGTCCTGGAAAGACTGGATGTAGGGGAATGCCAGGACAGAGTAATGAAAGGGGGTTGAATGGAGAAAAGAGGGAGGGAAGGGGGCTTATGGGACTTTCGGGGAGGGAGGAAACGGGAAAGGGGAAGTGATTTGGAATGTAAATTAAAAAAATAAAATAAAAAAAAAAGAATTACATTGAATCTATAAAAAAAAATAAAATAAAATCAACTCAAGCAAGTCAGAAGCCTTCCTATACTCAAAGGATAAGCAGGCTGAGAAAGAAGTAAGAGAAATAATACCCTTCACAATAGCCACAAACCATATTAAGTATCTTGGCGTGACTCTAAGCAAACAAGTGAAAGATCTGTATGACAAGAACTTCAAGTCTCTCAAGAGACAAATTGAAGAAGACCTCAGAAGATGGAAAAATCTGCCATGCTCATGGATTGGCAGGATTAATATAGTAAAAATGAGCATCTTACCAAAAGTAATACACAGATTCAATGCAATCCCCATCAAAATCCCAACTCAATTCTTCATAGAGTTAGAAAGAGCAATTCAAAAATTCATCTGGAATAACAGAAAACCCAGAATAGCTAAAACTATTCTCAAGAGTAAAAGAACCTCTGGGGGAATCAGTTTCCCAGACCTCAAGCTGTACTACAGAGCAATAGTGTCAAAAACCGCATGGTATTGGTACAGTAACAGACATGTAGATCAATGGAACTGAATTGAAGACCCAGAAATGAATCCACACTCCTATGGTCACTTGATCTTTGACAAAGGACCTAAAACCATCCAGTGGAAAAAAGATAGCCTTTTCAACAAATGGTTCAGCTGGAGGTCAACATGCAGAAGAATGCAAATTGACCCATTCTTACCTCCTTGCACTAAGCTCAATTCTAAGTGGATCAAAGATCTCCATATAAAACCAGACAAACTGAAACTAATAGAAGGGAAACTAGGGAAGAACCTTGAACATATGGGCACAGGGGAGAATTTCCTGAACAGAACTCCAATAGCTTATGCTCTAAGATCAAGAATAGACAAATGGGACCTCATTAAATTACAAAGTTTTTGCAAGGCAAAAGACACTGTCAAAAAGACAAAGCGGCAACCAACTAACTGGGAAATGATCTTTACCAACCTTACATCCGACAGAGGGCTAATATCCAATATATACAAAGAACTCAAGAAGTTAAACTCCAGAGAGGCAAGTAAACCTATTAAAAAATGGGGTACAGAGCTAAACAAAGTGTTCTCACCTGAAGACTA
The DNA here is from genome assembly GCA_036184795.1 of Tokudaia tokunoshimensis. Taxonomy (NCBI): domain Eukaryota; kingdom Metazoa; phylum Chordata; class Mammalia; order Rodentia; family Muridae; genus Tokudaia; species Tokudaia tokunoshimensis. The sequence goes on from BTHU01000009.1 coordinate 44,189,506, forward strand.
TCTAATGGCTGAGAAGCACCTAAAGAGATGTTCATCATCCTAGTCATTAGAGAAATGCAAATCAAAACAACCCTGAGATTCCATCTCACACCAGTCAGGATGGCTAAGATCAAAAACACAGGAGACAGCAGTTGTTGGCGAGGATGTGGAGAAAGAGGAACACTCCTCCACTGCTGGTGTAATTGCAAGCTGGTACAACCACTCTGGAAAGCAGTCTGGCGGTTCCTCAGAAAACTGGGCATGACACTCCCGGAGGATCCGGCTATACCACTCCTGGGCATATACCCAGAGGCTTTACCTGCATGCAATAAGGACACATGCTCCACTATGTTCATAGCAGCCTTATTTATAATAGCCAGAAGCTGGAAAGAACCCAGATGTCCCTCAACGGAGGAATGGATTCAGAAGATGTGGTATATCTACACAATGGAATACTACTCTGCAATTAAAAACAATGAATTCACGAAATTCCTAGGCAAATGATCAGATCTTGAAAATATCATCCTTAGTGAGGTAACCCAATCACAAAAGAACACACATGGTATGCAGTCACTGATAAGGGGATATTAACCCAGAATCTCGGAATACCCTAGACACAATCCGCATATCAATAGATTTCTAAGAAGATGGAAGGAGAGACCCCTGGTCCTGGAAAGACTGGATGTAGCAGAACGCCAGGACAGAGAAGTGAGAGGGGGTTGAATGGGGAAAAGAGGGAGGGAAGGGGGCTTATGGGACTTTCGGGGAGGGAGGAAACGGGAAAGGGGAAATGATTTGGAATGTAAATTAAAAAACAAAAAATAAAATAAATAATTAAAAAAAACCAAAAAAAAAAGGAAATCTTGAAAGAGGTAATGCAAAAATACCTTAAAAAATACAGGAAAATACAAACAAATAAGTGAAGGATCTCAGCAAATCCATCCAGGATCTAAAAAAGGAAGTAGAAACAACTAAAAAATCACAAATAGAGACAACTTTGGAGATATAAAACCTTGGGAAGAAATCAGGACTCATAGATGAAAACATCAACAATAGAATACAAGAGATGAAAGAAAGAATCTCAGGTGCTGAAGATACCATAGAAAGCATCGACTCAACAGTCAAAGAAAATGCAAAATGCGAAAAACGTGTAGCCCAAAACATCCAGAAAATCCAGGACACAATGAGAAGACCAAACCTAAGGATTATAGGTATAGATGAGAGTGAAGATTTGCAAATTAAAGGGCCAGTAAACATCTTCAACAAAATTATGGAGGAAAACTTCCCTAACCTAAAGAGAGAGATGCCAATGAACGTACAAGAAACCTACAGAACTAAAAACAGACTGGACCAGAACAGAAATACCTCCCGTCACATAATAATCAAAACACCTAATGTTCTAAACAAAGAAAGAATATTAAAAGCAGTAAGAGAAAAGGGCCAAGTAACATACAAAGGAAGACCTATCCGAATCACATCAGACTTGTCACCAGAGACTGTGAAAGCCAGAAGATCCTGGGCAGATCTCATGCAGACACTAAGACAGCACAAATGACAGCCTAGACTATTCTACCCAGCAAAACTCTCAATCACCATAGATGGAGAGACCAAGATATTCCATGATAAAACCAAATTTTCACAATATCTTTCCACAAACCCAGCCCTGCAAAGGATAATAGGTGGAAACCACCAATAACAGGAAAGAAACAACACCCTGGAAAAAATGAGATAGTAACCTTCTTGCTTCTAACCCAAAAGTAGATAACCACTCAAACATAAAGATAGCATCAAGACAGGCAGGTGGCAGTAATCACTATGCCTTAATCTCTCTTAATATCAATGGTCACAATTCCCCAATAAAAAGACATAGACTAACAGACTGGATATGTAAACAGGACCCAGCATTTTGCTGCATGCAGGAAACGCACCTCAATGTCAAAGACAAACACTACCTCAGAGTAAAAGGCTGGAAAACAATTTTACAAGCAAATGGCCCCAAGAAACGAGCTGGATCAATGGCAACAAAAACAATAGAAAAGCCACATACATCTGGAGGCTGAACAATGCTCTGCTCAATGATAACTTGGTCAAGGTGGAAATAAAGAAAGAAATCAAAGACTTTTTGAAATTTAATGAAAATGAAGGCACAACATACCCTAAATTATGAGACACAATTAAAGCAGTGCTAAGAGGAAAATTCATAGCACTGAGTGCCACCAAAAAGAATCGGGAGACAGCATACACTAACAGCTTAATGGCACACCTGAAAGCCCTGGAACAAAAAAAAGAAAATACACAAAAGAGAAGTAGAAGGCAGGAAATCATCAAACTCAGGGCTGAAATCAATAAAGTAGAAACAAATAAAACCATACAAAGAATCAACAAAACGAGGAGTTGTTTCTTTGAGAAAATCAACAAGATACATAAGCCCTTAGCCAGATTAACCAGAGGGCACAGAGACAGTATCCAAATTAATAAAATCGGAAACAAAAGGGGAGAGATAACAACAGAAATTGAGGAAATTCAAAAAATCATCAGATCCTACTACAAAAGCCTGTATTCAACACAACTAGAAAATCTTGAGGAAATGGAAAATTTCCTTGACAGATACCAAATACCAAAATTAAATCAGGATCAAATAGACCATATAAACTGTCCTATAAACCCTGAAGAAATAGAAGTCGTCAATGGAAGTCTTCCAACCAAAAAAGCACAGGTCCAGATGGTTTTAGTGCAGAATTCTATCAGACCTTCAAAGAAGACCTAACACCAATACTCTTCAAACTGTTCCACAAAATAGAAACAGAAGGAACACTACCCAACTCATTCTATGACGACACAAATACGCCAATACCAAAAGTACACAAAGATCCGACAAAGAAAGAGAATCTCAGGCCAATCTCTTTTATGAATATCAATGCAAAAATACTCAATAAAATTCTTGCCAACCGAATCCAAGAACATATCAAAACAATCATTCACTACGATCAAGAAGGCTTCATTCCAGGGATGCAGGGATGGTTCAATATAAGGAAATCCATCAATGTAATCCACTATATAAACAATCTCAAAGAAAAAAAACCACATTGTCATCTCATTAGATTCTGAGAAAGCATTTGATAAAATTCAGCATCCTTTCATGCTAAAGGTCTTGGAAAGATCAGGAATTCAAGGCCCATATCTAAACATAGTAAAAGCAATTTACAGCAAACCGGTAGCCAGCATCAATCTAAATGGAGAGAAACTTGAAGCAATCCCACTAAAATCAGGGACTAGACAAGGCTTCCCTCTCTCTCCATATCTTTTCAATATAGTACTTGAAGTTCTAGCTAGAGCAATTAGACAACAAAAAGAGGTCGAAGGGATACAAATTGGAAAGGAAGAATTCAAACTATCACTATTTGCAGACGATATGATAGTATACTTAAGCGACCGAAAGAACTCCACCAGAGAACTCCTACAGCTGATAAACGACTTCAGCAAAGTGGCCGGATAGAAAATCAACTCAAGCAAGTCAGAAGCCTTCCTATACTCAAAGGATAAGCAGGCTGAGAAAGAAGTAAGAGAAATAATACCCTTCACGATAGCCACAAACCATATAAAGTATCTTGCGGTGACTCTAACCAAAGAAGTGAAAGATCTGTATGACAAGAACTTCAAGTCTCTGAAGAAAGAAATTGAAGAAGACCTCAGAAGATGGAAAAATCTGCCATGCTCATGAATTGGCAGGATTAATATAGCAAAAATCACCATCTTACCAAAAGTAATATACAGATTCAATGCAATCCCCATCAAAATCCCAACTCAATTCTTCATAGAGTTAGAACAAGCAATTCAAAAATTTATCTGGAATAACAGAAAACCCAGAATAGCTAAATCTATTCTCAAGAGTAAAAGAACCTCTGGGGGAATCAGTATCCCGGACCTCAAGCTGTACTACAGAGCAATAGTGTTAAAAACCGCATGGTATTGGTACAGTAACAGACATGTAGATCAATGGAAAAGAATTGAAGACCCAGAAATGCATCCACACTCCAATGGTCACTTGATCTTTGACTAAGGAGCTAAGGCTATCCAGTGGAAAAAAGATAGCCTTTTCAACAAATGGTGCTGGCTCAACTGGAGGTCAACATGCAGAAGAATGCAAATTGACCCATTCTTATCTCCTTGCACTAAGCTCAATTCCAAGTGGATCAAGGACCTCCACATAAAACCAGACACACTGAAACTAAGAAAGGAAACTAGGGAAGAACTTTGAACATATGGGCACAGGGGAGAATTTCCTGTTAGAACTCCAAAAGCTTATGCTCTAAGATCAAGAATTGACAAATGGGACCTCATTAAATTACAAAGTTTTTGCAAGGCAAAAGACACTGTCAAAAAGACAAAGCGGCAACCAACTAACTGGGAAATGATCTTTACTAACCCTACATCCGACAGATGGTTAATATCCAAGATATACAAAGAACTCAATAAGTTAAACTCCAGAGAGGCAAGTAACCCTATTAAAAAATGGGGTACAGAGCTAAACAAAGAGTTCTCACCTGAAGAATATCTAATGGCTGAGAAGCACCTAAAGAGATGTTCATCATCCTTAGTCATTAGGGAAATGCAAATCAAAACAACCCTGAGATTCCATCTCACACTAGTCAGAATGGCTAAGATCAAAATTACAGGAGACAGCAGTTGTTGGTGAGGATGTGGAGAAAGAGGAACACTCCTCCACTGCTGGTGGGATTGCAAGAGTACACTCACTCTGGAAAGCAGTCTGGCGGTTTCTCAGAAAACTGGGCATGACACTCCTGGAGGATCTGGCTATACCACTCCTGGGCATATACCCAGAGGCTTTACCTGCATGCAATAAGGACACATGCTCCACTACGTTCATAGCAGCCTTATTTATAATAGCCAGAAGCTGGAAAGAAAACAGATGTCCCTCAACGGAGGAATGGATTCAGAAGATGTGGTATATTTACACAATGGAATACTACTCTGCAATTAAAAACAATGAATTCACGAAATTCCTAGGCAAATGGTCAGAACTTGAAAATATCATCCTTAGTGAGGTAACCCAATCACAAAAGAACACACATGGTATTCAGTCACTGATAAGGGGATATTAACCCAGAATCTCGGAATAGCCTAGACACATTTTGCATATCAATAGATTTCCAAGAAGATGGAAGGAGAGACCCCTGGTCCTGGAAAGACTGGATGTAGGGGAATGCCAGGACAGAGAAAGGATAGCGGGTTGAATGGGGAAAAGATGGAGGGAAGGGGGCTTAAGGGTCTTTCGGGGAGGGAGGAAACGGGAAAGGGGAAATGATTTGGAATGTAAATAAAAAAAAAACTTAGAAAATAAAAAAAAAATCTGGGGGAAGGGGCAAACGGATGTGGAATGCTGTCTTCCAGGCATGACAACGCTCCTATGCTTTTGAACTCATAGCAGCCATGATTAACCTGAATTATGAATTCTCAAGACCTGAACGTGATTGGGCCTATTAACACATTATGGAAGTGGGAAGAGACTCCAGTAATTAATACTAATTAAGTTATTTCACACACACACACACACACACACACACACACACACACACACACACACACGTACACCAAGCATGAAGGAAGGTGACTGACTGATTAGGAGGAGGAAGGGTTTAAGGGGATTATGGGGATGAATATGATCAAAATGCATTACGAAACCTAGTGTTATGTGTGATTAGTATATGATAATAAAAAACTTTAGAAGAAAAAAAAAACAACGAACTCACGAAATTCCTAGGCAAATGGTCAGAACTTGAAAATATCATCCTTAGTGAGGTAACCCAATCACAAAATAACACACATGGTATGCAGTCACTGATAAGGGGATATTAACCCCGAATCTCGGAATACCCTAGACACAATTCGCATATCAATAAATTTCCAAGAAGATGGAAGGAGAGACCCCTGGTCCTGGAAAGACTTGATGTAGGGGAATGCCAGGACAGAGAAGCAAGAGGGGGTTGAATGGGGAAGAGAGGGAGGGAAGGGTGCTTATGGGACTTTCGGGGAGGGAGGAAATGGGAAAGGGGAAATGATTTTGAATGTAAATAAAAAAAAACTTAGAAAATAAAATTAAATTAAAAAAAAAAGAAAAAAGATAATATCAACCTTAGTGAGGTAATCTAATCACAAAAGAACACACATGGTATGAGTCAAAAAGCTCAGAATCCCCAAGATACAATTCACAAAGGACATGAAGCTCAAGAAGAAGGAGACCAAAGTGTGGGTACTTTGGTCCTTCTTAGAAGAGGTAACAAAAATACTCATGGGAGCAAATATGGAGACAAAATGTGGATCAGAGACTGAAGGAAACGCCATCCAGAGACTCACCCACCTGGGAATCCATCCCATATACAGTCACCAAACGCAGACACTATTGTGGATGCTAAGAAGTGCATGCTGACAGGAGCCTGATATAACTGTCTCCTGAGAGGCTTTGCCAGAACCTAACATATACAGAGGCAGATGCTAGCAGCCAACCATTGCAGAGTGCAGGGTCTCCAACAGAGGTGTTAGAAAAAGGACTGAAGGAGCTGAAAGGATTTGCAAGCCCATAGGAAGAATAACAATATCGACCAACCAGAACTTTCAGGGTCTAAACCACTAACCATGGAGTGGACCCATGGATCTAGCCGTATATGTAGCAGAGGATGGCCTTTTGGGGCATCAATTCAACTGGATAAGAGGTCCTTGGTTCCATGGAAGCTCTATGACCCATTGTAAGGAAATACAAGGGCAGGGACATGGGAGTGGTTAGGTAGGTGGGGGCACATCCTCATAGAAGCAGTAGGAGGGAGTAGGATTAGGAGTAGGAGGATGGGAAAAGGATTTTCTGGGCGGGGAGCAGGAAAGGGGATAACATTTGAAATGTAAATAAATAAAATATCCAATTAAAAAATATCTTGGTAGAAAAAAAGGGAAGAAATCCTTATACATGTTGATGTGGATAAAAATAAAATAGTCATTATGGAAAACAGTGTGGACATTCCTTGAAAATTAATAGGCATGAATAGTTGTAACAGAGTCAGTACCAAGTAGATTGAGTTTTATCAGTGAAAGAAGCAAATACAGAGGTAGCTGGTTAGAAACCACCCACAATGAAACACAAAGAGAAAAACAGAACAACAAAAAAGAACAGAGCAACACAGCATTTTAGGAAAATACCAGGTAATTTAATGTATGCCTTTCAGAATCTTTGGGGGGAAACTGTTAAGAAAAAAATATTTAAGGATATAATAATTAAATTTTCCCCAAATTACTAACACGTAGCAAAGCAATGTATAAGAGCTTAGAAAATACTGTTAGATCTTTTTTAAAGATCTTTCATGAAAAAGAAAACAAAATAAAATTGAGTATATTAACATTCAAATTGCTGTAAACCCCCTTCATATATGTTATGGTTGTATAGATTTAGCTTCTAAAGGGACTTCTAGCAGTGGGAGCATGGGCTATATCTGACTTGGGGAAGAAGGGAAGGTATAGAGGGGGAATCAGAAGGAAAGATAGAGGGGAAACTGTGGTCAAGATGTAATATAAGAGAGAAAATTAAATTAAAAAATTAAAGGAAAAAAAAGCTTACATGAGAAGGTGAGCAAAAAAGCCAGGGTGTGATAGAGACTTAAAATTAATTTAGGTTCAACTGATGTTACACAAGGACTTTCGAAATTTATGTTAGTTCAGTATCACATGTATACAGTGTTGCTAGTAGTTTTACTAGTATTAAGATTTCAGTTAAATACTGGATATAAACTCATTTGCTTCTAAATTGTGTTATGACTGATCAATACACCCATGTACTTAATAATAAAAAAATACTTAGTAGAGTTGATGCCCTTGGCATTGTTATAGACTCAATCAAAATTAAAGCCATATTTATTCAGGATTATATTGAAACAGCACAGGAATAGTAAAATAATAGACTGCAAAGAACTTATTCTAGAACTATTCTTCACCTTCCATGCGAACTGAAATGCAAATATGATCTAGTTGGCAATTCGATATTGTTAATTATCCTTACTAATATCTTACAAATATGTACTAAACAGTCTTAAATCAACAATTTGCTGTAAATAAAAGAATGGTTGATATACAAAAAGATCTTTTCATGAAAAAGAAAACAAAACAAAGTTGAAGACATTAACATATTCAAACTGTTGGGAATCAAAGATAATGAGAATACCTTGACAATAACCAGAAAAAAAGAAATACTGATTCCAGGGGAATATAGATAATATTGCTTATTTATAATTTATACAGAGGAATATATAAGACTCTGTGGTATGCTGGTTGGGGACCAACTATGCTTCCATGCCCTCCATTTCCTCCCTCTCAGGGTGTCCAGACACTGCTGCTACACACAGGGCTGAAAGGAGGAAGCAGAGTCCAGAATGGTGTGACCCGCAGGATTCCTGTCCAAATAGGAGTGAAGGTGTGTGGTTTTTGGGAGAGGGGCTGTGGGGGCACCGAACAGGGGCTATATATGAACCTGGGAGAGTGGGAAAGGATTCTTAGGGTGAAGTTTCCTTGGCTAGAGTTTAAAGTACTGGGGTTGCCTATTTGTATGGAGAGGCATTCCAGGAATCCCAGGTACTTGCTGAGCAGGATCTTATCAGAAAGAGGAAGATGAACTTGTAAGTTTGCCAAGGACTACTGGACATTACTCAGGTAGAAGGTGGGAGGGAGGGGAGTGGGGGGTCCGGATCTCCAAACATGGTCAGAGAAGGGGAAGCCCTGCTGATAAAGGCAGTCCTCCATTTTGTGCCAGGCTCAGAGGAGCTACCCAGACATGGTTGACCTTAATTAGCAGGGTTTCCCCATGTGACTCCTTATAAGAAAGCTTACATAATGGAAGGCAACTGAGTGATAAATTACTAAAAGGAAAACTTTGTCACCTTGTCAGTGTAGAACCGCATCTTTAGCAAAGAGCATTAATAAAATAATCTGTATGTACAGAAAGCTGAAGGTTCTTAACTAGCTACAGGACAAAGTAAAGTAAATTTTCAGGTAAAGTATGACATCAATCAGAAACTCCTACTCCCAGCCCTAGGTTGAAGGTAGGGGAATGCAAGTTTCAAGGCCATCTTTGAAAACATATTGAGTTCAATGACAATCTGGTCTACATGAGACACTATCCCATAGACAAATAAATACAAATAAATAAAATATTTATTGGTGATATAAGATGAATTTCTCTTTTGTTTGGTTGCTTCAAAATACAGGTGACTGTTTAAAGGTAAAATGGAAACAATGTGGTATGCATTTATAGAGGTATAATAGGAAAATAGTGACAATAATACAAAGAATGGGAGTGAATAATTGGGAATATATTGTTGTTAGGTCCATACGATATGCTTAATAAAGTAAAAGTTTATTATTTCATTATAAATATATTTCATTACCAAACGTAAACTTAACAAATATTATAAACTCTAGAAATCAAAAATTGTTTGAAAAGTACAAACATAGGTCAACAGAAAAGATAAAATAAGATTATAAAATACACTCAGTGTTCTGTCTGGCTTTCTTGTCATGATAAACAATGTGACTAAAAAGATGAGAGAGGAAAGGATTTGTTTCTGCTTCTACTTTTAAATTAGAGTCCATCACTGAATAAAGTCAAGGCAGTTACTCAAACAGGACCTGAAGAAGAACTCATAGAGGAATATTGCTTATTGGGTGGTTCACAACCTAGCTCATGCTCAGCTAATTTTCTTAATATAAACTAAACCTAACACCCACAGTGGGCAAGTCACAATTACATTAATCATTAATCAAGGCGTGGTCACAGACTAATTGATCTGGGAAATCCCTTAATCAATTTTCCCACAAATGACCATAGACTACGTCAAGAGCTGAAGCCAACTTGATTATTCCACTAATAACTAGCTAGACGTACAAACACATTACTGTTAACTCACAACATTTTAATTCTTGTTTGTCCTCTAAAACCCTTATAAATATCATAATATAAAAAATAACAAGACTTTTCAATTTTTATTTTATTTTTTAAGATTATATGTCACCTCACCTCTCCCTTGCTTTTTCTTTCTTCTAACTCCCTATATAACACCTTTTGCTCTCTTTCAAATAATAAAGTACTTTTCCAGAAACAAATGGTGCTGGGAAAGCTGGATATCCACATGCACATCTATTCCTATGACATAGTTTTGTGCAATTATATCGAAGACCTAATTGTGACACCCAAAACACATAGGCAGTATCCTATGTAATATAGGTAGGAACAAAAACTTTCCAGATACAACTCCATTTGTCCAAGAATTACAGTCAATTACTAATGAGACTTTATAAAACTAAAAGATTTTTTTAAAGCTAAATAAAGAGAATCAAGGGTGAAGAAGAAGCCCACATAATGGGAAGTAATCTTTGCCAGCTATACATCGTATAGCAGATTAATATTCAACACACACACACACACACACACACACACACACACACACACACTCACACGGGCAGCTTTGATGCTGCGGTCCTATTCCCCAATTGGTTTTTGATCTGCAGTAAAGAAAACCATGATACAATGCCCTGGAGAGTGTGCAGCATCATTTTTGTGGTTTTCTTCTCAACTGATGTATAACCTCAATCTAATCATGAAAATTAAAAACAACCTCAAGTGCAGAGGTTTCTTCCTAATTGGAACCCTTCAAACTGTCAAAGCCATGAGACACTGGAAAAGGTCAAGGACCCACCACACATATTAGGGACAAAGGACACATAACAACTAAATGCAGCTTAGGATCCTGTGTTAGATTTTTCTCTGTGACTTAAAGCTTTCATTATAAATGTAGATTTATATAGATGCCAAATTAAAAAGATAACAGAAGCAGTTTGCCTAAATCAACTAGATAGCATTAATTTCTAAGTTATGTACCATGGCCTTTTTCATATGACACCCTTTAAAGTTTTTGAGTTATGTCTACAAATGCATGTGAGTGTTTCTGAAATTGATACATTGGAAACAGTAATTGTCTTAATTATTTACATTCTTTCTCTTACTTTCTGATGGAGCCTTAGACTTAATCTCAACAGGGCATTGTATCAACAAGCACATGATGTAGATGTCTTAACACTACTGTAAGGATACAAAATGTAAAATTTACTACATTTGTCACTAAGCAGTGTGCACAGTTCAGTGGTGTCAAGGTGATGTGATCTTTATTGTTAGCCAAGTGTCTCCATTTAAAGCATTTTTTCATTTGTAATTAATATTTAGCTAAGCATACTTCGAAATTATACACATGTAATGCTCCAGTTTTAATTAACATTAGTATCCCATGCTGAATATTTACAAAGACAATATCATGGTATTCTAAATTGCTCTTTATTTCCCCAATTCTTTTAGTTCTTGATAAGAAACACTTGTTACTTCTACATACTTATTTTGTTATGGTTACTTGCTTTAATAAATTGTAACTCATTGACATCATTATCTATTTTTTTTGTTTAACAAGCTGGCTTAGGTTAGTATTTAATAATGGAATTACCCACACAGAACATATTTTGACTAAAATTAGTATTTTCACTCCTATATGTTAGATTCTTTTAATCAAGCATTAATTTCTTTTATCTTGTAAAAGTTTATTTGTTAGGAGTGTTTTCACTATAAAGGAAATACATTAACATTATTTAAAGTTTTAATTATATGTATAAAATAGATATGAAGCATAAAACTTAAAATTTATTATGTGTATGTATTTATATATTTACAAACTATATAATAGAAGTATAATTTAAATAGATTTATATGCTAAATGAAATATACATATATAAATGGAATTAGTTCATATAGTTTTGTGTACTGCTCTTAAGATTAAATAAATAATAAATAAGTGACTAAAAAAAAAAAAAGAAAACCATGGGCTAATTTTTGGGCGGCAGGAATAGGCTGGACTTCTGGATCACTGTAGGCAAAAAAGAGATAAAAGGAAGGGGAAGGGAGTTTGCCATACTTTGGAGAAAGAAGGACCAAGCAGCAATGTGAGATCTCAAAATGGAGTGACCACACAAGCCATTCCTATAGGCAGGTTGTCATGGATGTTTAGCAGGGGCTAGAAGCAACTGAGCTGCTAAAGTTTAGGGTAGGTGGAAGAGGCAGAAATAAGAAATTGGTAAGGGCACACGTGTCTAGATGGGAGATAGTAGGGCCCAGCAATTGTGCCAAGAAGGCAAGTTAAAAAAAAAAAAGCCACTGTGTTTGTGTCTTTTATCCGTGGATTCAAGGGAAGCTGGATGGTGGCTGGTAGCATGGCCCAGATCCTAGAGCAGAAGCAAGTAGAGCAAAGCTACATGTAACACACACACACACACACACACACACACACACACACACACACACACACACACACATAAAAATATATATAATATATATATGTAAACAAAGAGTCAAATTACTCAAATGGCCTATTTTTAAATGAATTTCTGGGAAATGAAAAGAGAGTTCTCAATAAAAAGAAAATTGTTGACTAAGAAATATCTCAGAAAATGTTCATCCTCCCCATCACTTAGGGAATTCATGGGAAATTTAAGATCCCACTATCATTTAAAAATTCCAATCCTTTAAAAGTTCAGTGTCTCTTTAAATCCTTAGTCTCTTGTCTATGTGCCTTTAAATGGAGAAGTGCTGCCCAGTGGTCTATCCAGACTCAAACTGATTTAGATATAGCAGTTCACATTAACCTTTAGTTTGATGGGTCATGCACGAAGCTTATAATTGTGGAATTTTTTAAGATTAACAAACATAATAACATAAAGAAATAACAAGGTGTGTGGTCAGCATTGACCTGCTCCAAATCAAGCTATTTTTCTGCATCAATGACTGGCAGACATCACAGCAATAACAGGAAATAGCTGGTGGGCATGGAACCCTTCTTCTAGCCTGCTACTCCCCTTCTGCTTGGCTCTTGTGTCTCTCTCCAACTTCCCTTCACACCTTTGCTTTTAAATCACCTATGTATTTTCACACAGAAAAATTTAAGTATAGAATGCACATACTAAAGAAAACATGCAGTGTTTGTTTTTCTGAGTCTGAGCTACTTTACTGAACCTAATCACTTTCTAGTTTCTGCAAATGTTGCAACTTGTCCATTCATCAAGTGACAGTTGTCAAGGCTGGTTCCACTTCCTAGGCATTGTGAATAGAACATATGAACACATGTATGTAAGTGTCCATTAGGGAAATACCTAGTAATGGCATGTCTAAGTCATACAGACCCTCCATACTGATTTCTGCAGTGGCTACACAGGTTTGCATTTCTTATAGCAGCTCCTCTTTCCCTGCATTCTCGCCAGCATTTTATTTTTATCATTTGTTTTCTTATTGTCAAGCCATTCTGACTCCAGTGAAATGGAATCTTAAAGCCATTTTATTTTGCTTATCTCTGGTGTCTATGGATGTTGGTCAATTTTGAGATATTTATTAATCAATGCATTTCTTCATTCGAGAACTATTTGTTCAATTATTTGGCCCATTTAGTAAATGGTAGATTTGTTGCTAAGTGGGTGTCTGTTATTGTTTGTTTCTTTGTTTGGTTGTTTAGATTTGTGGTTTTCTTTTCCTTTTTGAAGACTTTTTTGCATTCTTGATATTAGCTCCTGTCTGACATAGTATAAATGTAATTACAGTATATATGTAATATTGACATTAGGAAAATCTTTATGAACTGTACATTGTTGTGGGAAATATTAAACAAAATGAGTCTGCCAACTCTCTGTGGTGCTGGACCACAGGGCTCCCGCAAAGCCTTTTCTCTGGTCATGGGGAAGGGGATTGGAAGGTGCCTCAGAGTTCCTCCAGATACCACGCAGTGACCACTTACCCCCCAGTCAGCCATTTCAACACCTAATTACTCAGTAGAATCATGACTCTTAATGTTTAATTAACCAATCAGATTTATATCTAAGTAATATCACAATTTACAAGATGCCAATACTATAATTTCAGAGCCAATTGATAATGATAAAACCTTTATCCCAATATTTCTAACCTTGTGAAATCATAGCTACTTGTGGCTGGAAAACGCCACACAGGTCCCTGTCAGCAGTGATCTTCCTTCCTCTTCCTACCCTCAGAGGCTCCTCTCTCCTCAACTCTTAGCTCTGCCTCCCTTTTCCCTGTCCAATCACAGGCTTCCCACTGCCCTAATGTGATTGGACAGGGGAAATACTCCAACAGTACATAAGATAATGGTCTTAGATATTTTAAATAACTAAATAAGATATTGGGTTATTTCTTATTATTATAAGTTCATGTGAAAGTACAGAGACTATAATTCTTCTTAAATAGAATAATAAGCTATAGATTCAGGATGAATTAACTGAACTCTGAATACCAAATCAAGTTTACTTTTTCAGAACAACTTCAAGTTTTCATTGTATATAACATAAAATTATCAAATTAATGTTTATGTGCTAATAATGATACTAATTAGAGTGATCATGCTTTTAAAACATGTGACTTTAAGGTCTATCTATTTATTGTTTTGTAAGTGTGTGTGAGTGTGTGTGTGTGTGTGTGTGTGTGTGTGTGTGTGTTTGTACCAGAGTGTATATATATCACACTCCATGTGTGTGGGTAGCTCCATAGTTCAGAAGAAGATGCTCCTAGAATTTGATTACAGGCTGTTTTGTTTTTTCTTATTTACATTCAAAATCATTTTCCCTTTCCCATTTCCTCCCTCCCCGAAAGTCCCATAAGCCCCCTTCCCTCCCTCTTTTCCCCATTCAACCCCCTCTCACTTCTCTGTCTTGGCATTCCCCTACATCCAGTATTTCCAGGACCAGGGGTCTCTCCTTCCATCTTCTTGGAAATCTATTGATATGCATATTGTGTTTAGGGTATTCCGAGATTCTGGGTTAATATCCCCTTATCAGCAACTGCATACTATGCGTGTTCTTTTGTGATTGGGTTACCTAACTAAGGATGATATTTTCAAGTTCTGACCATTTGCCTAGGAATTTCATGAACTCATTGTTTTTAATTGCAGAGTAGTATTCCATTGTGTAAATATACCACATCTTCTGAATCCATTCTTCTTTTGAGGGACATCTGGGTTCTTTGAGAAAATCAACAAGATAGATAAACCCTTAGCCAGACTAGCCAGAGGGCACAGAGACAGTATCCAAATTAATAAAATCAGAAACAAAAAGGGAGAGATAACAACAGAAACTGAGGAAATTCAAAAAATCATCAGATCCTACTACAAAAGCCTGTATTCAACACAACTAGAAAATCTCGAGGAAATGGACAATTTCCTTGACAGATACCAAATACCAAAATTAAACCAGGATCAAATAGACCATCTAAACCGTCCTATAACCCCTGAAGAAATAGAAGTCGTCATTGGAAGTCTTCCAACCAAAAAAAGTACAGGTCCAGATGGTTTTAGTGCAGAATTCTATCAGACCTTCAAAGAAGACCTAACACCAATACTCTTCAAACTGTTCCACAAAATAGAAACAGAAGGAACAGTACCCAACTCGTTCTATGAAGTCACAATTACACTAATACCAAAAGCACACAAAGATCCGACAAAGAAAGAGAATCTCAGGCCAATCTCTCTTATGAATATCGATGCAAAAATACCCAATAAAATTCTTGCCAACCGAATCCAAGAACACATCAAAACGATCATTCACCACGATCAAGTAGGCTTCATCCCAGGGATGCAGGGATGGTTCAATATAAGGAAATCCATCAATGTAATCCACTACATAAACAATCTCAAAGAAAAAAACCACATGGTCATCTCATTAGATGCTGAGAAAGCATTTGACAAAATTCAGCATCCTTTCATGCTAAAGGTCTTGGAAAGATCAGGAATTCGAAGCCCATATCTAAACATAGTGAAAGCAATTTACAGCAAACCGGTAGCCAACATCAATCTAAATGGAGAGAAACTTGAAGCAATCCCACTAAAATCAGGGACTAGACAAGGCTGCCCTCTCTCTCCACATCTTTTCAATATATTACTTGAAGTTCTAACTAGAGCAATTAGACAACAAAAGGAGATCAAAGGGATGCAAATTGGAAAGGAAGAAGTCAAACTATCACTATTTGCAGACGATATGATAGTATACTTAAGCGACCCAAAGAACTCCACCAGAGAACTCCTACAGCTGATAAACGACTTCAACAAAGTGGCCGGATAGAAAATCAACTCAAGCAAGTCAGTAGTCTTCCTATACTCAAAGGATAAGCAGGCTGAGAAAGAAGTAAGAGAAATGATACACTTCACAATAGCCACAAACCATATAAAGTATCTTGGTGTGACTCTAACCAAAGAAGTGAAAGATCTGTATGACAAGAACTTCAAGTCTCTGAAGAAAGAAATTACAGGCTGTTTTGAAATGCCTGATATGGCTACTTGTACCCAAGCCTGGGTGCTGTAATCAAAACTCGGGTCATCTGGAAGAGCAACCAAATGCTCTTAACCTCTGAGCCATTATATGGGATTTTTAATATATGATATTATTGAATAGTTTAGCAAGGGACAATTTTTGTTAACTGTGTAGGTGTTTATGTGAAAGAGCTGTTTCCTTTGCAAAATAAACCCAAAGAAAATATTTCTGTGAATTTATTATTGGGATTCTAGTAGGTGCAAATGTAATTAGTGACTAAAGCTGTAGACATCAAGAATATTCAACAGGAAGAGAGGTTAAGAAGTTAAACCACAGTAACAATGATGCATCAGTGAAAGGCATGTTCCCTTTCATGACTACAGTTTAAACTAGAAAACCTGTCATTTGAAAGAATAGATGTTCTTTGAGTCATGGGTGGCAGTGTAAGTCACCAGCTTATCCTGACTTTTTAGCCTGAAGCTGAAGTCTTGATTCTCATCCTAACAATTCCCCGCAGCATTCTGGCACACAGCAGTCATACATGCCACGGGGATTATCGAGAGACAATTACAAACTTTCCTGTGTGCAGGTTCCTGATTTTTGGAGACAAGTGACTTATAATTTTAATTTTTTCTATTTCAGTCATGAGTCTGAGTTAAGGTGAGATTCGCAGTCATCAAAATTTCAAAATGAAATGGCTTTAGAGCTGGATTTTCAAACCTTTGGTTCTTAGACACACTGGTAGTTTGTGGTGTGAATATAAATAAACTTCCTGCTTTGCTTTTCTGCAATAACAGCGTAGCAATTAAGAGGAAAAGATATCCAGGTGATTGAAGGTTGGTTTCGGCAGAATGGAGTTGAAACAGAGAAGTTTGAACGGGATTCAAATCTACTTCAAACTCTGCCTAAAGTAAAAGGGACATAAGTTGGCTGGATGTTAAATTACCAACCGAAGTCAGCCTACATCCTGGGATTTACTTTTCTTCTTGAAACATGCTTGCCTCAGACAAAAAGTTTAATGAGGCTGGAATACAATACATTCTGGTCAGGCCCATTGCCAAACTGATGGTTCCTTTCTTTTCCCCCAAGTTCTGTGGATCTGCCAGTATGACCTTCTACACATCCTCTTGCCTCAGCTAGACTGTATGGTTTTGTTCTCTCTCAACAGCTCATTCAAACCTTTCTTGGAAACAAGCTCAAAAAGCCACTAGGAAAAACTCACAGGAGCTTACTCTATCAACAGCCATCCATGTGTCCCTCAATCTTCATGATACCCATGATGCTCATATGAAGAAAAACTATCTCTACAATCAGGCAGCATCTTGCTGTGTCCTGACTCCCAACTGCAGAAAGAATAGACAATACATTTTGTTGATAGTCTAAGTAGCCAATTCAAGGCAAGCAGACAGTGGTATGTGTCTAATCAATCGTTAAAGATATAATTACAGGCCATTAATTCAACGGTGATTTGGTTTACATAATTTACACTTCTTTAAGGAAATGACTTTTAAAAAGTCAACTAAAGTAAGGACCCACCTGGATGAACATTTCAGCAAAGGAGATAGCCAGTTGACAATCCTCTGATGGAAATAGATGTCAGATCAAAGACCCAGAAGGCCACTCATTGTCTCTGGAGGATAGGAACAGGGGACAGAGTGCTTGGGATGCAGATGTACTCATGAACAAGATGAAATTAGGTGGTTTTGCAGACCAGAGAATGGAATTCTAAAAGCAAGAAAATATCCACTATGGTGTTACCTTAGCTATGACAGAATTTTATCAGCTTTTTGTTTTATTTTGCTTGTTTTTAAGATGATACTTAAAATTTAGAGGAAAGAACTTAAGGGACTTCAACAAACAAGCTTATAAGAAATAAGGTGGAGACATTTCCAAAAGTTGAAACTTACCTCCTGGATCCTCCTGCTAATATAACGTGGCTACCCAAGGCCGCCTCTGTCTCCTTCTATCAATATACTCATCAAGCTAATAAAAGATCTTGTCAGTTTTTTGTAAATGTGGTTTCTAAAATGTCTGCCGAATGGTTCTATTTTCCTTTATAATCAATCTAACTTTTAAAAAGCAATGTTTTTTAATTCTTAGGAAATACCTCTTTACTACCACACTCTCTTTACCATCAGGACCAACTCCAAATATTGACAAACATAGTTTATAAAAGAAAAAAGTTGAGTATATTTGTGCTTCCAGGATCCTGTCAGGATTTAAAACCCCACCAGTGCTCTGGAAGCTTCCTTGTATACCCTCCAAAACACTCTTCAAACAAATATACAAATCTAATTCCTAATACAATGAATTAATTTTTTATGGTCACAAAATTGTAGAAATGTAATCATACAACATATTTTTGTAGCCATGTGATTTATACCGTTGATGTAGCTTTATAGGACCCATTGTCTCTGAGTCACTAGATTATGGAATCTACTCTAACCCTGGCTTATCTGGGTTATTTCTGAAATTTGAATATTATAAATAGTGCTTTTACAAATATTATAATATGCTTTACTTCTTTATACCAAGTTGAATTTCTAATGTTGATTATATTTTTAAACCATTAATTGGCCACTTGTGTGTCATTTCCTACAACATGTCTATTAATGTATCTTGACTATTTTTATCAACTATTAATTTTTTAATGAGTTACAAGAATTCCTTTATTATTTTTATTGAAATTCTGTTTTGAATATACAGTTAAATTTGTAATTAAGACTAAGCCCTTTAAAGTGTCAAATGGAAATAGAGGAATTAGTAAAAATTTTAGAGATTTAGTATATTATTAATTGTGTGAGTGCCTGTATGTGTGCATTAGTGTTACTACATGTGCCTGCACATGCCAGACACAGTGTCAGACACCCTAATGCTAATGTTATAAGCATTTGTGAACCTCTGTAAATGTAACACACACTCTGGAGTACTGAACTAGCTCTCCACCCTTACTAATAATACTTTTTAAAGCACACTTTCAAAATTCCACAGAATACAATTTATAACATTTTAGTACAACACGCTAGGATGTATTGAGGACCTTTGTTTTGTTAGCATTAAGCATAACATCCTAGGCCTGGAGAGATGCTTTGGTGGTTAAGAGCCCTGGCTTTTCTTTCAGAAGACTTGGGCTCAATTCCCATATCCACATGGCAGCTCAAGGCCCTCTTAAACTGTAGTTTCAAGGGATATTATACATTCTTCAGGCCTCTGAGAATACCAGAAATACACTCATAGACATAAAATAAAAAATGAATAATCCTTTTAAAATACCTTACTTAATACATAAGATCTAAAAACTTAAAGCTGATTGACTTCCCCAGTCCTCTCCCATCAAGGTACAGATACCCCTGTAACAAAGTTTTATCAAGTTTCTGTTTTTTATGTGCATCCAAGCAATTCAGAAAGGATGGAAGGGTCACGAAAGCACAGAGAGATACACGATACACACAAAAAAGCCAACAACTTCTGACCTCATGAGGCCACTGTCTCCTAAGGAAGACAGCCTTCCATCTAAACAGAATATAGTTTAGATGGACTGTTGCTGGCTAGAACTTTGTTTCTGTGCAATTAGAATAAATCTACCCTTAAGTCAAAACACTTTACTCTCATCTGTCAGGATATTGTTTTAATATATGAATCTTTTTAGAACAAACTCTTTTGTGCCATCTGCCTGAAATTACATAAACATTGAGGGAGAATAGTGTGACTGGCTCCAGGCACATATACACGGAAAGTACAATCTTCCGAAGAAGGGTGGATGGGGTGATAAGGAGAAGCTCAGGATTATATGTCAAGAAATACGACAGACAGATGGGGCAATGTTTTCTACAGTTTCTGCAGATTGTCTTCAAGATGTCTTAAAGATCTCATGTGTTCATAACACTTCTCCCTGGTAGGTAAAAGAAAATGAAAAAGTATATTCTACAAGGAGGAAAGCTGACCCTTAAGTGACTCAGTGGTTTGTGCAACAGTACGAAATCAATGCCATTATTTAGATACTCGCACACTCCATAACTTACTTCTCCACTAGGCTATGCTGCTTTCTAACTTTCCTGTATCTTTATAGTAAGACAGTGCTTTGTAGAAAGAAGTCGTTGTTCTAGATAGACTTTTCACAACCTTGAAGTCTATGACCTTCTTCATAGTATGAAAAGTAGTATTGCATAGTTTCCAATCCATTCAAGCTGGTACCCTTGCTAGTCCCTAGTAAAACTGAATTGATTCTGAGAGAGCAGGGAACCACAGCCTGTGTCTCCTCTCATCATTGTACTGATGAGAAAAAAACAGACACCTTTCAAATGACGGGCAGCCATATTTTTAGGTAAAAATTAAGCCTAAGTAGTTCTCAGGAATTAAAACTGACTTTTCTCAGCGGTAGCAGCAAAAGTTTAGTAGAAAAGAAAATAAAGGAGAGGTGTCAGTATATTTATTTGAAGTGGCTCCAATATCCTCAACGTATCACAGGGCAGCCAAGATTTACAAACACTCAGGAGGAGACACAACCCCAGAAGTATCCTAGAAGCCAGGCATAAAGACACAGATCTCTGAGATCAGTAAAGGAGAACTTTTCTTGATTCCTTTTCAGGTTTATTTCTCTTTGCCTATCATTCTGGATGAGCTCAGTCCAGAGACAATTGCACACTGACTGAAAAGCTCCTCCATCCACAGCTTTCTTTTACGCTTCTTTAAAACAAAAATTCAGTGCTGCAGGAAACTTTTTCAGTTTCAAAAGACTTTGCAAGCTGCTATTTTAAGTACCTTGGCCCCAGCTGTTTCTCCTCTGTAACTTTTCTGAAAGCATAATCAGTCATTTGTTTTTAATTTCTTCTCTTCTTCTGTTTATCATTCATATTCTTAAAACAAAAAGCCCTAAATTTGCCTGACCCCCTGTCCCTCTTTCTCTCTCCCTTTCCTCTTCCTCCTCGCTTTCCTCCATCTTTACATGTATACAGAAATGGCAATATCTGCCTGAGTATCCCAATTGAAGGAGGAAATATTTTCTTCAAAACTTTAATACATAAATTGTGACAAAGGAACAGTATTTCTGTGTGATTATTTTCTTTAATCTATAAATTAATATGGCTAGATCATTTTTGCTTCTCAGTTTCCGAGATAGAACTCATTTCTTGTGTTTACCCTTTTTACTGAAAAGTTCTCAAATATTACAAGGTTATCTTTTTACACATATGATATTTACAAAAGGAACTTCTCTTATTTTCATTTGATCATTTGATAGTAATAAAGTTACACCCAATGCTAAGTACTTTTTATGAAACATCTCATGGAAATACTTTGTTGTTAAATCTTAAAAAGGGGTATTGCATTCTCGGTATGTTCAAGAACTCTACCTGGCATCTGCTTTATCCCAATAGTTTCACAGTTTCCAGTAAGACAAGATTCTTATCTGTGATGACAGTTGGAATGGAGCTGATGGTATTTTGCCTTTGTGTGTTTGGTGTGTTGTGTTGTTAATAGGCAATACTCTGTCTATTAAGCTGTAAGAAACGAAAGAGAACATTGTGCTTTGAAATGAGGACAAGATTAATATCTGTTCATTGGCTGTCTTGCCAATAAAGGCAAAAAGTCAGCTTTGCCAGAGACTGTTGGCTTCTCTTATAAAGTCAATTCTTTTTGAAGGTGTGTGTGTAATTTTAAAAGCACTTAAACTGTGTTATGCAAGACAACTATCACGGCTGTAGCTGGTTATAAAGTGAAATAATTTCATAACTTGTTTGATAATTACTAAGCCTGAAGATGTATCTTATTTGGACACTAAATCAAGAGTATTAACCTGTCATGATTACATTACCCAAATGCAAGATATGTACAGTAGTAGTGATCTCTTTTCGAAGATAAACACACACCAAAAGAAAAAAATCTGGAGCTTAATGCTTTAAGAAGTTTGACTGAGGTTAGCTTAAAGATAAAATGCCGACCCAGGCTCTCCCCCCGATATAACATCACTTGGGACACGGCCTGTTGGGGCTTCCTTCTGTGCCCGAGGGCGGGTTGGCGCTGTGGTCGTCTGGGCGCCAGATCGGCGGGCCATCGTGACCACAGGGTGAGCAGCACCACGGAGACTGCCCTCCGCCATCTTTGCTCCAGTGACCAGGTAGTTGGGACCGCCAGGCTCAGAGACAGACAGGCATAATATCGCTTCGGTTTCAGGCAGCTTGTGTGTAACCTGCTCCCAGGTGCTGGGCTGATCTGCAGTAACCAGCGCGCCAGTTCCGCGGTGGGACCTTCTGCCTGGTGGAGGGACCCCGCGCAGGGAGGGAGCCTGCCAGCTTCCCTTCCGCGACCTCTGTTCCCGCGGACTGCGCTGGAGAGACCGGTACCCAGGCTCTCCCCCCAATATAACATCACTTGGGACACGGCCTGTTGGGGCTTCCTTCTGTGCCCGAGGGCGGGTTGGCGCTGTGGTCGTCTGGGTGCCAGATCGGCGGGCCATCGTGACCACAGGGTGAGCAGCGCCACGGAGAGTGCCCTCCGCCATCTTTGCTCCAGTGACCAGGTAGTTGGGACCACCAGGCTCAGAGACAGACAGGCATAATATCGCTTCGGGTTCAGGCAGCTTGTGTGTAACCTGCTCCCAGGTGCTGGGCTGATCTGCAGTGACCAGCGCGCCAGATCTGCTGTGGGACTTCTGCCTGGCAGAGGGACGCCCCCTCCCCCCCCCCAGGAGAGATCACACACCCCTGCACAGGGCAGGAGCCTGCCAGCCTCCCTTTGGCGACCTCTGCTCCAGGAATCCACTAGGCTGAGCCTTTAGATGTGCAAGGCCTCCCCAATATAAGATCACTTGGGGCAAAGCACATTAGGGCTCCAAAGTCACTCAGGAGCAGGCAGGCCCCAGAAATCGGTGCCAGGGGAATCCTGGTAATCCAGGGGGGGCAGAAATAGCTTTGCAGGCTCACAGGAGGTCCAACCAACAGCCAGTGGCAGCAGGACCAACTAACACCAGAGGTATCCAGATGGCAAAAGGCAAACGTAGGAATGTTACTAACAGTAATCAAAGTAATGTGGGACCATCCGAACCCAACTCTCCAACAGCAGCAAGTCCTGGATACCCCACCACACCCGAAAGACAAGATCTGGATTTAAAATCACTTCTCATGATGCTATTAGAGGATCACAAGAAGGACACAAATAAATCTCATAAAGAGTTACAGGAGACCATGAATCAACGGTTAGAAGCCCTTACAAAGGAAACACAAAAATCGCTTAGAGAAATGCGGGAGAACATGGATCAAAAGATGGAGGCGCACAAGGAGACAACACAAAAATCGCTTAACGAGATGAATCAACGGGTAGATGCACTCACAAAGGAATCACAAAATTTGCATAAAGAAATGCAGAAGAATATGGGTCAACAGACGGATGCCCATAAGGAGGCAACACAAAAATTGCTTAAAGAAATGAATCAACTCTTAGATGCCCTTACAAAGGAAACACGAGAACTGCTTAAAGAAATGCAGGAGACGATGGATCAACAGATGGAATCCCATGAGGAGGAAACACAAAAATCGCTCAGAGAAATGCAGGAGAACGTGGGTCATCAGGAAGAAATCCTGAAAGAGGTAATGCAAAAATACCTTAAAGAAATACAGGAAAATACAAACAAACAAGTGAAGGATCTCAGCAAATCCATCCAGGAACTAAAAAAGGAAGTAGAAACAACTAAGAAATCACAAAGGGAGACAACTTTGGAGATAGAAAACCTTGGGAAGAAATCAGGAGTCATAGATGCAAACATCAACAATAGAATACAAGAGATGGAAGAAAGAATCTCAGGTGCTGAAGATTCCATAGAAAGCATCGACTCAACAGTCAAAGAAAATGCAAAATGCAAAAAACGCGTAACCCAAAACATCCAGGAAATCCAGGACACAATGAGAAGACCAAACCTAAGGATTATAGGTATAGATGAGAGTGAAGATTTGCAACTTAAAGGGCCAGTAAACATCTTCAACAAAATTATGGAGGAAAACTTCCCTAACTTAAAGAGAGAGATGCCGATGAACATACAAGAAGCCTACAGAACTCCAAACAGACTGGACAAGAACAGAAATACCTCCCGTCACATAATAATCAAAACACCGAATGTTCTAAACAAAGAAAGAATACTAAATGCAGTAAGAGAAAAGGGCCAAGTAACATACAAAGGAAGACCTATCCGAATCACATCAGACTTCTCACCAGAGACTATGAAAGCCAGAAGATCCTGGGCAGATCTCATGCAGACACTAAGACAGCACAAATGCCAGCCTAGACTACTATACCCAGCAAAACTCTCAATCACCATAGATGGAGAGACCAAGATATTCCATGATAAAACCAAATTTTCACAATATCTTTCCACAAATCCAGCCCTGCAACGGATAATAGGTGGAAACCTCCAATACAGGGAGAGAAACAACACCCTGGAAAAAATGAGATAATTACCTTCTTGAATCAAACCCAAAAGTAGATAACCACTCAAACATAAAGATAGCGTCAAGAATGGCAGATGGCAATAATCACTATGCCTTAATCTCTCTTAATATCAATGGTCTCAATTCCCCAATTAAAAGACATAGACTAGCAGACTGGATACGTAAACAGGACCCAGCATTTTGCTGCATGCAGGAAACGCACCTCAGTGTCAAAGACAAACACTACCTCAGAGTAAAAGGCTGGAAAACAATTTTACAAGCAAATGGCCCCAAGAAACGAGGTGGAGTAGCCATCCTAATATCGGATAAAATTGATTTTCAACCCAAAGTCATCAAAAAAGACACAGAAGGACACTACATACTGATCAAGGGAAAAATCCACCATCAAGAACTCTCAATCCTGAATATCTATGCTCCAAATGCAAGGGCACCCTCATTCGTAAAAGAAACTTTACTAAAACTCAAAGCACACATCGCACCGCACACAATAATAGTGGGTGACTTCAACACCCCGCTCTCTGAAATGGATCGTTCAGGAAAGCAGAAACTAAACAGGGACACAGTGAATCTAATTGAAGCCTTGGACCAAATGGAACTAACTGATATATATAGAACATTTCATCCTAGAGCTAAAGAATACACCTTCTTCTCAGCTCCTCATGGTACCTTCTCCAAAATTGACCATATAATTGGTCACAAATCAGACCTCAACAGATACAAGAAGATAGAAATAATCCCATGCCTCCTATCAGATCACTATGGAATAAGGGTGGTCTTCAATGGCAACAAAAACAAAAGAAAACCCACGTACACATGGAGGCTGAACAATGCTCTACTCAATGATAACTTGGTCAAGGTGGAAATAAAGAAAGAAATCAAAGACTTTTTGAAAGTTAATGAAAATGAAGGCACAACATACCCTAACTTATGGGACACAATGAAAGCAGTGCTAAGAGGAAAATTCATAGCCCTGAGTGCCGCCAAAAAGAAACGGGAGACAGCATACACTAACAGCTTAATGGCACACCTGAAAGCCCTGGAACAAAAAGAAGCAAATACACCAAAGAGGAGTAGAAGGCAGGAAATCATCAAACTCAGGGCTGAAATCAATCAAGTAGAAACAAATAAAACCATACAAAGAATCAACAAAACGAGGAGTTGGTTCTTTGAGAAAATCAACAAGATAGATAAGCCCTTAGCCAGACTAACCAGAGGGCACAGAGATAGTATCCAAATTAATAAAATCAGAAACGAAAAGGGAGAGATAACAACAGAAACTGAGGAAACTCAAAAAATCATCAGATCCTACTACAAAAACCTGTATTCAACACAACTAGAAAATCTTGAGGAAATGGACAATTTCCTTGACAGATACCAAGTACCAAAATTAAATCAGGATCAAATAGACCATCTAAACCGTCCTATAACCCCTGAAGAAATAGAAGTTGTCATTGGAAGTCTTCCAACCAAAAAAAGCACAGGTCCAGATGGTTTTAGTGCAGAATTCTATCAGACCTTCAAAGAAGACCTAACACCAATACTCTTCAAACTGTTCCACAAAATAGAAACAGAAGGAACACTACCCAACTCGTTCTATGAAGCCACAATTATACTAATACCAAAAGCACACAAAGATCCGACAAAGAAAGAGAATCTCAGGCCAATCTCTCTTATGAATATCGATGCAAAAATACTCAATAAAATTCTTGCCAACCGAATCCAAGAACACATCAAAACGATCATTCACCACGATCAAGTAGGCTTCATCCCAGGGATGCAGGGATGGTTCAATATAAGGAAATCCATCAATGTAATCCACTACATAAACAATCTCAAAGAAAAAAACCACATGGTCATCTCATTAGATGCTGAGAAAGCATTTGACAAAATTCAGCATCCTTTCATGCTAAAGGTCTTGGAAAGATCAGGAATTCAAGGCCCATATCTAAACATAGTAAAAGCAATTTACAGCAAACCAGTAGCCAGCATCAATCTAAACGGAGAGAAACTTGAAGCAATCCCACTAAAATCAGGGACTAGACAAGGCTGCCCTCTCTCTCCATATCTTTTCAATATAGTACTTGAAGTTCTAGCTAGAGCAATTAGACAAGAAAAAGAGGTCAAAGGGATACAAATTGGAAAGGAAGAAGTCAAACTATCACTATTTGCAGACGATATGATAGTATACATAAGCGACCCAAAGAACTCCACCAGAGAACTCCTACAGCTGATAAACGACTTCAGCAAAGTGGTCGGATATAAAATCAACTCAAGCAAGCCAGAAGCCTTCCTATACTCAAAGGATAAGCAGGCTGAGAAAGAAGTAAGAGAAATAATACCCTTTACGATAGCCACAAACCATATTAAGTATCTTGGCGTGACGCTAACCAAACAAGTGAAAGATCTGTATGACAAGAACTTCAAGTCTCTGAAGAAAGAAATTGAAGAAGACCTCGGAAGATGGAAAAATCTGCCATGCTCATGGATTGGCAGGATTAATATAGTAAAAATGAGCATCTTACCAAAAGTAATACACAGATTCAATGCAATCCCCATCAAAATCCCAACTCAATTCTTCATAGAGTTAGAAAGAGCAATTCAAAAATTCATCTGGAATAACAGAAAACCCAGAATAGCTAAAACTATTCTCAAGAGTAAAAGAACCTCTGGGGGAATCAGTATCCCGGACCTCAAGCTGTACTACAGAGCAATAGTGTTAAAAACTGCATGGTATTGGTACAGTAACAGACATGTAGATCAATGGAACAGAATTGAAGACCCAGAAATGAATCCACACTCCTATGGTCACTTGATCTTTGACAAAGGAGCTAAAACCATCCAGTGGAAAAAAGATAGCCTTTTCAACAAATGGTGCTGGCTCAGCTGGAGGTCAACATGCAGAAGAATGCAAATTGACCCATCCTTATCTCCTTGCACTAAGCTCAATTCTAAGTGGATCAAAGATCTCCACATAAAACCAGACACACTGAAACTAATAGAAGGGAAACTAGGGAAGAACCTTGAACATATGGGCACAGGGGAGAATTTCCTGAACAGAACTCCAATAGCTTATACTCTAAGATCAAGAATAGACAAATGGGACCTCATTAAATTACAAAGTTTTTACAAGGCAAAAGACACCGTCAAAAAGACAAAGCGGCAACCAACTAACTGGGAAATGATCTTTACCAACCCTACATCCGACAGAGGGCTAATATCCAAGATATACAAAGAACTCAAGAAGTTAAACTCCAGAGAGGCAAGTAACCCTATTAAAAAATGGGGTACAGAGCTACACAAAGAGTTCTCACCTGAAGAATATCTAATGGCTGAGAAGCACCTAAAGAGATGTTCATCATCCTTAGTCATTAGGGAAATGCAAATCAAAACAACCCTGAGATTCCATCTCACACCAGTCAGGATGGCTAAGATCAAAAACACAGGAGACAGCAGTTGTTGGCGAGGATGTGGAGAAAGAGGAACACTCCTCCACTGCTGGTGGAATTGCAGGCTGGTACAACCACTCTGGAAAGCAGTCTGGCGGCTCCTCAGAAAACTGGGCATGACACTTCCGGAGGATCCGGCTATACCACTCCTGGGCATATACCCAGAGACTTTACCTGCATGCAATAAGGACACATGCTCCACTATATTCATAGCAGCCTTATTTATAATAGCCAGAAGCTGGAAAGAACCCAGATGTCCCTCAACGGAGGAATGGATTCAGAAGATGTGGTATATCTACACAATGGAATACTACTCTGCAATTAAAAACAATGAATTCACGAAATTCCTAGGCAAATGGTCAGAACTTGAAAATATCATCCTTAGTGAGGTAACCCAATCACAAAAGAACATACATGGTATGAAGTCACTGATAAGGGGATATTGACCCAGAATCTCAGAATACCCTAGACACAATCAGCATATCAATAGATTTCTAAAAAGATGGAAGGAGAGACCCCTGGTCCTGGAAAGACTGGATGTAGGGGAACGCCAGGACAGAGTAATGAGAGGGGGTTGAACGGAGAAAAGAGGGAGGGAAGGGGGCTTATGGGACTTTCGGGGAGGGAGGAAACGGGAAAGGGGAAGTGATTTGGAATGTAAATTAAAAAAATAAAATTAAATTAAATTAAAAAAAAATGTAAAAGAACAAGCATTATAAAAAAACAGTAAAAGAATATTGAAATTTATTTATATCATTATGATCTGTTAGGGTTGTTTGAAACATAATTTTGAATGAATGTTTGTTGCCTAAGTGAGTTTTCTGGTGTAATATTTGGATTATAGTTAATGTAATGAAAAAAATTATGCAATAAAAGCTATATAAATATTTAAAAAAAAAGATAAAATGCCAAGGTAACAACCTAAAAAAGCACTTCAAATTTCTTCATGGTGACAATAGTTGGATTATGTTTGAATAAAATTAACAATGTCTCAATACAGTGAATTTATTGAAACAAGACTGTACCTTAAGATCAATATATCATCTTTGTTTTCTTTAACATTTTTAACTTTCAAAAGGATTACTATGTATATTTAAAACATCATCTTAGGTACAATTTTATTTGACATTAAACTGCCATTATTCTGATTGTTTAGAGGCAAATGATTTAATAAAATAATTTGTAAAAATGAATTTGAGGTATCTATAATTCTCTTTCATACATGTAACACTAAGATGTTTTTACTAAAACCAAACTCTGAGAAATTGATATCTAACACACAGACACCTATGACAACAATATTAAATCTTAAGGTCAGTGTAAATAGCACAAAGAATTAAAGAAATGATATGGGTAAAAATAGAATATCAAAAAAACTATATTTCAAACCTATGAAATTTATTTATACCCAAACTTGTAATGAGAGAGTACATGCACATTAAGAAATAGTTCACATACATTATTTCCCAAGTAGTGCAGTCAAACAATATATTGCACAAATTAATCTATATGTTTAAATATTTATAATACTATTCACATGTCCAAATAATTGTCTAGCTTTATGGGTATGCTTTCCCTACATGAATATGTGTGCACCACATGAATGTCTGACGCCCATGGAAGTCAGAAGAGGGCATCAGATCCACTGGAACTAGAGTTAGGGATGGTTGTGAGCTGCCATTTGCTTACTAGGAACAGAACATGAATCCTCTGTAAGACCAACAAGTGCTATTAACCTCTGAGCCATCTCTCCAGCCTCAGAGTAGTTCACAGCGAAAAACAAAAGATGAACCACAATATATTTCATACTTGCTGTTCATTTCAATGAAAGCCAAGAATTACAAGTGTTAAACAATATTACATTTAAATAATTTATTATGCATAACTATTAGATTTACAGGATAATATGAGCATATCAAAATTATAGTCAAGTAGATACTCTATACCTATAAATCTCCTAATTTTAAAGAATAAAAATATTACCTGGGAAAAACATAGCATATATAGGTTACTGACTTTATTATACTTCATCCTACAAAATGGAGTGGAATTATACTACATTAGAGGAGAAATGTTTCAGCCTTCCTGCTCCATTATAAATTTGCCTTTAATTAAGGGAATTTTCTATAAGTGGTTATCCTAACAAGGAAAGAAATATCTAAATATGTAACTAATCTAAAATGCTTCACTTTTTTTATTAGTTTATTGTCATTAGTCTCCAGGAGAAATATAAGCTCACATCTATCTTTATTTTTGGGAAGTGGAGTTTACAAACAGCATCATAATAGTTAAGTGATTTGACCTTTCTTTTTAAAATGAACACCTCATATCTCAGTTTTTTCTTCCTTAGTTTTGTTTCAAGTCACATGTTTTTCTCTGTCCTTTACCCAGAGTCATAAACTCAAAGAACATTGTGTTACTGTCAATCACTGGGTCAGCAAAAGCAGGACCCTGGTGATCCTTGGCCTAGAGATGCACTTGCTCAGCACCTCCATGAGCCAATGAAAACATTAAAGTCTGGCTTCCCCCACGTTCCAGGAGTGAATGTCAACACCATGGCATTCCTTCACTTGCCAAACTTTTTGCAGAACCACTGGTTCATGGTCCAGACACTGTTGACCAACGCATTCATGTTTAGAGCTGTTGTTCGGCTGCTGTGAATTTCTTCTTTAGAACAATGCTAAGAGCAACATTTGATCAGATCTTCATTCATGTTATTTCTTGGGTTCAACAAGTCTTATTCCACTTTCATGATTTTTTTTAATATAATTGATTATATTGATACAGTTATCAATAAAGATTGTGGTTAAAACAATCATATCAGGTGGACTTAATAATGGTAAATGCACTAAGTATGGCTACTCTAGATTGCTGGATCCTTGAGTAGCCAATTAAGGTGCACCCCTGTTTCATTTTTCATAATGATAATTTTCCCTGGAAATCGGCCAGAAAATAAAGCAAGACAGTCTTTGCCCATTGCTGAGGGAGCAAATGGTTTAGCTGTGATAACTCAAATAAGTTACATAAGTGTTGTTATGAATATAATAATTTCTAAAAAATGATATTTTTACAACCAGTTCATCCGAGAAGGTAGGATTACCTTACGAAGTGTCTTACGTGAAAGATGATAAACATTCATGAAGGACAGGACACAGATGCTAAACTGAAAAATTCATTCCTAAGTTTGATATGTTATATTTTGTAAAGCCAGTTTTGAGTGTTTTGGAGGGACGAATGTCATTTAAAGTCCCCAAATTAAATGATAGGAAAAAAAATAAGCATCAAATATTTTGAAAATAAGTGGTAGATTTCTATTAATTAAATTAGCAACACAAAAATAAATAGATTTCATTGCAGAGAAAATGAGCAATCAAGCATCGACAGTGTGTTCTCATAGGTGAGAGAAATTGTCAGCTCTAGTTACAAGGTGATTATCAGAAAGAGTTGGAGGAAAAATTCATGGCATTACTGGTGCATCCTAATTGAATTGTCCACTTCATTTTGCCCATTCTGTAGTGTAAGCAATAGGGTAAATCCTGTTTCTGGCTCTACAGGATAAAAGTCTATTTGAAGTTGTAGTCTATAGCTGGCTTTTCACAGTAAATTGACCTTGGTCCTCACAGCCAATGTCATAATGCTCTGCTTTATCTGGGCCGAGAGAGAAAATCGCAAATTGCTTCTGCATGATTAGTTCTGCCACTTCAAACGTGTTCCTTCCTAGTTGGCTTCCACACTTACTGCTAAAGATATGTGCCACTGGGAAATGCTGATCTGAAGCTCAGCTTCTCCCGCTCAATAACCCTTTAATTGCTGGTTGGTCCGGATCGGTAGAGCAACGGTAAAAAAGAAATCTGTCTTTGAATCAGTGTTGACTCAAATTGGTTTCTTGACAGCATGAAAGAAACTTCTTGGGGAACAAACTTCATCTTATTATAATATATCCAAATCTGAGTCCCTTCAACATGTTAGGTGAAATTATGAAAATGCACAGTTGAGGTTGAAAGGCTGGCAAGTGTTGTTTAAATAAATATTATCAAATATGTATAGACTTTTGCTGTTTATTTTTGCAAAGTCTCTAGAGTACTGTAAATATTATTATTACACACTGAGAAGTTGTTTTTCTTTATGGATAAAAGTTTATAGTTCTCGCTGTTTTAGAAACTATTAATTTAGGTTTTAAATCTTTTGAGTACAATTTAACTTTACTTCCTCAAGAGAACCTCATTTCAGCTGGAAGCACTCAGGCAGCCAGCCTGATCTACAGAGTGAGTTCTGGAACAGACAAGGCTACAAAGAGAAAGCCTGTCTCATAAAAACCAAACCCAAATCAAAAAAAGTGAAATTCCTTGCATAGTCTATTGTAAAAATATATGAGGTAACAATTTAGTCCACTTTGCTAAACAAAAATCCATACAACTTAATAATGAAGCATTCACACATTCAGTTAGGAAGTGAGATACAATACTGTAACTCAATCACATTTAGATTATTAAATGTGGAGGATCTAAACTGCCTGGAAGTGAGACATATGTATAAAATTGAAAGCACTTGGTAACACATCTTCAGTGAATTAATTAAAAGTTTTCAAATAACATTTATTTATTTGAATTAATATCGGCTGATAGTCAACCACAACTACAAGGGTTATACAAATGATTGAAGTTAAGTTCTCGAATTAAAATAGTTGATAGACTGTATCTGTGATTGACATCTTGTGTTGCCTCATTTTTTGCTGTGATTTTGTAGAGAAAATTATGTCTTTAAAATTATTTTTAAGGAAAGAGGAGTAAAAACAACATGTGCAGCTCTCTGTGTTGTGTTGGGTTGTGCTGTGCTGCATTGTGTCTTAGCCACAGTACAGATACTAATAGGAACAGCTCACGGTAGATGGATTCACCTAAAGGTGAAAAGACAGATAGATACCTGTTGCCTGATAAATAATTCTGCATATGAAAAGACTCTGTGAACTAGTCTGACATATGAATGATGCATACAGTCAGCGTTGGCTAATCCCTTAACGCAGATGACAGTGCCAGGAAACAATCACTTTTATCCTGAACTGGATCTTTGTACAAGGTTCCAGACATTTTTCTAGGTTAATGAGTGTATGTATTTCTAAGTAGTAAAAAACAAAAGCGATTTTTACTTTTTTAATTTACAACCAAACTTGGAAATGTGACAGTAGTAAAAATTTTGTGGTGTATGAAAAATAGCTTAACCCCCCCCCACACACACACACACACACGAGCCTTTTATACAGGTTTGAAGATCCTGTAACCCAAGTATATCGTGTCTGTGCTGATCCTTGAAGTCACTAAATAAACTTAAAATTTGTAAAGGATATTGTAAAATAAAAGTTGATGCTATTAACTTTTTAATATCACAAAAATACATACTGCTATATGCAACAAGGTTTTAAAAATAATTACTTCTAAGGAAAGCATTAAAAATTCTGTTTTATAAGATGGCATACGCTAGCGTCAGTGAACTGGCATTCACAAAGATGATTATAACAAAACATGAATATAGTTTCTTCATTTTCTATGAAAGATTTCAATTAGTTTGTTATATTTAATACAAATTCTTATGTGATGTATTAGAGCAGTTATTTACTTTGTGTTTTGATTTTTAGAAAACCGTTATCAAACATGGGCAAATAACCAAGACTGTCTTCCTCGTCAGTCCCCCAGTTGTAAAAGCCATGTTTCCATTCACAACCAGGTCTACTTTTCTTAAAGCCACAAAAGAAGGTATGTAAAGGTCAGAGGAAGGATTAGATCTCTACATGCTTGAACATCCCCCAATTTAAGTAGAAAATTACCCACAGAATCCTAGGCTTTGGCCACCAAAGAAGCATCGTGCCCTCAACAAAGAACTATTTGCAGCCTGAGGAGGCGAGCATCATCTGGGTGGGCTATGGACAGCTGAACAGGACTGGTCCAACCAGGCACTGATTACATTTGTGCTGTGCTCAGTTATCCTTTTCATCCCTGCCCTCTACTCTGCCTGCTCTTTATTTACCTCTGAAAATATCCTTTCCTCAACCCATCAAAAACAACAACAAAAAGCAAAACAAAACAAAACGAACAAAAAGAAAAGAAACAAAAAAAGAAAAGAACAAAGTAAATGAAATAAGTTGAAGATAATGAAATTGTTTAATATTGCTCTACCTCAAGTTTTATGATTGCTCTTGTACTTTTCACCAAATTCCACGACATACCCTTCGTGTGCACTTCCTCCTCATTGTGAAATGTAAGCCTCACACCTACCGCTCTAACTGC
Organism: Tokudaia tokunoshimensis; assembly: GCA_036184795.1. Lineage (NCBI taxonomy): Eukaryota > Metazoa > Chordata > Mammalia > Rodentia > Muridae > Tokudaia > Tokudaia tokunoshimensis. Next base: position 44,224,048 of record BTHU01000009.1, read on the forward strand.
AGTAATTTTGTCATTAAATCAAGCAGTGTGAGCAGTTGGCAATGCTTCCCTCCCATTTTAATTCAGGGTGAACTGTGCTTCAATGTGGTTCGTCACCTCTTCACAAAAGACCTTTGTCAGGATGGTTCTGAGTAACCATGGCGATGTGACACCGCTGCCACTCTTAAGATTAACCAAACTGACCAGATCTTTGTTTTTATCAATTTTGAATTTCATGGCAGGACACTGTTCTAGCTGAATCTTCCATTGCTGTGTTTTTATTCCCTTTACTCCAAAACTGTCCATACCAATCTGCAAAAAAGTTTTTTCAGTTGGATGCTCAACTTTGACATCAAATACATTTTGTCTAAAATTCCCTTTCCCAACATTCAGGTAACTAAGAGTACCATTCCCATCCCATTCTTAATCAAGCTAGTTCCTTTGTTAAGTCCAGGGAATACTGCAGCAACACAGCCAACAAAGGACATCCTACTTCTTACACTCAATATTGTCAATAAGACATCTGTTCCCATTCAGAGACATGGGCTTTGCCCATCACCTGAAATTCCTGCTCTTGAAATTCTTCATTTTTGTGCATTCAGCTATGTGCATCATTAGAAATTCAATTACAATGGAAATAAGCAGTGCTTGCCTGTAAAGTAACTCACTACCTAATGCATGATATAAATACCCATACGATGTGGTAGCATTCAACAGTGTGATATCACAAAGTTGGAGACAGAACAGATCATGTTATTAGTGAAGGCATACAAGCACAGAAGGATACAGGATGTTAAAGAAAAATAAGGCAATGTGGTTTACAATGATGCAAAGATTCAACGTCCTTGGTACTGTCCCTAGTTAGAATGTCAGTTTCTTGAGGACGAGAAATACATTTAATTCAATGCTCTCTCCTGATTACCTGCTGATTTCTCATATCACAAAACAGGATCAAAATATTTACAGATTTAATAAATAAGCAGCAGCATTCATAAATACTGAGCAGTGATGGTGCTCTCCTGTGATCCCAGCACTCAGAAGGCAGAGGCAGGCAGATCTCTGAGTTTGAGGTCAGTTCCCCAGTCTACTCACTGAGTTCCAGGATGCCCGGGCTACCCAGAGAAACCCTGTCTCAAACAACAACAATAAAATGACTACTGGAAAGGGAAATGATGAAGAAGATTCATCTAGCAGAAAGGAGGAAAGTACAGTGAGGGCCCTGGATCTGAAAACCCAGCTTGCAATGGCACATGTTAATGAAGCAAGAACCGATTTCATAGTCCAAGAACAGCTTAAGAGTAAACAGTGTATGCAGCCCACTCGAGGTGAATTTGAGAGTTAAGGCAAGAAAGGAATAAAGGTGGCAGACAGTGAGAAGATTATTGGCGTTCTGTCATCTGTTGGGAGGTTCTCCAGGCAAGGGTCCACTCTGAACTGTGTTAAGTACTTAGCAAAAAGCAGTATACATCAGAGCACAGGCTGAGCTCCTGAGATAAAAGGCAAGGTGAGGCTGCCAGTGACAAGCAGAGCATGTGATGAGAGTTAGGAAGGATCTGGAGATGTTTTCAGAAGTATTTGGTGAGAAGACCTAAGCCGACAAGTGACATGGGAGTGAGTGGCCACTTTATGGCACTGGGCAGAGACGGCAATACAGGAAATTATAGAAAATGTCATAGCACTAAATTTCATATATATCTTGCCTTTTGTTTATAGGAAGGGGCAGCTGAAGCTTTAAGTTTTTAAACAACAAAGATATGGTAAAGGATGAGAGACATAGTTTGAGAGAGAAAATGAAATATAATACCAAAAATTCTAGGAAAAGGAAGTACTTTTTGGGAAGGTTTAATTTGGGAGAACACCATTTTTAGTATATATAGACTGATCTATTATTACGTTGGGTAAAATGAATAAATTAGCTAAGCACAACAACTCAAGCCTGGGGCAGGAGAATTGTCTTGAGTTTGAGACTCGCCTGGATTACAGAATGAGTCCCTGTCTGTGTACCCTCCTCACAAAACAGGAAGGAAGGAAGGAAGGAAGGAAAGAGGGAGGGAGGGAAGGAAGGAAGGAAGGAAGGAAGGAAGGAAGGAAGGAAATATAAAAATTATTTTAAAAGAGCTGTAGAATAAGCATGTAGGTTGCAGGAGTGATAAATTCTTATACTTTCTCCAAATTATAGTTAGGATTGAAATTCATGATAAAATGAATGGCAGATTGAGAGCAGACAAAATAATTTAAAACAACTTAAACTATTTAAATAATATAGACATTTACAAACCTCAATAAAAATATATAAGTATATTATATAAACATACTTTTATTTTTAAAATGTTATTTAATTTATTTATATATATATATATATTTAATTTATTTAACTGAAAACCACACATTTTCACTGAAGTTATTCCACATGGTTCGACAAGTCTTCCAAATCAGCCAAAATCCTTAGCTTGGTTGACTCAGGGCAGGATAATATTAGTTGCAATCTAAGACAAGTGAGTCCATGGAGTTAGGAGACTTGAAATGATATCAAAAGCCTCTGATATTTTGGAACAACTGGTCATGGCTTGTATTGCAGTGTCTGTGTGAGATATCTAGAAACGGACTGATGGGTAAAATCAAAATGATTCAGGAAATGATGTCAGTGTGAGGTCAAGGAAATACCTAGGAGACATGGGAGAGAAAGAATGGCAGCAAACTATTCTGTCAAGACAGAAGTTTGAAATTAATGAAACTATAGATGTGCTAAAGCTGATGCCATCTAAAAGCAAAGCGAGAAGGTAGGATGATCAGAAGGAGCTTGTGGAACTAGCACTTGAAGTACAGGAAGCTGAGAGGATCTTCATCCCACCTCCCTTCTCCTGGTACAGCATAAGGGATGGATGGATGGAAGTATCCTATGCTTTTTCTTTTGCTCTTTTTTTCTTTCTGTTTTTTGTTTGGATGTTTTAAACTATTCTGATTTTATTTTATTTTATTTTGTTTACTGTTATTATTTTTCAGATGTCTATTTGTTTTTGTTTAGTAATGAGAGATAGAAAGAAGGGTTGTGGATTTGGGTGGATGGGGAGGTGGAGAAAATCTGGAAGGTGAAAGTGTAGTGGAATCCATAATCAGAATGTATAGTACATAATACATACATACATATACACATATATATGTATATAGATACATATATATACTATATTCAATTAGAAGAAATCCAAAGCCAGAGCTGTATTCAAATCATTTATGTTCTGTATGCAATTAGAGATCTGTGCATAGCCTTTCTTCTGTGTCACATAGGGAAGTCTGTACTTCATGAGATTGTTGGAAAGATGTTCTAAAGAGATTAGGACAGGTGAGGAGATAAGAGTTCTTTCCATCAGAAAGTAGGACAATGCAGCTTGTGTTCAAACTCCAGCTCTGTCACGAACTGCTCACCAGTCTTGAACAATTTAACCTATCTATGAATCCACTTCTTTGCATGAAATAGGATAACACTAGTAGCCAATTTATTTGCTGTGAAGACTAAGTAACTATATGAAATGGATGCTTTCCTATCATTTTTTACCTGTAAGGATGACACATTTTATGTGAGTCAGTCCGTACCTGTAAACTTCTTAGGATAGTACACAGTACACATGTGTTGAGAATTACTCTGAAATGGTAGCCACTACTGTGCTCACTTTTTTTCTAGGTATTTAATAACAAAGTAAGAACAGATTCACAAATGATTAAGGGTCAACAATGAGCACACATATCTCAGGATCATCAGAGAAAGTAACATAATGTAAGCAAGGACCGTGAAACAAACTAAAAGCATTTCCCAAAGCTGTATGTCCATCTGCATAAGAATGAGACAAGACACTTATCTCTCACCCTGTGAAATGTTCAATTCATGTTCATAGACTTTAATTTAAAACCAGGAGCGCTAAAATTACTAAAGAAAATGGAGGATGCATTGTTGATGGAACCATAAATCATAGTAACTTCTATAGAAATAACTATGAAGGATTCTTAAAAACATAAATGACCTTCTTGAACATAAAACTGCCCTATGTTCCCCAGTGAAGGAGCTAGAGAAAGGACCCAAGAAGCTAAAGAAGTTTGTAGTCCCGTAGGAGAAACAATAATATGTAGCAACCAGTACCCCCAGAGCTCTCAGGGACTAAACCACCAACAAAGAGTTGGCTCCAGCTACATATGTAGCAGAGGATGACCTTTTCAGACATCAGTGAGGGGAGAAGCCATTGGTCCTGTGAAGGTTCAATGCCCAGTGTAGGGGAACGCCAGATCAGGAAAGTGGGGGAGAGGGGTTGATAAGCAGGGGAAAGTGGATGAAATAGGGGCTTTTCAGAGGAATAATGAGGAAAGGGGATACCATTTGAAATGTAAATAAAGCAAATATCTAATTGTAAAAAAAGAACAATTAAAAAAAAACTGCCCTATGTTATACCACTCCTGAACATGTATCCAAAGGATTCTATATCTTAAAAGTCTATGTTTATCACTGTTTGTTTCACAGCAGCAAGGAAATAGAATCTACCTATGACATTTTGGCCACAAAGACAAATGAAGTCATGAAAATTTCAAGAAAGAAAAAATAGAACTGTAAAACATTATTTCAAGTGCAGTAATTCAGGCTCAGAAAGACAAACACTGTATGTTCTCCCCTGATGTGGACTATAGCTGCTACAAAATATGCATGTCTAGGTGGGAATAAACAGAGTTTAAATCCAGGAAACTGGAAAGGCCAAGGATAGCTTCCAGCAGAAAAGATTGGAAGGACAACAGAACAAGTGGACAAGGGTGTGGAGGGAGTGAAAGGTTCAGAGGGAGCTGGGGGTGCAGGGAGGGAGAGAAGGAAGGGAGGAAATACACCAAAATGAAATAGGTATAAAACGCCATATGGAAACCAATTATTTTGCAAGCTTATCTTTTAAATTAATCAATTTTCAAAGGTATGATTTAAAGTGGTTTTCAACAGAAGAGGGCCCTAAAGCCACACACCCCACCATTTCTCTAGTTCAGACCAACATCACTGCCTTCCTGGATAACCTTAATCCCCCCACCCAGTCTTACTTTTTGCCTTCACTTCATCTCCTCTAATCCCTTTAAAACAATGTTCTAAATTAATCTTTCTAAAAGGCTAGTTTTCATATCTCCTTCCATCTTTAAAAAGTAAATAAAGTCCATACTCGTTAAGTTTATTTGTAAGTATGAAATAGATTTAGGCTAGGATTAGCCCCAATACCAATACTCCATGTAGGTCCTAAGTGAACTGCGTCAAATAAAAATAGGCTGCTTCTGGCTGGCTGGTGATATGGATGGGTTGCCTCCTTGCATCCTGCTAGCTGAAATACATAGCCAGTCTCTTGCCCATTCTATTCACACTTCCAGATTCATTTCAAGTCTGTATCAACTATCAAGACTCACAAAAGCAGCTTCTCCATTTCACATTTGATTTTCTCAGGAATGAAGATCTGTCACTTCCCCTTGTTCATATTAGTGTGTGTGTGTGTGTGTGTGTGTGTGTGTGTGTGTGTGTGTGTGTGCGTGTTTGTGCGTGTGCGTGCGTGTGTGTGCGTGTGCGTGCGCGCGTGTGTGTGTGCGCATGTGTGTGTGTGTGCATGTGTGTGTGCATGTGTGCGTGTGTGTGTGTGAGTGTGAGAGAGAGAGAGAGAGAATGAGATTGAATCTTATGAATCTGATAAGCAGTGACTTTTTTATTAACAATACGGGATATAGTATAACCGTAAAGTTCTTTTGGGACAGAAGGATATTCTTCGTTTTTGATCTTAGTAATTAGCTAACAGCTTGAAGACAAGATGCATCTGGAAGCTACTTCTTACGACCCATTGTAGATCTAGTTTCCTTTCATAGAATTATTATAACTGCTAATGTTTCACAATAATTTTGGAGTGACAGATGTTGGGAGAACTAAGCCCAGAGAAAACAAGCTAATGGTATGCTCATAAGTAAAATTGATTTTCTCAGTTCAAATGTAAAACTTTTACCAAGTCCAGAAAAATAAAAAACTTAATTTCTTAGAATTATGCCCATGTACAGTCTCTTTTGTCAGTCTTACAGAAAAACAGAAGGAAAACAAAAATTTGAAATTTAAAAGACAAAAATTTATTTGGTAATAAATCGATCTCTTATAATTAACTTCTAAATGACCTATTATAAGGTTACCTATCTGTGGTTGACCATAGACAGAGCACCCCAAGCTAGCATTGAGAGAATGCTTCAGTTTTGTTTTAAAAATCAATGGTTAAATTTTAAAATATTTTGTTATATGCAAGGTTACTTAAAGATTACCTAGTCGTGATGCTTAAAGTGTTTAATCCTATAACATTAAGGATTAAAAAGGCTCAAAGAGAAGGACAAGGGGTAAAGGTTCTTTCAAGCAATCCTGAACACCTCCGATGCACCCCTGGGCATGTAGAATGAGAAAACTAAATGCCACAGGTTGCCATTGACATATACTCTTGTGCATGACACTCAAGTTTTTAAGCACACACACACACACACACACACACATTGCATGCATATATAATGTTAAAAATATTAGGTTACAAGTTGAAAGTTAAGTTATTCATTCCATATCTTCTCTTTGATGCTAGTCTTAATTAACTAAATATGATAATAAATCATATAAGCGTCTGTTTCATGCATGAGATACATAATAGCAAATCGGGTTTCTTTTAATGGGACCATTCAGCTAGTGTTCTTTTTTTCTATTTTAACTCAGTGCATACTTATAAAATTAATGGTATATCCTATATATTTGTTACATGTATTAGTAGTAGACAGGCATCAGTTAGTATATGTGGTAAGCTGGATAAGAATGATACCCAAGTAAAATGCTTTAAATGAATCAAAGGTAGTTTGTCTCTCTTGGAATTAAATAGTTCAGGCTGTACAGAGAGTTGTGTAGAGGTAATTCAAACATCTAGGCTTCTTCCATCTTAATTCATCATCTCCCTAGAGCCAGCATCCTCTTCATCCTGGGAGTAAAGTCGCAATCAAGTGAGTGTTTCAGTTCACAAGAAGGCAAAGACTGGAGATGCTGTGGCTACTAACTGGTCTTTGGATGTTTTTTCTTATGTGAACAAAAGAGGCCAAGCAGGTGTAATTACCTGCAAACATAATTATAAATGCGAATTTCCTGAGCAGGCATGTATGCAGCTTAAATTTGGGGTATTCTGGAAATGTAGAGAAGAGACAGTATATGATAAGAGACGTTAATAGGGTTCATCAGAAGTGATTACACACAGGTTTGTACCTGTTACTATATTCTTAAAATTATTTTGCAAGTATTTAGTTGACTTCTTATTAGTTTCTAGACAAGGTATAGAGTACAAATTTCACCAACCATAGAACTATGATATAATGCAAATATTGTAAAAATTAAATACAAACAAAACCCCTTAGAACTCACATATTAACCTGTAGATCCATGATAACTAATATGTTATAGTTATTCCTCTCTCTAAAAATCTTTAAAGTTGAATGGTTAACTTAACCAAGTGAGCATTCTTTATAAGAAAGCAAAACAAATATAATTGTGTCCCAATCATGAAATAATCCAAGAAATTATATTAATTTGTAAATATCTTAAAAATTCTAACACTGATACAGAAATTTATACACACACACACACCCATGCCCACATGCCCACGCACCCATGCATACACACACACACTCACACAAACATACATGCCACACACACGCACACATACTACTTCAAAGTGATAGCTCCAGCTCCTCCTTTTGGAGTGAGCTTGGGCTAGTTAACACAGTGGAGAGAAGAAATCCCTTCTTCTTCCTCTGTCACCAGACTTTAGCTCTGTGCCAATTACATCTACTAATTTAACATTTAGCATGTGCCCATTTCTAGTTGGTAGAATGCACTCAGTTGCAAATTCAAACGTTCCCAGGTATGTGTTCCTTTCCGGGTATCTGATTATCAGCATTTACTATCATCTTTCAGGTAAAAGGAAGATTTATCTAGTTTTCTCCATTGCCCTTTTACTTCCAGTTTTTATGTAAGTATTTATTTTGTTTTTTGGGTTTTTTTTATTTTTTATTGAAAAAGGAAGTAAAAATATTTTATGATAAAATTAAAGATTTACATGGAAAATGTTTCTGACAAAATTGAAGAAGCATATAGAAAAATACATTAAGATGGACAATTTTCATGGAAAATTAAAGAGTAAAATGGTAGACATAAAAAAACATTGCTAAATTAATTGAAAAAGGAAGTAGAAACATTTCATGACAGAATTGAAGATTTACATGGGAAATATTTTTTTTGCATCATGCCAAAACAATCAAATTGACAAGATTCTTAAGAAATCAAGAAATAATCATTCCTAAATTTAGTATGTTTCCCTAAATCATATAACAATACCTGCAGCTTTCATACCACAGAGCTTTGCAACCATGGACGGAGAGTCCATTTCTCATTTCCACCTCAGCAAATGACTCAAGACTGAAATGAAAATTGCTGGCCTTGTTGATTTTTGATTCCTTGTTGTAAGAATAGGACTATTCAGCAGGTCGTACTAAGTATCATATATCTGAAATAAAATAAGAAATCTCACTTTTTTGCCTATGGGACCAGTCAAAATCAACTACATTACAATGATCTTCAACTGCGGCTTGGGATGTTGAACACACGTTCTGTCATCTAACATGGAACTCATACCAGTGGATGAAGTATGAAAACACTACATGATATTAGCCAAACACTTCAAAACTTCCTGTGCAGTTGTAGTCAAACAGCCATTTTACGTAAATAACATAAAGTTATTACATCTTTCATTCTCTTTATTTAAGATGTTGCATAATGACACTCTGCTTTAAAGATTATAATATCAGACATCAATTAGTCTGCTAATACCCATTGAGCACTCACTGCATGCTGTGATTCAGACAGATTGCTTGAGATAGAATGAAAAGCAGGCATGCTTTTCATACGATCCTAGTAAAATTCATTACCTGTGGGATGTGTTAATGTTTCCTAGAGATGGTTCCTGGACTTTCTACACACAAAAGTGTATTTCTGCTAGAGCGAGCAAAATGAGCATGTGCTCGATGACAGGAGCTTTCTTATTTTATCTAACAGTCCTTCACACTTTGTGATCCCTTTTCAAATCAATTCTATTAAGGCATAATTTGCTTACCATAAAATCATCTATTTTAGGTGTTGGATGAGTTCTGACAAATGAACACAGCCTATATCCACCATTGCAGTCCGTTTCAGTTTATCTCCTAGACCTTATATCTGGACTTCTTAACTGAATGGTAGGTAGTAATGACCGAGAAGCAGATCATCACTTAGGAACCAGCACTTCATCTGAACGTGCTAAGTAGAGTCATTATGTCGACTGAACCATGCTAAGAGCCAAGAGATCCTTAACAACATCTCTCCTACTTGGGGCTTAGAAATAGGCACAAGAAGGCCAATTGGCAGCTGGTGCTGTTGCTCTGAGGCTTGTGTACAAACTGAAAGGTTGAAGTACACCCTATCAGCACCAACACCACCCGTCTCCAGGAGTTCCACTCTCCTTGGCTTCTAGCTGCCGAAGCAACCGTGTAGCCAGCTCTTAGAATTCCTCCTCATCCTTGCCCTGCAGACAAGCATATTGTCCTGTCTGGAGTGTCCTCTTCACCAACACGTTCCTAAATGCTTTGGCCTCTGGGAATCTAAACTGGAGCCTGATGACAGATAACTGAAATCTTTTAAGAGAACTCCGAAAGAGGGGGAGGGGACAAGCAAGGTTCGGAGTCCGGAAGAAACTGGAGCTGCATGTCAACTCACACTGTGTTGTCAGCTGCCTTAGCTGACTGAGAAATACAACTCTTTGGACTGGAAGAAGTTTCAATGATAACCTTTGTTGGGAAATGGTATCAAAGGACAAAGGTGTCACTTTTAAACGTGTAACTTAGTACTATCAGCCCTGTTCATTTCTCTGGCCACTTTAACTCTTAAAACTGTCACAGTGCAAGTATCACTTATGTAAAAGACTACTTTATCAGTAGACGCGAGGTTATATCCATAAAGAATAAGCACAATGCCTTGGGGGAAGAATATGTAGTTATAGAGTTTAGGCAACAGAAAGATTAAGATAAAAGTACATATTAAATTCAAATATACCAGCTTACTTTTCTGAAATCAGATATAACTTTTAACTGCTCTGTCTACAATTTCCATGAGATATTTAATTTGCATTTGGAGGTGCTACTCCAATAAAAAATATTTATCTCTTGAAAAAAAACAGATAAAAACAAAACAGTGGCTTTTATTCAGTTAATGCTTGTGTCACAGATAGCAGCGCCAGTGGAAAAGTGAAATAGTCCATAGAAAGTAATATTTGTAATCAGGTTAATAAATGAATAATGAATGCTTCCTATATCAAGATACTTGGTGAAGAGTGTGCATACTCACACAGGGCTAGAAGTTTACCACCAATTCAGTCGATAGTTGGGTTTATGCGTGTATGTGTATATATATATATATACGTATATATATATATATATACGTATATATATATATACGTATATATATATATATATTATATGTATATATATGTATATACTATATGTATATATATATACATATGTATATATATACATATTGATACTCCAAATAGTATTACTCTATTGTTACTTCTATAATTTCTGAAAAACAAAAATGAAGGAGAAACCTGAATGACTGATGACCACTCCTACCATCTGATTGACAGATCCCCTAATGCCTGAATTACAGATGTACATCCCTACTGTCTGAATGAATAATACACACTCTTACTGCCTTATTTAAAGTTTAGGGAGCTTGACCCTTGATGACATGTATTTACCTACCTAGTTCCTTCTGGTAATTTTTTTTCATTCCATAATTTTTTTTGACTAAAATATAACCGCCTTATTTCTCTCCTCCGTTTTGTCTATGCAATCCCCCTCCTCAAGTCTAACCCAACCCCCCCCACACACACACACACACACTCACACACACACACTCACACACACACTCATGGCTCCCTCATCTTCAACCATTTCTGTTTCATATACATGTATATAAATCAACCTATAAATACAACGTGCTGGATGGGTCCATTTTGAAACAATAAAGATTTAAGGTTTTTTTTGCTTGTTTGTTTGTTTTTGTTTGTTTTACTGGGCAGTGTTTCTTTGTGTAGTCTGGCTATTCTGAAACTCTCTCTGTAGACCATGCTGGCCTTGAACTCAGAGATCCATCAGCCTCTGCTTCTAGAGTGCTGGGATTAAAGGCATGTGCCACCACAGATCTTCAGAGTTTTCATTTTAAAAGTACTTAATTTTAATGTTCAATAAATGAGGACTAAGATATTAGGGAAATATATTTTTTGAAAAATAATTAAAATTTGTTACAGAGGTTATATTGAAAAATTACTACATTAATACTAGAGAGCTAAAACATGTCAGTGTTTCACCTTGTCTCCCCTCATTAGTGAATTAAAGTATTTTAAAACTCAATTAAAATTACTAAGAAGGCACATGAGCATCATCTTTTTTCTGTATCAGTCAATTTTATAAAATAGCATATTCATTTAAATGATGTTCATTTTTTAAATAAAATGGTGATATGACTGCTATTAATTGCTCCCAATTTGAACTTTAGTTTGACACAGATACTCTCTTTACTATTTGAATTTAACTCTGGAGGAAAGTGCTAATAGCTCGTCACCACATCTTGAGTACATCAGCTGCCTACTGCTAGAAAGCTAGCCATTGGGGCTGGCAGAATGCTTCAGTGATTAGGGTGCTGCTTGTACAGCCTGAGGATCTTAATTTGGATCTGCAGGACACACAAAAGTACCCAAGACACAATTCACATATCAATAGATTTCCAAGAAGATGGAAGGAGAGACCCCTGGTCCTGGAAAGACTGGATGTGAGGGAATACCATGACAGAGAAGCGAGAGGGGGTTGAGTAGGGAACAGGGGGAGGGAAGAGGGTTTATGGGACTTTCAGGGAGGGAGGAAACGGGAAAGGGGAAATCATTTGGAATATAAATAAAATAAATATAGAAAATTAAAAAAATGAGAAAAAAAGAAGTGGGGTGGTATGGAACTAACTCACCTTCTGTAGAGAAGAAGCAGGCAGACCATTGATGTTCAACCGCCAATCATTCTTGCTGAAAACTCTGTGGTTCCCTGTTTCAAGGAAATAAGGTGGATCCCACATCTCCTTGAGGAGCTGTTGACAGTATAAAAAAAAACTAATTCAACTCAGTGGGTCACAAAAGAAAAGAGGGAAGGAAAGAGAGAAGAGAGGAGAGACACGTGGTAGGAGTCATGAAAATAGGAGGGAGACACTCTAATAAGAAGGGGGTTGGTGGAATAAAATACCCTGTTGCTGTGATAAAATACCCAGGCAAAAGTAATTTAAGGGAGGAAAAAATAAAAGGTTGTTTTAGTTCAGGATGTTCAAAGTCCGTCACTCATGACAGAGGTGACAGAAAGAACTTCAAGTGGCTTTTCCATTTTCATCTGCCTTCAGGAGAAATGGTGAATACCTGCTGCAGCCCTGTTCACTCTCTCCATCTCTAAAGTTCGTTCCCAGCCAGGGAATGACACCGCCCACAGTAAACAGGTCTTTCTATTCATATTACCTAATCTTAATCATATTCATTTCAAAAGAAATCGAAGCATAGTGTGGAAAGTACTGCTCTCTAGAAAATCTACCCAGAGTGTAAATATTGATGACAGAGAAAACTGTACACACACACAAAGTAAATAAATAAGAAGTAAACAAATAAATATCCAGCCAAGAAACCCTTTGCAACCTTCAAGCCCTCTCTCATTCCTTTTGCATTATTTTTCCTCTGAATTATAGGCAAATTTCCTTGTCCAGGTGTGAAGAGAAAACCACCCATACCCTGCAAGTGCCTCTGCTGTGGACTCAGAAAAGTCTTGTTACTTTTCTGAATCTGAGAAGATGATTTCTCTTTCATTAAAAATATAGAAAGTCTCTAAAAGATGGAAGGAGAGACCCCTGGTCCTGGAAAGACTGGATGTAGGGGAACGCCAGGACAGAGTAATGAGAGGGGGTTGAACGGAGAAAAGAGGGAGGGAAGGGGGCTTATGGGACTTTCGGGGAGGGAGGAAACGGGAAAGGGGAAGTGATTTGGAATGTAAATTAAAAAAATAAAATAAAATTAAATTAAAAAAAAAAAAAAAAAATATAGAAAGTCGTCTAACCACAAAATTCTTTCAGGATGGAAGGATCATCTCTGGAGGCATGCTCTCTCCTTGAGTGAATATTGACCCCACTAAAATCATCCTTGTGGAACAGCATGGCATCAGTAGAACATCAGTAATGCAGTTTCTTAAGGCCCTTTCTCAAAAGAACTTTTAAAAAATACCACCAGGAAAGAGAAGAAGAAAGGCTATCACTTGGTAGGACAAACAGGTTGATTTGTTCTGTGGCACAGCAGGAGAAATAAATTAGTAATAATGTACATCCTATCTCAAAAATGGAAGGGAAGTTGAATATAATTTGCACACCAAGAAGGAATAAAATTTTAAGATAAGGAATTTGATAACTACTAGTTGATCAAGTCTCTATGAATCTAGTCATAAGTTTTACCTCACAAGTATGTACTAATATTACATGTCAATAATTTAAGTGATAAACTTTAAGTGCAAGTTTTTCCCTACTAATAGGAATAATTGATGAAGCTTTAAATGCAATTCCTCACAGTTAATGGGAATAATTGATCTTGAAACTAAGTCAAAGATTTTCAGTGAGAGTATATTGTTTGTCGCCAACTGAAGGGAAATCCTTTCATCTTCAACTTGAAAAATGTTGTTACCATAGTTCTGAAAGAAATGCTGTGCCTGTTTTGTTTCATAACAAAGCTTGTATTTGATATCTACAGTGACTCTCAAACCCTTGTTGTTTGTAGTACAAACGTTTGAGTGACTGTACAAGATGCTTTCTCCAGGAATTCATTTTCTATGTTCTTTTACAATGTCTCCTCTAATGACCAATATTAATGTGAGCAAGTGTGTGCATGAGCATCCACTTCCATGGCTGAATGGTTGTTCTAAAGGTCCACTCTACCCTATATCAAGTATTTGTTTTGTATCTAATAAAACCTAGCGTAGGACTTCAGCTAGCTTCTTCAAAGAAAAAATAAATTACTTATAGTTGAAAGTAAATATAATCTGCCAAGACCCTTATTCTAATGCCCATGAAGATGAATGACTTCTATTATTTACAGAAACACAGTGCATATGACTCACTATTTTAGACTGGAGAGTAGATAAATAAAAGACAAAAGTTCCCTGAAATAATGGAAATATTTAAATATTATAAACACCAGAGAAATAGCTGGAAGATAGGATGAATGTGTGCCAAGCATGCTCAAAGAGCTCGCGTTTGATTCTCCACACTTCAGAAAAGAAAAGGGAGAAGAGGGGGGCTAGGATGTGGAGAAGGAGGATGGAGGCTAGGAGGAAGAGAGAGAGGACTAGTCTCCATCAAGATGACAGTTGTAAATTGCTTTAATTACAAAAAAAAAAAATCTATCTTACATCCTCTAAAAGCTAATGACAAGGAAGCAAAACCAACTTACACCTATTAAAATTGTAAATTTAAACAAAAATCTTTTAAAGCTTAACAAAGCAAATACAATCATCAAATTGTCATAAAATAATATAGCAAATCATTTTAAACAAACATAATTTGACTCTTATAAATATAAATACTTAAAGATCCTTACTCTAAAATGCTTAGAGTCTAAAAACTATTCTGTGATGAAGTCAATGGAGTATTTCTCTGATTGCCAGGCAAATACCATGTATTTCAGGTATAAGTTTATTTTTAATGACTCTACAATGTAGTTAAAATGTAATATTTCAGCTCTCAAATAATTTTTCTTAGTGAATTTAAAGCCAATCCTAATAGCTTCACCACAAATAAATAACAAGCATTTAAAAAGATTGATATTTAACTTGATTTTGACACTATAAAATCTATACATTACATGATATCCCAAAGCATGTCTAATAAGTTTAGAAAACGAGTCTCTTTACAGTTAAAGGAAACCATGAAGACGGCTAATCTCATTATTATTTGAGCAGTCTGAAGAACGAGAATTTGTTAATGTGACCTTGATGGCACGTGTCTAAAAGCAATGAAAAAGACAATCAGATTAATAACTGATGTGTTCACAAGCTAATCAGCTTAATGAAAATGTGTGTCCTGTTCACCAATGATGCCTATTTTGCGAGCACTGAACTCACTGACTCTATTGTAAAAGTAGTTCTACAAATATTACCATTCTTGCTTCATGTATAGGGAAATTAGAGTTGCTTGAAGATAAATAAGTTCCTTCAGAATTCTAAATTAGTAAGAAACAGAGATCCATTATATACCTTGAACCTCCATGGGGCTAATATACATTTTTAGCTTTAAGCACCTAGGAGTTACAGCATCATTAGCATATATATATATATATGTATACACACACACACACACACACATATATATATGAATGAGTTTACTGAGGTGAGGATGAAACACTTGTCAACTTCCACTCTGTAGTATCTGACAAATTTTAAAGATAAAGTCACAGTCTCAAGTAGGAGTAAAGGTCATAGCACACTTCTGTCATTCAGAAAGCAGTGTTCACTAGCAATATTAACATTTCATAAAACATGAAAAAGACTGAACCAGAGATCTAATAAAAAACATATAATTTCTTTTTTAAAAACATGGATTGTTTTTAAACTATGGGTTAATGTGTGTGTGCCACCTGTGTGTGAGTACATGTGCAGGCATGAAGGAAGCATTAGATCCCCTAGAGCTGGAGATCCAGATGGTCTTGAGCCTTCTGACGCACAACTCAGGATCAAAACTTGAGTCTTCTGGAAGCACAGCAAGTGCTCTTAACCACTGAGCAATCATTTCTCCGGTCCCCCAAATATTTAATTTCTATGGTTATAACTCAAGATACTCATAGGATCTAAACAATTAGTGTTTTTAAATGTTTTCTTAAAGCAATTCTTATTTTATTTGCACAAATACTCACCTTGGGCTAATCAAATAAGACCTGGATAAATGAGGACTGAATTAATGGGCACACTGTTTAAGTGTTGTCTTTCTCCTGCTTACCAAGCTAACGGGGAAAAATTCACATCTCAGGTCTCTGTGTTTAAATGTGTAAAAAGTTAAAAGTACTTACTGAAAAACTTCATGGAGTATTTCTTCCATCTGACCTGAGAAACTGCCACCTACATGGGAAAACGGATTTCCATGTAACTGGCTCTCATCCTTTCTCCAAGAACAACAAGCAAGGCAAGACTCCCTGACCTTCAAATTCATCACTGTCCATGTAAATTGTTTCTACCATATATATGTATGCATGCATGTATGTATGTGTATGTATGTATGCATGCATGCATCTATGTATGTATATCCCAACCTTTCTTTGCAGGTCATTGTTTTACCGGTGGGAATGTATGCTGCAAGTCTCTTGTAAAATAACACCTGACTTCAGAGAGTATCGCTTTGCATTGCCTAGAGGAGAAGTATGGCATTCTCCTGTTCTATGCTTCTTCCCTAGAGAGATACAGTCCTGTACAATTCACAGCAAGCCCCCCACTGGAATAAAGGAAGTGTTGTGATGAAGAGTTCTCATTTTCATATAGTGGGTCAAAAAACCTCCAACTAAGCTTCTGCCTTACCATATGAGGCACCTTTTTACTATTTAACTCCGTGGCAAAGATGCATCTAGATGTTCTTACGAGAGATGGCATCACTAATTAATAAAAACATTATGGCAAATTTAATTTCACTAATAGTAATATTGGACTTTCTGAAGCAGGTTGCCTCCCTTTGAAACTGTCCACTGCTCAAAGACACTCACTTTTCTTTTCCTGATCCCTTGCTGCTATATTATAGAGACTTTCTAGTCACTCGGGGTAGTCACCCAACACCTCTCTGCATTGAGAAAGTAATATCCCCAGTATTAATAGCATTAACCACAGGGCTATACTGTTACTACATCCCCATGACCTCAGAGTTTGTGCCTATACCATGTCCTGTATTTTTTTACACTTTTACCTATGATTTATGTCTTTTACAAGTACAATTTTCTTTACTTACAGTTAAATATAAAATCTTTGAAGTCAGAGGCCTGGCTGTCCATTTGACATGCATCACCTCCAAATATCCATGAATATAACATTTTGCCCCCAAAAATAAGAGAAAACAATTTTATAGACTTATTTTTTGTCCTATCCTAGTCAAATGAGAAAAATTATCTAATATTTTTTGTCCCATTTCATTACCTATAAAATAAAAATGATTATTCTGGGCTTCTGGAATTGCTATAAAATTAAATATCTGACTGTTGCTTTGTGAATTATGATATGTTCCATATTTTAGTTACTTCTATGATCAAGCCCTCCTCAGTGGTAAATAAAGATTTAGAAGATGGATTTTGAATAGGGGGTCCAGGTAAGCCTCCCCGAAGGAGCATGATCAGGGAAGAGATACTCATCAGCCACGAGTGGGCACAATAGAAGAGTGATGTCCTCCCCCCCCCCGCTGCCCCTTGCTATCTGCAGTAATCAGGAGACCTGGCCCCAAGGTCATGAGAGCTGGCTCTGCCCCTCACCTTTGAGTTGGCCCACTCCAAAATCTACCTCACCTATTAATGGTTAGAGCCCGTGAAAGGGCCCAAGCTTCCTGTTCTCAGAGCTACTAGTGACCAGAGTGAACTGCAGAGGGATCTCTGCACATCCACATCTGAGCGTGATTCATTCTGTTAGTGTGACTTCCACAGCCAAGTTTCTGTGCTTAGCATGGCTCAAACTTTCCTTAATAAGATAGCAATTTCTGTCCCTGAATGAACAAAGAAGCTCAGGTTGGTCAGGAAGCTTCTTGGTACAGCCCTAGTCATTTGGGCATTTCTGTCCTTTCATTCAATCAAACTCTGTCAACTGAAAGATTCTTTCTCTTAGGAAATTGTGATCACTTCCACCAGCTGGGGCTCTTTGGCAGAATCCACAGTCATTCCATCAGTTTCACATTTGCAGAAATCCCAGTTGCTATCTGGGTTCATGTCCTTGTTCACAGGGTTCTGGGGTTGATTTGAACCATGGAACTTAACCAGGCGCTGCTTCAGGAGAGTTCGCATTCATGAAAAACAAGAGTTCCCCAAGCAGTCTATGGCATCTAGAGGCTCCTTCATCTAGAGCACACGAGAGGTTTGACTATAAATGCCACTTGCCTAACAGAATCTGATGCCTGATCCAGGATGATGTCATTCTATACAAGGTGGTAAATTTCACACACACACACACACACACACACACACACAGACACACACACAAACACACACACACATACACACACAAGGCATGAGAGGAATACAGAGAAGGAAGGTGAACTTATAATTATGCTAAACATATAGGCTAATAATTGAGCCTTGCAAGAACAAGGTTCTGGTCATAGTGATAAGGGAGGGAAAAGCATTCTCCTTGGACAGGGCAAGATCAAGTCATAGAAGCTAGAACTGAAGAGTCAAACTGGAAGCTATTAGTACAGGGGCTAAGATTCCTTTGTCTATCAATTCTGGGAAGAGGACAGATTTCAGATTTAGACTACTTTGCATTTTGGAATATTTTCAGGTATATCTTTAGTCATTTTAAGAAATGGCCCAAGTCTAAACATAAAATGCATATATGTTTCACATAAACCTATACACAGAACTTTTAGGCAATTTACAGTGTATTATAATAGGGTCCTTTTTGCATAAAACAAATTTCCATGTGTAGAATTTTGTTGTGATAGAAGTATTCAGAAGTATGCAGATTTCAGAAAACTTAGAATTTTCCAATGAATGATGTTCAGTTTGTGTGCTGTAAGGAGAAATAGTAAGTAAATTAAAAAAATAGTATGTATGAATTCTACAACTATACTGTGCAGACATTAAAAATTGAAATGTATTTATAAATCAACTGTCATCTTAAATGAATGTGATATGTGCTCTCTACATGTTCAAAACTGCTATCCACAGGATGCTCTCTCTGTGAAGAATGTGAAAATACTTGAATAAAAATATTGAAGGGAGGTATCAAACATTAGAAATAAACTTAGTCTGATATGTTCGTAATTTTGCTCTTTTTGTTTACAGATGATATCATAATAAACATGCATTAATTAATAAATTATGATGTATATAACAGTAATGTGAGAGGAAATGGGAGTCTTTATGAATTTTCTGAGTCCCATAGTCACCTTTGATTTTTACAAGGACATATTAGCAAAGGGAAAAGAACATGAATTTTTGAACCTATGTCTAAATCTCATTTTTCTAGAATCTATATGTATTGGCATGTAAGTCATTAGTTGATTTATTTTCTTTCATAATTTTTATATTAAGAATGGTAAATGTCAAAATATAGAAAATCAGAAAAAATTGTATTGAAATCTTCTGAGTTAGAATAAACTCTAGACAATACAAACAGTGCTTATCTTAAGAGTAACACACTTCCTTGTGTTTAAAATATTCTAAGTAAAAACTCTGTGCATAGTATGCTCTCAATGTAGAATGAATCTCTTTTAGTTGTATTCTTTGTTAGCAACAGTTGCCGTTATCTATCTTATTATTTAAGGCAAGAGATAACATATAAGTGTTAAGATGAACAAGACTTTAATATATTAACAGTGTATTTGACTTCCATTCATTACCCAGTTTCCCATAGGCAGATGAAGACATTGAAACCCTCATTCTGATCTGCTCAGGAACTAAACATGGAACAATTAGAAAAAAATATTTAAATATTTCTTTTTCTTCTTTTTCTTCTTCCTCCTCTTCCTCCTCCTCCCCATCTTCCTTGTCCCCTTCCTCCTCACCCCCTTCCTCCTCCCCTTCCTCCTCCTCTCTTCCCCTCTTCCTCTTCTCCTCTCCTCCTCCCATTCTCCTCTCCTTCTCCTCCTCTTCCTCCTCTTTGTCCTCCTTATCCTCCTCTTCTCTTCCTCTCCTCCTCCTCTCTTCCTCCTTCCCTCCTCTTCCTCTCCTCCCTTCCTCCTCCTTCTTTCATTCTCTTGTAAATGATCAATCAACTTCTCAAAAACATTCACTATCATGTTTACCTCTTTTCAAATCTCCAGCGCCCAAGAGGAAAATAGGAAGCTTGGGGCTTGGGGGTTGGGGTGTGTGCAAGTGTGGTGTCTAGGAAACCAAGGGGGGAAGAAAAAACAATTGGGAAGCCATTTGAAAAGATTTCTGCAGGGTGTTAGAAATACCAAGAAAACCTTACCAAGAGACTGTCTGGAGAATCATCAATATTCTTCTAGGAATGGACTAAAGAAGATAGGAAATAAATAGAAGGGGCAGTTAAGATAATGGTCACATGTGGGTAGGTTTTAAAACAGAAAATCATGAGGAAGGAACAAGGAAGGAAGGGAGAGAAGAGGAGAAAGGGAGAGCTGGAGGGAAGGAAGGAGGGAGGAAGGGAGGAAAAAAGAGAGAGGGAGAGAGAGAGGGAGGGAAGGAGGGAAAGAGCGAAAGAGGTAGGGAGGGAAAGAGGGAAGGAGGGAAGGAGGGAGGGAAAGAGGGAGGGAGGGAGGGAGGGAGGGAAAGAGGGAGGGAAAGAGCGAAAGAGGGAGGGAGGGAGGGAAGGAGGGAAAGAGCGAAAGAGGGAGGGAGGGAGGGAAAGAGGGAGGGAGGGAAAGAGGGAGGGAGGGAGGGCGGGAGGGAAGGAGGAAATCTTCTATTCTCTGCAATACAATGGGAAAACCAGCATAGTTCATTATTCTTGAGGGTAGAATTGTACACAACATTGTACAATCGTGCATAATGTAGAATACAACAATACATTAAATTGATGGTACATAATTCTATTGCAATGTTTAACCGGATCTAGTAAGATGGGATTCAGTGTAAATTCTCCTTAGGCTTCTTCCTTTCCCCAGAGAAACATAGTATATAAACTTAAGATAAAGTGATAATAGAGACTCTAAAGGCATTTTCCCAGCTTTTTGAAATTTTATGACAAAAGAAAAAAAGAGTAATAACTGCATATCCGTGTAGTCCGTGTAATAGGTTGTGGGAAGGCTCCAACCTCAAAATGTCACTAATTTCCATAACTAGGTGAAAGCAGAAAATTTTCATCTTGTATTACTCAGAAACACCTACTGCTATGGGATCAGACATTCAGAGATTAGCAAGCCTCTCAAATTTAGTCTGATGCTTTATCCTCTTTCAACATCTGACTGTGTTTCAGCATGTAGGCATGCCCCCTGTTAAACAAGAAAACAAAAAAAGAAAGAAAAATGAAAAGAAAAAAAGCAGTTGATACCAAAAGAGTAACTCAAAAGATAAATTAAGTTCACATCCACCCTACAAAATAGATACCTTATCTTAAAAACCATTTCTATAATACAAATTGAGTGGTTCAACTTACACAAAAGTTCAGCCTTATTATGACACTTTATGAAAGGGTTTATGTGGGCAAAATGAGTTGCTTCTTGATAATCAAACACTTTTTCACTGCTGCCAAGGTAAGATTCCTTCAAGGTTGAGAAACCAGTGTTTACAGATTATGAAAATTATGATTGATAGAAAAATAGATGATACAGAGATAGTAGGTAACAGTAGATAGATAGTCGGTGAAGACAGACAGGTAGGTAGGTAGATACTGAACAGAAAAAAAAATTCCTACTTTTCCTACCACTGAACGTTAAGAAGAGTCTATAGTATTTTCAAGGTAGAAGGAAAATAACATGTAAATGTGAAGAATACATGTAAGCTTTTTCCCCAAATAGAAGTAAAAAAGCAGAATGTGCTTGGACTTATCTCAGATGTCTCTAAGAACTGGTTAAGTTTTTACAAACTGCAGTATAACACATCATACATTCAAGCACGATTCCTAGATCCATGAAGAAGCAGACGCACCCCTGCTTCTGGTCACTAGCTGAAAACGTGATGCCTTCTACAGAGCATAGTCTTTCCGCTGTAAAACGACATTCACTGCCCACAGAGCAAAACGAAAAGGAAAAAAAGGGAGGGGTTCTGATCCAAGTCGTCAACATGGTTTTCTTTTTGAGCTTTCTGTTTGACTATTTGAAATTTAAGTCACTCCTAAAGCTATAAAATGGGAATGTATAAAGTTTGCTTGCATCTGCTTTCAAAGATGGCCTTTTTTCTTCTTCCCTTTCTTTCTTTCTTTCTTTCTTTCTTTCTTTCTTCCTTCCTTCTCTCTCTCTCTCTCTCTCTCTCTCTCTCTCTCTCTCTCTCTCTCTCTCTCTCTCTCTCTCTCTCTCTCTTTCTTTCTTTCTTTCTTTTCCACAAGATGTCTGCCAAGCCTGAAAATGATGCAGATCGTGTTTCTGGCCTGTGAGGTGACGCTTCCTGGGCAGTCTGGCATTGGGCTGGGATTCTGCAACTGTTGGCTGTGGTGGAATTACAGTAGGGGGAAGAGGGGTAGGGTGAGCGGGAGGGAGGGAGGGAAGGAGGGAGGGAGGCTTTGTCCCAGCTGCATTTAAAATTGCATTTAATCTTATCAGGGCGCTTGCCATTGTTTCTGGAGAGCAGACGCCGGTACAGTACTGCTTTTGTTCAAGTCAGTAGCTTTGCTGAATAAAGTGGAGGAAAAAGCCAAGACTAAATAATATTCTTTCAGTCCCTCATGGGAAATTGGGGGAAAAAAAGCTTTTGAAAGAAAATGATAGAAAAGTGGGGGGAGGGGGGAAGAGACAGATAAAGTCACAATACTTAAAGTATTGTTGTTGTAAGCAGAAGTCTGGACAAAGGGTTTGGAAGGAAATATTACAGAAAAAAAATGTGCTCAAGCTCATAAAAAGTCTTTATTCTTATTGGCTAAAAACTAGTGGCTTTTTTTTCCCCTTTGGCAAATTATAAGCATAAAATGCAGGAAACATATTCTGTGTTTTACGTCTGAGAAAATTGATGCCTATGGAGTAACTGGGTTTCTAAATGCACATAGGAACTGAGCACCTCTCCTCCTTCAGAAATAAGTGCTACTAAACCTTGTTCATACCCGTCTGTGTTCTTGTCCTCTTAACCTGCTAAAGTATAAGGTAAGGAGTTTCTATCACAACTTTAGAGATTGCGGTAGACCTCAGACGAGTCAGTGGTAATAAATCCAGCTTCACTAAACTTGCCCTGACCAGCTTTGAACCAAGCAGCGACACTGTAATTCTAACAACCAGAACGACATAATTATTAGCAAGAGGAGAAACCTCCACTTCTCCATGCGTCAATAAAGACTGTAAGTTAATTCAGACAGAAATAACTGGCATTAAGATTTATTAACAATTCCATAATGGTAAAATTGGAAATTAAGACGAACACCAGCTTGTTCAAACACGCGAAGTTTAGGAATAAGATGAATTAACCAAGTTATTCATAGACATTATCTGGGAAACAATGTTCCCACCAAAAATTGCTATTTTCGGTTTTAAGCATATAAGATTAAATTACATTATAGTGAATATACAATTTTTGAGCATCAAAAATATTTCTCGTTATGAACTTTTTTCAAATTAAAAACTAAAAATGATCAAACTTTTTTAATCATCACAATCTTCTGAGAATCTGATTATGATTCTCCTTGTTTTAAGCCTTTCATGAACTAATCACAACATTGAATTTTAACAGTCATAAAAGAACCTTCTAAGAGTATGTTTAGGAGATATGAATTCCAGTGAAATACATTTTAGTCATACAGTCTTGTTCTAGATTGCACTTACTCTAAGCAGAGTAAACTGTTGGTTCATATTTCTGTTCAGAGAAAACTGTCTTGTTCATCTCTTTAGGTATCTCAGCAGGAAAATGAAGACCCAAAAACTGAATGTCCACAGATTTCAAAACTACACGGGGATATTTTACGAATCAGTGTCTTTGTGCTTGTCACACACACACACACACACACACACACACACACACACCGTTCCCATATGATTGCTGTTGATCAAAAAAGTTGGGTTAATATATTTTGTGACTTGAGAGAACACTATATGTAACAAAGACTAAAGATTAAAATTCATATTATTGGATAGGCTAAAATCAAGTGTACACACATACTAGGCAGTGCATTTTTAAATTATCTTGTATCCATTTGCATTGATTCTTGTCACAGATTCAATCAGATGGTCAACTACTGTACAGCCTGACGCCTCGCTGCTAAATAGATTTTCACATAGTTTTCTTTTTTCATAATTAGATATCTTCTTTATTTACATTTCAAATGTTATCATCTTTCCATGTTTCCCCTCAGAAAATCTCCTATCCCATCCCCCTCCCCCTGCCTACTAACCCACCCACTACTGCTTCCCTGTCCTGGCATTCCCCTACCCTGGGACATCGAGCCTTCACAGGACCAAGAGTCTCTCCTCTCACTGATGTCTGAAAAGGCCATCCTCTACTACATATGCGGCTGGAGCCATGGGTCCCTCCATGCGTACTCTTTGGTTGGTGGTTTAGTCCCTGGGAGCTCTGGGGGTACTGGTTGGTTCATATTGTTGTTCCTTCTATGGGGTTGCAAAAATCTTCAGCTCCTTGGGTCTTTTCTCTAGCTTGCACATAGTTTTCACAGGAAATTATTTAAATTGAATATACCCAAATATTCTTCTATGCAGATTTTGTCACTTTATTATAAATCAAATTATCTATTTACAAAGAGTAAAATAATACATAGATGCATGGATCATTCTTTAGGATAAACTCCCGTGTATATTCTTTATAAAATTGTACTCACTTCAATATTTAAGTTCCAAGATTTTGTTACATATGATGTCTTCTATAACTTGAGTGGGGATGAAGATACTGTCATTTATAATTTGCTACTAAGAATCAAGAGGCAAGAATGGATGCCAAATTAATTTCAAAGTGCATCTTCAAAAAACTCTTAGTGATATTTTAAAGTTCCATTTCTTATGTCTGATGTTGAGTCTGGATGTTTTTTCTTTTGCTCTTTGGAACCCGTATACACTTGTACTATGAGAACATTTTGTGCATAGTCTGTGGTGTTACTTCTACTCACATAAGTCAAGAACTCATGACTACCACTGCTAGATATATTAAAGTCACATAAACATCACAAGGAGTTGGTTTTGTTTTTTTGGTTTTTCTTTTTTTTTTTTTTTTTTTGTTACTGACTGGATTCCAAATGCTGACAGTGCTTTTATCTTTCTTAAACCTTTTGAGAATTTTTTACATAATAAGTAATAAGTAATGTCTTACATTCTCTAGTCTCTAAAATGATTATAAATTATATTGATATTATATATATGATGATTCTATACTATATTGATATTATATAGAGAGAGATGATTTAGATGATATATCATCTATATTGATGATGAGTTGGGGCTTGAGTAGAGTGAATTATAGAGTTAAAATATTCCTTTTTTTTAGATATATTCTTTATTTATATTTCAAATGATTTCCCCTTTCCTGGATCCTCCCTCCCCGAAAGTCCCATAAGCCCTCTTTCCTCCACCTGTTCCCCAATCAACCCCTCCCACTTCTCTGTCCTGGTATTCCCCTACACTGCTGCATCAAGCTTTTCCAGGGGCCTCTCCTTCCTTCTTCTTGGGCATCATTTGATATGTGAATTGTGTCTTGGCTATTCCAAGCTTCTGGGCTAATATCCACTTATCAGTAAGTATATAGCATGTGTGTTCTTTTGTGATTGGGTTGCCTCACTTAGGATATTTTCCAGTTCCATCCATTTGCCTAAGAATTTCATGAATTTATTGTTTTTAATAGCTGAGTAATATTCCATAGTGTAAATATGCCACATTTCTGTATCCATTCCTCCGATGAGGAAAGAGCAAAGTCTGAAGGAGAACACTATTTCTTCCGAAATTTGCTCACTCTGCTTACTCATCGATCATTTTTCTTTCATTATTTTGCCCCTAAAAATGGTCTCTGTCATCCTCAATCATGCATCAAGAAGCTAGATTTACTAGCTGAAGACTTATTGCAACATAGGAAGAGGCAGGAGAGACTTTAAATTCCTTTTGTCTATTTCTAGTTGTACTTAGAGTACTTCCTGTATATTCAAACTATACAGTGGTAGTAATGTACATTTTTATTGGGGCTGACCTTAAAAATAAGAAAGCAGATACATTATTTGTCAAGAGCTAGAGGAATACATCTATGGCAACACTGTGGACACTAAGTTAAACACAGCTTTTGTTTAGAGACAAAATTATTTAACTATCTTTTCAAAAGATTTTTTTATTGAAGTGTTTTTCCTCTTATGTTACGTTTATAGTATTTTCCCTACGGGTATGTCTGCACACTATTTGCACCCCGTAGAGGCCAGAAAAGTGCATTAGGTTTCCCTGGAGTTACAGATGTCTGGAAGATACCATGTGGATGCTGAAGATGAAGCACGGATCTCCCAGAAGAGCAGGAAGTGCTCTTGACTGCTGAGCCATCGCTCCAGCCACTTTTTTAAGTTCCTTGGAACTTGAAAAATGTTATATTTTAAAATCTTCTTCTTCGGTCTTCAAAATTATTTAAGTCATGTGGACTAATTTAGAATAGGTACTAATTATTTTGTCCTCCTGACTAACCCTCTGGTCTGACTTTGGTTAGCATGAATGCAGAGACACATTTTCAAGAAGAGTAAGATCTCTGTGCTACAAAGGGAAATTTTTGTAGTCAAACTGTCCCAGACATAGATACACATGTCATGTGACCTTAGTAAAAAATATGCTGAGAGGATACTGAGAACCATATCGTTTTTCTATGTGTGACTAGCCTGACCAGAAACAGTCTGATCTTTAAGGGATAATTGGTTTGGAAACAATGACAAAGACTTTGCATCCTATGCTACAAACATATGTATCAAAAAACTGTCGATCATTGTTCCTTCCACAAGAGTCCATCCCAGCCTGGGCTCCATAATTCTGTGCTGGTAAAGACCTTTCTCTTCAGTGCTATGAGAGATTTCCTTGCTCAGTCACCACCCTTCCCCACACTCTCTCCCCCAAAGAGAAAAGAGTAAACTAGAGGGTTACAGCTGAATGTTCAGACTGAGAACCCACAGCTCTTTGAGTTGGGCTTTGTGGCTCTATAGTGATTCAATAATAGCAGATGACAAAATTGAATAATCCTTTCAGGATATGATAGAAGAGGAAGAAGGAATTTTTACTAGAGATAGACAAAAATCAAATAGCCCACAACAATGCAAGAATAGTGAATAATTGCCAGCAGAGTGAAGGATGCTGTCCTATAAAACCAATCATTTTCATATAACAAAGAAAACAAAAAAGGCCAGGAACTCAGATTCTGGCTTTGGCTTTAGACAGAAAGAGAAATGTTCTCTTGTTTTTCACTAGCTGAGAAATTTTCTAGTATAAAAAAAATTTCCTATACCAAAGAAGATCCTGAGCAACTTAAATAGCAGCAAATTCAACTACAATTCAAAAAACATGGCCACTAGCCAAATCAGGAATCATTCATGAGACAACAGTTTTAGAGATAATAATTAATACATTGTAAGAGTATATGTCTTCAGTGGAATATCTACAGATATTTACTATTTGTGTTCTTTTGTTTTGAAGCTAAAAATTGAATCCAGAAATTTGCACAAGCTAAACAAATGTTGTACTACTAAAATGCATCAGATACCCAGAGACATACCTATTGCAAGAATAGGTCTTTATTTTTCAAGGGAGCTAGCCCTCCAAAAGCATTTATGATCAGTGAAGTAAATCAATGTTAAGATTCAATTCTGGTTATTCTACAACATACAGAGACAGTTCTTGTCTCTTTTATACAATAGCTCACTCTCCACTGAGGTTTCCAGTGACACTACACTTTCTCTCTGTACCAGCAGAACCACAGTAAACACAAGCTGTCTACTACAAAATGGATGAAAACTAAATTCCTTCTATAAACTACATTTCCACATGGAAAATTCTTGTGGAAGCACCATAAGGAGATGCTTTGGCCCAAGACAGCAGTAAAATGTGCTGGGGACAATGGGACTTTATGGAAAGATTGAAAGAGAAGGGGGTGTGAAGGTGTTTTGTGCATGCATGGAAGACCCAACCATGACAGCGTGAACATGACTTTCAGACATGGAAAGTGAGGATCATCAGTTGCAAGGTTTATATCCAGATGTAGAACAAATAAGAGGAAAAGAGACACACTGTTTAGTTGAACACAGTAAAATGAAAACTTTGGTAATTACGGATTTTATTTAGTATGTGCTTCTAAATCCCTAGGTGACTTGATCTGAGGTGGAAAAGATTATAAAGGTACATTTTTGAGAGAAATTTGATTGTTTCTTCATGTATTACCTGAAAGCCTTTTTGTGCTCATTCTCACTTATTGCTTCCTATTCCATTTTTATAACATTTTATGTTTGTGATGTACTTTTGGAATTTTTTTCTATCTAACAGATTCATTGATATGTATTTTGCTCTTAAGTCATGCTTTAGGCTCCAACCCACACTCAAAATGTATTCTGGAGGACTGGATAGTAACTACTTTTCTCATTGTCATTAACAAGTTCATGTCAAAAAGCAACTTAAAGGAGAAAGAGTTTAGATCAGGTCACAATTTGTGGGGTTATGGTCTCTTGTGGAAGATGTGACTATAGAACTTGCTCACATCTTGGTGAGCTGGTAGAGAAAAGAGAATGTTAGCATTATGCTGTTTTCCATTCATATTCAAATTTCTAAAGCCCTAGTATATACTCATGGTAGATGATCCATCCTCACTAACACCTTTCTGTAAACACCCTGGAAGAAAAGGTGTCTCCTAGATAACTCCAAATCAAGTTGATAATGAAGGTAGGTGCCATCACTTGTGAGGAGATAAAGCAGATTCCTAGATGATTTGGGTTTCATTCTTCCACCAGGCATCTTCTTCTTTGGCTTCATTCACAGACCTATCTGAACAGCAAAACCTGATAACCATTTGATATTGTCCAAAAGTCCTTAGACCGATTTCCTTTTGAACCTTCCTATTTTGTATAAGTTACACCCATTCTAAATGAAGAAAATTAAATCCCCTTGTTTAAAATTTAATCTTCAGAACTATAGCATAGTTTTTTTAAATACTCTCAAAATGTGTGTCTTCAAGACCTCACCTAAGTCATTCATGTCTTACAAAATATGAGCTGACAAAAAGAAAACCCAAAATGCAAATCCACACTCCTTCTCTGCCCCTGACTGTCATGCTCTGACACCACACTCCTTCTTGGTCCCTGACCCTCATGCTCTGCAGATCATCTCCCATTCTGTCAATGCAAAGTATTTGAAACATTCTGGAATTCAAGTGCACAAATAGTCACAAGTCAAATATAACAGAAATACATTTCAATTGTTAAAATTGGGTAGAGTGTATCTTCTCTCCTTTGATAGCTTAATAAGCACTATAACTTTTCCCCTGATCTTTATAATGCATCGGAAGTTTTCCTAACATTCTTTTTTCACTTTTATTGAAAATATTTTTTTTCTTCCATGCAGATGGTGGTATCCTCCCTTGACTTCCTCTCCATCTCCCTTTCCATCAAAATCCTTTGCTGCCTCTCATTAGTAAACAAATAGGCTTCAAAAGGATAATTGATATGACATGATATGATATGATATGATATATGATATGATATGATATATAATAAAACAAAGTTAACTCATTGGAATTGGACAGAACAAACAAACAGAAGAAAAAGAATCCAAGAGACGGCACAAGAAACATAGACTCACTTATTCACACACTCAGAAAATCTATAAAAATGCTAAACTGGGAGCCATTATATATACGCAAAGGAGCTGGTGTAGACTCATGCAGGCCCTGAGTGTGTACTGCCTCAGTCTCTGTGAGTTCATATGACCTTTCATCATGTTGATGTAGATGGTGATTCTCAACCTATCCATTGGGACTCCTTGATCAAACCTCTATCCCCCAAATATTTACATTGCAATTCATAACAGCAGCAAAATTATGGTTATGAAGTAGCAAAAATACAATTTTATGATTGAGGGTCATCACAACATGAGGAACTGTATTTAAGGGTCACAGCATTAGGAAAGTTGAGAATCGCCGGTTTAGAGGGTCACGTGTCCTTAGTAACCTCCATTCCCTTTGGCTCTTACACCCTCACTGTCCCCTCTTGTTCAGGGCTCCCTAAGCCCAGAGGGGATTTGATGGAGACATCCTGTTTAAGGCTGAGTGTTGCTAGGTCTCTCACTCTCTTCACATTTTCTGCCCGTGGGTCTCTATATTTGAAGCTGTAAGTCAGGGACAAACTGCTCTGGTGATAACTCAGCAATACACTGCTCTAGGAGAGGAACAGAGTATCTTTATTTCCTAAAAGTGTCTAATCATTTATAATCTATGACTTTAGCTGATAGAATTACTATATTTAGAAAAGATAGAATCATTTAGGAGTTTTTTTCCCTTTTCATTCCATATTGAAAATGAGATTAAAAAATGATAGTATGCTGAATTCTAATTGCATTCATTGCTTTTGATAGTTACCAGTTCACCAGAGGTTAAAATAAAGGCAAAAGGAAAAATTAAAGGTCTGGATGTTACCGTATTAAAATGGGGTATATGTTCTTTTTTTGGTAACAACTATGAATTTTCAGCATGCAAAAAAGCAACCTGAGCCCTAAACATACTTTTCTATGGCCTTGGCTCCAAGAATCCTCAGACATTCCAGACTTGCTGTAGGCAAGGATGAAACAGATAAAGCAGGCTTCCTTTCACCAACAAAAGCAAACATCAGATGGACCCAGATTTTCCCAAGGTTCAAAAACAGTGACCAGCTGGAGATTTGAAACCTAATATATGTCATAGTTATCCATCCCTTGCTCTGTCCTGCTGCAGAGGCCACTTCTGAACAATGTATCATACAGACACTTATACAACATATTCTAGTCGTGAAGGATACATGGACCAGTCTCCTACTGCTGGTGCTAAAGGGAATACAATACATTCACTTACAACCTGTCCCTACATGATGGTAATTGACACTAATTTACTCAAGTAGAAATTTATTGAAAGGTGAAAGCTTCTAGATATTGCAGACATGAAGTGCTAGATATGAAGTACTCATAAGTAGCAGACACTGTTCATGTTCTGTGAGCTATGGACTCTATTGGAATTGAATAGGTGATTATAATACAAAATGATAAGGGCCATGATAGGGAAGTGTAGCATTGCAGAAGATCCTGAGAATACTATTAGTTTCTGATGATGAAATAAATTGGAACAACTTGGTTAGGAGCTTAAAATTTTACCAGACCTAAGGAAGACATTATTTGAAAAGCTGGCTGGACAAGATGAAGGACTCTTGTCCAAAGCCCAGCTTTCTGGAAGCTCATACCGGAGTGGTTTACACAGATAGGCAATGAGTCTTTGCAGAGATTGGATGTCTTCTTATGGTAGGTGTGGGTTTTTAGTTTATGGCCAAATGGTGCATATCTGACCTTAACAACCTGGTCAGAATTGTTTCAATTCAACAAATCTCAAAAAGAATTGTGACTATTTTTATTCCCTTCTTAGGTGACCTGTGTGAAATTCTCAACATACCATTTCTTGAGGAAATAAATAGATGCTGAGAGGATAAAGACAAGGGTCACATGAAGTAAAATGAAGTCTTTAGTGTTTGTTTTTAAAGACACAAATTTGTTATATTGCTGTGAGAAATTGCAAATATGAGATGTGACTTGCTGAGCTAAAATCAAGCTATTGGCAGAGCAATATAGCTTCTGGATGTTCTTCAGGAAATCAATTGCCTTGCTTTCTAAACCTCCAAGAAGTTTTCAGCAGCATTCCTTAGCCTTTGGCACCTTCCATTTCAAAGACAATAATCTTCAATAAAACTCTCTTAATCTGTATCTCTGTGATTACAATTCTCACTTCCTATTTCACTGGTAAGGACATTGGCAATCATATCAATCCATCTAGATCAATAGTTCACAACCTTCCTAATTCTGTAACCTGTCTCTTAATATAGTTTCTCATGTTGTGGTGATGCCCAACCATAAAGTTAGTTTCCTTGCTTCTTTACAACTGTAATTTTGCTACTGTTATTAATCATAATGTAAAATTTTTGGAGACAGAGGTTTGCCAAGGGTTTGAGGCTCACACGTTGAGAAATGGTGTTCTATATAATCTAGCATAACCTCGCTAGCCCACATTCAGATGTTTGGCAACTTTAATTCTATCTGTAACTTTAAATTTCCCTTACTATGTTATCTAATGCCTTCAAATATTCCAGGAACTAAAGAATTATTTATCACTGCCATATTTTACTATATCTATCATCAGCATTGATCTCAATGAAATGATTGGAATGAGGACAATTTTCTCACAGAAATTGAAATTTGAAAAAGACTTCAATAAAGACTGGTAGTATGGCTTAGTGTTCGGGTGCTTGAATAACATGGCCAAGTACTAAAGTTCAATCCCTAATTCTAAAAGAAAACAAAAGTAAAGGTTTAGAGGGTAAGTGCTTAGGTTGATAAAAGAAGGGCTTGCAAGATGTTTACATCTTTTTTACTATAGACAAGCAAGACTTATATAAGCAACTTGAGTAAACAGAAAATATCTCCTAATATGTAAGATTAAAAAGTAGTCACTGGAATGAAATGGTGTAGGCCAAGAGGGTGACAGGAGGAGGCAAAGCCCAAAGATTAAGCTATTATGTAAAACTTCCCAAAACCTTGAAGAGTCCAGTGCATATTACAGAGTTCTAAACAGATCCGGCCACTGCAATAAACATGCAAGGAACACTAGTGTGGAATATAGAGGAGATGAAATGTGCTTTAAAAAAGGGGGAAAGATCTGGGCAGAGGTGGAGGAGGAAAAGCATGATTGAAATATATTGTATGGAATATTTTCAGTAAAAAATAAGTGAGTGGTTCAACAGAGAAGAGTCATTATAGCCCCCCCCCGAGTTGGGAGAAAAATAACAATACAGAAGAAAAAATCTTTAGCTGTAGAAGCCATAAGTGGAGGCACACAGGCAACAGTCAGCAAGCATGCTTGGATTCTCCCAACAGCCTGACAGTCACCCTGCTTCCAAAATGAGTGGTATGAATTGGGAAAAAACGCTATGAAAGAGAAAAATTGGGACTAAAAGAGATACACCTGGATCGTATGTTAGCTGGAGTCAGAGAAAAATAAAGACTAAACATAAAAGCTAAGATCTAAAGACTAAGAAATCTCAGGATGAAGCAGAGGGATCTTCCAGAAAGACTGAACAGTAATCTATAGGGAATGTGGTGGGAGAAAAAAAAAACATTGTATCCAGTTGTCGTCAAAAGATCACATCGTGAAAGAAAAGACAGAACCAAAGGAGTCACGCAAATGGGACTGGGGACTTTCAAGGCTGATGTGATACTAGGAGGACCATAGAACTCTGTAGGATCTGGGATGGTAAGACGCCACTCATAGTTTAACCAGAATAGTAGAATTACATTATCCATTCATAAGGTTCACCTAGCTCCAATGTGAGCATTGTATTGAGTAGTTAAAAATATTAAACCCACGTGGCAATACAAAGGTTTACCTGGGTAGAAATACCCACATGTACTGGATAAAGTATTACTGACACCGAAAGCAAGACGTAACATTGATTCTGCCTTCCAGATAGATGGCATAATTCTCCTCTGAAGTGATAGCTGTTTTTAAGAAATACAGCTTAAAGGTATATGTTTTTTAACTCCTTTGTTAAAAAGGTCCAGGTATATGACTAGATGATTAGTGCATAATTAAGAGCAAAAATGCTTAATAAAGTGCAGTTTAGGATGAAAGGCACTGGGAATAATGAGAGAGGAGAGTTTCAGGGAGATCGGGGGGTGGGCGGGGGGGGAGCCAGAGATGTCAGGGGACAACAGCCATGAAAACTCTTTATTGACCAAAGATAACAGAAGCCATTGACATCTATACCTGCCATTGAAATGGGAGTGTTTTCTGAACTGTGAAGGCTTTCTGTAGCTCACAAACCTTCAGTAAAACAAAACAAAAGAACAAAGTTGTTCACGTAAGTCTCAGTGTTTCTGGAAAGGACAGCACCCTACAGTGAGCCAGGCTATGCAAGGTGCACCCAGAGAAGGAATGGCCACTTTCAGGATGCAGGCCAACTCTTTTAACTCTGAACTATGTGTTTCTTGAATGGAATAATCTTACTCTAGAGAATTTCAGATAACGGTCAAGTAGAGAAATTGGGGTCCTAGCACAGTTGAAGAGTTAAAGGTATTTTTCTTCTATCTGATAGCTTTTGGTGACACTTGAGGATTCAGAAGCGTGAAAGTAGGAAGCCTTTTGATTATAGTCATTTCTATTTAGGGCAAAACAAGGCAATGTTATTGCTACTTAACATTCATGCAGTCTTGACAATGTTTTTTTCCCTCCCTTGAAATTTTCCATGAGGGCTATTCTTAGACATCCTAATAGCTTACTGAATAAAGAAATAGTCTAAAGTTCTAAATGTTACATAAGACTCAAAAATGAAATCTAAATATCTTCTCTATCCAAATTATCCATCTGTCAGATGTATAAGAATTGATGCAAAGAAGAATTTTTCTTTGTAAATGCTGGCTAAAATGGCAAATATAAGTTAGGGAAATTCTGATCTCCCTGCATTAAGACGATCCCATAAATAGGACTGAGTATGACTGATCAAAAAATGTCTTACATCCTAGGGTCATTATTACATTACAGTTCAGAGACCCTTGTTTCGAATACTGATGGCATAGCATAGATTTTAAATTTTCTAGGTCATTTGTCTTAACAAACATGTTTTATAAGGTTTTGCATATGATGTCATGATAAGACTGGCTGTTACTTAAGAAAGTTTGTGAACATCTGTAATTAGATAGACAGACAGACAGATGACTGTGAAAGAAGTATTAACATTTAAAATGTTTTGTAAAGAACATTTGGCTGTATATATAGCATCTTTCTTATTTTCACTCACATTGCGCCTT
The DNA here is from genome assembly GCA_036184795.1 of Tokudaia tokunoshimensis. Lineage (NCBI taxonomy): Eukaryota > Metazoa > Chordata > Mammalia > Rodentia > Muridae > Tokudaia > Tokudaia tokunoshimensis. Next base: position 44,259,005 of record BTHU01000009.1, read on the forward strand.
TTCACTCACATTGAGCCTTTTCTTGTAGATCTACTGCCTGGAGAAACTCTGTGGCTTCAGATACACACTCAGTGTGAAGCAAAGAGAGACAGGTTTCATAAAAGGTCTCAAGGGTTATTTTTATATTTCAGGGTAATAACTTGTGATGGGAAAAGCAGAAAGCCTTCTGAAGTTCAGCCTGGATTATGTCTGAATAAAAAATGAGGTAATAATGATGACCTCATAGCTGAGGCAAAAGGGGGCTGAGTGATACGGTTAAGTTCTCTGCAGTCAGACCAGGCGGTGCAATTCACAGGAGTCATTACCATCCGCACAGCAAGGGTAGAGCCAGAAAACCAGGACTCCACGGCTCACACCCTGTCAGCACCACGCTACTCACGTGGGCATCATTCCGCTTGAGAAAGCTCTGCTTTTTCCAGCCACCCTTGCAAGCATCTCTGCTTAGAGGTTGGCAGGGAGACATAAATTCAAAGCATTGCTCTCCGTGCATAAACAACAGTTTGTAGAAAAATCTTCTAAATGCTCCATAGAGAAAACACAGCTCAAAGTATGTAACGTTTTGTAAAACCACAACCAGATTTCGCCAGTTTGTCAAGATTATTGGACCAGATCTGACAAATTCCACTTCCATAAATAAAGCATTTCACAGGTAGATAATTAAAACGAGAAGGAATCAGACACAGGAATGCATAAGTAACTGATATGGGGGCCTATTTATGTTTTGATGAATAGGAGAAATGTAGAAATGTTCCTTGCCAAGTAATTTATTGAAAGTCTTAATCAATTTCAAATAAAACCTCACAGTTTAAGTCTAATTATATCACTTTCCATTTCAAACACAGTAATTATTAGCTCCTTTCTTAATTAATATTTTCAGCATTACTACAGTAATTATCTACAGATGTTTAAGGTGCCATTTGAGAATATACGTCCAGATGAGATGCTGTACTCCCACGGGGATTTAGGCAGTTTGCCAACCTGTCTCCCTTCTGACAATGCTGGCTTTGAGTCAGGCGCAGAAAAAAGAACAGCTGACACTTGGGAACCCAAACTTTATCCTCCTCTAGCATTTTCAATGAAACAGAAAAAAAAGTTAAAATAAGTAATTTTGTAATTTAATACAGAACGTACAACTACAATAATAAATGTTCTACATTTTTTTTACAATGAACTGCACCAAAAGTCATAATTCCTCTCAAATATTGGGATCTTACTAGTAGTCTTTACTCAGAGCAGCCTGATTTTTTTTTGTTAGTACCTAGTAATGAGCATTATTAAAACATAAATATAAATGGCCAAATGTTGATGGTTATTTAAGCTGGGAATGGGTGTATGTAGGTTTATTATACTTTCTACATTGGGTGATGTTTAGAAATTACCACAATAAAAAAGAATTTTAAAGGAAAATACATAAGCATAGGAGCTTGTGTTTCTATACTGACGACGCTATTAAAATGATCCAAATGATTTCATGTTCAATAAATTTTCAGAAAACCTTGCTAAAGACAGAGTTCAAGAATTTACTTCTGAAGTTCTTATTCTGAAAATGTTAATAAACAAATTATTAAAGTTCTGGCCCAGAGTGCAATCAGACATGTTAAAATAAAGCTTAGGCAAACCTCCCATAATTTTCAAAAAACAGAAAGCTCTGACTCAATGCTAGTCTGTTTTGGATAAGTCATAATAGTAAAGAAGAATGGAACCTAATGAAAAAGAGGAAAAAAAAATTACCTGGACAAATTTTACTGCCGCCCTAACGGCTTCCTTTTTAAGGTCTTCTAACTCTAGCTGCTGGTTTCCATTGTGAATGTTCTCTCTTAAGGAGCTGAGCTGTAAAAGCAAATAAGAAAGCTTCATCTGAGTTCTAGGGTGGGACTATGCTTAAGTCAGTAAAGCAAGTCCTGGGAATTTGCAGAGGGGTTGGCGCTTTAGTGTCCTCTACCTGTACTAAATCTGCTGCAATTTGCCAATGTCAGAGTTATGCATTTGTCTCCAAACCTATTTCAGCAAATGTTTTAAACTTCCTCCCCACAACAGACTAAATCAGCCAGCTATCAGAACTGATTAATTTGAGGAACAGCTAATAGAGCTGTCAGTGAGCAATAAAATGACCATGATGTAAAGGTACCAACTAGGGAGAAAGGAAACAAAGAGTCTAAATATTCTTCAGCTAATAGACAACAGTAATCATTGGTGGAAAATGAATATGACCAAAAAGATTTATTTAAAATGCGGGAGACATTATAAATATGTCTTTAAAGGCGGCAAGTTGAATCATCTGCAGGTAAATCTGCTACATATTAGAGCCATGTTTTTCTTTCCAAAATTTGCTCTAACATGAACTTCCCAAGTAGTTCTACAGGCTGGAAAATCAAATTGTTCTAAGCAGGAAAGGGGCTGTATTTAAAAAAGTAAAAAATAATTAATAATTAATAATAAATAAATGGAGGAGAGAAGACGAGAGAATGAGAGAGCTTTGTGTATACTCCTGAGAAAAGTATAAAGGAAAGAGAGGGAGAGATGATGTGAGGCATTCCAATCTGCAGACTTAACACTCTAGTTGTAACCCTTCCTGTGAGAAAAAAAAAAGGGGACTTCTGGTAAACCAGAGATTTTGTCTCATGTTCTTCATTCATATAATCTTAAAACCTAAGGCATAGTAGGCAGTTAACGAGTATTTGTTGCATAAAATGATGCTCTTATTTTCACTGAGATAATATTCTGGGAACAGTGTGAGATTGCAAATTTTAGAGTTCTACATTTTGAGATCAGAATTTTTCCTCCTTATCCTTTCAAGATTGGGTTGGTCATTCCAATTTCTCCTTCTAGAAACCTATGGCTTAAATGATCATACAAGAAAGTAAAATATTTCTGAAGAATAAGGAAACTACCTACCCTTTTTGACTGTGAAATGTAGCCAAAAACAAATGAACAAAGAAAAAAATACTGGAGTAAATATCCTCAATTTCAAGTCACTTGGAACATGCCATTCTCAACTAACAACATCGTTCACTTGCTTTCTGAATGTCACAACTTGGTTTTTTTCAAACCAGCCTCCCTGCCAGCTGGATTTTTCTCTCTCTTGGCAAGGTAGAAATAGGAGCAAGTAAGAAGGTTAAAAATTTTGGAAATCTTTTTTCCAGAAACTTCTACTTAACAGCATAAATATTTCAAAGAATTACATTTCTTCTAGGATAACTTCCCCAGTGACAGATTATCTCCTTTACGGATTATAAACTTGTCCTCAGCGTGATCGTGGAATTCCTTTGATGAGCCATGTTTAGCTGAATCTGCTCCCTAACAGATGCATGAATATTTAGAATCCCAAAGGACAATTATATTGTGTGGTTTCAAATTCCTGGGCATTTGATCTGGCTATTCTTCTTATTCCCCCGACTCTACAACAGCTTGACTCAGTGCTCACCACAGGCTGATACTTTGCACACATTTAGTGAATCTATGTGGGACTTGGCAACAGCAGCTTTGTTTTCCATCTTCGTTAGCATATTCTCATTGTGCACTATCTAGAGCTTCATCAGGACACTTGAAGGGAAATTTATAATGTGTGTTGAATATGCTTCCCCCATACACTCCTGCCTTCACGTTTCTTCCCATTCCCATTTCTACTAGTTTAGTCTATTGCCCTTGTATGTATGTATGTGTATATATATATATATAGTGTGTGTCTGTATATATACTCATATGTATATATTATTATGCACAAATAAGAGAAAATATATTTGCCTTTAGACAGACTTGATTTACTTATAATAATGTCCAGTTGCACCTATTTTTCAACAAATATGACATTGTTCATCATTATGACTAAATGAAATTTCATTGTGCATATATGTCACATATTTTTTATTCATTACTCTATTGACAAACACCTCATTTAGGTACTACAATAATATTGCTGGAGATTTTTCAACCGTTAGAAAAAGGTATGCTACTCACTGCAAGGTAGAATCCTGAAAGACTAAATCAACATATCCATACATTTTTCTCTTCTGTCTCTCTCTGTCTCTCTGTCTCTTTCTGTCTCTCTATCTCTCTCTCCTTCTATATGTCTATCTACCTGTCTCTGTGTGTCAGTCTCTCTCAGTCTCCGTCTCTGTCTTTGTCTCTGCCTCTGTCTGGTCTCTCTGTGTGTCTCTGTCTCTGCCACTTTGTCTCTCTCTCTCTCTGTCTCTCTCTGTCTCTCTCTGTCTCTCTCTCTCTCTGTCTCTCTCTCTCTCTCTGTCTCTCTCTCTCTCTCTCTCTCTCTCTCTCTCTCTCTCTCTCTCTCTCTCTCTCTCTCTCTCCCCTCCCCTCTGTCACTTGCTCTCCCTGTTTTGAAATTTCTTCATTTCCTACACTTAATTTTTAAATTTGGGCTTAAATATTCCAGTGGAAATGACAGTTCTTTGACAAAAGTAAAAATTTAGTATATTTAATTCACATAATAATGTGAATTCCAGTCAATAACAGCTGGATTTACATATTCATTTGCTAATTTTCTGTGGTACAAATATGAAATCATGTTTAACAAGAGTAGAAAAGGATAACAATCTCGATTCTTAACAGACTGCCCACAGATGAAGATTATCTGGAAAGTACTGAGCATTTACATTCTTTGAAGAAAGCAGCATGTACAGGATATGCTTAATTCAATCTGGCAAAGAAAGATGCTTAAACTTTATTAAAGCAAATTTCAAACCCATAAACAGAACCCTTCCATGGCTTTTGTTTTGCTTCTTGCCTCTAAGTTCCTTCCCTGTTTAAGTTCTTCCTTCAGTTCCTTCAGTGATGACCTGTTACCTAGAATTGTAAGCTGAAACAAATAAACAAAAACAAAAACAAAAGCTAATTCCAAACTAAAATTCATAAATGAGATGGATCAGCAGATAAAGATCTTATGTGGTACAAGCATGAGGACCTAAGGTTTGAATTCGTGGCACCTCCATAAAACCCAGGTATGGTTGCATGTGGGCTGGTAACCCCAGCACTGTATGGAAGAGGAACAGGAGGATCAGTTGGACGTGTTCCTGTACCTCCGGCTTCAGACACAATAAGAGATCCTGACTCACAGGGCTAAAGCCAAGAGTAATAATAACAGGACACATGACATCTGATATCCTACTCTGGCCTCCACATGTATATGACCTGTGCATGCACACATTTATGTCCACACATAAATATGCCCATATGAACATATATACATATATACACACTATATTTTTTGATAAAATAAAATCCAATTTTTACTCAAAAAATATAAATCATTAATAATTCATTCTAGTGTATGTGTTATTATAAGAAACCATATTCCACAATTAAACTGCAATGCTGTGAAATGTGACCTTAGACAAAATACTATATAATACCTATGCTGTTGGTCACATATTAATACTAGCAAGAGAAAACCAAAGCTAAAGTGGCTAAATTATTGAAGTCTTTTTCAGAGACGAACAGAAGAAACTAAGGGAGAAAGAAGTGACATTAACTGAAGGACAAAAGTTGACTTATGTCTACAGTATATAAAACAATCAATGACATGGTCATATGTATAACTAGTTAATGAAGCTACTAATGAAGTCAAGGGTCTAGATAGTAAACTCAGTTTAACATGAAATGGCTGAACTAGTCATGTCACAGATGCTTATTCTTTATTGTTGACCTAAGATTATATATGTATGTGAATGTTACTGCAGATGTAGAAATCCAACTTTTTTGTTTGTTTGTTTGTTTGTTTTTGGGTTTGGTTTTTTTGTTTGTTTGTTTTGTTTTGTTGAGACAGAGATTCTCTGTATAGCTCTGGCTGTTCTAGAACTCACTCTGTAGACCAAGCTGGCCTTGAACTCAGAAATCTGTCTGCCTCTGGCTCCCAAGTGCTGGGATTAAAGGCATGCACCACCACTGCCCGGCTAAAATCCAATCTTTAGCTGATACATCTTCCCTTTTCCAAATAAGGTCAGAATTAACAAATATTTACACAAAGTAACAACTCCCATCAACCTGTAATGTCTTTAAATAAAACTAAAAGAACAATTATAAAAATGACTACTTAGCCACTTCTGCTCTCTCCATTTCTAAGTGCACACATGAACGAATTAAAAGATTGTAGCTACAACAAACTGAGAGCAACCTTCCAAACACACTGGGAGAACTCCTAGAGACACAGAGCATGTATGACAGAGAAAAGACTAAAGTGCTGACACAAAGACAAGAAAGAAGACAGAGGGCAGGGAGATGAGGTCTTTAGGTTGGCAGGGATCGGATCCTGAGAATAGATCCTTGTACATGGCTCACATCCTGAAACAACAGGTGACATCCTTGTATGTGATGTGACATAAAGATGACCTTTCTGTCCAGTGGAAAATGAACCTACAGCAGGGTCAGTGTGAAGGTAAGGGGACAAGTTAAGGGAAGGTGGTTAGAACTCACAAGAAAGTGATGAGAGCACCTTAACTTTACAGAAGTATAGTTGTGGGTGGGGTATTGGCAATCGCACCCTAGAGTGTTTGTCTGTGCAACTGAATGGAGAATTTCCTGAGATGAATGAAACATACAGATATAATCCAAAGTCTTTTTACAGTCACGACAAGGTTGTGATGTCTGCTGAACATCTACACGTGTGAGAGAGGGTCACAACACATGATTCGGCAATCTCAGATAGATGGATGTCTGTTTGATGAGAGAACTCTGGATCCTACCAGCTTATAAGCTGCCTAGCACACAAGGTTCTTCTGAACTGGTGAAGCAGTTTGCATCCTTTCAAATCTTCTTTGTCTAGAGGAAGTAGCTCACGTGACAGCAAGAAAACCAAAGTCAGGACATCCTAGAACCTAAGAACAGAAACACTTACTTAAGGAAGTAAAGAGTGGTTAGCTGTATTTAGTACACATTAAGATGTTAGAGAAAGGAAAGAACATTGTATAAGATATAATTTTTGTCCAAAAGTCCTCTTGAAGAAGCCATCCCTTACAAAAACCTGGTAAATATGCATGACTATTTCTCATTGTGGAGATGTCCAAACTCAGTTTTGAGGCCTACCTTTACACAGTCTTTCAGACTTAAGGCCTATCATCTTATCTAAAATATTCTCTGCTTCAAGTAGAATTCAATGTCATTATGGTCTATATATGTATTTTTCAGTTTTGTTATCATTTGAGATATAAAGTAATTGAAAGGATATTCATTAACAAACAGGTTTGTCAATCTGTGTAGAATTTTAAATCAGTAATTACAGCTATAACACAATTATGTAAATGTCTCGGGCCTTTATTCTTGGGGAAAAAATGGATTGTTACGTACTTGGAAATGCCTGTTGAGGGTCTCAAATGTCTGAATAAAAAACTTCAGACATTTAACATAAAATCTTTTAGAAGGATGTCTCCAAAAATGCAAAATCCATTTTTTTTTGAAAAATGGAAAAGGATGTTTCTTACCTCTAATTGCTTTGCATAGAGAGTAGATTGCTAAACTCTAAGGATTCCATCCAGAAGAGGGTCTGTAGAGAACTTATCTTCATCCCAGGTTCACAGATATGGATAGAACAGTGGGAGTCTGGCTCTTGCCTGCTACTTCCTTACAGCAAAAGGCGGAGACAGTTCTACTTTTATATTTTCTCGTTCGTGTCTTTCCTAAGCTCTCAAATCTCTCAAACAGCTAATAGAATAGAATTGGTGTGGAAAATAGAAGAGCTTTGCCTGAAAATTGCTCTCTGAGTTTAAATAAATGATAGATTATTACTGATCTGAACAGATGAACCTTACGATGGGGTTCTCTGTATCCATGCATTTTAAAATTGAGTATTCTTGGTGCGTTTTCAAGTGTTTTAGTCATACTATAAGACAATTTTTAAAAATCTGAAAAGGGCATTCACTTCCAGATCAAATCTTTAAAATCCTGCTGAGTGAAACTCTTCCCAAGCTCCATCCAACAAAGAAACACATATAGATACCTGCCAAAACTATCATGACTGCTCTATTATTTAATCATCATAAGGGAAGTTGATATATCATTAATTCCTATCTTTGAAATTCAGAAATTTGTTTATGAACTGGTTAAGAGTTACCCATAAGCTTTTGTGGCTTTAAGTGGTAGTTGTTTAGGAATGATGGATGCTCAAGTCTGGTTCTTTTCTCTGTTGTAGAATGTTTAAAAGAATGTGATAAGGAGCAATCAGATTTCTTGTGTTTCTAATAATAACCATGACATAGCGTACCTGGCACAAAGCTGTCTGGTTGTCCTGATTCTAACCTACAATTTTATATGGAGGTTTCTCATTTTGCTAAGTTACAAACTTTTCTATCAACTTCCTGCTTGCAGTTAAGGAGATTAGTGTAGCTCTGCTCACCAGAGAAGTCCAGTAAAGGTAAAAACCAGAATAGATAGAGATTGCTCACAGAGAGGTGTAATATGATAGTACAATAGTCAGGATGGGCTGAGCCAGGCTGATAGCAAACATCAAAATCTCCAAGGCTTAACACTAAGGATTTTTATTTTAACTTTGGTTCCTATATAATCTGGAGTCCTGGATGGTTTGCACAGGGCTCCCATAGTCCCTGTGGCTGATCCCAAGGACCTAGCCTACATGCTTCCTATGAAGCTACATTGCTAGCACATGGATTCCAGGAAGGAAAACTGAGACAATTCTCCAAACAGTATTCTCTGTCTCATCGCACCAATGCCATGTGTGTAGAGATTCTCACTGCTTGTTAACTAAAATAGTCACATAGACCAGCAGTAGGAGCAGCAAATGGATTGTGAGAGCCATCCAATGTTAGATGTGAGATGTTTATATCCAGAACATGTGAGACTTCTAGATATAAAAGCACATAATTTTTAATCCCTAATGTGAGTTCGGTAACTTTCACTGAATATTGCTGCCTTCAGTCTGTATTTAATGAACTATTCCAAAAGACAGCCAGGATATTCTGAAATAGGAAAAACTTATTAGCATCATGACCCCTCCTCTCCAGCATCTGACGCCAGCCTCATCACATACACTAAGGAGCTGATAGGTTGACAAGGTAGGAAAAGCAGAGTATAAGTCTGAGACTAAGGTGGTACTCCATACCCTCTGGGCTGCTATGAGCTGAGAATCAGCAAAGCGGACTTAGTAGGCACTATTCCGGAAGAGGCGCCATGTGGTTGTGTGGCTTTGTCTATCTCAGTGATTTCAGAAAGATGTTTACAATTTATTCATGTTTTGCAATTTTTTTCAACTCACTATGTTCCTATTTAGCTCTGCTTTTGTTTTATCCTACTTCCAAAGAGAAACAATAGGAGACTTCAGAAAAGCAGATTCTCATGCACTGTGGTGACAATCTCTTTGTACCGCCTTTGTAGAAAATAATCAAAGGCATTACACTTAAAAAAAGGCACAAAGGTCCTGGGTTGGACAGATGGATGGATCAGTGACTTAAGAGAATTTGCTATGGAATCTTGAGAACTAGATTTCTGAACCGAGCACACACATGACAATCCAGGACTCCCCAAGACACCTGCAACTTCAGCTCTGAGAGATTCAGTGTTCTATTGGTTTGTAATGCATGCTTTTAACCAGCTCTAAGGAAGCAGAAGCAGCAGGATCTTTGAATGTGAGGCCAGCCTGGGCTATAGAGTGAATTCTAAGATAGCAAGGACTGCACAAAGAAACTCTTGTCTCAGAAAAAAACTTAATGTCTCATTTTTCTTTTCCTCCATGTATACAGAAACACTCAACCTATGCACAGGTATATACACATGTGCACACACACATACACACACAACTGCACACACAAATAAATAATTGAGATAAATATTTTTGAAATATCTCTTTCCTCTCAGACATTCTCTTCCTAGAGATCTATAACAAGGGAATTTAACTGTGTGCACAAATATTAAAAGTCTGTTTTAAAATGTTTAGGTTTGTAAAGAATTGAAGTATGGAAATAAACTCAACAATTTATGGTTGATTTTGTTATAACTGAATAAGTTATGATATTCATCATGGGATAGTGTGAAGACTATAAATACTGTGCTAGAAATGTCCCACTGAGCAGGGAAGATTTCCATAAAGCATTGATTAACTGTGACTCACTGAAGTCTATATTGTGTGATATAATTTTTACAAAGCCATAATCAAAAATCCTGCAAACACATATTGGTAATGAATTTTTATATTTTAAAATGTATTACCATACAAGTATACTACATAACTAATAATGCATCTTTCCAGTATTTTTAAACAAGTAATCCTTTGATTTGGTTGACCATTTTCAAGATGACTTTTTTGTTCAGTTGTCAGTCATTCATACATTCTTTACAAGATTAATCTTTCATGGTAATACTTCGAGTTAAGATCACTATGCACAGTTCATGAGAAACCCCCAGGCTTGAATATAAAATGACTTGGCTCATCCAGGACCTAGATCTGACAGTCAACGTAACTGGTTTCTCTACAGAAAAAGCTTCCTACATAACTATGTACTTTAGTATTAATTAAATAACACTAAGGTCTGTTAGTCACTACTTTATTGTTGTGATAAAATACCTGAGAAAACAAATAAGGAAGGAAGGATTTACTTTTGGCTCACAGCTTACAGAGGTTGGCTTCATAGCTTTTGCAACAGCAGGTGAGGAGGAAGGCATCGCAGCAGTTTAATAAAAACAGACACACATAAACATAAACACATCCAGAGAGAGAAAGAGAGAGAGAGAAAGAGAGAGATACAGAAAGACAGAAAAAGGAAGAAACACACACACACATCCAGAGAGACAGAAAAAAAGAAACACACACACACACATATCCAAAGACAGAGAGAAATACAGAGAGACAGAAAAAAGAAGAAACACACATATGCACAAACACACACACCCAGAGAGAGTGGGGGGAACACACACACACACACACACACACAAATCCCGAGAGAGAAAGAGAGAGAGAGAGAGAGAGAGAGAGAGAGAGAGAGAGAGAGAGAAAACACACAAATCCAGAGAAAGAAACACAGAAACAGAGACACAGAGAGATACAGAGAGACAGAAAAAAGAAGAAACACACATACACACAAACACATACAGGTATGAGAAAGTGTGCCTCTATGTAACCTACTTCCTCCCCAGCTCCACTTCCTAGTTGTCCAGACCCCTGTGCATTCCTCAGTAGATGACTCCACTGATGACAGTTAGGCCCATCTGGATTGAAGAATCTCTCAAAAGCCTATCTGCTGGTAACCAAGGCTTTATCATGAGCCTTTTGCAGGCCAGGGACACGTCATGTCTAAGCAGTAACACACATAGGTAAGTATTCCAATTTACAAAAAAAAGACATTTAAAACAGGGCCTTTGTAAACAGAAGTAAATTCAAATTCAGGCACTGTCCTTTATAAACTGTTACTTTGGTAACATTATTTGCTTTGTTTGTTTTTTTGGTTTGGTTTTGTTTTCTTGAGACAGGGTCCCTCTCTATAGGCCTAGCTATCCTGGAACACTAGATCAGACTGGGCTCAAACTCAAACTTTAGGCCTCTGCCCAACATTACTCATTTTCGAAGCTTCACTTTCTCTTCATTAAGTAGTGATCTGAAGCCTTATTTCTCTAGTTGTCAGGAAAATGTGGAGAATTAGGTGAGAACTACAGGGTGCTCAGTGCAGGATCAAGAACCCACCGCCAGGAAAGAGCAACAACTCCTCACCACTGGCTTTCACCACAGAAGACATGAAGCCATGCCCGATTTAAACACCATCTTATCAGTATAGCTTAGGCAACAACCGTTCATCTTTAGTAAATATTCATAAGAGATCTTAAAACAAATTTTATCACTATCCTTAGCTTTTTCTTTGCTTTGGTGCTAAAACATTTTTTTCTTCTTCCTTTCTTTCTTCCTTCCTTCCCTTCCCTTCCCCTCTCTCTTCTCTCTCTCTCTCTCTCTCTCTCTCTCTCTCTCTCTCTCTCTCTCTCTCTCTCTCTCTCTCTCTCTCTCTCTCTCTCTCTCCTTTCTTCCTTTCTTGCATCCCTTGCATCCTCAGACTCTTTAAAGCATTCTCTGCCAGTCCTTTCCTTTTCTAGAGCTCCTAGCAATGCATAAATCACTTCTCATAGTATTCAATTTGCCTCTGTTCACTAAGTAAGACTTTTTCCACAGCTAAACTATACCTTTTAAGGTGAACCTTAATCCTATTTCCATTGTCTTTATGGAAATATTCCTTAAAAGTGATCAGATGCCAAACACTGAAAAATGTCTTAACTAGCTGTCTAAAAGAATGCCACTCCCACTGGGCATGTGTCAGAGGCCGTCCTTATTGAGTCACCACAGTGCAATCTTAGAAATAATTTTTTATTTAAATTACTAGTTGAAAACTGATACATTAGAAAGATATTTAAATTACACTAATGCATGTATAAATACTAATGGAATAGCTCATTATTAAAGTTTGATAATAAATATCCTGATGGATAAAATATAAGAAATGTATCTTAGACATTACATCTTTTAAAACAAGAAAGGTTGATGACTTTTAAAATTCTCAGTCATGGACTGTTTTGCCTAGTCCCAATAGAAGAAGATGCATCTAGTCCTACCATACTTGCTATTCCAAGGTGGGTTGATATCCATGGGAGGCCTCTCCTTTTCTGAGGAGAAAGGTGTTGTGATCACAAAAAGAGAAAGTGGCATAAGAATATGTTCTATGGGCTTGTGGGGGAGGTATGGGGGAAGGGGGTGCCTCAGCAGACCCATGCCCAGGCATCCCTTCTCCTTGAGGGACCACACACAAGACAGTATAGTACAGAATAGAGTTTATTCAGGGCATGGGGAGGGAAGTTAAGAGGGTAGTAGAGGCAGAGAAAGGCAGAGAGAGGGAGAGAGTACAGAAGTAGAGGCCGGCCATGACTACATGGAGAGAGGGGAGGAAGGGAATGAGGAGGGGGGACAAGGGGGCAAGAGGCAAGAGAGAGAGACAAGAGTAAGAGAGAGAGGAGGGGCAAGCAACCCCTTTTATAGTGGGCCAGACTTACCTGGCTTTGCCAGGTAATTGTGGGGAGGGGCATACCTGGCTGTTGTCAGGTAACTGTGGGGTGGAGCTTAGACAGAATCCTAACAGAAGGGAAATCAGTGGAATGGGAGGAGGAGAGATGAGAGACAAGAATGTGCAGAAGAGGGAGGGAAGGATGTAATTAAGATATAATGTAAATAAAATAAATAAGTAAATATAAAAACATTTAAATATAATATCTTTTCAAAAATTCTGTCATTTGAGTTTATCCATGAAAGATCTAATCAAATTATTTTCTGCTTATGTGTGTGTGTGTGTATGCTATGTGTATTTTTACATACATATGCACATGTGCATGTGTGTGAAGGACAGAGGGTGTTACCAGTTGTCTTCTTCAATATCATCCAACCTTACTTTTTGAGAAAGATTGTCTTATTAAACCAGGACAAAACTAATTTGGTTCCACTAAACGCCCAGCAAGTTCAAGTGCTTGCCCGTGGGATGGATCTTAAGTTGGACCAGTTATTAGCTGACCATTCTCTCAGTCTCTGCTCTATCTTTGTCCCCACACTTATTTCTTTTAGACAGGGCTGATTTGGGGTTGGAAATTTTGTACAAGGGTTGATGTCCCCTTCCCTCCACTGGGGGTCCTATCTGGCTACTGAAGGTGGCCTCTTCATCTTCCATATCTGCACTATTGGGCATTTCGACTAAAGTTACCTCATTGATTCTTGGGTGCCTCACCCATCTTAGGTCTTTGGGACTTCCTAGTGATTCCCTCTCACCTCCCACCTCCTACCTCCCACCTCACACCTCACACCTCACACCTCCCACCTCACACCTCACACTTCACACCTCACACCTCCCACCTCCCACCTCTGGCAGCTGCATATTTCCATTCATTCTCCTGGTCCTCTGGGCCTCTCTCCTCTCTCCCCCCCATACTTGATCCTTTGTCTCTATTTGTCTTCCACTCCCTTCTTCAACTTAGGTCCCTCCCTCTGCCTTCCATGACTATTTTGTTCTACTTTCTAAGTGGGATTCAAGCATCCTCACTTGGGTCTTCTTGTTTAACTTCTTCTTGTCTGTAGGATATACCATGGGTATTGTACTTTTTGGCTAATATCCATTTATTAGTGAGTACATATCATGAATGGTTTTTTGGTTTCTGGGTTACCTCATTCACAATGATATTTCTAGCTCCATCCATTTGCTTGCAACATTCATAATGCCCTTGTTTTTAATAGCTGAATAGTATTCCATTAAGTAAATGAACTACATTTTCTGTATCCATTCTTCGGTTTAGGGGACATCTGGGTTGTTTCTAGTTTCTGGCTATTACAAATAAAGCTTCTATGAACATAGTGGATTATGTGTCTTTGTGGAATGGTGGAGCCTCTCTGGGGTATATGTCCAGGAATGGTATATCATAGATTTGAGCTAGAGCTATTTCCAATTTCCTAAGAAACCCACCATATTGATTTCCAGAGTGCTATCAGCAGTTTGCAGTCCCACCAGCAATAGAGGAGTGTTCCTCTTTCTCTACATCCTTACCAGCATGTGCTGTCACCTGAGACTTTGATCTTAGCCATTCTGGTTGGTGGAACGTGGAATCTCAGGGTCATTTTGGTTTGCATTTCACTGATGACTAAGGACTTTGAACATTTATTTAAGTTCTTCTTGGCCATTCAAAATTCCTTCCTTGAGAATTTTCTGTTTAGATCTGTATACCATTTTTAGTTGGGTTATTTGGTTTTTGAAGTCTAAATTCTTGAGTTCTTTATATATTTTGAATATTATCCCTCTGAGGTAGGATTAGTGAAAATCTTTTCCCAATCTGTAGATTGCCATTGTGTCCTATTGACAGTGTCCTTTGTCTTACAGAAGCTTTGCAATTTTATGAGATCCCATTGGTTAATTCTTGATCTTACAGCCTGAGGCATTGGTGATTTGTTCAGGAAAATTTCTCCTGTAACAATGTACTCAATTGTATCACCCACTTTCTCTTCTATTAGATTCAGTGTATCCAGTTTTATGTTGAGCTCCTCCATCTACTTGGACTTGGACTTGAACTTTGTGCAGGGTGATAAATAGAGATCTATTTGCATTCTTGTAAATGCAGACAGCCAGTTAGATCAGTACCATTTGTTGAAGATGCTTTCTTTTTGCGATTATCTGGTTTAGATTTCTTTGTCAAAAATCAAGTGTCCAAAGGTGTGTGGATTTATACCTGAGTCTTCTATTCTATTCCACTAACTGACCTGTCTGTATCTGTACTAATACCATGCAGTTTTCATCACTATTTCTCTGTAGTACAGCTTGCAGTGAGGGATGGTGATTCCCCCAGAAGTTCTTTTATTGTTGAGAATTGTTTTGGCTATACTGGGTTTTTTAGTTTTTCCATATGAAGTTGAGAATTTATTTTCCATGTCTTTGAAAAATTGTGTTGGAATTTTGATGGGGATTGCATTGAGTCTGTAGATTGCTTTTGGTAAGATGGCCACTTTCACCTTGTTTATCCTACTGATCCATTAGCATGGGAGATCTTTCCATATTCTTAGGTCTTCTTCGATTTCCTTTTTAAGGGACTTGAAGATCTTGTCATACAGCTCATACACCGAGATATTTTATATTATTTGTGGCTATTGTGAAGAATGTGGTTTTCCTAATTTCTTTCTCAGCCCATTTATCAATTGTATAAGAAAAGGCTACTGGTTTTTTTGTTGTTGTTTTTATTTTATTTTTTTTTAGATAATTTTAAATCCAGCCACTTTACTGAAGTTGTTTGTCAGATGTAGGAGTTCTCTGGTAGAATTTTTGGGGTCATTTATGTATACTATCAGAACATCTGCAAATACCTTGGCTTCTCCCTTTCCAAATTGTATCTCCTTGATCTCCTTTTGTTGTCTAATTGCTCTGACTAGAATTTCAAGTATTATATTGAATAGATAGGGAGAGAGTAGGCAGCCTTGCCTTATCCCTGATTTTAGTAGTATTGCTTCATTTTGCTTTGTTTACAGGAATGAGGATCAAACCCAGATGCTCATGAATTCTAGACAGAACTCTTGTACCAAACTATGCCTCTTAACCCTAGTCAGTTAGCATTATAAACATTAAAATATGTAGCATCAAGGTATCAGAGAAGAGCATTAATGGGGAATAATAAAAGCGTGTACACAGATACAAATAAAGTCAACAGTAATTACCAAATGCTTACTAAAAGTGAATCATTTCCACTGTGTTTAATATAAAAATGCCTCCTCCTTCTCTGCACATAAGAATCAGAATCATGGTGATCATCCAAATATTAAGTATAGAGAAGAAATATGTAATACGTTTAATGAATGATCATGCAATTCAGTTCTACTTCTAGGTGAGAGAATGATTATTGATGAGCTGTATAATCAGGAAAATCTCCCAATCCCACCATATAATATAATATAATATAATATAATATAATATAATATAATATAATATAATTACACATACCTATTACATAAACATGTATATATGTAGATATATACATATGCATATACATGTATATGTACATATATAAAATATTATATTATATTATACTTATTATATCTAAGGTAAGACATGGGTGGTTTAAACAGAAGAAATGAAAGTAAAGTAAATGTGAATGTGTGTGTTTGAAGAACTCGTAAAACATAAGCATAGGGGGTGGCAGCAAAAGGGCTAAGCAAGTATAAATGCTTGTTGCCTAGCTTGATGGCCTGAGTCATCCCAATTCCTGGGACGCACATGGTGAAAGGAAAGAACTTACTGCTGTAGGTTTCTCTATGACTTCCACATGTGGACAAATGTATATGTATAAATACATAGTATTTAAAAATATAAAAGGAAATAAGCATAGACCCAAATTCATATTGCTTTCCTAGGAAATTAGGAATAGACCACCCCTGTAGTGAAGAAGATCTTTAATGTCCATCTAAAGAGCTGGAATTTTAACAAGTTTTCATCATCACTGCAGATAAAGAAGCCTGCCTTTAGCACCAGCAGTATCAGCTATCATGGGGATTCTTATAAAGAATGTTTAAAATAAAACTTATTTTATAGTTTCACTACTCTTTAGATCTTATTCTTAGATGAAAGGTGCCCTGTCAATTGAACAGGCCATTTGGGGTCCAAATGTAAAACTGACTTCCATGTCTGTATCCAGAAGTAATTGTATCAGTAGGTCTGCAGCTGCAAGGAAACAAAACCCTCTTGCAGAATGGCTTCAATAAGTGGGGTCATATTTATCTCACAGAACTGCAGCTCAGAAGCAGGCGGCTGTTCCCAGTGGCTCAGAACCCCAGCTATAGCAAGGAGACAAGGCCATCATTCTAACTTGGAAGCTTGTCATTCCATGGTCATAACTTGCCTCCTAGCATCATAGCCCATCCCAAGACAGGAGAAAGGGACACAGGATGGCTCCAGCCATGTCTCTTCTTTGTGTAAATAAGACAAAAGCTTTTTCAGAAAACCCACAATGGGATTGTGCCAGGAAAGCAAGAAGGTTTGAGGAACGTGAAACTGCAGAGGCAAGCTGAGACTTAGCATTAAAACGGTTGATCTCAGGCAGGAAGAAAAGTCGAAAGAATTCAGTGCAAGACATGGAAGCTTTAGAGTTAGCACAGGAACATCACAACAAAGGACACAGGCAAAGATGCTCTGAAGCTGTAGTTAACAGCTTCCAAATATAAATTAACAAAATAAAATAAAATAATAAAATACAAGCTCAGGATTCCGGTCATACTGATCACATCCTTAAATAGAATGAGCCTTAGAATCAGTAAAACATGGCAACTGTACAGGATGCCCAAGACCAAAGATGTTTCTTGAAAGGATAGTTTTTTGGTGCTGTGTTCGTGAGCAGAACCCCATAACTGCCTACAATATTGATGAAGATATCTGCAAAGAAGAAGAAGTCGTGCCAAGAAAAGGCACATGAATCATCCTATCTAATAAGATGAGAATCCTAGGAAGCAGTCTCTACAGCTAGCTCATAATTGAAGCTAGCAATTAATCATGGCATGCTTTATAAAAGCTTTGATTGCTTAACATTTCTCCCAATTATTATTATATTTTTTTTAGGTTTGCTGTAGGCAGGAAGGCAGGACTGACAGTGCAGTAAACTAGATTTTTCTTCCCTCCAAAGGCCACCGTGTGCCAGTGTGTACTGAAATATGAGGTGCATCATGATAGGAGATTAGTCAAGGGCGTTCACCAACATGCCCTTAGTCCCAACATGCTGAAGGAAGTGATGAACTGGCGCCATTGGAGACAGGGAGTCGTGACCAATTTATTGCTCCATGCTCAGTGCTGCACATGTATGCAAAGTTTCATTTATAATGGTAATTTATGTGGCAGTTGGGTGGTGTGGTAATCAGCAAGACGATGTCTAAAACTGCACCATGTCATGTTAGTGTGAGGGCAGAAATTCTCATGCATTTACATATGAAAGCTTCGCAAGAAACTCACTGAGGCCAGTTACAGCCATCCACACTCGATTTGCTTCAATGATGGAAACTTTAAACCCCGACATTTCTAAAGTGTACTGATATTGCACTGTGTTGCCCTGCATTTTGCTACAAATGAAACATTAAAATCTTATTATAACAAATCAGTGTAGTTGGTCCTTTTTTATTTTTTTTTTTACCAATTTCATATAAAAGTTTACATTCTCTCTTATCTAATGCTAAACACTGGCAACAAAATACCTTCAGAGAGAATTCTTTCCAGGTGATAGATGCCTTGCTTTAAATATTACTCAACTGTCAAGTAAACCGGATGATAAATAACTGATATGCATTTCTGTTATGGTGGATCTGAGGCTCAGAGATATATGATTCTTTGACCATGCAACATAAGCAAGTTATGAGCAAAGCCAGATTTACATATAGAACGTATTTCACTGAGAGTGTGAAAGTGGTATGTGTGTATACAAGTATGGAAGGGGTATGCTCATAAAGCCATATGTAGAGGACAGACAGAGGTTGATTAAAAAAAAAAAGCCTTCCTCAATCACTTCTTCACGAAACTTGGTGTGGGGCATGGGAAGGTCTTCCATTGGACATAGCAATGAGTTGGTATTTCCACTAGACTGACTGGATTATGAGTACCCGAGATCTGCTTGTCTCTGAACACCGTTGCTGCAGTGTTGGATTGACAGATAGGAATCACTATGCCAGGACTTTAAGACTGGTTCTCAAGACCCAATCTCAGCATCTAATTCATTGTAGGTATGTTTGAAATTCTCAAAGAACATCTATGAATAAATTATAAAAACAAGCCCAGGAGGCAGTTCCCCCTACTCTTTGGTTTCCAGGATTTCAGGTTTCAAAAGATAATGTCAGGCCCAGTCTCCCTCTCCCTCTCCCTCTGCCTCTGCCTCTGCCTCTGCCTCTGCCTCTGCCTCTGCCCCTGCCCCTGCCCCTGCTCCTGCCCCTGCTCCTGCCTCTCCCTCTGCCTCTGCCTCTGCCTCTCCCTCTGCCTCTGCCTCTGCCTCTCTGTGTCTGTGTATTTATTAACTTATAACATACGACATGTTCCTATTAGTACTTCTATTATATTAAAGTACATCTCATTTTTATCTTTATACTTCATTATCAGTAAAGCATGACACACTAGAGCTATATTCTCCAAAACAACAGAAATGTGGAAAGACAATTAAAGGACTGGAATTACACAATGCACTTGAGGGTCCCCCCCCTTTTTTTCTGTTTACCTTGTTACTTGCTCTTCTGAACTTCATCCTCATTTAACCTCCACCTCCCCCTTTTTGTGCCTCCCAGAAAAGCATTTCAGAGAGACTCACAGTAAGTGTCACATAAAATTCAAAGAGGTTGCAAGAACTTTCACCACATATTTAGTCATCCAACACTGAAAGGCCTAGCCTATTGTGAGATTGCACTTACTACACATTCATGGAGATAAAGGAAAATATACTAACTTCATGCAAGTGAAATGCAGAGCGTCTTGCACTCTTCATTTCTGGTGGGAGCAAAAGACCTTCAAATACTTTGGGAATCTGGAAGTTTGTAATGGATTTAATCACACATCTAAAATGTCCTGCCTGTTACTCGCCTGGATCTTCTAAGAAGTATATGCCATTGTGCTGTGACTGGGGTGAAAGATATAAGGTAACATCTGGGGTGACAACCAGAGAAAGTGAGAGAACCTTCAAACTATGATGAAGGCCTGACCTGCGTGAAGAAGGGTAAGCTCAAAGACTTGATAGGAAAACCCTTGAGCAGATCTAAAACACTTCTGTCAGGAGTCTTCATTCAAAGGTGCTGTTACATAAACCCTACATCTCACACACTTGGATGCTCTAGATGGCTATAGCTATTGGCTGGGAAGCCTGGAAGGACACAGGGCAACCTGGTCTCTGTACAAACATGAGATCGGATGCAGCACCTTTTATTGTGGTCCCCACTACACAAAGCACAACCACAAGAGAAGTTTCTGAGCACATGTTAGCAAGAGTGTCAGTGTGACAAGTGAGTAGGCATTTTTGCAGAAAGGAAATGTGAGCAATAACTGTCTTTCCCAGTCTGATCCCCACTCGGTAGGTATCTTACTGATAGACACCAAGAAACATACGAAAGCATAAAAGAACAAGGCAAAATTCATAGTTCCTTCCTGAAATGAAGCCACTTGAAATCTATAGCCCACTGGTTGTTGAGCCAAAAGTCTAAATAGGATGTCAAATGCTTTTACTCTATATAGAATTTGGAAATTCTGAATTTAAGAGTATTCTAGATTAACTGAATTTTTTTCCAATTTCCTCTATTTAATAAAAGATGAAACCACCAACACAAAAGATGGTACCCAAGTCAAAGAAGAAAATTACCACTAAATGTAATTATTGGATTATAAAAGTTATTACTCAAATATGTCAAGAAAATTATTATGCAACTGATTAGATAAATGCAGAAAAGTAAATTATAAAAATATTAAGGTAGTAGAGTATGGTTGTTTGTTTTTTTTTTTTATTTTTTTTAATTTACATTCCAAATCATTTCCCCTTTCCTGTTTCCTCCCTCCCCGAAAGTCCCATAAGCCCCCTTCCCTCCCTCTTTTTTCCATTCAGCCCCCTCTCGTTTCTCTGTCCTGGCGTTCCCCTACATCCAGTCTTTCCAGGACCAGGGGTCTCTCCTTCCATCTTCTTAGAAATCTATTGATATGCGAATTGTGTCTAGGGTATTCTGAGATTCTGGGTTAGTATCCCCTTATCAGTGACTGCATACCATGTGTGTTCTTTTGTGATTGGGTTACCTCACTAAGGATGATATTTTCAAGTTCTGACCATTTGCCTAGGAATTTCGTGAATTCATTGTTTTTAATTGTAGAGTAGTATTCCATTGTGTAGATATACCACATCTTCTGAATCCATTCCTCCGTTGAGGGACTGGCGAATGCACACAGTTGATTGCCTTTGCCGAAAAATATTTATTAAATAACAAGTGGGAATATTGCTTCTGGAGAGCCCACATGTTTATTCTACATTCTATTTCTTTATCTCTATCAGATGTAGTTCGCCTTTTTTCCCCTTTTATTTCCCTTTTGTTGGTGCAATCGTTAAGTGTGATTTTGTGCACCCTCCACAATGAACTCAAGGGATAATGTGGCTGTTCACTCAACTTTTATTAAGCAGCTAACGTATGTTGCTCATTGAAGACAAGATGATGCTCTATGAACAATATCTTCAGCACCCGTGAGTTCAGCATGAGAGCAAACATGAAAGTAGAATTGTAATGAACGTGGGAGAAAATAAAAGCAATCATCTGGACAGAAGAATGACAGTGGATGATGGAAGGATCCTTCTAAAGAGTGCACTGCTCTATCAGAGACCTTAAAACAGAAAGATCTCAGCTAAAGTCATCCCGTTGGGTCCTGGGAGCCTCTTGTTTCCCTGACATCTGGAAAACCCCTGTGCTACTGCTGTTGCTAAGAGGTGCTTGCTGACAAGAACCTGGTGTGGCTGTTCTTTGGGAGGTTCTGCCAGCAACTGATGTGCTGATCAGCAGTGCTGATGTGGATGCTTGGAGCCAACCATCACACTGAGCTCAGGAATCCCGGTGGGGGAACTAGTGGAAGGACTGGAGGAGCAGAGGGGGATTGAAGCCCACAGGAAGAACATCAGCTGGCCGGACCACCCAGTGCTCCCAGGGACTAGACCACCAACCAAGGCGTGTACAGGGAGGGATCCATGGCTCCAGACACATATGTAGCAGAGGATGGACTTGTCTGACATCAGTGGGAGGGGAGGCCCTTGGTCCTGGGGAGGTTTGATGTCCCAGTATAGGCGGATGCTGGAGTGGTGGGACGGGAGTGGGTAGATGGGTCGGGGAGCTCCCTCCTAAAGGAAAAAGTGAGGGAGGAGAGGGCAGATGTGGGATGGGGGGTTTGTGGAGGGGTAACAGGGAAGTGGGATATCATTTGAGATATAAATGGATGAAATGATTAATGGGACTTTCGGGGAGGGAGGAAACGGGAAAGGGGATATGATTTTGAATGTAAATAAAAAACTTAGAAAATAAAATTAAAAAAATTTTAAATAATAATAATAATAACCAGAAAACTCTACAAAGGTGTAGAGCATTGGGATTTCCAGTGAAAAGTAAAAAATATTTTCAAACGTATTAAGAGAAAGGGCCAAGGTTTTCTCATTTTGTTGTTGATGATTTTTTTTTTCCTTTTCAAGATAGAGGTACAGAGCTGGAGCCTAGAAAAAACAATGAAGGGACTCTAGGAAGATGTCCCATCACACACAGATTGTCAGATCTTGGGAAGAAGTTTCTTTTTTTTTTTTTTTTTTTTTTTTTTTGGTTTTTCGAGGCAGGGTTTCTCTGTGTAGCCCTGGCTGTCCTGGAACTCACTCTGTAGACCAGGCTGGCCTTGAACTCAGAAATTCGCCTGCCTCTGCCTCCCAAGTGCTGGGATTAAAGGCGTGCGCCACCACCACCTGGCCGGGAAGAAGTTTCAATCTCACTGTAAGTGAGGGGGATTCTTTGCGGATCCTGGACAAGGAAAGTGGGGTGTTTCTGTTAACATTGTGATAAGGTCACTTGTCCTACTGAGTGTAAATTGAGTTAGAAGAAACAAAAACTGGTGAGCTAATCCCTGATGCTGCTGTAGTTACTCAGGAGATAAGTAGTGGGGAGCAGGGTTCAAGTGACAGTGGTGGAACTCTAGATGAGAAAATGGGTCCAAACTTATTTTGTAGAAAATAAGTAACATCACTAATACAGCAGGACTTAGAAGAAAGTGATCGGCATTGGCTTCCAGCACCTGTTTTCAACAATGAAACAGATAGATACATCATAAAGATGGCTGAGAGGATTTAAATAATGAATTAGACTTTCTCCTTTGGACATGCGGAGTTGTGTCTAGAAAAGTGAATTTGGTACCAAGTCTGGAGGAATGCCAATAGTCGTATATATAATAAAAGAGAAATTCATCTCAGAAGCTGGTAGTCAAGGTCAGTTCTGAGGACAAAAGCCAAGGGAGAGGCATGACCTCTGTGCCATCAAACCATTATGTGTCAAGAGGGAAGAGAAGAAAATCGAGGACAAAAATCTAGATACACAGAACTAGGAGAGCTAGACAAGGGCTGCTTCCACAGAGTCGTGAGCTCAACACTGATGTATGGGAGAGGAAAGACACATAGAAGGCTGGAGAGATGGCTCAGTGGTTAAGAGCACTGACTGCTGCTCTTCCAGAGGTCCCGAGTTCAAGTCCCAGAAACCACATGGTGGCTCACATCCATCTGTAATGGACTCAGAAGCCCTCTTCTGGTGTGTCTGAAGACAGCAACAATGTACTCAGATTCATTAAATAAATAAATCTAAGAAAAAAAAGTTCTTTAAAAAAAAGATATGTAGAAGCAATTTTTCGTAGTTTTTGCAATCTGGGAAAGAAATTTTAAGTTTTTTAAGAATTTTTTTTGTTTTTATACTAATTTCATGCCTTCCTCTACCATTTTCAATTCCTCATATGTCTCCTCCCACTCCCTCTCAAATGTATGATCTCACTTTATTTCATTATTATTGTCACACACTTGTGTGTGTGTGTGTGTGTGTGTGTGTGTGTGTGTGAATCCATTTACTGTTGCTCATATGTACAGGTGCTTGGGTATTTTTTTCTCTTTAAAAGGTGGGATTACTTTTCTTAAGATGATGTACCACAACACAGTTAAATGCTAGTGTAACAATAAAAAATAAAGTTGTAGAAAATGTGAGAAAAAAAATACAGCCATCAAAGGAATAAGACCCTCTAGACGGAGACCTAAGACAGGATCAAATCTTCAGCAGAAAGAGAAAGAAAAAAATCTGGAATGAGACATAAAAAAATGAAGAAATTAGCTTCTAGCATGGGAAAGCTTTAGGTGTAGAGTAGAGTAGAGTAGAAATAAGACTTTGCTATATTTTTATATCCAATTCTCAAAAGAGGTTAGTATTTGTCATAACCTGACTAAGAAGGTTGGCTAACATAAAAGGTACAACACAGGCAAGACAGCACTTGTCTTTCAGAGTGGTCATTGTCTGGGAGATCGTCTCTGGTTAAACGGAAAACTGTCATTTTATAGAAAATTAGTAGATGCAGATCACAATCAATATTCTGAAAATGCTTATTTTGTATAAGAAAAATATGTGCCTAATAGAATACAACATAACTGCTACTCAGCACACACAAGCAAGCATAATCATTATCTGTCTCATATATCAATTGAAGGCAATACAGTTTTCATTTACTTGAGTCATATAGATGACACAAAATTACAAATATCAATTATATTGCCAGTATGGGTAAGAGGTCACATCAAAATAAAAATAACAGGTTTCATGATATTGATCCACAGCTGAATTCATCCACTTTTCAAAGCCAATTTTCTCAGTAGTCCACTGCTATATAAAAGAAGTGGTACTAGTCTACCAAGTATTGGAACGTTGTGAATTGAGGAGAAGATCTTTAAATCAGGAAAAATAAATTAACTACAAGATAAAACTAAGATAGTTTTTTTTTTCTTGTTGTTGTTGTTTGGTTTGTTTTTGATTATCTAATTCCATGTTTCAGAAAGTTTCCCACAGAGTCCTTATTTTCTAGGAAAATCTCATGTCAAACAGATAAGTATAATTAGATCCTGATGGGAAGCCTCCCTGTCACATTTCCCAATGACCTGCCAAGGTCATACGATTCCAAGGAATATGGTTTTATAACAGTGGGTTAGTCAGAGTAAACATGCCCGTATTTGTGGATAAGAAAGAAGAATATGTTGAGGGAAAGAGAAGGGGGAGAGTAAGAGGGAAAGAAGAAGTAAAGGGGGAGGGGGCATCTACTGGTGACAACAGCACTGGTAACTGCAACAGACTTGAACTATATGAAGTTCTAAGCAGATAGACCCACTAAGGGAGATCTGTCAGCTTGAGAGACTCTAAATATTTATATTGGCTCTGGAACATTGACACCAAGAGCAAATCTGTGGTGTCTAGGATGCCTCTAGCTCAGATCCTGTCTCCTACTGACCACTTGATAGGACCCTTCTGTGTTCTCCCATTGAGATTGTCTTGCAAGTGTGGGAACCTGAGTCAGGAAGCAGCCAGTCACCTCCCATACACTACATAAGCACTGTACTTGGGCAACAGGGAAGTGGCTTTTTACCTCTCCATGTTTTGCTGTTGTTGTCATTGTTTCTTATTTTTTGGTTGTTTGGTTTGATTTGGTTTGGTTTGGTTTGGTTTTTGAGACAGAATCTCATGTGGTCCAGAATAGCCTTGAACACTCTCCATAAACAAGGATGATATTAAACTTCTAATCCTCCTGCCTCCACCTTCCTACATTCTGGGATATACCACCAAGCCCAATGTATGGGGTGCTGGGGATTGAACCCAGGGCTTCATGCATGCTAGGAGAGCATTCTCCTGTCTGACCCAGAGTTCCCACCCTACCTCTCCATGTTTTAAACTCTTCATTCAAAGCAAATGGAAAGGAGCTAACAAGTTTTATTTTATAGACTATATATGATTAAAATGTTTTTAAATGCAAATATTTAAATAGTATACTAAATTTTTAATTGATTCTCATTGTGAGTAAAAATGCTATTTTATACCCTATGGTCATGAACTTTTACAATTGATTTTCCTATGTAAAATATGACACTTGAAGGGGTGAACCGTACTTTTTGAGTTAACCTAAATCAAACACAATAATTATAGCAGTTATTTCAAGATTAACCTAAATTTGCTATATTTTAGCTTAGACTCTCAGATTGTTGGCTTCTCTCCATCCCTCTGACCTTCCCTCCTTTCTTCTCCCATTCCTCCTTTCCTCTGTCACCTTCACACACAAATTCAGTAATATTTCCTGAGGTTTGTCCGATGTTTGTTGCTGTATTGCCTCCTAGCAACTAACACCTCTGTGATCAAGGATTCTTCAAAACACACCCACGCTTGTCAAATCTACTCCTTTCTCCTTATTGTTCAGGATCAGGGTATGCTTGATCAGATCTGTCATTATCTCGAATAATCATCATCATCATCATCATCATCATATAATTATAGTGACAGAGTAGTAAGAGGAACTTTGTAGCCATAAAGATTTTTCAAATGAGACTATTAAATCACATAGACTCTCACTGAATTACTAGATCCTTTGGTCAAATGTAAAATAAGGCAGGGTATTTGAATTACTTGTTTAATTTCCCAAACTTCTTGGCTCTCCTACATGCATTCAGCCCAGGATATTTAGTCCATATATTTCTGAGGTTACATATTCAATAGTATCCATGGGATCTATGCATCCAGCAAGAGAAAGTGAAATCCTTCTGTATGCATTCCACTTTTGTTACACAATTAGTAAAGAACACTCTGGCATTAATATAACATAAATCATGATTGAAAGCTACAACTCTTTGGATGATATATGAAATAATAGTACCTAGTCCAATAAAGTGATTTAGACTTAAATTTCTTATTAATTTCTTATGGGAAGAAATTAATGTATTTTCAATAGACTGGCTTGATAAAGTATATTTCTTAAAGGGAGGTTAGAATTAGCATAACATTTGGGCACAGTTCTGTTCTACTTTAAAATTTTTAAATTATAAATGCACTATGTTGTTGATTTTAATATTTTTCCATCTTGAACACACATATATGTGACATATCATTTCTAGCTATCAAAGGCAACATGGATTAAGTGTAGTGTAGATTTTGAAATATAAGTCACAGTAAAATTGGATTTGCTGAAGAAAAAAGAAATACTAATCTACAATTAGTATTCTTCCTGCATACTTGCTATTTCTACTTTCCAAAAAATTAAGTCCTATCCTTTCTAAAAAAAAAAAAATCAAAGGGATTTTTGGGTTCATATAAAGGCTATAGTAAGTTTATATGAGTATTTAATCCCATCTTAAGGAGACCTGAACTGATTCAAAGCAAAGGTCTTCATCTCCCCTCCCCCTTCTTTGTTTCTATGAGGGTGCTCCTCCACCCAACCACCCACTCCCACCTCCCTGCCCTGGCATTCCCTTACACTGGGGTATCAAGCTTTCACAAGACCAACGGCTTATTAAGTTGTTACTTAGTCTTTCAGGCCTTAAAGGCAAAGTGAAGTATTTCCTTTAGTATCATAAAGCTCTAACAGCACAAAAGACGTTCTAATGCTGTTCATCTGCCCTAGTTATAGAAGAGAAATGTGGAAATTAAAAATTTTTACTAACAAACACACTTTTGTAAAAACCTTTGTTAAAAAAGTTTAAAGGATATTATATTGTTGAGCTCAATCTATCATATTAGTCAAGGCAATTTTTTTGGTCTATGAAATTTTAAAAGTTAATCATTTGACATTAATTCTTATTTGGGAGAAGAGACGGGACACTCCCACATAAGCTAGTCCTGTCATAGCTTAAAACATTTCTAGAAGACAATCTGACAGTATAGATGAAACACTTTACAACTACCTATACATATACTTTGATTCTATAACTACAGTTCTATATAAGAACTCATAGACCAGGAATATAGAGCAGTTATCAGTGCTGACTGCTCAATCATGAAGTAGAGTTCGGATATCAGCTCAAAAGCACCCGAAACTCCAGCTCAAAGGGCTAATCGAACCTGTTTCTAGTTGTGGTGTGGCTCAGCCCTCAGCACACACCTTTTATGACTCTGGCTGGATTACAGACTTGCCCTTAGTACTCACCTTGAATCCCAAGCAATAAAGGTAAAGTTGGTTTGTAGAAAGAAGCACCTACAGTTGAAAGTGATGTCTAGTTGGCTGGCAGAAAACAAGGATGAATCAGAGAAAGATTTGACAGAACAGGATCTGCCCAACTCTCACAAGAAGAGAGAGGAGAGGGAAGCTACTTAAGGGAGAGCAGCCAGTACAGGAGGAAGAGAGTCCAGTACAGGATACAGTAGAGCTCGTGGAGTGCAGTGCAGTAGAGTTGAGAGGGAGAGTAGAGCAGCTCAGAGGGAGGAGGAGGCAGCTTTACCAGGAGAAATTTACAGACGGATTGAAAAGAGAACAAGCTAGACATACACACACACACACACACACACACACACACACACACACACACAAAACAAAACAAAACCAAAAAAAAAAAACAGAATGAGCAAGAGAATAAGAAAAATGCAGAAGTTTTTTTGTTGTTGTTGTTCTTTGTTTTTTAAAAGGTTTCTACAGTTAGTTTGAAGCCAAGCAGAGCAATTCAGAGGAGAGGAGTTTGAGCCAGAACAGCTAAGTTGAACCAGCCAGCTAGTGTTCAGAAAGAACAAGAAAGGGTTAACTTATTCAGCAGCAAATTGAAA
The DNA here is from genome assembly GCA_036184795.1 of Tokudaia tokunoshimensis. Lineage (NCBI taxonomy): Eukaryota > Metazoa > Chordata > Mammalia > Rodentia > Muridae > Tokudaia > Tokudaia tokunoshimensis. Next base: position 44,287,788 of record BTHU01000009.1, read on the forward strand.
GTTGAAAACATTCTAGGCATAGATTAGCTAGTATGGAGGCTAGAAGCTTCCAGGACTAGGACTAGGTTAGCAGATGGAGGCAGTAAGCCTCCCAGACAACAACTACAACAGGAGAATAAATGGTACCATTTTACTCTCTTCCAGGTTCCACAGCACCTACAGAGAGAGAGATAGAGAGAAAGAGAGAGAGGTATACATATATAAAATAAAGGCTGTGTTTAACATTATTCTATCAAACAATGAAAGAAAGAGAAAGAAGGAAGGGGAAGGAAGAAGGCAGTAAAAAAAGTCAAAACTAATATATATATGGTGCATGAATAGACCAGCTAAATAGATGACTATGTGTGAAATATGATTTAACTATAAAAAGATTAAAGATTGCAATATATACATGAAGTAGGAAAGGCATGATTAATAGTCTCTAAAGCTATGGTGGCTGCTTCTTATCCTTGCTGAGAACAAGAAGAAGAGACCATTGGGCACATCATGGATATAGTAAATCCTAGTTTGTAGGTAGTCACTGTAAGAGAAAAGTCTTTGCACTGTAACCCTAAGTCATTACGTTTGCAGGGGTGTAAGGTATTTTCATTATTTGTTTTTCTGTGATAAAATACTCTGACAGAAGCAACTAAAGAGGCAGAGAAAAAGGTTTATTCCAGCTCACAGTTTTAGGGTACAGTGTGGAATGACCTGGGAGCAAAACCTTGAGGGAGGTGGGCATATTAAGTCCATAGTCAGGATGCCCAGATCAGTGAACAACTGTGTGTAGCTCACTCTCTCCTGATGGTAATTTACAATCTCAGTGACTGTAATGAGGTCAACATCAGTGAGTTGCCTCACATCAATTAATCTAAGCCACATAGTTCCTCATAGGCATACCCAGCGGCTTATCTCTCAGGTAATGTTAGATATCTATCAGACTGATAATTGGGATTAACCATTACATGAAGCCACCTAGGAGATGATGCAGGAAGGTCTCCATGAATTCAAGGATTTAAGGCAATATCAAGAAAAGCTGTGTTTTAGAGGAGTTGTTATACAAGTCTAGGTATCAGACTTCATCAAGAAACATTAAATCTTCATCCATTAGAAAGATATATTAGAAGGCATCAATGGGAGGAGATGCTCTTGGTCCAGTGGAGATTCCATGCCCAAAATAGGCTAGGGTGGTGAGGCAGGAGTGAGTGTGTGGGTAGGAGAGCAGCTCCCTCAAAGAAGCAGGGGGGGAAGGGGGAATGGGATAGGGGACTTTCAGAGGGGAAACCGGGAAGGAAGATAACATTTGAAATATAAATAAATGAGATGACCGGTAAAAAGGGACATCATATACATATACATATGCATATACATATGCATAAACATATACATATATATATACATATATATATGTATATATATACATATATATGTATATATATATACATATATATATATATATCGGGAACATTTTAATTAGAAACTTTATTACTGAAGATACCACTGACACTAATAATGGTAAACTAAACTGACCTAAAGTAAAGCATAGGATAGTAGGTGCTGAGAATAAATTATTTGTTATCCCCTTTCTTTGTACAATTTTTTGTGAAGTGACGATGTGGGCATTCACTCACACGTTCATACGTGTCTATGAAGATCGATTGATTGTTATTTTTTTGCGTGTTTTATGTGTAAGGAGTTGGATAAAAGTCAAGCAGTGTTTTGTGATCATGGAATAAAAGATTAAGAATGATGTCTCTGTAGTGTTCTAAGAGACAGACTTGACAATGGGAAGGTCAACAAAACAGGTGCCAGCAGAAAGATGGAAAGGCTGCAAGATCGACACTCCAGGATTATTTGGGTAAGCAAGGCGCTATCCTCCTTTAATATGAGAACTAAGGAGTCTGAGGCACAAGGATGAGAGCTCAAGTTTCACCCTGAGGCATCTAAAGAGACCATGTCTCATTAGCATCACTTAAAACGGTAAGTAATACATATCAAAATACATATCAGGTGCTATAATATCTCCTCTAACTCTCCCTTCACTGGGCTGTTTACATGAAGACAACTTAGTATGATATGTGCTCTGAAGTATGCATTTTATTGCCGTTTTGTCAAAATCAACACGGTCTTCTCATGCTGACTTCAGACCTGAACAGATTACCAAAATAGAATTTTATTTTTCTCGGTAGTCAGTCACTCTGTCAACCAGACTTCAAAGCTATGAAAAATACAAATGTTCAAAATAAAATACACAAGGGGGTACAATTAAATAAGCTGTAGGAAAGTGGAGATCTTTTGTGACAAGAAGAAAACCTTTTCTTTATTTATCTTGGTCTCAACACATCATAATAAATTTTCAAAGAATCTTTTTGTATTCCTGAAAACCTTAATGGTAATTTTTAAAGGTAGTGTGCAATGTTCGTTATATTTTATATCAATAAAATTTATCTGTGATTGATTTCTGACTTATCACAATTGCTAAGACGTATTTTTTTTAAAAAAAAAAAGTCCAAAGTAAGGCATGGGGGTGCTTGTGCTAATCCTTGCTATCAAGGAGGCCAAGGAGGGAGGAGCGCAGTTATAAGGCTGGTGTGGACAACTTAATGAAATGTAAAAGGAAGGAAAGGGTACATGGGTCTTCCCCAGAACAGAAGTCCTATGTCCAATCTTAGTACTGAAAAAAAATAATCAAACAAATAACACACACACACAAACAAAAATCAGAAAAACAGAAAAACCCTGCAGTGACGAACATCAACATAACATCAGATTCCAGCAATCATCCCTGTTCTGAGACAGGCTAGCAGGCCTACGTGGCTGAGAACTTTACTTGGAGAAACCTTGTACCAATGTGGGTTAGTAAAAGAAAAGAACTTGAGTATCTAACACATTTCTTTAGGACATAGAGCAAGAAATCAGGTTTAAAAAAAATTATAAACCAAGAGCCACTGAAGTTAATATAGATGATTACTGTAATGATCTCTGTAACCTTTGTTTTTCTTTCTCCATTTATCTATCTGTGTCTACCATTCACTCTCTTACCTGAAGAAGGTAGAAAAGGTCAAAGTTATTTGGTCCTTTTTATTCACTAGTTATGGCTCTAGTGTCAGGAAGGCTTAGATTAGTATCTATAGCAGACTGTGTTATTGTTGAAAAAAAAAACCATTCACTTCTCTCTGAGAGAGGGTAAAGCTTCCAACCCAGTAGACAAGAAGATTAGCTTCACACTAGCTAATGAAATATGAGCACAGGGCATTTGTCATTTTGTGGTGGAAACATAGAGCCAGCACACTGAGGATTGTCACGGTGACCTTTTCTGCTACTATCTGGAAATGTTTTAGATAAAACATCTGTTCTATGAACTTGGGCTCCCTGGTGAAGTAGCATGGAAATACAAATAGCCTGTTGTATGCTGGGAATATGAGCAAGAAATGAACCATGGGGACTGTCTGCTGCTGAGACCAGATAGATTATTATTGCAGAATCATTTGACCTCAGCCCTGACTAGTTGTGCAACTGCTCTGAGTCCTTTTATCATCCTCCTCACCTTATTTCTTTCATTTTCAAAAATGGAAACAATCTAACCAAAAGAACAGAATGCCTACTATATAATAAGTTAAGCAAATGTTAACTTGCATTACTGATATTGGCTCACTAAACACTAATCTAGAGTAATAAGATGCTCGCCTCATGAGATGAGCAACTCAGTGGGTGAGCTAGACTTGAATGAGTTATGTGGCAATGGCATAAATATTTCAAGAAAGTCAACAGGTGCTTTCACATCAGAGACATTATGCTTAACTGGTTATTTAGGAAGGGTTCCTGAAGTATAACATCTTATTTAGAATTAATGTGTGGGGATAGGAAGATAACTCAACACCCCCCCCCAAAAGTTTTTTGCCATGCAAGTATGAGACCTGAATTTAATCCCCAGAAGTCATATAAAAATAAATCCTGGAATGGCGATGCAATCCTGTAATCTCTGTAAACTCTGGGGAATTAGGTACAGGCAAATTCCCTGGGAGTTAGTGAGGTCCAGGACTTGGTTGGTTGGTTGATTGGTTTGCTGGTTGGTTGGTTGGTTGGTTGGTTGGTTGGTTGGTTGGTTGGTTGGTTGATTTTAAGGTGTATAGTTCCTGGATAATGATACCTGAAGTTGTCCTCTGAATTCTTACTGAGAACAAATACACAAATACTCTATCTGGTGAATAAAGATAGGTGTGAACTCATACCTGTAATCTCACCTCTAGCGAGGCTAAGGAAAAATTGTTGCCAAGAGTTTAAGTCCAGAGTGGGATAGAGAGGGAGATCCAACTCAAAGAAAGGCAAGAGGGAGAGGCGGGGATGTGGAGCAAGGGGAGGAGTGGAATCAGAGGAAGGAACTAAGAGGTAAGGTTTTTTGTGAAAATAAGAAAAAAGCATTTCTGATGAAAGCACAGGAGTGTTTCTGAAGATACTTGACTCTCTGTTTAGAATTCCAAGTGTGCCTCCATTACAGGAGATCAAATCTTGAGGAGCTGAATATGTGACTTCGCTGTTTAGCCTTTATCCTTAGATGATCAAATCTTATTAAATTAAATAATTAAATCCTGTCAAATCCCTGAAGAGTTTGAGTATGACACCATGCTATGTTTCATGTCTAAGCGAAGGAAAGAGAGCCATGCAGGCCTTATATGCATTTGATGTACTGGTCTATGACTGGGATTGCAATGTTAACTTCTATTTGAAGAGAGTGGGTATATAGATAGGATCACACTCAATGTGGAATGTACAGACCCACTTGGTGAAGGGGTGTTAGGCCCCCTCTTTTTACTATGTAGTTTGTTCTTTGTTCTTTTATCTTTGCTTATGATTTCATGAAACACTTTTTGAAAATAAATATAGAGTTTCAAACAATATCAGAAAAGAAATAAACATGCCATTTACTAGTTTTTAAAATGACTTGAAGGGCAAGACAAATGCCTTAGGGGTTAAGAGTACTGGTTACCCTTGAAGAGTACTGGGGTTCGATTCCCCATACTCACAGATCAGTTCAAATCATCTGTAACTCCAGCCCCAATGGATGATTTATTTGTGTTTGTAATGATCTAAGGGTAGAAATCCTTTAAAATTCAGAGCATTCTTGAACATTTGAAACAGTAACATACTTTGAAGAGTGGCAATTAGTAGGATTTATAAGTTAATAAAATAAATAATAATTCAAGGAAACAAAATACCTAAAATTTTGTACATAAGAATCTTTATTCACTTATTTGTGTAAGACATTAGTAACTTTTTAAAGATGAATTAGCTCCCATAAAATATTATTTTACATATTTTGAATGAGTCTTAGGTCCTCTGATACAAAGTAAGCCTTAATTCTCATTTATAATGATGTGTGTGTGTGTGTGTGTGTGTGTGTGTGTGTAATATGGAACTAATTGCATAATGCAGATCTATAAAATCTTTACATGTAAAAAGTAAATTCAGCCAGGCAGTAGTGCACATACATGCCTTTAATCCCAGAACTTGGGAGATAGAAGCTGGTGGGCCTCTGTGAGTCTGTGGGTAGCCTGATCTACAAAGTAAGTTTTAGGACAGCCAAGACTAAACAGAGAAACTCTGTCTCGGGGGTCTGAGGGAGAGCAGAGAAACAGTTTCAACAGAGCACACTAAACGCACTAAGCCTGGGATTTGAATCTTGCCCATTAACTCCTGACTCCAGACTTAGCTATACGTACATCTGTGTGGGTACTCCTGTTTTCACTGATCAGAATACACATATGAAAAACAGAACAAGGGGTTATTTGGCAAAGTGCAAGCATAAGGATCTCAGCTTGCATCCCCAGCACCCATGTGCTGAACTGTACTGAACATGATGGTGCATAATCTGTAACCCCACTGTTGGGAGTTGGAGAAGGCAGAGACAGTCAGGCTGGCCAAGCTGAAGAACTGCAGGCACAGTCAGAGAATCTTGCTTTTAAGGTGAATGATGAGGAAAAACAATGAACATTGACTTCTGACCAACGTTCACAACCTAGAACAATAATATATATGAATTCTATGTGGACCTTTTGGCTTGGAAAAACAGGCAGGGTGAGGACCACCAATATCACCCTACGGTTAAGCATTAATTTAAACTCAAGGTAAATAACACAACACACACACACACACACACACACACACACACATTTTGAAATTTAATGGAGAAATAGAAGGTAAATGAGAGGAATCAGATTGACAGTGTTGAAGTTCCCCAGATAACAGCACAATTTCAGACTGACGAGTGGTCAGAGATAATGTGCAGACAGATAAGATGCGCATGACCATGGACCAGGCTGATGACAAAGCAAAAGGAGAACAAAGCCTGTAAGAGCCACTGCTACCACCCATGGAAGTGAGCAACAATTCTCCCACTTGATACCTGGGATCCTGAGAGCTTCCCGGGGTCCTCTGGTTGTAAGGGTTGATGACAAGAACTAAAATCTCTGAATGGGGCTCCTGTTTCAGGGAAGATAAACACGACCTTGCTCTCTCAAAATGTTAACATAGTCATGGTAGCATGAAATAAGGAGAGTGGGCAGATGTGTTTGAATCATTAAGCAGCTCTGCTTCCTGGAATCTCTAGAAGCTCTAAGCTTCCCACTTCCTGTTTTTCCTAGGAACTAATGTGGCAACTGCTCTTCAGCTTGCCATATGCCTACCTCTCTGTAATTCTGTTCAGTGTGTGGCTTGACACCCAAATCCTTCAAGCAATACAAATACTATGCACCCACTGCCTTCTCCTCTAACTTGCCTCTCAGTCTGTTCCTCTTTTCCAATAAGATGCCATCTTTCTTTGCAACCAAATTGCATTCAGCCTCCTCTCTATTATTTGGAATCTGTGGACAAATACAGTTTATTTATTATTAATCTGTTGTACAAATAATGATGATATTCAGAAAAAATAATTTCTTCCAAGTATATTATATACTTTGGCAACTTTTATGTTACTCCAGAAATAATTTGATACTAAAGACCTCTGTAAATACTGATGTACATGCTAATATAATTGTCTGCTATATGGTTATCTCTTCAATGTTTTCACAAACAATGGTTATACATGGTTCTGCAAAGCTATTTATCCAATGGTAAGCACTGGGTAAATAGATATCAAATTGAGCTCTAGTTATCCACTGCTATCCTCCTTGAACCAGATGTATTTTATTCAACATACACATTCTTATTCTAATTCTAATTCTTATTCTTTCAATGCATGGAAAGTATCATTAATAGAGCAACTTCAGCAAAATCCCAAGACATGTGTTTTCCAACACAGAATAATGTTAATATAGACATCATTTGGAATATTACATTCACCCTCACCTTTAATGCATATAGATTTTTCTTTACAGATAAACTATAGAAAAAAATTGACATTCCTACATATTTACACTTTCCAGTTATATCCCTGAACACTACTGAATCCTTTAGTACAGTAAATGTTTGGTTGCTCTATCTTAAGTGAAATAACAGCTTAAATATGAAAGAATCATATCTGTTTTGAAATTTAATGTAGAAACAACAAAAGTCACTCATTGACCACCTCATCCCAATATCAGATTTTTTTAAACTAACAAACACCAAGGAGGAGGTGTGAGAAACAAATAGTAGACAGGCTATGTGTTCCTCCCAAATTTCAATTCTTTTGGCTGTAAAATGCAACCAAGTAATATCTCTAATCTATAACAATTTTACTAGAGTGTTGACTGCAGAGAAAAATATGGACATGAATAATTTGGGAGGCAGAAGGCTAAGGCACAACTACTTATATACTTTCCTTATAGAAAAATCACTCTGACTTCACTCAGAAAAGTCCATTATTTGCTTATGAAATCATTATTATATACAGTAAATATATACTAATCAATTTATGTCTTGTCTTTAATGTTTATAGTCTGAGTTATTCATTTTCCTCTCTGTGACAGTATAAGAGTGGTAAGGTAAAACCTTGATAGGAGAAAGGGCCACACACCTGGCTGTCACATAGTGGCTTTCCCATTGCCATTTATCCTTTAATGCTGACATACTCATAGGTAAATGCCCAGAGCAGGACACTTGTCATTTGCTAAGATTGAGGAAATATGTAAAATTGATCTTAAGGAAATAATCATGGAACTGACAGTATGATTCAATGTATAAAAACAAGTGCTGCCAAGGCAGATGACCTGAGTTACATCCCTCAGACCCTCACCATGAAGTAGAGATAACTAAGTCTTACAAGTTGCCTTGTGACCACCATATTCAGGCTCTTGTGTGTGAGTAGCCACACATATACAAGCATAATAAATAAATGTAAATTTTCAAAAACTGTGAGCTGCCAATGCAGTTATAAAACCATAGCTGAGCACTTTTGTGTAGCCCTTGGGGATTTTTGCCATGGCGGCATGCAGAAGGAATGCACTGTATATAGAATGAAAACAGTGGACTTAAGACTTAGGTTCAAATCTCAGTTTTGCCTTCATAAATTCTACTTGCTTTGTAAAGTGATCTGCTACCTCTCCTATTCCAAATGCCATCTGTAAGCAAAAAGAAGAAAAACTACTTTACAAACTATTTTTGAGGACCAGCTCCCCTCCCCTCATTAACTGTATAAGACAGCTATCATAAAGCTGTACTAAGTCCATTTTGTACAAAGATAGAAAAGAGACAAATGATACAATTTAGAATAAGCATGATTCATTAATTACAAATGTTTAGGTTGTTTCTAAGCCCACCATGAAAATAATTTAGAGGTAAACGCTTGGCCAACTTGATTTTTTTTCATTGTAAATGCACATAAAAACATCAAGAGACATACATTAGGAAAACACAGTATTATTCTGCTAGAGATGATGCTCAGCTGTGTGGAGCACTTGTTGCTCATACAGAGAACTGGAGTTTGATTCCCAGCACCCAGATGGCAACGCACTACTGTTTGCAACTCTTGTATCAGGAGATCAGATGCCCTCTGCTGATCGCTACAGGCACAGGACATGCACATATTTAACACTTAAAGTAGGTAAATCTCTTTTAAAAAGATTACTCAATATATACAAAGAACTCAAGAAGTTAAACTCCAGAGAGGCAAGTAACCCTATTAAAAAATGGGGTACAGAGCTAAACAAAGTGTTCTCACCTGAAGAATATCTAATGGCTGAGAAGCACCTAAAGAGATGTTCATCATCCTTAGTCATTAGGGAAATGCAAATCAAAACAACCCTGAGATTCCATCTCACACCAGTCAGGATGTCTAAGATCAAAAACACAGGAGACAGCAGTTGTAGGCAAGGATGTGGAGAAAGAGGAACACTCCTCCACTGCTGGTGGAATTGCAAGCTGGTACAACCACTCTGGAAAGCAGTCTGGCAGTTCCTCAGAAAACTGGGCATGACACTCCCGGAGGATCCGGCTATACCACTCCTGGGCATATACCCAGAGGCTTTACCTGCATGCAATAAGGACACATGCTCCACTATGTTCATAGCAGCCTTATTTATAATAGCCAGAAGCTGGAAAGAACCCAGATGTCCCTCAATGGAGGAATGGATTCAGAAGATGTGGTATATCTACACAATGGAATACTACTCTGCAATTAAAAACAATGAATTCACGAAATTCCTAGGCAAATGGTCAGAACTTGAAAATATCATCCTTAGTGAGGTAACCCAATCACAAAAGAACACACATGGTATGCAGTCACTGATAAGGGGATATTGACCCAGAATCTCGGAATACCCTAGACACAATCCGCATATCAATAGATTTCTAAGAAGATGGAAGGAGAGACCCCTGGTCCTGGAAAGACTGGATGTAGGGGAACACCAGGACAGAGTAATGAAAGGGGGTTGAATGGAGAAAAGAGGGAGGGAAGGGGGCTTATGGGACTTTTGGGGAGGGAGGAAACGGGAAAGGGGAAATGATTTGGAATGTAAATTAAAAAAAAATAAAATAAATAAAAAAAAGATTACTCAAGATTTAATTGCCTTAGTACCCAATAAAACTATATAAAAGCATGTAAATATATTAATAATAATTACAACAGACAAATGATTAAATGCCTTAAAGTATAAAAATCATGTAAAAGTTAATACAATAGAGTTGGATCCAATTTACCTAAAGAAGGTAAGCATGTGGTACTAGATATGCTTGTGTGTAAAACAGAGACATGATATTTTCATCAGCATCATTGACAAAGGTTTCTTAAAATTGTTATGATGTATTCATACTATGGGGTGGAATGCCAAGCTACTGAGAGAAAAGAGAAGTCTTCTGTATCTTGAAGGAAGGTAATAACATCAAAAACTACAAGTTATTATTAATTCTTTCATCCAGGAATACTATTGCATGTACTTAAGAATAGCACAAATGAAATTATTCTATGAGCAATTGGAAATCTGCTACATTCTTGTATATTTAATAGGTAATTATGAATTTTGTTTCATTTGCTTAAAGTAGTGTGTGTTACATTGTGCAATTCTAAAGAATCAAGTTTGTTTCTAAAAGAGCAGACAAACCATAATGTTCAAGAAGAAAGAAACCAAATACCAAGCATTGTATGCCACATCTTAGCTGGGTGAACACAATTTACCCACAAAACCTGAAACTAGGCAACTTATAAAGAACTGAGGTCTGTTTCTCTCTGTTCTACAGGCTGGAAAGTCTAAGGATGTTGGACCCATGGCTGTTGAAAACATTCTTGTTACAACCAATGTCAGAAGGCAGAATGTAAGAGAGTGCATGTGTGCACAGACATTCAAGGAAGAGAAGGTGAGAGAGCTACAGGAGGCAGAACTCACTTTTCTAGGAAACATAGTGACATTAGACTATTTATGAAAAGAAACCTTCCATTATTCACCCAGCTCTGTAAGGACTCACTATAGCAAGGAAATGAAACCATCCTAGTTGTACATCAAGATATGAATGTATGTTGAAAATCTGCTACATGTATAAGATGGGATGTTCTTCAGCACTAAAAAAAAAATGAAATGGCAAAGTTTACAAGAAATTGGATTGGCTTGATAAGCATTGTATTAGGTGTGTTACTGAATCTCAGGAAGAAATTAACCCCATGTTCTTCCTTATATATGGATGCTAGCCTGTAATATATACATGAATAGAAATAAGCAAATATGTGTAGATATATATTTAGATGCAAATAAGAAGTGCTCATTAAAAAGACAAAATACTTATTAATGAGTTCACATGTGTAATATACTCTTTAAGTATATTGAATGCTCTTCCAAGGTATCACACACTTTCAATACTAAGTGAGTCCTTAAAGGAACAGTGTCCACAAGGGATTCCATGAAGGGCTGTTAGTTCATAGGAAGACATGTATTCCAGACATTTTCTCTGAATATTCCTATAGAATATAGCATTTTATAAAAGCTACATCACTTAGTTAGCTTTATTCTTTAAGCAAGAATTTTAGCTACTTGAACTGTATAGTGTGACTCTTGCTAGAAGCATAAGTAGAATACCATGATTTTTAAAACCCTGGAAAGACCTATAAGTATGGAATTATTGTCCCTGAAGATAAAAAAATAACATGCCAGAAATTTTTAAATGATGGATAACCTGCTTGTTTTTTCACTACATGTCATAATTCGAAATTGTATGTTTGTTAATGAGTAAAACATTTTTATTTTTTTAAAGGTTCACAGTGTAGTGCCGAGGATTGTTTCTAATACACACATTTCAGATGGCACATTCAAACATGTAGCAAATTCAGGGACATCAAATAGGAAGGGAAACGTACTTTCAGAAACTACAAGCATATTCAAACATTACGATGAAAATGGCATGATTTTCATTTGGGAAAATTATTCTCAATATTATTGGTTATAAAATGTGTAAAATATACCTTTGATAATTTTCTATTTTCCTAACATGTTTCTATATTTTGTCATACAATTTTATCTTAAGACCCTGTAACATATCTATTTTATTCCAGCCTTGAAGAAGAAAGCCAAGTCTACCTGATTTAAGCAAAATCATTCCATTGAGACATGAACCAGCTCTGACCCTAGTTCAGTTCCTATGAGTTTAAGGCTGTATCACTTCTTACTGCAACAAAAGCTACTTCAACTTAATCCCTGTATGGCAGTAAGAGAAGCCAACCAAGCATTAAAATATAGCATCATTAGAATTCTGTTCTGAACCTTCTACGAGCAAGCCAGCATATCATTATTTTTTATTTCATCGAGTTTTTTTAATGACAAATTTTGACTGCAAACTCTTTTCAGAGTGGAGAGTTCAAATTAAAATGTCAATTTTGATTCGGTGATGATGCTTTGCTTTCAAAATATTTAAGCAAAATATTTTCATTAATACAAAAATGAGTGGATGTTAGACTATGTAAATGTCATGATAAGTTCCATCATTTAGTAAAAAGATGTCAGGCCTTTTTACTCTAATCTGCAAACTTGATATGCATGGAAACTTCCATCTCACACATCTACATGCTTATATGCATATCTGCATAAATATTTAAAGCATAATGCAAAGAAGTCAAGGTCTTTGCAATGATGCACCCAATAAATAATCCAATCTTATGGGAAGCAGTCTCAAAGAATTACTGACATCAGTACCAATTAGATGTCTGTATTTTGATATAGATTCCACTGGTAAACTACACTGTTGAACATTTTGACCAGGGATTCTTTCACTTTTCATTATATTTCTGGGAATAGGGCATTCGAGACAGTATCTCAGTGTGTAGCCCAAACTAGCCACAAACTAACAGTCTGCTCAACTTAATCTCCCAAGTACTGAGATTACAACCATGGCTGACTTAGACATGGTTCCTTTCCATAAGTCTATATTAACTCCTTTGTGATCTTTTGTCCTTTGGGAGATCAAGCTAAACTACGAACATTCATCTTAGTTTAGACTGACAGTTTCCAAAGTAACAGGATGAATCTCCATTATTGCTCATAAATATTTCACAATTTGTTAAATCCACTCTAAACTGGCTGAACACCCCTAGTCTATTACTGAGTCTACATATCAATGTGGATACGAGTCTCTTCCCAAAAAAAAAAAAGAAGCAAAAATCAGCACTGGCTAAAGAGAAGGAACTTCTAGACCATTTCATTTAACTTCTTTCTCATCCACGGTTCAGCCAGGATCCAGAGTAATCTTTACTTCACCAGTTTTCTCCCAAAAACATCTCCATTGTTCTTTACCTTTCTCTGAAATTTTCTGAAAGGAAGAGTTGGGAAGGACATACTTTATTCAGGACAAGCTTAGAATATTCTTAAGGCTACAGAAAATACATAAGAGCTGTAGGTACTTTGGGAGGAACAGAGCAGAAGCACATGACACATATGTTGTTCATCTCTTATTGTTTCCTTATTCAAATTTACTGCAATGTAATAATCAAATAAATCTCCAAACTGTTCAACCAGGTTTCACGTTTTCTTTTCCTCCTTTCAAACCCTTTTTGCCCCTTTTTGTCTTGTATTGAAAATAGAGTCTTTTCACATACAATAAGTCCTGATTATATGTTCCCTTTCCTCTACTCCTCCCAGTTCCTCTCCCACATTTCCTTCCTTCCAGATCCACTCCTTTTTCCTCTCATTAGAAAAGAGCAGTCTATTAAGAGTTAACAATCAAATGACAAAATGATAAGCTGAAGTAAAAAGCAATCATATTGAAGTTGGACACAACAACCCAACAGGAGGAAAAGAGTCCCAGAAGCTAGGGCAAGAGTGAGACACCCACGCATACCCACAGAGCTGGTAACCATGCCTGGGTCTTCTTCAAGAGCACAAGTGATCTTACCCACTGAGCCATCTTTCTTGCCTTAAAACCTTTTGATTGTAAACTTCTAGTGCATAATTATTCATTTATTTGAGTTCTACTTTCCAGGACATAGTAAACACTGCTCCATAGTTTAGATGCAGGAGCTACAGCCGTGAAAAGTATTAACAAGCCCTTTCTTCACAAGACTCACAGACAAACCCATCATTATTTCCAGTTGAGTCTTCTCTGACTTTTTCCTACACAAGATCAATGGGCATGCTTAATGATTATGGAATGAAGACAAGTAATTGAATTATAAAGCTAGTCAAACATGGATGTATAGGGGCCATTCCTATTCAAACCACCACAGTGCTGCTACCTGAAAAACTGATATGAGCTGAAGATATAGGGCCATGTTAATATGTTCCAGGCCCTGTGGAGTTAGAGATAGAGATAAGGAAGTGGTTCAGAAGGAAAAGGAAGAGAGATATGTAGAAATAGGTATACAAATAAAAGACAGACAGACAGACAGATATATCTTTCACTACAGATGCTCAAACACATTTCTCTGCTACAATGAACCATGAGTGTATTCTGTTCCCACAGAAAGGTACCAAGGCACTGGGAGAACCAACTGCAACACTGGATTCAGAAGTGGAGAAAGTGATTCGGTGTGATTGTGTTCAGATCAGTAAGAGTTCATAAACATTAGTGTCAGGTCAAGAGAATTCAGAAACCAAATTTCAAAGGTTCCCATCAGGTCAAGGAAGAAAATCTTCATTCATACCAGTAACTGCAATGAATAGAAAGAAATGTCCCAGAAATGTTTAAGTCCATAAACTGAAGATATCAATTGCTGGATCGAGTAATTTTTTCCTACTCATGGTACTAATGGAAATTTGTTATTTTAAAAATTGATCAACAGGAGAAAGGATCATTAAAAGTGAGAGAGAGGGAGAACATAAACTTAAGTGGGTAAGAGGTAGGAAGATGGGACAATTGGGAGATGGGAAAACATGATCAAAATGTACTGTATGGGAAAATATTTTTAAATCATTATTTTTAAAAAGGAAGAAACACAATCCTCTTCTATTAAACTAGACCACCATTTACACAACTAATAGATGTGTAGCAAGGTTTCTCTGCCAATGTATAGCAGTAAATAAACAAAATGAGGGTAGAATATCAGCATTTTATAATTTTTATTAAATCAGTGAATCTAGATATCAATCATAGAAGTGACTGATATCTCAGGAAGGAGAAATAGATATGATGTGCCTACTAATGAAAGAATACAGCAAACAATCTGTAAAATGATCTTACATTCCAACACAACTCCTAAAACTTATTAAGAATCCTGCCTTTACCAGAGAACTCCTACAGCTGATAAATGACTTCAGCAAAGTGGCCGGATATAAAATCAACTCAAGCAAGTCAGTAGCCTTCCTATACTCAAAGGAAAAGCAGGCTGAGAAAGAAGTAAGAGAAATGATACCCTTCACGATAGCCACAAACCATATAAAGTATCTTGGCGTGACTCTAACCAAACAAGTGAAAGATCTCTATGACAAGAGCTTCAAGTCTCTGAAGAAAGAAACTGAAGAAGACCTCAGAAGATGGAAAAATCTGCCATGCTCATGGATTGGCAGGATTAATATAGTAAAAATGAGCATCTTACCAAAAGTAATATACAGATTCAATGCAATCCCCATCAAAATCCCAACTCAATTCTTCATAGAGTTAGAAAGAGCAATTCAAAAATTCATCTGGAATAACAGAAAACCCAGAATAGCTAAAACTATTCTCAAGAGTAAAAGAACCTCTGGGGGAATCAGTATCCCGGACCTCAAGCTGTACTACAGAGCAATAGTGTTAAAAACCGCATGGTATTGGTACAGTGACAGGCATGTAGATCAATGGAACAGAATTGAAGACCCAGAAATGAATGCACACTCCTATGGTCACTTGATCTTTGACAAAGGAGCTAAAACCATCCAGTGGAAAAAAGATAGCCTTTTCAACAAATGGTGCTGGCTCAACTGGAGGTCAACATGCAGAAGAATGCAAATTGACCCATTCTTATCTCCTTGCACTAAGCTCAATTCCAAGTGGATCAAGGACCTCCACATAAAACCAGACACACTGAAACTAAGAAAGGAAACTAGGGAAGAACCTTGAACATATGGGCACAGGGGAGAATTTCCTGAACAGAACTTCAATAGCTTATGCTCTAAGATCAAGAATAGATAAATGGGACCTCATTAAATTACAAAGTTTTTGCAAGGCAAAAGACACTGTCAAAAAGACAAAGCGGCAACCAACTAACTGGGAAATGATCTTTACCAACCTTACATCCGACAGAGGGCTAATATCCAATATATACAAAGAACTCAAGAAGTTAAACTCCAGAGAGGCAAGTAACCCTATTAAAAATGGGGTACAGAGCTACACAAAGAGTTCTCACCTGAAGAATATCTAATGGCTGAGAAGCACCTAAAGAGATGTTCACCATCCTTAGTCATTAGGGAAATGCAAATCAAAACAACCCTGAGATTCCATCTCACACCAGTCAGGATGGCTAAGATCAAAAACACAGGAGACAGCAGTTGTTGGCAAGGATGTGGAGAAAGAGGAACACTCCTCCACTGCTGGTGGAATTGCAAGCTGGTACAACCACTCTGGAGAGCAGTCTGGCGGTTCCTCAGAAAACTGGGCATGACACTCCCGGAGGATCCGGCTATACCACTCCTGGGCATATACCCAGAGGCTTTCCCTGCATGCAATAAGGACACATGCTCCACTATGTTCATAGCAGCCTTATTTATAATAGCCAGAAGCTGGAAAGAAAACAGATGTCCCTCAACGGAGGAATGAATTCAGAAGATGTGGTATATTTACACAATGGAATACTACTCTGCAATTAAAAACAATGAATTCACGAAATTCCTAGGCAAATGGTCAGAACTTGAAAATATCATCCTTAGTGAGGTAACCCAATCACAAAAGAACACACATAGTATGCAGTCACTGATAAGGGGATATTAACCCAGAATCTCAGAATACCCTAGACACAATACGCATATCAATAGATTTCCAAGAAGATGGAAGGAGAGACCCCTGGTCCTGGAAAGACTGGATGTAGGGGAATGCCAGGACAGAGAAGTGAGAGGGGGTTGAATGAGGAAAAGAGGGAGGGAAGGGGGCTTATGGGACTTTCGGGGAGGGAGGAATCGGGAAAGGGGAAATGATTTTGAATGTAAATTAAAAGAAAACTTAGAAAATAAATAAAAAAAATGAAAAAAAAAGAATCCTGCCTTTAGTTAGTTATCTATAGGTAACTAGAAATGTGTCAATTATCATGGTAAAGAGGCAACTAGTAAAATACAGAATGACAAAAACTGTAGAAAGACCTGGAATTTTTCAAAATAAATTTTTATAAGAGGAATTTTTATGGAGGGATCCTATCCTTATATTAACAATCAGTATAAAATAAGTTTCACATATCCCTACATACACTGAAACCATGAAAACAAAAAGACTAATTTGATTTTGTTCTTTACAATATTTTATTTTCAAGGTTCTGTAATGATATCCTGGCATTTTTAAGAACTGTCTTACAGGTGTATACTGAAATGTTTTAAGTGAAGCATTAGAATGTATCAAATTTGCTTCAAAGTTGATTAGAAGTTGGAGGAGTGTCAGGGCACAAAGATAAACAGGGACATGTGTTCATAATTACTAATTCTGACCTGTCCACTTGGTGGAAACTAAATATTATCCAAAAATAGTTTTGAAAGTATATATTGAAAGCAAACCTTCCTCCCTTACAAATTCTAGTGGAATTGGTCTGGATCTTAGGGAAGGAAGGAAGGAAGGAAGGAAGGAAGGAAGGAGGGAGGGAGGGAGGGAGGAAAGGAAGGAGGGGGAGGGAGAGGGAGAGAGGGAGGGAGGAAGAGAGGAAGAGAGAGACAGAGAGAGAGACAGAGAGAGAGAGAGAGAGAGAGAGAGAGAGAGAGAGAGAGAGAGAGAGAGAAGGATTGGGAATGGGAATAGGAAGGGAAATGGGAGAAGGGCAAAAAGAGAAGTCATCTTGCAATCCCAACATAAATTCTGGGCCACAAACCATTTGTGCCTTCCAACAGCTTTACAATTTCCTTGGCTCCATGGCTTTTGTGTATCTTAGTTGTTCCTTAGAAGTAACACAGCTACATGTTAAAGATGCTGATTCCTTGGCCTCATCCCCCACGAAGAGAGAAAAAAGTTATCCTGGAGATCTAGTCAGAGTTGGGGTAGGACATGGGAAAAGGCAGAGTTAATAAACTGTATGGACCATTTTGCCATATTCCCAGCCTTTTGTGCCTAGCCAAAAGGGACTCACTATTCTCCGCAGAGTACAGACTCTGTCATTTCCGTGCCTTTGTTCGTTTTACTTGTTCCTTCTACCCTAAATGTCTGTCCCTTTTCTTCAGGCAAAGCATATGTACTCTAGACAAAGTCTACAAACCTCCACTTTCCAAGGCCCATGCTCAGGAGTAGCTGTCCGACGTAAAATAGATTCCATGCTCCTTTTGTGAACTGGTTTGGTATTGTCGTATAGGGTTCTAGTTTGTCTCTGTTGTTGCTATTGTTGTCATCGTCACTTTGTCTTTGTGGGTTATTTTGAGAGAGAAAGAAAGAATATGAAGTTGGCTAGGTTGAAAGGAGGGGATGTGGGAGGAGTTAGGGCAGGGGAAAGAATATAATCAAATTATAAAATTTTAAAATTCCCAAAACCAAATAAATTAACATTGTACCATATATCTGTGGTTAAGTGGCTATGACTAGGGTATTGTTATACATTGGTTCTTTTTTTTTTTTAGATTTATTTTTTTATTCAGTATATATGACTGTTTTATTTGTATGTGTATGTACATGACAGAAGAGGACATCAGACATAAAAGGGCATCAATCCCATTTAGATGGTTTTGAGCTATCACATTGGTTCTGGGAATTGAACTCAGGACCTCTGGAAGAGCTGCAATGCTCCTAACCACTGAGCTATCTCTCCAGCCCCCTATACATTGCTTCTTAAATGTCCACTAAAGGCTTACGTGCTAAAGACTTCATTAGCTCATACAGTCCCGACTACTGTTCCGGTATCCTATAGATTCTTTCCCAATCTATGACACTTTTGTGAGATAGGGAAAAAAAGTCAGTGTGCCCTATTAGTAGGAAATTAAATTACCAGCAATGTGCCTTGAAACCAACATCTTAGTCTCTCTTTCTCTCCCATAAAACAACCCCTAGGGAAAATAGCATGTCACCCTCATCACATGCTTTCCACAATGACATTTGTCATAGGCCCAAAAGCAAACTGGCTCTTTGATCAAGAACTGAAGCCATGAGACAAAATAAAAACCTTCTCTTCAACATTGGAAACAAACAAAGATCCTGCCCATCTCTCAGTCTTAATCATTTAACATAAATGATTCCTTTTTCCCATAATGCTCTGCTTTGCATTCACAGAAACTTGTCTGTGTTTATGCATGAAGGCTGTACTCTTACTCAGCAGTAAGTTCCATTAGGTCAAATGGCCACTTGGAGTGCATCTTTGCAGTTAAGACATTATTACTGCATATGCTAAGTCAATAAATCAATGAAAATGTAACAGTTGATGGTGTCTACAATGTTTGTCCCCTTACCTTCTTCTCTGAAGGGATGGTTACCATAAGCTCATTCTACTCTCAATTCACAGAGAAGTACATCCCAAAAGACTAAATCTCACAACAATAAATTCCTTAGCATTTCTCAAGAATCAGCTAAATCAGCTATAAAATCTTGAATACTTTCTAAATCAAAATGCCATGCTTACCATTTTTTACAAACTAAAGAAATTTGTTTGAAGAAAACTATTCTAAAGTACTGTTTTACATATAATAACTATCTCCAAAAAGGTGTTGAATATCCCGAGGCCAGGTTTTATAGTGTTATAAATAAATATGCCTTTATTTTAAATGCACTTCAATTTTATAAGGCTTCTAAAGATGAGCGATATACTTTTATAAAGACCTCTACCTCAGATTCCTAAAGGAGTAAACAAACTTTAAACTTTGATCGGAGGTGCATCATTACAGATTAATGGATGGCAATGGCTGAATGCTTACTGTGTAGCAGGTGCTGGGCTCAGGAGTTTTATCCTCTTGCTGAGTTTTCTCAATGACACTCGTGTAAGTTAGGGTTTATGGAAGGCCACAGAAGGGTCTGGAGGGGTGGAGCAACTCCCCAGGGGCACATAACTGCAGAGCTGGGACAGTTGTCTGTTGAGAGTAAACATCGACCAGCTGAAGCAAGGACAGGGGAAAAGGGAGGGAGAATTGATTAGAGGAAGGATGAGAGGCAAGACAATCTGCAGGCTTGGAAGTTAGACAGTTCTCACCTCGCCACCTTCCCTGCTGGAGCTCTCCTATCTTCAGGTTCAGTATGTAACTATAGAATATCGGAATAGTAGTCGGAACTGTGTGAGAAGAGGCATATAAGTCCATGCTTTACCAACGGTAGATACTGATAATAATAGCCAATGTTATGGACATTGATATTCGCATGAATGGGATACCTTAGTTAATTCCTCAACCCTGTATCACTCATCAGCACCATGCACTAACCAACTGTTTACCCTGCACAGACGCTTCAGAAAGCACACAGAGGCAACCCAACTTCTTGTTCTTTGAGGAATTTTCTTACCGAACATCTTAAAATACTATGTGTAAAAAGAGTACAACAGCCAGAACACTGTTGGCTTTATCTAATCCCAATTCAGGAGCTAAACTACTGTCAGCCATGTCTTTCCCCTATCTGACATAGAATACCTTACTCTGTGCCCAGAAAGGGTCGACAGACAATGTCTGCCATGATTAGCCTCTCCAGTAGCATACCCACATTATGCTTGATTTCACATAGAGATAATGAGGGTCATTATTTTTTCCTTAGAGCAAATAGTCCTAAAGGCTCAGATCTAGCAGGAAGAAATGGTTCTGAGAGGTCACTGGAACATCCAGCCTGATCTCACCCTCACTCTATGGATCTGCAATTTGACTCCTATCCAATAAGAGTACTAAGTGTCCACCTCTTGGGATGCCCAAAGTAATAAAGGACCAAGCTTATTTGAACTCCATCTGTACTATTGATCCAAAGGGATTAAAAATGAGAATTCATGACTCCAACTTCAAACTCATCTCTGCCTTCAAACTGGTACAGAGTTTAAGAAATAGTCAGTAGCTAGGCAGTGGTGGCACATGTCTTTAATCCCAGCACTCAAAGCAGAGGTAAGAGGCTCTCTGAGTTTGAAGGCAGTCTGGTCTTCAGAGTTTCAGGACAGCCAGGGCTTAAGGAGAAACCCTGTCTCAAATAAATAAATAAATACATAAATAAAATAAACAACAAAGATAAAAAGAATAAAGAAAGGAAGAAATAGTCAGTTAGCTGAGGTGTTGAGGGAGACTGAGTATTGCAGATAACTTTATCTCTTTATTGACCCGTTAAGGCAAAAGGCACATCATTGTAGAAGAGTGTTGACAGTTCCCACATTGGTTGTAGGGCCCAGTGTTTGCTCATGAAGGCAACCTGCAATTTGTTGTGTTTCTATGCAGAATGGTGCTCAAAACACCGAAGAACATTTCACTCACATTTCCTGGATGGGAATGAAAGGGAAAACAGTCATAAAAGTAAGCGTCTCCTTATATCTCGGAAATAGTTTTACAAATACCTTGACACAATGATTCAGATATCCAAGCTAAAGAAGCTCTGTTCTTCCCACACGTCTCATGAGCCACAAGGCCCCGCTTTCTAGGACCCTCACTTACATGCTATAGAGATACTTTGGTTCTGTTTTTCTTCACAGAGTCAGGAATGAAGAGCCTACCCTTTTTAACAAGGCACAAACATTTCTTAGAACATAGAGCCATTTATATTTTTCCAGAACATCTGCTCAGATGTTTATACTTTTAATAATACAGCTATTTTTCCATAAATACAGAAAACATAGGACATAAATACAGTGTTAAATGAACAACTTTGCTATGGAGCCAGTCTTAAAATAGGATTTTTATTGTTGAAATCTTCCTGAGTGCACTCTGCATTTATGAGATTAAGCCGCAGTGAAGTCTGTTTTATCTGTCCCTGAAATTATTTTGTCAATCTCTTTAACTATCTAAGTATTTTTTACTGTTGGAATTAAAAACCCAAGGCTATCATTAGTATTCTTATAAATCTTTGGTAGAAAAACCTGTATACAAAAGAAGAGAAACTGAATTTGATTTTCAGTAAGTGGGAGATTCCTTATAATCAGAAAACCATGGTCGGTCAGGCAAATTCCATTTTTTTTCCAAAATTTATATTTTCCCTGCTCAAATTACGCAGGGAAAATTATGACCGAATATTCAAGGCAAGCTTGGTCACGCTCACAGATCCAGGGAGTAAGTAAGCTTTCTTCTGTGCTCCTATACAATGGTCGCTGAGTAACATTAGCATAATCCTGAATTATTACGAAAATTAGGGGTCAGATTTACTTTACTGGAGAGCTCAACCTATCTGAATCAGGCCCGAGAGGCCGGAGCATTCCAGATGTGAACCTGGTGGTAGGTGTAAAGTGCACCACATGGAGAGAATGTGCACAGTAAGGAAAAAGACAAATTACCCAGAGCTATTACAGTCATTAGTCCCATCAGCCTGGGAAGCCCTCCCACTGCATTTTCTGTGCAGTGTGTAGAGCGGTCCTGGGGCTTATCACATCTCACAGGGGGTCGTCTTCTGCCAGGCATAGTCACATAGCTTGACATTTCACTTTAAAAAAAAAAAAGCTTGGGCTCTCATGCTTCAGCCAGGCTTCTGTTTCCCAGCTTTTCAACCAGTAGCTAAAATAAATGGAGCCAGCCCAGGCTGAAGGCTGCAGCCCTTCATCTGAATGCAGAAATGCATCCCTTCCGGAGACTCACAATCTTCCCTCACAACTTTAAGGGTAGGGGAAGCCAGCCTCCACTGCTGGAATGATCCAGAAGCACCTTTGAGGGTTGTTTCACTACCATATTGAATATTTCACCATGATTAGAAGATAACAAATCTATGCCACAGGGAGTGTCATGAAATAATAAAAGCTTAGAAGACAAACAATACAACAGACAGCAGTTTTCCCAAGACATGTGTGAGTCTACAAGTATGTAGAAATGATATATATTACAGGGATTTGTCAGGGAAAGAAACAGACAGATATATACATACATGCAGACATATATTAGATATAACTATGTGTGTGCTTGGGTTTGAATTTGTGGCATATATACAAAAAAGTAATAACTTGTGCTAGGGAGTTATGACTTTTAAAATTGTCATTATGTACTCTCTAAGTTATCTTCCTTGCTGTGTATTCTCTTTGGTTAAAGAAGAAAATCATAGCTAGTGGCACATACATTCAATCCCAGCACTTTGGAGGCAGAGGCAGGCAGATGTCTGTGAGTTTGGAGCTAGGCTGGTCTACATGGTAAGTTCCAGGAGAGTCGGGACTGCATAGAAAGAGGCCCTATCTCAAAACACGGAAAACAAAGAAAGAAAGAAAATAATGACAAGAGAAAAATAAATACAGAAAGGTATAGTGTGCCCCTCCTCACCCAGGAGCAAGCAAAAGGCAGCGATTCTACTTAGGAAAGATCCTATGAAATGAGAGTACCTTTACTGAAGACAGTGATGCTTTGCTTCCCATTCTCATCCTAACCACAACAATATCCCACATGCAGAGTTAATCGCACAGAAAGTACACAGCAAACCAGCCCAACTAGGCTTTTCTACATGTAAGAGTGAGGGTTCAGAGACATCATAGATCAACCAGCACATTAACTCACACTTAAGACTGCCTGACCCCATGGCCTTAACCACTAAGCTACAGCTGTTGTCATTTTACCTGTTCCTGTATGCTGTCTTCCACCTTTATTCAAATGCCAGATCTCTGCTCTGTCCCTTCTCTTGCCTTTACCCCTTAACAAAATGCAATTTTTGTCATCTTTAGACATGTAAAATAGCAAAGTCCAAGTCCCATTTTGTAGAAGAAAGTGATCTTTAGACAAGATAATTTGCTCAAGGTCTCAGAGTGATTGTGGGAATTCTTATATACATGTGCACACACACACACACACACACACACACACACACACACACACACACACACATACATACATACTCACACACACAGACAGGCAGGCATGTAACAGGAGCACACAATGTGCTGTGACAGTATGCAGATGGGTCCACGATGACCTGGGTACTGGACAAAGGGCATCTGAGTGGAGAATCTGAGAAATGCCTGAGACTGACTCCAGCAGAGGATCCAAGCAGAAACAAAAGTTCAACAAAACACCAAAAGAAACCAAATGTGAAGCCTTCCAAAACCAGAAAGGGACTGCTCTATGCAAAATAACCTTGACAACTCCATTTTGACTAGCATAGTCCTAATTTGAAAGTCCTGCTTTCAAGGTTTCAAACATCAACTCCAACACCTCCAAGTTTTCTCTGCTTGCTTGGCAATAGAAAAAAATTGTTTTGTGTGCACATTCCCACAATCACTCTGAGACCTTAAGCGAATTATCTTGTCTAAAGATCACTTTCTTCTACAAAATGGGACTTGGACTTCGCTATTTCACATGTCTACAGATGACAGTGAGACAATAGTGTATCACCCAGCTCTGTGCTTGGTCTAGGAAGATAAATATCAAATGGTAGTTATAGAAAAGTTCTCAAAGTCACTTGCTCTTAAGTCTCGATTTAATAACCAAGAAGAAAGAGTCCCAAGTCTTGACTGGATGTTTAGATATCAGATTATTTTACTAACAACAAATCTCAACCTTTCAAGTGATTTGGAAGCTTCCAGTATTTCCCTTACTTTGTGACCTTTTATATTCAGTGTTTGTTTGTCCTCAAGATGACCCTGCTGTTTAGTTCAGGGTGGTCTTGAACTCTCAATCTTCCTGTTTCTGCCTCTCCAGAACTAAGATGACAAGTATATGCTAATATGGCTGACTCTTTTATGTTTGGTATGAGAAGTATTTTATGAATCAAGTGCTACTGTCAGAACAGAACCCTTCACCCATTCAGGACAAGCAACCTAGGGATAAGCTAGAACATTCCTAACAGAAAGTATCCCAGAACTTCCCCTGTATTGTGTGTTTCCTGGCCACCCACACCACCAAATTTGGCTTCTGCATCACCTGCTACAGAGCTAATCAACTTAGTAGCAAGACATGAGAAGACTCTTCTAGAGTGGCTGGCTGTTACTAATTTCAACTTCTATCTCCTCACACAATTGTTACATTACACTTTCAAAATCAGCTCTATAATTTTTCCAGATATGTGGCTATGCATTTTTGTGAAACAATAGTTAGTAACTTGGATGGCTACACTGAGTAATGCATGGTACAAAAGAAAATAATTCTCATCAGCTGTAAATCAAAAAGAAAAAAAAAGATTTCTCTCCCGAATAAAACCACATTCCTGTAAACAAAAACATTTGGGGGTTTTAGTGATTTTTGTTTTCTAGATGGTTAATCAACACTCCATCTTTTAAAATTGTTAACTAATATCAAGTAATAGGCAACTAACCCAAGGGTAAGAACCAAATATATTTTGTTCATGATGTGCATTTATGGAATTATAGAAAATGAGCATAAGTATTAATTCATCTAGAAAAAAGAGCAGATGGGGAAATTGTTATATGATAATTCAGACTCTGCAAAAAATAGAAAAACAAAAGCATTTATAGCTAGAGAAGCACCTTCAGTATTTTGCATACTTTAATAAAGTTCCAAAATTAGAGTTCAGAGGGAAAAAAAACAGAACCACTATCTTTCTGCAGGGGTGAAAAACTCGCTAAAAGAAAAGTTGCCATGATTAACAGTTTTTAAACAAACACTACATCTTTTACACTCTCAGCCCATTTTTTCATCCTACTCCTTAGACATTTACCTGTATATCAGATGAATTTCCCTTATATCTTCTTGACACTCAAAAATCTTCCCATAAGTCATTTCTTCCTCTTTGTGGCCCTTTGTGAAATAAAGCTTTCAAGATTTATCTTCTTATATTTATTGAAAAATATTAGAATGAATGGAAATCTGTAGCTGGTGGGTGAGAGGGGATGAAAGGCATTTCTAGGAGGTGCCAGGGACCTTGGGAGGCTCCCAGGAGTCGATGTGGGTTATCTTATCTGAGATGCATAGAAATGGGGATATGGAACCTGAAGAGGCCACCCCCTAGAGCCAGGCAGGACACCCGGTGAAGGATAAAGACACCAACCAACCCACAAAACTTTTGACCCAAAATTTGTCTTGTCCACACAAAGTGCACAGACAAAGAATGGCCAACCAATAACTGACCCAACTTGAAGACCCATCCCATGGGCAAGCACCAATCCCTGACACTATTAACAACTTTGTTATGCTTGTAGACAGGAGCTTAGCAAAACTGTCCTCTAAGAGGCTCCACCCTGCCTCTAACTGAAACAGATGCAGAGACCCACAACCAAACATTGGACTGAGCTCCGGCACTCTTAATGGAAGAGTTGGGAGGAGTGACAGGAGGGATAGGAACTCCACATGAATGCCAAGAGTCAACTACCTTGGACCTTTGAGGGCTCACAGAGACTGAGCCACCAACCAAACAGCGTGAGCAGATTGGACCTAGTTCTCCCCGCACATATGTAGCAGATGTGCAGCTTGGTCTTCATGTGGGTGCCCCAACAACTAGAGCTGGTGCTATCCCTAAAGTTGCTGTCTGTCTGTGGAATCCATTCTCCTAACTGGGCTACTTCAATGGCCAGACCTAACCCTGCAGAGATTCATCAGGATTGGGACATACCGAGGGCAGTCTCTATCCTCTCAGAGAAGAATGGAAGGGGGATGAGAGGACAGACTGTGTGAGGGGGGCAGGAAGGGGCAACTATCAGGATGTAAAATTAAAATTAATTAACTAATTAATTAATTGGGAAAAAGGAAAAGAAATATTCGGCCAGGCATTGTGACACACACTTTTAATCCCAGCCTGCAGGAGGCAGAGGCAGGCAAATCTCTATAAGCTTGAGGTCAGCCTGGTATACAAAACTTATTTAAGGCTGTTACAGAGAGAAACTCAGTCTCAAAAGAGTGTGTGTCTAAGCATATATACACACATATATAAGCACAGACACATATATACACATATATATACATGCACATACACATACACGTATACATATATATGTGGTGGGGAATGATTAATCTTTTGAAATTATTTTGAGCCACCAAGATTAGACAGCCTAGCATTTATATATGTACTATTAGATTTAATTGTCACTTACCTTAATAGGCCTGTCTTAAAGGCACACCTATAGCTGTTAAACCATACCATTGTACACAAGCCAACTACAATGAAGAGAATCTATATGGTTTTTCTGTTTGTTTGTTTGTTTGTATACACCCCAAGAGGGGCAAATTATGGAGATAGCTTTCATGATTCTCTCCTACCATAGACCAATCACTCTGTGATGCAAAACAATATACCATCTTCTTTCCCAAGTCTTTAGACTGGCCCAATATCTGCTGAAGGCTGAGTCATTTTACAATATGCACAAGTGCCTTGCCACTCAGCATCTGAATTTCTACGGCCCATTGATTTGTTTGAATTTAATGTGATGTTCAAACGCGCTGCTGTTTTCAGAGCCTTTCATTGAGCGTTTTTTTTTTTAAATTGGATAATGCACAGAGTATGGAATATTACCTTCTGATGAAACAGCAGATTTTAGCCCAGTGTCAACAAAACCAAGCAAATTGCTAACCTCTCAAACAGTTTTACAACATGCCACACTTTTTTCTCCCGCCTAAATTTTTGCCTAGACTCTTGTAATTATTGGATAATTACCTCTCCCTACTCACTTTTCCTTTGACAGTTTAGTTCTAGCCTCTGGGAGTTGAATGTCTAATTGGTCTGTCTGCTTGGATTGTGGAATCTTGAGACTTCTTGAATTTAGCCAAACCAGACAGCCATAGGATGAGAGAAAAAAAAATGTCTTCGGTAAGTTCGAGCCTTCCAAACCATCTAAAAGTAAGAAAGAAGCAAGAGGGTCTGGTAGGGTCTATCTTCCCTCAACCTTCTAAAGGGTTAAAGATTTAACAGGGTCTGATACTTCAGCCACTCTTCATGAACCTGGTAACTGGACTCAGTGAATGCATGGTTATCAGAGTAAAGCCTCATAGAATCACTACACTCAATAAATGTCCAATAACAATGGTGAAGACTTAGACGGACTATATTTAAAATATTTCCCCCTTAATTCCCCTCCTAAATCTGGCTTCCATCTTTACCTCTTTATGGTATCCAATGACCTCCATTCAGCCAAGTTCAAAGGCATTTTCTTGGCCGTTATCTTCCTTGATCTCTCTGATGTGTGGGGCACAGCTTTTCATACCTGCCCCTTTGAAGGCTTCTGGCTTCAGTTCCTGAGACATTTCTATTGTCTTTTATTTCTCCTCATCACCACCCAGATCTCTTCCCTTATTTCTCACATTCAGAAATGTCCTTCTCTCTTCTTGATGCCTTTCCTGTCACTTTTCTTCCAACAGATCTTTGGTGAAATTCTATATCACTTGTGTCTCCCTGATTTTTTTATTCGACACAGATCCTTTTGTTTTCACTGTCATGTAAGAGAATAACTTCCAGATTCTTCCCCTCCAACACTCATCTATTTCTTTCAGTGTAGTGCAGAGACATCAAGAACAAATCTAAATTTAAATACAGAGTTTCAGGATAGAGCTAATATATACATATGTACTTAATTGTCACTTCCCTCCATGTCTTGAAAGGTATTCTCTCTCCCTCTCTCTCTCTCTCTCTCTCTCTCTCTCTCTCTCTCTCTCTCTCTCTCTCTGTGTGTGTGTGTGTGTGTGTGTGTGTGTCTCTGTCTGTCTCTGTCTCTCTTTCTCTACCCTTCGGTCTCTCTCTCTCTCTCTCTCTCTCTCTCTCTGACTTCATAACATCTATGTGGATCTATACATCACAAAAGGAAATGCTCAGTGAAGGCAAGAGCTTTATGTTTTGTTCATTTTTATTTAAACAGTATACAAATGATATGTTGCAAGCACTAAATAGTTAAATGCACTAGGAAATGAACGAGGAAGTAAACAGAAGACACATGACTGGTAAAAAAAATCAATCAGATTGAGAGCATTAGGGATACCATCTTGTCTTGTATACATCAGTGTTCTAGTCTACATTCACGTGTTCTAGACTCCAGAATAAGGCTATACAGATACCATAAATAGGCAGCACCCACCAGACTACATGCCTAAAGAAAATAAAAATATGATTTGCTTTTATATTTTAAGTGGAATATTTTAACTCGGAAGCCAACTCCATCCCCCAAAGTTGTTTACAACATTTGTTGTTACACAGTGTTACTCCACCACAACTTTTTTGGCCCCTCATAGCCCGATTTGTTAAAGCTGTGCCATGGTGGATGACAGACAATTGGAAAGAAAAAGAGTGAAGAGGAGCACAGTCCATATTCATATTTCAGAATCTAAGCAAATCAAGAGTAACCATGCCACTCCTAAGTTTCCCTTGACAAGAATCTAGCCATGGAACCTACCCAGATCCAAGGGGGACTGGATGTACTGCCAAGTCTTGAGCTTAGGAAGGGAGGGGATGGTGAGGTGGCTCTGTAAGTCAACGCCTTACTGGACAAGTATAAGTATCTGAGAAAACACAGATTCAGTCAGCAGGTATTGGTAACTCCAACTCTATGAAGGCAAAGATGAAGAGAGCAAATGTCTGTACCTCATTGGCCAGCTAACCTATAATGAGAGACCTTATCTCAAACCATAAGGTGAAGAGTGACACAGGAAATCATACAACATTCATTTCTTGTCTTCATAAGCATGCTTACAAGTGCCAATGTGCACCAGCATGCATATGTGAATATACATGAGCATACACATGCACACACATATTTACACACACACACCAAAAATGAGGGCAGCTATACACAGCTACCAGTCTAAATAGCCATTCTTGAATTCTCTTAAACAAGCCCTCTTTTTTTTTTAATGTTGGCATGATTCATCTTGATGGCTAAATATATAGCCATCAAGATGTACAGAGTACACTGTCTCTGTCTTCAAACACATCAGAAGAGGGATCGGATTACGGATGGTTGTGAGCTACCATGTGGTTGCTGGGAATTGAACTCAGGACCTCTGGAAGAGCAGTCAGGGCTCTTAAAATGGGTGTGCATGCATGAGTGTGCTCATATACATCATCTTGATGGCATAATCATTTAGGAGACAGGCCTTTAGGCTTTTGTTTTACTTATTTTTCTTATTGTTGAAAACAAGTATCTGATAATAATCAATTTGAGAGACTTATTTGGTCAATAGTTCCATCGAGGAAAGGGAAGACATGACTGCAAGAGAGGAAAGCATGACCACAGAAGCAGGAGGCAGGCTTGTCAAATTACAGGGTCACTCAAGAAGCAGAAACTTAACAGGAAGTGTACCCTGACTAGAAGACCTCAGGGCCCACCCCCAGTGACTCACTTTTTCTAAAAAGGCTCCTCCCTCTAAAGTTTCCACAATCCTCTAAAGCAAAGCCACCAGACCAGGACTAGGTGTTCAGTCCAAGGAGCCTACAAAGGACATTTTATACTCAAACTCACTAGCATGGCTTTGTGCTGCCACAGGTCTTGAGCAGAGGTTGAAAGCCCTACTGTGTGAGCAGCCTTGTTTTGTGACATGGAGTTGCAGACTGAATAAGGAAGAAAAAGTGAATGGAGGATCAGCATTCATCAATCTCTGCTTCCTGACTGGCAGCAATTCGACCAGCTGCCTCACACTCTGGTCCACCGCGTCTTCCTTACCATGACAGAACAGTCCTTCAAACGGATTGAAACTCTTCGGCACATCAATTGTTCTTGTCAAGAATTGTGTCACAACATGAAAACTAACTAGCACACATATCAACTATAACAAACACATCATCTCCCTAAACCATCATGAGACACCTCTTATCTTCCCATCTATATTCTTTAATCAGCTACATTTATAACAAAAGCCAAGTGACATTTCTAAATTATAATCTCCATGTTGAATTCATTATATCAAAATGGGATCCAGTTCCATCTAGCATCAATCGTACTTTGTACACACTGAGTGCTCAACGTCGATAACTTTGCAAGGTTAGGCTTTTTAAAAGCCTGGAGTCTCAGACACTTTAAGAAGATCACTCAACCCACATGTGCCTGTTCCCTCAAGAGTTTCTTTTTATGCTGACTTTATGTACAATTACTTTTTCTTTGAAACAATGGGCTTTCAGATCAATGTTTGGTGAGGGAATTAAAAAGTGTGTGTATGTCCATCATATATATATATATATATATATATATATATATATATATATATATATATATGAAGGATTTATCTTAAAAACAAACAAGAGGCTGGAAAGATGACTCAGCAGTTCAAAGAAAAAAAGTTTTCCTGGCAGAGGACTCAGATTTGGTTTCCATCATGGAAGCAATTCACAACTATGATTCTAGTTCCAAGAGACCTAATGCGCTCCTCTGGTTTCTATGGGCACCAGCCACGCATGTAGTATATAGAAATACATAGGTACAAGCACACATACATACGAACATACATATGTATGTACATGCATACAAATATGTAAATACTCATACATAAAATAAAAACATATATTTATAATAGCCTCTAGCATTAGACCGACAATATGTACAAGTAAATTTTCACAAGGAACAGTTTCCAATAATCCCTTTGTACAAAGACATTTTAAGGTAATGGTTGTCAGACTCTGCTCTGAGCCTCCCTGAGAAGATTTTCTAGGGGTCTGTGAGGCAAAAAAATGTTAGCACATGCTTTTTTTATAGATGCTAGGTTTTGCTTGTTTCTTTGTTTTGTGACAGGGTTTGATTTGTAGCTCTGGCTGGCCTAGCCACTGATGTGTACCCCAACCTCATCTCAAACTTGTTGCTTTCTTCTGCCTCTACCTCCTGAATGCTGGATTAGAGATCCACACCACCACACCTAACTGGAGACCAAAACTCTTATCAGAATAATTCTCTGACATCATTTGCTTTTTTTGACTTCCATGTTTTTCACAAGCAGGCACAGAGGTCCAGAAACCTCAGTATGTGAGAGCGTCACAGATGGAAGGAAGAAGCAGCTACATGAATTCAGACACCATCTAGCAATCAAACACCAGAAAGTGAGACAATTCACTTGGCTTTTTTTCTTGCCTTTTTTTTTCACAAGCAAAAGGTATTTTGTCATTAAAAAGTTGTTTATGATAACATGTGGTGAGTTCTTTAAATGAAATAATAGTATTATAAGTTTGCCTTTTAAGTTTATCATACAATAAGCAAACAAAAAATGACTCTCCTTAAGAAAACTATTTTCTCTAAGTGTGTATGGTGGCCTTGAGATAAAGAAATGCTAAGATCTACTGCCTTAAGGAGATAATTGTAGGTTTGGTTTTTGTTGCTTGTGGGACTCACCTACCATCTCAAAACAGCATCTTCCTTGATACCAGAATTTAAAGAAAGTGGACATCACTAAAAACACCTATAGATAATAGTCTCTGAACTAATGCTGTCCTTACATAGTGGAGTCACCAACGAAAACATATGACTTCTTTGATGCACTGTATATGAAAGAAAGTGGAAGGAACTGAGAGCTGTGCCCAGGTCACTGGGAACCAGGTCCTGGGAGTTCTCATAGCATAACTGATGCCTGGAAAGTGCTTTATCTAGAAGACCTATTATGTCATGGCAGAAACAACCATGCTCTACCCATGGTACAAGAGAAACCAACTCTTATCTTAATAGCCCTTGTTTTAAAAGACCTAATAGAGGTTTTGGTCTACAGAGTCCCTCCAGAAGATTTAGACTAAACAGTCTAAACAACTAGAGTGGATCGATACTCCACTCTACAAAGTCAACAGACTGCAGTCTAATGCCACACTTACCTTTGCCCCGAGAAACCTATAACCACAGGCTGCCATCATACACACCACATATTGTATACCCCTAGTGCTAATGAAACACATACAAACAGCATCACTCAAATGCCAGTACATAATCCAATGGAACCAAGTTCCTCTACGGAGGGTTTGTATGTAAGCAGCATCCAGTAGATCTGGTTCTAGACCTCTGCATTTTGCCTGGCTGTATTTCTTGAAATATCATTAGTTAATTCTCTAAATTAGTGTTAAAATTCTAAAAGCTGTGGGGAATTATTTCCAGAACTTTTTTTTTCCTTTTCACAAAGCATCTGTGTCTAAAATAGATTCTAATTCTACCATTTTATATGTTTACTTTCACTTGCGAGACTAGCATACTGACTGAGCCTAGATATGATCAAAATTACTTTGTAGATTGGTTCGGCCTAGAAACACTTTCTGTGAGGACACTGCTGGTTGAAATCACTCCAAGACCCTTTTTACGCATGATACTCAAGGACATTTTCCATTAATGTTAATGAGACATACTAGTCTCCTTTGATGGGTTTGTAGAACTGAAATGCAAGCTTTCCTTGGCCATATACTATGCTTCATGAAATTGTTCCAGTCTGGCATAAGGGAGGAACTTGCCCATGTGCAAAATGCAAGAGTGGCTACTGAGACTGAGGTTGTAAAAACAAAAATTAAGAATATGGGTTAAGATAAAATGTCAAATATACTTTAACACACAGAGAGAGAGAGAAAGAGAGAGAGAGTATGAGAGAGAGAGAGAGAGAGAGAGAGAGAGAGAGAGAGTCCTAAGTAGGAAGCTCCAAAATATTTTCATTTATTACAAAGAAAACTGAGTAATTTCAGAATTTTCTACAAAGTTTTACTCTCTAGGAACTGATAACCCATATTCTACTCTTCTGAACTTTTTAGGAACAAGCACTTAACTCTCAGTGAGAGTAAATGACCATATCTTACAAAGAAAGACACTCCTACTGTTTGGTGAATTAACATTTAAATGTTATTTCAATTGCTTGGACACTTTCCTTCAATTCTTTCTTTGTAAAAAGCAACCTCCTTTGACTAAAATTCTTAGACAACTGAAATAAAAAGTTAAATAACTCTGGATGTGATATTTTTATTGAAATGACATTTTAATCCCTTAGCCTAAAATGTTTTCTCTTATTAATATTCAAAAATAAATTGTTTTGAAGTATGTATGTCCATGTAAAAAAACTAAACTCTTTGCCTTCTTATTTTGTAATAATTCCACCAGAAATCAGCCATAGATTTGCTTTTGTTAAATATATTTCAATGACTGTGAAAGAGACCGTGAGCAGGATATAAAGTAAATAAATAAAATATAAAATTAAATTTTAAAAAAATTCAAAGTAAATTTCTTTATTTAGAATGTTAACAATTATTCCAAAGACTCATTTTTAAAAAAATCTTCCAAGCAAACTTGTTTCTACTGTTTTAAGTGCTAATATATGCATCAATTTTAACAAAAGAAAAGCATTTAAATTAATCGAGAATAAAATTTAGATTATCAAAATAGCCACAGACTAGAGTCTATAAGTAAGATTTTTTTCAAGTCTTTCTTTTGCATTGAACAAAGACCAGTTTGCTGTTTTGTCTTATAGACCTCTATGAGAAGGATAATAAAACATACTTAGAACTATGAATTAAAAAAAAATTAGGAAAAAGTAAACTCTGTCGTGACTTTTAAAACTGACTTCCCACCATGCTTTGCCTTATCATATTCGGTGCTCTGTCTAATATTATCTCTATATACCTGCTAAGTTTAACAAGTTTCAAGCAACACGTTGTATTTGTGACAGGTCCACATAAACAATCACCTTTATCCATGAGAAAAAGAAAAGTTGGTGCCAAGTTACTGTTAGAGATTACTTTGTGGAGAAACAAAGGACATTTACTTTAAAAACCTCCCTACAGAAATTGGCACATTTCATGAAACTGAAA
The DNA here is from genome assembly GCA_036184795.1 of Tokudaia tokunoshimensis. Lineage (NCBI taxonomy): Eukaryota > Metazoa > Chordata > Mammalia > Rodentia > Muridae > Tokudaia > Tokudaia tokunoshimensis. The sequence continues at coordinate 44,322,504 of BTHU01000009.1, forward strand.
AACTGAATTTGCCATAGTCTATCTGGTTTTCTGGTGGGACACAGTTCTTCTGCAGAAGACAGACTGGAAAAGACTTGCATCTGCTGTTCCACCAAAACAGGGAGAGAGTGTTTGTCTCAACATTGCCTTTAACAAGAATCCAAGAATCCAATTACTCTCACCTACACTTATGATTGGTTTACAAATAGAGGCAGTAATAATAATTCTCTCTCTCTCTCTCTCTCTCTCTCTCTCTCTCTCTCTCTCTCTCTCTCTCTCTCTCTCTCTCTCTCTCTCTCTACTCTTCTCTCCTTTCCTTCCCTCTCCTTACAAGAATAGAGAATAACAAGAGGCAACTAGAACCCTTCCTCCTCTTTTTTTTGAAACAAGAAAAATCCAAAGGGAGTGAATAAAATTATAATTAGCTTGATCATGATTAATTAATTCGAAATACAAGCCACAGAATGTTTATTAATCCCCAAGATTAGTTGTTTGTTATCCCAACAAAGGATTGCAAGATCTGACTCTTGGGTTCTCTTGTTCCCAAGCGAAAGGCAGTGGCAGCCTCTCTGATGGAAGCCAGTGAAGAAAAGACCAAGGTTTCCATGGTTTGCCCAGTGACGTGATCAAGAAAACACTCCCAAGCCAGGACACCGACACTCGTTTATGCTAGCAGTGAATAAAGGGCATCAGCCAAGCAGGGACACCCTGTCCAAGATGATGACGCATTCTTCTGGGTACATTTTGAAAGGAAAGAAGAGTAGCTTATTATTGAACTAAATGTTTCTATTGATCGCTCTTGAGCCAGTGCCCACTGACCCCCGCAAACCAGAAATGGCTGTAGCACAGAATAGTCATTTCCAGGCAACTCTCACAGATACTGGATTCTCCCACCGCTCTCTCCCACAGTCCCTTGGATCCCCCGCCTCCTGGGTGTGTGGAAACAAGGAAAAGGCGGAGGCTGGGTTTCCCCAAGGTTCTATCCAGGCGACCTGGAGGCCATGCGCACTCACAGGCACATGGCACAGTTGCTCAGGGTGAGGACCAGATCAGCCCAGAGCTGGAGGACACCCCCACCACCACCACCACCACCACCATCCAGCGCATAAGCAGCCAGTGTGCAGCCTGCAAAGACAAATGAATGTTTTGTAGCATTCTCCATTAAACAATAAAGCAAGCTGTAAAGCCTCAGGTGCTGTGTTTGTTGTGCGGTCTGCGCAGCGCGGTGGCTCCGGCCCCGGGAGCCGAGTGCAGTGGGCCGGGGAGCGCCTCTTCGGCTGATCCCAGGGAAAGATAAGGAGCCGCCGAGCCACCAGCTCTGTCTAGACTCGCGACCTCACAAGTCAAGCGCCTTGTTTGGATTAGCCCTCCAGATCTGCCAACCTGATCAACTCCTGAAAGAGAAGGGCCCAGAAACACCCCCTTTTCCTCTTCTGGGCTATGACGATTGTCGCTCCTTTAAGGGATCAAGGGCCGACTTGCCCGCGGGAGTGGTGGGGCTGGTTAGACCAGTGTGAGGACCCCCCAACCCCCACCCCACCCACTCCTCACAACTAGCTGGTCCCCCCCCAGCAAACAGGAAACGTACCCGTGGGAAGACCACTAGAGATACATGAAGAAATAAGTAGCCACCCAGTCAATTCCACAAATTACATCACTCAAAAACTGACGGTGAACTTTTTGATCAATAAAATCGAGAAGGATCACAGTCAAGAAATAGGCAACACTCTAGTTTAGCGAAATCTCCCACCAGTCTCCTAAAAGGGTTGCCAGTGTGTTTTCTCACCCTGCATGATCAAAAGCAGTCACTACCCACATCTGTCTCATAAAACTGGGTGTCCCTTCTGGAAACAAAACAAAACAACAGTATTTTCTTTTCATAAGTCATGTATATATACCTGCTTCACTTTTTTTTTTGTAGAAGTATAACAGAATTATTTTGCAATTTTATTTTATCTTATTTATTTATTTTTATTTTTTAGTAGGAACGAAATGTAAATGGTATTCTGAGAGGAGACTGTATTATTGAAGGATCAGATACTGACTTCTCCAAGCCAAAGTCTGAAGCGTCATAAAATTAAAGAATGTGTTTGTAACAATGCTCACAACAACTGCCCCTCCCCCTCCTCTGATGCCTGTGAACCAACGTCTCTGTCTACACTTCAGAAGCCTCTGGAGAGGTGTGGAGAGACCCTCCATCATGCTTGGGACATTGTAAGCTGTGAAGTTTATGTTTGTGGCGCCTGGGCTCAAACAGCCATTCAGTGGTTTGCTCAGTTATCAAGAAAACAACAATCAGGAAAGATGGGGAAACAGATTCTCTGCCAGGGGCTTGAATTAAGTACTTTTAGCTCCAAAAACACCAAGTCACAGTGTATGCCTTACACTGCTTTTATTACAGATCTGTAACAAGAATTGAAGACCTGGAGTCATTCTCTAAAGGAACTTTTTGTTGTTGCTGTTTAATGCAGAGAAATACTTGGTCTTCCACATGTCCAAAGAAAATCTAACTTGCTTTGTTGTGACTTAATCTTTAATTGTTGGTTAGCAGGGGGGGGAAAGTTCAATCAATAGAACTCAAGCCTAATTTGGATTATAAATCTCCTTGACGAAAGTTAACTAAACTGAACTTTACAAATAAAAAAAAATAAACAGTTTCTACACGGTTTACTTGTGTTAGGGATGAGATTGAAAACCCAAAGTGGCTGGGCATCACATAAACACTTTTGGGGGAGTAGTGGAATGAATTAAAAGGATTTTTACTCCTTTGTTTTTTAATAAGTAAAAATGCTATATGATGTCTCATGGGAATCAGAAAAGTTATACTTCAATGATCAATTTTATTTGTAGCTTATAAGTGGAAAGTACTAAGGAAAGCTATTCAATATTTCTAAGACAACATGAACACACATTGTCTTTTTTGGCTGGTAGTCAAAGGGATTAAGACAGATAGGAAGGGAGGTCAACAAAAAGAGTTTAACAAGCTGATGGGGTGAGTGGTAAGAAAGAGAGCATGGCCAAGTTGGCCCTTGGATATTGAGCTCCAGAAAAGTTGTTCATGGCATGGGCAACTGAGACACACACACACACACATACACACACACACACACACACACACACACACACACACACACACACACCCCTATGCCGAACAATAATCAAAAGTGTTATTGCAATGGATTCTAACTTAAAAGAAAACTTTTTAATATTAAGAAAAATTGTTCTCTTTGATGAAAGAAGAACAGTAAATTGGATAGGTTACTGTTCTGAAGAAACTACAGCATAATAATCTTATCTTTGAAGGTGTAGGAGCTGATATGAATCCCCTGATTTAAGATGAGCATCCTAGATGTTTTCAAGTGCATAAAATAATAGCTTTCAGAAGCTAGATGGAACGAGTCAGGGTATCCAGAATGAAGGACTATGACTGAGTAACAGGAAAGTGGGGGACACAGACAGCAGCAAATAAGGAGTTTGTTTAGAAGAAGGGGTGCTAAAACTGAGTCTCCAGAGGTGTGCAGAGGAAAGGAAAGAGGGAGCCAGGGTGATCTGCAACCGGAAGGCATGCCAGCTACTCATTTGAGCACACACTCTAAAGGAGACTAGAAGGGGAAACTTTCTCATTAGTAATACAAAGGCTCCACCCATCAATCCACCTGAAGCCCCCAGGCAACGAACATATTGGATCTAGCAAGTGAAATCAAAATTATTCATCACATACTGCTATATTACTTAGGTTCAAGCTATGGATTTCAGAACACACTGACAAATATATATGTGAGATATCAACACACACACACACACACACACACACCCTTAATCTCAGAAATCAGTGCCTAGATGGAAGCTAAACAAAGATGTGTGTCTTGCCCTAGTCCCTCCATTGCAGGAGAAGTCTAAAGTTGTAGTTGCTGTTTTGGTCCCAATGCATATGAACCCACCACAGGCTTTTGGTGGGGAAAGGGACTTGAGTGGCTTTGATGCCTAGTTGGGCTTGCATAATCTAGTAACTTTGCAAACTCAACTCCAAATTCGCACTGTACCTGCCAACCATGAGCATGCGCTCTTATTTGGTAGTTTTTCTACATGGTGAGAAAAGGAGAAAACAAAACGCAGATAAATTTATACAGCAGCCAAGGAACTAAGAAAATCAGATCTAGTGGTGGGAAATTAGAGACAGACAGGAGAAAAAAAGAAATGGAAAAGAAAGAAAGAAAGAAAGAAAAAAAGAAAGAAAGAAAAGATGGTGGGAGAGCCTTTCATGGAAGAAGATTCATAGGAGATAAGACAGAACTCTTTTTTTTTTCCCAGCAAACAACTACAAGCCATTATTACCACCCGCCAAATTATTACCCCTCTGTCAAGAATTAGACACAACAATCAAAGTAATCAAGGCCATGTCTAATGCACTGTAACATTTCCAATGCAAAGTTTGTTTTCTTTCTGCCCTCGTGGTAGAGCCTGTAATTAACCCGTTATGTAGAACGATGCCAAACAAAAGCCTAATTGAGGCTCGCTTCAAGACTTGCGCAGGTTTGGAGAGGGTGAAAGCAGACTTAAGAGCTGCCGGCCTCGGGCGTCACGGGGTCTCCAGCCCAGCCTCCGGCCTCCTCCCTGCTCTGAGCCAGGGGCTGCAGAGGGTAAGGCGCCACATTACACACAGTTAAGGTACTTAGCTTTTGTATTTATTAAGTTGTCAGATACTGAAAATGGCATTATACTCGCACAGACGAATGAGAAAGAACCTGGCATGGGGAGTGGCAGGGATGGGGGTGGGGGGGTGGGGGATCAGAGAGGCAAAGAGAGAACAGAATGGTCCTGACCCTAAACCCTCAGAACAAGAGCTCAATTTGAGTCAGGACTTTTTGTCTATCCCTGGGTTGTGTCCCTTGCAGGTGAGCCTTTGATAAACGCTGCTTGGGTGGCAGTGTCTGATCCAGAGCGAGCGCATTGACTACCACAGCCAGTGGGGCGCCTGCAACGCACAGTGCGGGGTCGCTCACTCCAAAACAAGGCGGTTCCCAAACAAAACGCTTTCTGCGCCTCTCGCAAGCCAGGCTACCTTTCTCAAGGGGTTGAAATTAGAGATGGGAGGGGAGGAGCGGTGGGGGGTGGGGAAGTGGAAGAGGTAAGAAAATGCAGACACCTACAGTTCTGAGAACTGCTGAGAGAAGCCTTTCCTCTCTCAAGTCTTTCCTACCTTCTGGGCAAATAAAGCGTCATTTCTCAATCAGCCACCGCTGCTCTACAACGCTCATCCTTCACTGGCAAAGCAGAAAGCTTCTTCAGCAAGAGTTTATGTTTGAAATATGGGTGATTTTCACGATCTTAAGCTGTGACTTTGGTATAGAGCACTTGGCATTAAGAAAATAGCGATTCCAATCAAAACCCATTCTCAGAGACCTTCTTCCTTTTGGGATAGATGTAGGGGTGGAGGTAGAGGGGAAAGGCAGGGGGAGGGAAAGGAAGGGATCAGAAGAGAAAACAGCATCTCCCTTTCAAAAAACCCGTAACATTATCACAGCTGAGAGCTAAAAGGCCCCTTCCAAACAGCTTTCATCCAACTATTGAAATCGAAACTTGCAAACCCGACCTGAACTACTTGCAACACAATATCACACCTAGTATACTGTGTATGTTATTTTATCCCAATTCGCAAGCAAATCCTTCATTTCAAACATGTAAAAGGCTTGCTGATAAACATATAAAAGAGGGACCCTGAATCATTGCGTTTATTTAATTATCTATGCCAAACGTTTATTAGTGAAATAGTCCTGAAGATATAATTCTACATATGGCGCTTTGATTTCACATAATATTTAAAGAAAAAAAAAGACAAAACACATAAAATTAGACATATAATCCAAAGACCACGGTACAACCTTTATCTTTTTTTACTTCAGCAAACAAAAAAAAAGTCAAATGACATGAAAAGTGGCAAGTCTCCTGACAATAAATAATAAATTACTTTATAATTTTTGCAATGCAAGAGCAAACAAAAAAAAGTTTCCTTTTTTTCCTCTTTATTTCCAGAAAGAGCGAAAACAGTCATTTTAAACCAATAACTATACACATCTTTGGGGGGAAAAGTTCTTGGACACACACGAGTCAAACACAATCCCGAGACGCTTGTGGCAGAATAGAGGTAACCTTGTTGCAATGCTTTATAAGTTGGTTTTTAAATATAAATTCAAAAACCTTTAAAGTCGCTTCAGACTCCTTGATAGAGGATGGATCTCAAAAAAAAATGTAAAGAGAAATAAAGAAAAGGATGGGAGAAGAGGCGAAAGTAAAAGAGAAACCAGCTACAGGGCATGCTAAAGAGACCCAGAATTTCACTTAACCCCTTGTCAAAGTCAACTAAAAACACTGCAAACCAATGCAGCTCCGCCTTCCTGAAAGGACTCTTTCAAGCCACTGAGGCCGGTTTCTTCACGCTCTATGCCGGAGCTCCTGTTTGGCAAGGCAATGACCAATATAGAAACAGCACCATTCAGAATAGGATGGACTAGGAAATTCTCTATTTCTGCTTTTCCTCTAGATGTGCAGTGAAATGAAAATGCGCATTGAGATCCTTGAATATAAATCCTCTACGTTTTAAAAAAAGTCTCTCTCTCTTTCTCTTTTTTTTTTCTTTTCTTTTTCTTTTTCAGTACTCCTAAGGTCATTGAATAGCATATGTTGGGCTTAGGGTTTTGTTTGTTTGTTTGTTTTTAATTCTAGTAAAATCCCATGATTGTCTTCACAGTGTTGCTACCATATCACCTTGTCGTTAAAACAGACTTCTTGCACTTCATGGAGCGTTCGTTTCTTGATTCAGTTTTCATTGACTGGGTCGTTAAATACTTTTTATTTCGGAGTTCAACGTCATTTCCCACTTTCTCCAACAGGGGAAAAAAATAAAACAAAACAAAACATCTGAATGAATGTTCCTCATGCCTCAATAGGACTGGCTACCATGCTGTTGGGTGTATCTGGGAGCTGAGAGGACATCGATGCTACCTCACTGCCAGTGGAATTAGAGCCGGGTCCTCCTTCTGAAAAATTGACCTGTATGAAAGGTTAAATAGTAAGCAAGGGGGGCTTCAATAGGGTCCGGAGAGATACAAAAGTATTACATTGTGTCTACACAATAAGTTCCTGTAAGTAGAGCTGGTATACCAACAAAGATATCCACACCTGTCATAGAACTTTACAAGAAGCCTGGGAGAAGCACTTGAAAAGAAATTCTCTCCATTTCTCCAACTTCCTAAAGCACTCTCTTTTAACCCAAGCTGAATTCCCAACATTGTGTCGTATTAAATTATTTAAGAGCAAATGTGTTTCCCACTGTAAAGTGGCATCACAACTCTCCCATGAAGGCTTGAAATAAAACTATCCTGCTGCCTACATGTAGCCCCGGGAGTAAGAAAGTTCTCTGTGCTAGAAATTCAATGCAGGCTCCCGGGGAACAATGATTAACTCTTTAGAGGATTCAGTGTGCTCTCACTGCCTGTCCCCTCCTCCCCTTTCCACAGGAGACCTACAATTCATCATCTCATTAGAAATGCAGTGTGACGTAAACTATCCCCCCACCCACCCACAACCATACCTCCCTGCCTCGGATTCCACTTCACTGTTCTCACATGACACTCAAGTTTCAGGAGGTACCAAGCCTCTCCTTATCTCCTTTCTACTATTCAAATTTTACCTACATAAATGCTTCCTATGGACAATTTACTTTATTTCAAGTAAAACTTTCTCTTTGGTTCCAGAATCCCTTTTCTACCCTATTGAACCTTTCCCTTGAGAGGTCAAGGGACTTGCCTGCTCACTAGACTGGCCTATTTACATGCGCGCGCATACACCCACACACACACACACACACACACACACACACACACACACACAGAGAGAGAGAGAGAGAGAGAGAGAGAGAGAGAGAGAGAGAGAGAGAGAGAGAGAGAGAGAGAGAGAGAGAGAGAGAGCATGAAGTCAAGCCCTTTTAACCACTTGCCTCTGGCCAATCACCCTTATAACTGTTGACATGAGAAAGCAAATGCCCTCAGGCACAGGGGATGGGGTGAGGGAAACCTATCCTCAACTGACGCATTAGCTTTGCTTCTAAAGAAAAGAGTGGTTTTATTTTGTTGTTGTTTTTTTTTTTTTACACAGCTTCATGTTTAATGAAACAGTATCTATGGGGCTGATCATACTTAAAGGGAGAAGAAACAACCTTAAGCATGTGTACCACATCAAAAGGGATCTATCTTTAAATTTTTGTTTATCTTAACCTTTTATAGACAAAAATGAATTAATTTTCTGCTATGGATGGATGTGTGAGACACTTTAGTCCTAAGACATGTTTTCACAAGTTAAATATACATTGTCTCTGACAATGCTCACGTTCCTTTTGGCATACATGCCACATTGTATGCAACTGTGTCCTATCCAAACTCATTTGTTTAAAAATATTTTTAAAATCCTATGCTTTAGATTAATATATGCTTTGAAAGAAACATAGCAACAAGAAGTATCAACCAAACTATTTGAATAACCATTCTTGTTGTTGACATATAAGAAAATTGTGCTCAGATAACTGCCTGCTGCCTATGGATAACAACATCCTAACTTATTACACTGGATGTGTATTACAGTCCCTTTTCCTTGAATCACTCACTAGATACAGGTAAAGAAATAAACTTACTGATTGCTGATCCAAATGCCAAGGTGGCCTCTGAAGTCCTTGTAATTTATAACAATCTAAAATGTGTGACATTGCCACCGTTTGTACCTCTGTACACATGACTACTTAGGCACTGTGATTTTTCAACCCACAAGCTATTTGTAGAAAGATCGCACTACACTACATAGTTAAATTATGGTGTCTCGATTTTAAAGGAAGATTCACAAAAGATCTCCTTTCCTTCCCTTTGTGTCCCTCCTCTTTACCACCACTTCCTGCTTTCTCTCCAACCCTGGTTCAAGGGAGGGAGCACCCTCCCCACCAGCCAGGTGACCTTTCCAGTACTTGACAGTTAAAACTAGTCTCCTTTCTGTTGGGGATCCTGTCTTCTCCCTTTGGAAGCTGACACTTACCAGTTGCTGAAAAGCAGGCTGATCTATGTCACTTTGCAAGGCGAAGTCACTCAGTACTTTCCAGGGCGGCTGGTAACTTTGCACCTCTACTGGGTTAGCCTGCAAGCCACCATCATGTCTCTCCGGACTAGCAGCCACCATGGGAGTTCCTGTCATGCCCTGGATATTCTGTGAATAACCCCCCCCATCACAACATGTTAATAAGCAATCTCCCTCCCTTCATGGTCTGCACATGCTAAGTAAATATACCCAAGTATTTATCTTATCTATACAGTTGCCCTGTATTGACTCAGTTAATCTGCTGTACCTATGGACAGTAGTTAGAGTTCAGTTTTGTTTTTCTTCTTCTGTGTGGTGGATTATTAGACTGGCTGAGATCTTATTAAAAACAATTCTGCTGCAACTGTCTTCTTTTGCTTTACCTTCTCAGCTCAACCCCTACCCCAACCCCTCCCATCTGCCTTAAGAGGCTACAACCTCCCAGAAGTAGAAAACTGAAGTCCAGCCAGGGCCTCCCTTCAACCTTCTGATACAGGTTTTCTAGGCAGTTTGAGTTAGCAGGAAGATTTTTCCCCCAAGCACTTTTCCTTGAAGAATCAGACCCACCCCACCCCCAAGGTTTCTTTCTGGGTCTGGCTACTTCTGTGCTATTATGCACTAACTTAGAAAGTACCCTTGCTCAGTCTTGGCCTGCCAAGTTTAATGACAATGGATTTTTTTATGGCATTTAAAAATAGAGTTGAAGTAGAAAAAAAAAGAGAGAAGAGAAAGAAACCCTTTACCTTAACTACTTAAGCAAGAGGTGTGAGAAGAGGAAGGCGAGTGCCTAACAGCCTAACATAATGGTACCAAAGGCTGGAAGGAAGCTTTGGGCTCCACCTGCAAGAGTGGATTGTCTGCATGGGCACCCAGTGAGGGGCAGCGGCAGGTCTAAGAGTTAGGGTGGGACCAGAATGGTGAATAGATAGATGGTAAGCACATTGAATCATGTTCTAGATCCGGCACTCAAGATGCTGTCCTTCACAAGTTGGACAACTCTAATGATGCCAATGCTTGCAAAAACCTGAGTTAGAGACCTCACTGCCACCTGCCCTGGGAGGGAGCCACTAGGTCCTTTAGGTTCCGGGGGTGCAGATGATGTTGAACATGATCCCTTTTGGAACCAGCAGTGGATCGGGGCACCATCCACCGCTCAGACTTCTGCAGTTTCTAACCAGCCAAATCTCAGCCTTTTTGTAGACAGTACACACAATACACCTGGGTTTAGGTAGTGAGACGACCTCCCTGTTTGGACTCCTGCTGATGCTCTACAGTTCAAAGGGATGCCCGCTAGCCTGGTCTTCCAAGTTCTCCTCCCACCCCTTCGTTGCTTGGCCTCGGGGCTTACTCACAGTTTTGTCGTTGGGTTGCTGCTGCTGGAGCTGCTTCATCATGATGCTGCGTTTCTTGTCCTTGCACCGCTTGTTTTGAAACCACACTCGGATGACTCGGGGACTGAGGCCGGTCATCTCCACTAGTTGCTCCTTCATGAGCGCATCTGGCCGAGGGTTGGCGGCGTAGCAGGTCCGCAAGGTGTGCAGTTGTTTTTCGTTGAGCACAGTCCGCACTCGGGTGGTCTTCTCGGGCTGCTTGTGGACATGCGGCCGCAGAGCCGGCTGCCTAGCGGAGATGGGCTCGGCTACGGGGCAAAGGGACTCCGTGAGCAAGCAAGGCCACTCCTGCCGCCACCAGCCCACTCCATTCCCTACCCAGCCCTAGCTCAGCACACCTCGCAGAAACTGCAGGGATGGGAGGGTGGGGGAAATAAGGCGAAAGAAGGTATCTAGCTCCTTAATCAACAGAAGCCAATGCAGAGAGTAATGGAGGAGAGAAGAGATGCGGTCCCTGCCTCTACAGAATTAGCCAAAGAAAGTCTGTCTCGGGCTGGTTTCTCCACTCGCACCAGAGACATTTTTTTTCCCACCAGTAAATTCTCTCCCTCCTCCTCTTTCCTGATAACTAGAAGAAGGTCACAGATTATACCGAGCTCCCCCACCTCTGGGCTAGGCTTTCCCTTCTGGGTAAAAGTCACAGAGGGTACCTGAAAATAAAACGCAGAACACCCCAGTGACAGCTAGAAACACGACAGGGCAGAGGAAGTCTGTGACCGGGAAAAAGTCAGATAATTCTGCCAGAAAGCCTTGAACTTCAGTTCCAGGGGACAGTCACATTTAGAAGCTAAAGAAATGCTGAATTCCAGCAACACGAATGGTCCCCAGTCTTTCTTAGTACCAAATCAACAATGTGGGATGTTTCTGAGACCCGCTGACCCCCCAAGCAATGGAAAACTGAAACTCTGTTGAACTGTCTGGGTTCAAGATGAATGATGACTGGAGACTGTCCTTCCCTTTCCTCCCAATATTTCTGCTTCTTCTGCTGCTTCCCACCCTTGGCTTTACCCCTTGTCTGCTAGTTAGAAATCACTCAGGAAAGAATTCTCAGAGCAGTGGGAAAGAGGTGTGTGGGGGTTGGGGAAAAGCTGTCATTTCCTCACCTCTGCTATTTAGTAGCAGCTGATAACTTTATTCTAAACGGGGATGGAGGGGTGGAGATCTGCTTCTGACTGGGAAGCAAGTAGGAAACAATGTTCTGCTGTCCCCGACAGTCTTGGTTTGAGCCACCCTTTATGTTTCCACTTTCCTTCATGGGCAACTGGTCCTCTGATCGGCACGGTACAAATCCCACACCTTCCACGACCCCCTGGGGTCAGGCCAAACACCTATGGGGTCAATTTAGAGCTACAGCTACAGGCTTGGAGATGAAATTCTCACCAAATCACATAGAATGAATGGCTTAAAGAGGCAGGCTCCTTTTTAAAAGGCAATTACTGCAGATTAGGCTGTTGACAGTTTTAAGTTACAGCCCTGTGCAGTGCCTGCAGTTACTGACACTGTATCTTTTAGGGACCTGGTTTTTTTTTTTTAACAAAAGCATAAAAATAAATTTTAAAAAGCTTTTGGATCGGGAAGTAAGTCTCAAGGAGGGAGGGGGGAGAGAAAAAAAAAAGACGTGGGAAGCTAAATGCCTTGGGGCCGCTTAAGCTTCCTTCAGAGGGCTAGGGAGGAAACTCCTCGAGACCTAGGGCTCCACCCCTTTAATTAGGCGGCAGCTAGGAGAAAACCTGGCAGAGAGCTGAAGCCCATTTTCAGTAAGCTATGGGTTAGAGGCCAAAATAAAGCTGACAGTACAGTTTGGGCTTGTGTATGCATGTGTGCACAAGTGGGGTATGCTGTGTACCTGTATATAGACAGACATTCAGATGTGTGGCTGTGCAGACAAGGCAGACGACGAGTGTATGGAAATTTGCTAGAAAGGCAAAGAGAGCGTGTGGTTTACTGCAGGCCACTTTCTGAACCTCCGTGTGACCCCCAGGTTGCAGGAAGGAAAGGTTATGGTTTAGCTCCGCCTGCCTTTTCTCAGTCTCTGGGATGGAGGAGTACCTGCCATTTGCAGAGGCCGCGCTGGATGCAAGGGACTAAGAGGGTCTCCAGCTCCCAGGCTGGCCCTCTCCACCACGTCGTGGTCCGCGCGGCAGAAAAGCCCATCCTCCCGCAGCGCGAATTCGTCTCCCGGGATGAGCTGTCGGCTGCAGGCTACACAGCGGAAACACTCGATGTGGTACACCTTAGAGCGGGCGCGCATCACGAAGTCGTTCTTGCTGAAGCCTATGCTGCACTTGGCGCATTTGATCCCGTACAACCTGAATGGACCGACCCCGGCATGAGAAGAGAAGCACAAAAAAAAAAAAAAAAAAAAAAAAAAAAAAGGTGATTTCAGGCAAGTTCTGGTCCAGGATGGCCAGCAACCCGGGCCATAAACCTGACCTGCCTGGAAAAAAAAATAGCAATAGTAAAGTTGGGCCGAGTATAGAAACAACCCCACCCCCTCTCTCCCCCCTTCTCTTCCTCTCCCTCCTTCTTCCTTAACCTCCCCTTTAACAAGGGGAACCTTTATGGGAACCTCTGTGTCTGTCTCAGTTGGTTGGTACCTCTTAGTTCAGGCACCCAGCCCAAACCGAGGAAAATTTATTACTAATAGACTCTAAACCTGGAAGCAGCCTCTGGTAACCAGTCTCATGATTATTCTTGCAAATACTAGCAGTGAGGGATTCAGGGGCCACTGGTGGCCAGTAGTCCTATGCTTTCCATTCTCCATCTCTCAATTTCCGCTATGAAAAGTATTTCTGAAAATGCACCACCACCAACAGCAACAACAAAGAATGGGAAGGGGACTGGTCAGTCACCCAGGTCCATCTTCGAACACACACAATCCCAGAACGGAATAACAAAATGAAGCCTTAAATGGTTTTCAGATTCTCTCCAGCAAAGGCCTTCCAGTATTTATCCAACTAAAGATTTTCCACAGGTCCCATATTCATGGAAAGTTCTTTCTCTATTCTCCCTCTTTTATTTTAATACTGGGTTTCTGTTCCTCCGATCAGTCTTTCTTTGGGCTCCTAAAGCATGTACCTCTATCTCAGTTTGCCTGGGGGCCAAGGCTAACATGACAAATGGAAAAAACAAAACAAAACAAAACAACAACAACAAACCCCACCAAAACCAACCCTCACTGCTAAAAGCTTCTTCATTGCTAGCCTGTCCTTACCACCGCTCAGTCCTTATAGATTTCATCCACTGCTGCATTGCCTGCTTCTCTCTATAGCTATCAGTAATTCCTACATAGAGAGTGAAAGAGATAGGACAAGACCCACACAAAGGAGGGGACATATTGCTTCCCCAATAGGAGATCTTAAAATAAAAATGGTCACTCTGCCCTGCTTTTACAACTATAGATCCTCCAAAGGGGTTGTGCATGAGTGGTTGCAGAAGCACACACACACACACACACACACACACACACACACACTCACAGGAGAGAGAAAGAGAGAGAAGAGAAAAATAAAAGTAATTGAGTTACTTCATCTGCAAATCGACATATCCTGAATGAGGCAATTCTGTATACAACTGAGGAAAACAGTATCTTCAGAGGAGTAAAGATGCTTCTGGAGTTTCAAAGTGGGCTCTCCCTCTCCAGTATCCTGAGTGCACAAACCAGCCAAGTAAACAATGAAAAGGGCGTATTTGTCAGAGGTTAGAAGACAGATTTGAAAATTTTTTCTACCTTCTGTCTCTCCGATGAAAGATTATCTATTTTATAGAAGGAAGACTTACTTTGCTGGTTCCCAAACAATTTACGAAATCCCTCCCCTTTCCTGTATCCCACTTCCTCTCATTCTCCTCAAGGCATTAAAACAAAACAAACAAACAAGCAAAACCCTCCCTAGTACATTGTTTAATTTTATTAATCATGAGTATACCCTCCATTCTATGATTTTTTTTTAAAAAAAAAAAAAACTTGGGGGCATTATTCTAGCAGGAGAAAAACTGGTGAGGCCATATTTTAAATCTTAACTAAACTTTAATGAAAGTTCTTAAGCTCCAAAGCCCTTTATAGCTTACAAAAGCCGATCACTTGCTAGTAGCCACGTCCAAATTTAAAATCAGCTACATTTCTGCTATCACTAGCCTAAGAGTGAGAGTATCTTGCTTTGTATTATAACAAATACATTTTCCTTTAGAAATTCTACCAGGTTTTCTAAGGTAGAAAGTGGAGTTTCTGATATATAAATGAAGGTCAGAGAAACCTGAAATTAGCAAAAAAAAAAAAAAAAAAAAAAAAAAAAAAAAAAAAAAAACCCAAGCTCAGTTCCTCTGGTTTTGGTTTTGTCCGTTGGCTGAGTCCCTCATTTTATCAGTTACTAGATTTTAATGTGAGAAAGGAAGCTGTTCAATTACCTAAATATACCAATTGTTCACAGACAGATGATGGGCAATTTGATCTGCTCTGTCTAATTCATCAGCCCAGATAAGATAAGAAAGAAAAGACAGTTAGATATCACCAAAGGGTTAATATTTAAAAAGATTAAATTTCCGGTGGAGTTTTTTTTTGGGGGGGGGTGTGGGGGAGTAAGGAATATTTTATTTAGGTTTTAAAATGTTCTACCAAGGAAGATTCACCCCAAAAGAAAAGTGAGCAATGACTGTACTTGTTCTTCAAAAATCCTTTGGTGAAACTTTTGTCTATTTATTTGGAACCTCCAAAATAATGTAAGTCAGTGATAAAACAGGAGAAAAATAAATAAAATGAGAAACTATACAGTGAAAATAGAATTTTTAAAGTTTAAAACCCTAAACTTATTTGTCTTAATTTTCTTGTTGTCCTTAGAAGGGGAGTTGAAAGAGGAAAATAATTTTTGCATGAGAAATTTAATGAGTTATTAACAAACCTTATCAACAAAAAAAATATGAAACACAGCGACACCCCATCCCCAAAGATATGAAATGAACAACAGTTTAATTTTTAAAACATTTTTGCACACTGGCGGCTCTAAAGTAAACCTCCTCTCCCCAGGGGGAAAATAAAACAAAAAACCCTAACAAACAAACAAAACAAAAAACAAAGGCATGTCAAATAAACAAGGAGAGGCAGGAAATCTCAGAAAATAACCCTGTAAAAATGACATACCTGATATAATCTCTTTTACAGTAGGTTTTCCCATCCCTAACAAAGCACGTACAGCTTTCGTCCAAATACTGATTACACTCCGCACATTTCAAACATGCCGCATGCCATTCCAAATCCGGAGAAACCCTCAGAATATACTGATCGTGAATTTGATTGCCGCAACCAACACATAGGGAAATCAGACGTTTTTCTGAAATGAAAATAAATACATGATTGACTAACCGTTTACTTCCTACAGAGATAAACACACTTTTAGTGTCGTTCTCTTATAGGGTGTACTCTGGAAGAATTTTTTTTCTTTCCTTTTTTTTTCTTCCCTTAAAGATTATTGCACTTTGGGATGGTAATTGGAGTATGCCATCAAAACCTTGACTCGCTTTTTAAAAAGGGGAGGTGGAATATATGTAAAACGCAGATTTGAATAGTCTACACTGTAAGCTTAGCACGCAATCAAACCCGCTCATTTTGTGTTTTCTCCCCTCCTCCCTCTTTTCTATAATCATTAGGCAAGATTATGGATAAGTCATGTCAAAGAAAAGGTTTTGACTGGAAGCGTTAAACCAACGCTGGGATGTCTATATTTTCCATGAGGCACGTTCTTCAATAGCACACGGAATGGATATTGTTAGAAGAGTAGACATCAATACAGTTGTCACTCGCTCCCTTTTGCAAGTCTAATGCTAATTCATATCTGCCGGTATGGTTTGTGCAGGCAGACCTTTGCTACATAATAACCTTCTCCAAGAGCTCCGGATTCCGGAGGAGGAGGAAATCACCGCTAAGCACAGGGCGGCTAGAGTTTGGGAGGGCACACAGTGTTCAAACACAAGGTATGATCAGTTTCCCAAAGATCAGAATTTACACCAAACATGCAAGCTGCAAGCGTGACAAGAAGAAAAAAAGAAACACACACACAGACACACAACAACAACAGCAGCAGCAGCAACAACAACAACAACAACAAAAGGACCACCTTTTCTTCTATCTTTCCAGGCAGTGACTACGAATCCAAAGAGCCCTGGCATCAGTGCCTGAGAGAGACCACCCAAACCACAACAGCACAACCAAGCCCCACAAGGTTAAATCGCCTCTTACTTTTTGGTGGATCGCCCATGTCTCCCATATCTGTAAGAGGGAGTAATGTCCACAGTGAAATGGTGGTTGGACAATTGGTGAACAGCCCACAGAGAGGATGCTGGTGCTGTGGCTAGGTGACAAAAAGTGGCCCCCGGGGTTGCCAAGGCTGGGGGAAACCGCTGCCCGGCTGCACCGCGCCCTCGCGGATCTGGGAGTCCGATTTAAGCCGGCGGAGTTGGCGGAGCGGAGGCGCAGCGGCGGCGGCGGACTCGCACGGCTCGGGGCACCTCTCTTCCTTATCTCTTACTCAAACTTCTCAGCTCCAACTCAGCTCCATCGCCATTGGTCTGACGCTGCGCGCGGGGACGTCAGGCGAGCGCCGCGCCCATTGGCTGCGGGGCGCGCTGCGCAGCTGTTCTGATTATCATATTTCAGCCCCGGCGCCGCCGCGCGCCACTGCCCGCTCGGCGAGCCCGCAGGAGAGGATTAAGCCTCCCGAGGCCACATCGCTCCCCGGGCGCCCGGTGGCCCAGGTCCCCGGCCGCCGCCGCCTCCTTATCCACCGCCCCCTCCCTGAGCCTTCCCGGACGCGCCGCGTCGTGGCCCGGGGCACCAGCGCCGCGGGCTCCCCGGGTCCACGCGGACCTCTGGCTGCGCTGAGCTTGGGGCTCCCTTTTCTGCCGCCCGTGGCGAGTAGCTGGTGGGTAGGTCCTTCCTGTGAACTCGGTCCCTACCGGGCTCCAGGAAAAGGGGGGGGACTTGGAACCGGCCGCTTTCTTCCACTGGCTCCCGTGCTGGCGCGCACAGCCCTGGGCTCGGCCAACTTCGCTGCCTGCGGGAAGGGAGCATCTCCTGGAGCCAGCAGCGAGCTGCGCGCTAGGGGACAAACCCGGAGTGGGACGGTTAGACACAGAGGAATTTTTTTTAAATGACTTCGTTTTTTGTGTTTTTGTGTTCCTTTTTTTTTCTTGCTACCCTGTTGACCTTGTCACTCCCCAATCTGAGCTCTCCAAAGACTTGGGGTGGGAGGAGAGGGGAGCTTGTCACCCTAGAGGACAATCGGGTTGGAAACGCAAAGGTCAAATGAAAAGGTAAAACGAATTAACTCCGAGGTCGGTTCCTTTCCTCCTGACCCATGAGGTCTGCTGTTCAGTTTTAAGTCTAGCATGAAAGGTTCTAATCTAGAGTCAGTGTTCAGTACCCTAAAGTTTACGGGGGAGGGGGGTATCCAGGTCTTTCTATGGATCTCTTGTCCACTCTTTTTAAAAGAAAAAGTGCACCCGGCCCTTAGACAGCATGGTAATTATAAGCGCAACTTTACTATGCTCTCTAGAGACTTTTAAATCTCTTAGTATAAAGGCGTGAGCAGGGAGGGTCTGTTGTAAAGAATAGTGGGGCGCCTACTCCCCTCCACTGAGGTTAGCTTTCTAATTTGTTTCCTCTCGGGAAGCCATCTGGAGGAGATGTTGGCTGCATCTCATCGGTAACTTTTGCCAATAATTTATTTCGTGATTCCCCAAATCTTTCAGAGGTGTTATTGGGGGGTGGGGGTGGGGGGGGACACACAGAATTCCCACACTTCTCCCAGAGCTTCTACACCAGTCATTTCTTATCTAGAGAGACTTTCATCAGAGAGAGAGAGAGAGAGAGAGAGAGAGAGAGAGAGAGAGAGAGAGAGAGAGCGCGCACAAGAGCGCAAACAGAAGCATAGAAGAGTTCAGCTTGGTTTTTCGTTGCCTCTTAGAAGACCCAGAGGTTAGAGAATTCCTTATTGTGTATCTAATGTTTCATATAACCTGTGAAACTCACCTAGGCCACAGTGGCTGAATTAGAAAGCCTGTGACTTTTCAGAGTACACACAGAGAGAAAAAAGGTTAAGAAGCAGGAGTGGGTCCCCCCCACCACCCCATTTACCCTGTAGGAAATTTACCAAGAACTCCGTTTTGTCTTGTTTTGCTTTGTTTTCTTTAAGAAGATGGCAGATGGGTTCTCTTCCCTTCCTGTTTTTTTTTAAATTATTATTATAAATTATTTTGAAGTGCGTGAGAAGGGTGGAAAGTTGCGTCGACACAGGTTAAGTTTACCAGTTGTATTTTTGTTTCCTTTCAACCCCGGTTTCTGCTCTCTGATATCCTATACGTGGAATCTTTTGTCAAGCTGCTTTTGCAGATCCCGGCGGCAGCGGCAGCGATGCAAATTCGCCATGTACAAGGGCGTGCTACCCTTCTATATAACCAAGCTGACCATACTTTAAAAACAACAACAAACAACACCAAAGATAAATAGGGGATCTGAACCAATTCTATTTCCTCACGCCATGTTTATAACGTGGCATTTAAGAGAAGCATCAGAATCTGATGACTTGAGACCCACAAAGGACTCTCACTATTCACCCTTCCAAACGTATACAGCATTCACATAAACAATTAGTAATGTTTTCATTCAAACAACACATTATTACAAAGAATCCTTGGTGATAAGAATTCCAAGTAGAAAATCTAGCATACGGTTTGGGGGCAAACTTTCATTGGGTGCAGTTCTTCCACAGCGTTCCTGACACATTTTCTTTTTCTTAGTTCAGGACACTATTGTAAACAGGCATTTTACTGGTTCTTAGACTGATAAAAGCCAGGATCCACGAATAAGCTACTCCACTCATAGGGAGTCGCTGGAGGGAACTCAATAATAATAATATCCCATGATGAATGTGCTCTGAAGGTCGGTGTGTTTATGATTATACAATTTGCATAAAAATCAAAGTTCCTGCAGCCAGCAACACTGTTTCTCTTTACCTAGAGATTCTCATATGACCACAGATTTTTTCCTCCTCCTCCTCCAGTTGATTGCTATGTGTGTATTTAACACATCAAGCATATCTGTAAAGTTGTCAGTGTTTTTATAGAATACATAAAACTGATTACATAAAAGTGATTAGCAATATTTTTCCTGAGCACTTGATTACAGGAGCGACCTCTTGTGTTCAATGAGGGATTAGACACTCTCCGGTCAAAATTGGACTTCTTGTGACCTTTGTATGCTGCTAGGTCAAATGTATGTCCTTCAAAACAGCAGGGCTGTGAATCTGTAGTCTGAGCTCCTTCATTCTGAAAATGAAATAATGAGTGAAATGCAGAAATTATTTCTTCGTCCTCCCTCACCTATATAAGATTCCAACATTTTCATACCATAGAGATACACACTTAGATTATTGACTAAGTTACTCTTGAGTCTGTAGTATTTGCCCACATACCTTGGAACACACTTCCTGGAGTGTAGTCGTTACACCTTAGCTCTCTGGTGGTCCATTGACCATGGTTGTGTGTGCTCCTGTTCCTTCTTTCTGTTTAATTAAAACGGAAACTTTCCACATTATATTTAAAGTCAGACACAGATTCCTGAACATCATCAAATCACACCATTTTCAAAAAAAAAAATCTTAATATGTTCTAGCTGCCATTGGAAAGTAAAATCATTTTTTAGAGCTTGCTTATTCTCTAACGTCTAGCAGATATAAGAGAATCCTAAGTGTTTCTTTGAAAAAAAAAAGTATGATGTGGAAAGCTGTGCGTTTCCACATATATTGAGCAGAAAAGGGGGCTTTCTTTGATCATTTTTTTCCTTAAGCTATGAATATGTTCGCTTATCCCAGGAACCAGAATTTGGTTTGAACTAGTAGAACAACCAGGCTTCCACTTTTAATGAACAATCTATTCAGATGGGGAAAAATGTAACCAAAGGATATATTCCCCTCACCTTCATAAACACATAATTTAGGGGTCAGAATGAAACAGGGACAAGTTCATTCAGCTCTGAAAAGGACAAAGAATGCACGTGTACTCTTTTCTACTTTTTCTGAACAGTCTCTTATCCCGCAGAATAAGGCTCTATGAACCATTGGCATCTTTAATCATGTCCAAAGATCAGACAAAACAACATGCTCTTAAAGGGAGTCAGGATTAGCACTTATGTTCCATGGGGAGCTGGATGTAGATGCTTAGAGCTAATTTATTTCTCTTTCAGTTGCCTGTGGCTTGTTGGGGATCTGGGGAGAGACTTCTCTGATTTCACAGTGAGAGAGAGAGAGAGAGAGAGAGAGAGAGAGAGAGAGAGAGAGAGAGAGAGAGAGATCCCCACAGAAAGATCATGTCGGAAATTATTACCTCTTTATTCGTCCCTTTTTTATTATTTCGCTAAGAAAAAAAAAAGCAACGGTAATAACGGTAGCTGTTAACAATAACAAACCTTCACTGCGATTCCCATCTTATCGCCTAGGACTCCTACTGAGAATGTAGTTGCGTTGAGTGCCAATTACTTTATTAACCTGTTAAAACAATCCGAGTGAATTAGCCAGAACTTTCGTCTCTGTGCAGAGGCTCCTAGCCTGCATTTCTGAGTTCAGGTGGTTGTTTCTGGCATCAGCCTTCCTTTCTCCGGATTCTTTGCCGGTTCCAAAGGCAGTGATCATGTGCGGTCTGCTGCTCGGCTCTCAGCCGGGATAGAATTGCACATTCCCGGCAGCGGCGAAGCCGCAAACCTCAGGTCAGTCCTGAAACTGAGGATCCGAAGCTGATTGTTGTGAGGAGCTGGGTCAAGTGAGGACAGAGATTTGTCACCTCCTTTACAAACCGTGCTTCTGGAGGTATTTACTGTTTTCTCTTAATCGGGGAACAACCCTTCTCAAAGGAAATCATCCCCTTCTCCTCTGTAACTATTGAATGATCAAGACAAAATTTAACTGAGTTCTGCCTGGGACTGTAGGTTGGAACCAGAGATCATGATGCACTAAGGAGGCTTGGTCCAAGTCCGGAACCCTACTTTTGACAGAACTTTCCCTAAGTGTATCCTTCCTCCAGTTGATAGAGAGGGAGCCTACGTGGCAAAAGAGCTGTGGGCTCTGTAGATGGGTTGTAATCTACTAGATACGCTCCAAAGCTTGCAAATTGCACCCACCTTGCCGCTCCAGCTCTCGGAGAACCCAGGAGCAAAGAAGCCCCATTTAGCTGACGGAATTCATCAAATCCAGCTGATGGTCCTTTCAGAAAGTTCGGACACTTTTCCTCTTCTGCAGTCTGTCTAAGCCTCAGCTCCTAATTTAGAGTCCCTGCGTTGTTATACCTTAGCCTCGGGAGGTTTACAGCCAGGAGCAGCGGGGGGGGATGGGGGGTGGATACCTCAGAGGTCAAAGAGACAGGCGAGGGAGGAGTCGAAAATTACCCGCCTGGGCCGGAAAGAGAGAGTTGGCTAGCTGGGTATCTACCAGGATTGAGTAAAGGGAACCTTCCCTTAAGTTTCTTTATCAGTGTCGGCAAGAGGGCCTCCTAGGGCTGGGGTTTTCGGGT
Source organism: Tokudaia tokunoshimensis (assembly GCA_036184795.1). NCBI lineage: Eukaryota > Metazoa > Chordata > Mammalia > Rodentia > Muridae > Tokudaia > Tokudaia tokunoshimensis. Next base: position 44,344,541 of record BTHU01000009.1, read on the forward strand.
TGGTTGCTGAGGTGGTGTCAAGAGTTACTGCTTGGTCCTTTGAATTAAGCTGTAGGCTAAAGCGTGTCGTGGCGGGTGGATTAGCTGAGGTTCCTAAATGTGGCTGCCTTTTTAAATGGGACAGGGAGTCATTGCTGCATGTTCAGTAGATTCTGGCCGCCTGAAGAAGTTTTGGGGGCAAGACCAATATCTTAATAGCTTAGTAAAAGCTTAATCATTTTGAGGAAAGAGAATTTCGGGACAATTTTTAAGTTTGATGTGTATTGTGCCCCTCCGCCCCCTGGAGGTTAATAAAAGGGTGAAGCAACTCTTGTTGAGAGTCTTCTATGCCTCTAGATCCACACTAATAAAACTCATTTCTTTGAGATTTCACACAGAAAGAAGGATATGCCCTGCCCAGTACTTGATAAATACGAATGGGGATGAGAAAGGGGGCTCCGGGAGATGACTCCTTTAGAAAACACTACTTAATCAAATGGACTGAGTTATTAACAGACTCCAGAAAGGTGAAAAGTGCCCTTCCATCTGAGCAGCTCTAGGGTCACTTCAAACCAGGAATTTCTGTCTTCGGATCCTTCCAAGGCTAAATACAAAGCCTTGGGGATCGCCTTTTGTAAAGATCACCTCCTACCTATGTTCTAGACAGAAATTGAGCCGGGGAAATCTTGCAGGGAAGAGAAAGTCCCTAAATGAAGATTGGATCCCCAGCACCACCAGGTCTTTCTTGATTCCTCCTGACATCCCAGGCCTCCTTTTAGCTTAATTTGCAAGTTGCCAACCTACAACCAGAACCGCTCCCCCCATCACCCGTGTTAATTCTTGCTAGATTAAAGGAGAAATGAGAGCCTGCATCTGCCAGTGGAGCATAAACATTGAGATGGCTACAACGGGGAATTAACTTGCTTGGTCTCTGGCTTGTGGGCCCAGAGATGCTGACCAAAGTGAACTTCATTGTGCTAGATGAGATATGAAGGGCAGTGTCTAAATGTGGCATGAAGATGTCTCTGCTTCTGGTATGGTCTGTCAACTGGGAGACCCTCCAAAATCCTAGGCATGGAAGAAAGTAGAAAAAGAAGCATAACCCCTGGTAATGTGAGCTCATAGATGCTGCCCTCCGGGTAGGCTGAACATCCAGGCTTAGGTTGGCTACAGACACACCCATGCTCCATTACCCAGCTTTCCCCAACATGAGCACATGTGTGGAAAGCAATGATCTAAGACAGCATTTTAGCTACTTCACAGACTGTCACATTCACTTTGCCTACCATCACTGGGCTCTCAGCTTTTCCTGAGGGTCCAGTTTCAAGAAAACCAACAGGAGATATGTCTTGGTAGCAGCTTTTGCAAATGATATACAGTACATTAGTAGTAAGGGAACATTTACATGAATATCTGAATCTCAAAATTTTTTATTCCGATGTTGGTGTCCCAAAGTATTAGTTGCATCTTTCTTGTATTTGTCTTATTCAATTTATTAAGCAAACATTTTCTCTAGGAAAGAAGAACTGTATGCACTCCCATGCTCAGATGTTAGGATGCATGGGTGTTGTTGGGGGTGGGTAAACATGGCCTGATTATCCAGACAGCTGGCACCTTTGTTGATTTAAGAGTTCCTCCACCAAAAGGCAATACTTACCTTGTCATTTTTCATTCTTCTCTTAACATATGTGATACACCTCTATTGTATGAAATTCAGTCCAGAAAACTAACCAACCAAACAAAAAACCCAACAAAAACAATTTTAATTAGGAAGATTCAAAAGATATCTATTGAAGCTTTATCTGGCTCTATTTATAGGTTGTATGTACCTCACAATCTGATACGTAAAGATTTCAAAAGTATGCAGCATTTCCTTTAAGTGTAATTATGAAGTAATTATATGCTAATGATAGTGCCATTTTACTTTAGAAGATAGTTCCATAGAGGAAAAAAAAATTCAAGTGCTCTTTCTAATATGCATAACCTTCTTCTTCCAAGAAACTAATTGGCAGGCTTAAAAATTATATTCAAAGATGCTTTCATGGAGAAAATAGAACAATATTTGAAACTTCATTAACCCAGGTCCAATCAAACAGCATGATCTAAAACTAGATAAGAGAGTGAATGATACAAAGAAATATTCTTCTATTTTATACACATTCGTTTATGCACAAAAAATACAGATTATAAAGTTGTGTACTAAATGTGTGTGTTACTACTTATTATTTGGAAATCTTTAATTATATCAGCAATTGCTAAAATATGAATAAATCTTAAATGATGCCTAAGAGCTAACTATAAACTTAGCTTTTGAGATATGACAATATCACATGATCATTATTCAAATGTAAATGATAAAATAAAATTAATATAATGGTAGATTTTATCATTTCATAATTTATAAGAAATTGACATAAAATAAAAGCAGGCACTGTGAATAGATTTGCTTTCTACAATGCCTAGTAGATATGTACCCATTATTAAAATATAGTGATAATGGAAAGGTTGCTATGTGTAACAATTGTTTAACTTCAGTCTAACTAGAAGAGTATTGCACTGGACAGTGAGGGCCTACACCTTTAATCCCTGTACTAAGGAAGCAGAGGTAGGTGGATCTCTGAGTTCAAGGCCAGCCTTCTCTACAAAAGCCAGGACTGGGCTACAGAGCAAGTTCTAGGACAGCTAGTGCTACACAGAACACCCACTGTCTCAACAAACAAACAAGAATCTTGAAATGTGTGGTGTGTATTCTCACTTGATTGAGGCTAAATTGATGGTTTTCTGTATGTAAGAATCTCCAGTCGTTCCCTAGAGATTATGATAATTCCCAAAGAACTCTACACGCTGAACTATATCAATGTTGGAAGTTATGTGATTATCTATAAGTAGTCTACAGGACTGCTAGCATTCAAACATCAGGACTTACTTCACAATGTGTTGTTTTGTGGTTTTGGCCTGGTCTGGTCAAGGGACTTATTATTGCACAGTCTTCTAGTTATGTGTTATAGGATTCATTGGTAATCAGGACAAATGCCATATGTAATATCACTGGTTTTGAATTTTCACACAGTATATGCAAAAGCATAATTCAGATTTTAATACCTTGTTTCTTGCATTTCTTGAAGTGTGAGTAACTATACAAGTTACTCAAGCCTGGAAGATCTCTGTGTGGTGACTTTGGCTATACTTCAGGAGTACAAATGCATTCCATTCGAAGCTGCTGTCTGTGAGGAATGGACATGAGTATCTTTCTAACATGGAAGAAAACTTAATTGGATAGAAAAAAATCAAACTTTTAAATATAGTGCTGGAGAAAGTGACGTTATCAGACACTGAAAGAAAAGATGAGAGTAGATTTATGGTTAAGATGAAAGAAGTGTTTTGTTTTGTGGAGAGAAAGAGGAAGATTATTGTGGGAAAGAACTGTCAGGTACATGACAAAAGGAACAAAGGAAGGGATGGGCCTTGTTAACCCAGCTTCTCCTGGCACAGTATGTCCTCAAGAGAGAAGTCAGATCTGGGACAGATTATAGATGGAGTTTGAAGGAAAAAAAAAGACCCACAATTTATAATCATTTTCATTTGATGCTTAAAACTTTAAAAAGCAAAGTTGAGGATTCCTTTTGTAGAAAGATTATTTGGGGGGAAATTTAAAAACTTTATTGTAGATGGAAATGTGTTACACTTGCATCTTTATGAAAGACAGATTCACTGTTGGCATAAGGTACCATCACAGAAAATATAAATGTGGAATTTTATGATATTTTATGTACCTAAATTGAACTAGCAATAGGATTCAGGACTCAGAAAGAGAAAAGACCAGATGTGAAGAGGAATTTGGGAAAAAAAAGTGACTTCAAAGTTTCCCAGAGTTTTTATTAGCCTTTGCCCTCTTTGCAGATTGGATTATAGCACAAAGTGTAATTCAAATATTTGACACTTCTTATTTAAACCACAACAAAAGGGAAAAGGTGTTGTGAAAACACTGCTCATGATCCAAATTATGCAAAGCAGCTTGAGGTGCTGCCAGCAGCCATGTTATCTTAGCAGTTGTGATCCGGTTTCAGGAGACTAGTTACACTGCTCTGAGAAGACCAGACTTGCAAACCAGGAAAGAGGAACATCATATACACCTGTAACCTGGGGAACAATTGGGGTGTCTGGCGTCTTAGAAAGGTGGGTGTAGTTGTTCTTGTAGAATGTGTTCTGCACGTAATAGGGTCAGAACCCCTGCACATGCGTAGAAATAAACTAGTCCATAAAAGCCTGACTGGAAGCAATGGCGCTCCATAAAAGGTCACACCCAATCCAGAATCTGGCAAGATTGGATCAGTGTCTGCTACGGAGAAGAAATATGAGACTAACAGCACCAGTGGCAACAGTCACAGAACAGCAGCCACAGAAGACAATTGAATGGTAATTAATCATAGTGAAAGACCAAGTGAAAGAGGGAACAGTTCCCCCAAACCTGAATTCTTTATTCACAGGTTTCAAAAATATCTTTAAAGCACATCTAGGCTGGCCAAGGTCGAATCATAAAACAAACAAACAAACAAAAAAGAATGTAGAAGTTGAGAATATCTAATGGTGGATGGAGAACATATAAGGATCGTTTAAATATTAAAACAAGGTAATAATTCACATTTCAACAGCTCAAATGCTCCTGAATAACACAAAGCAATCAACATTGCATTCTCTACGTGTTCGTGGCATGCACTTTGGGCTAATACCAGTTTATGAATATTATTGGTTGCTATTAGCCTGTGGCTCTCTGGGGCTGTCTTTCTAATGTATTCTCCCCTGTGCTTCTAGATTTAGCACTTTGCCTCATTTTATAAGCTCTCCTCATTGAGATAATTTGTGTAAGCAAACACTGGAATACATGGCCGTCTTTGGAAGACTGAATAGGCAGTCTCTAAAGTGTGTAGTTTAGAGTACTTTCAGCAAAACCACCCAAACCAAAAGAGTAACTCCTCCCACAGTGTCTGTACAGTCGCCTCAGTCACCTCTAGGAATGGTTTACCTCTTGGACAGTCAGGGAGAATCTGTGGTTTTCAAGAGTTTTGTTTGGAGGTTTTTAAATTCAGTTCCAAAGCTATGTGTGGGTGATTTCTTCTTTCAGTTCCTTTACTATTTATACAATTCTAAAAGTGTCAGAAGTCAGTGTGCCAATAGAAAGAAAGCAAGAGGGCCATTGAGATGGCTTAGTATATATGTGGACTTGATGCTAAGCCCGTGACCTGAGCTTGGACCCAAATGGTGGAGGGAATCTAGACCAACTGTCCTTTGCCTGCATTTGCCTAGATGTCACCTGATGATTTGAGCAAGTGTTCTCTTGAGCACATACACCTCTTTCTGCATTCCCTGGCCCTTTGGTCCTGTGGGAGCAGGCTTCAGTACTATTCACATCCCAGTTCCACACAGCCCCTGAGTACCACCCTCCTCAGGGAATTGGACCCAGAGCTTTCTAGGTCGCTTACCCATCTTTCCTCTTCTGACCCATAAAGATATCCTAGTTTCTTCTTCAGAAGCTGAAATTCCTGCATGCTAATGCCAGCATTTGATCTTTACACAGGCCAAATAAAAAGATATTTGCTCTATCTTTAATTGCACAGAAGTGCTGATGTTTCTGTGAGGCAAAGAGAAGGGGGGGGGAGAAGTAATTTAAATGTGATAGGCTAAAAAACCAGGTTTATATCTCTGCATGGAATTTGGATTTAGATCTTGAAAGCTTCTGACCAGAAAAACCATTGGTCAGTTTTATTGTAGCTCATATCTGTGATATCTGTGAGTCTCCTTCTTCCTCTTCTTCTTCTTCTTCTTCTTCTTCTTCTTCTTCTTCTTCTTCTTCTTCTTCTTCTTCTTCTTCTTCTTCTTCTTCTCCTTCTCCTTCTCCTCCTCCTCCTCCTCCTCCTCCTCCTCCTCCTCCTCCTTCCAGACTGGGTTTCTCTGTGTAGCCCTGACTGTCCTGGAACTCTGTTCACCAGGCTGGCCTCGAACTTCAGAGATGCCTCTTGCATGCTGAGATTTAAGTGTGTGCCAACAGGCACCCACCAGGCCCAAGAATCTTTCATATGACACACCTCAATGAGGGAAGCAAGAAGCATCTTGAAATGCAGAATTAAGTGTGAAATACTTGGGATAAGGAAGATGGAACAAGATGAAGGGTGGTGGAAATAGTAAGGGCTATACTCTGATCAAAGCCACACAACTGCGGTAAACTTAATAAAATTCTGTGTTTGCTATAAATACTCTTTATCAGATTTTTTTCCTCCTATCAGAAAGCTTTATTTAAAAAATCAATTGAAAGACTAATTCAAGGAAAGCCCCTACCCTCACCTTTAGGGTTCACTGTGTGTTCACTAAGTACCCATATTCCCCAGCCTTCTTCTTCCTTGCTAATAGTGTTGTGTTTACCTACAAATTATGGTCCTAACCTTAAATGTCTAAATCTTGCTTGAATTAGGAGGGGCTGGTAGGTAGGTGTTCACAAGATATCATCTAGTTATTTTTAATTCATTATTATCACTACCTATTATTCTGATTTGCTTTTTATAACTTCTTTTATATCTTCAGATTATAATGTTATATCATTTGCCCTTTTCCTTTCATCTCTCTGAATCCTTCTGTCCTAAATACCCCTACTTGCTTTCTCTCAAATCTAAGGCTTCTTTTGTCATTACTTCTTCTTACATGAACCTATGTATATGTACATACATAAATATTCCTTAATATAACCTACTCAGTCTGTATAATGTTAATTTTTGTTGTTTTGTTTCTTTATTTTTGAAACAAAGTCTCTCATAGCTTTCATGGAATTCACTCTGTAGACCAAGCTGTCCTTCACCTGGCAGAGATCCGCCTGACTCTACCTCACGAGTGCTAAGATAAAAAGTGTGCTCCTTCACACCTTTCCAGGCTGATAACATCTTCTTGAAGGCCACTCAAAGAATCTCTGTCTGCAGTATTCTTGTCATCTCTTAAAGGATTTCTTCTGAAGTCATACAGCCCAGAATAATCCTTTGTCTATGAACTCAAAACCTACTGATTATGAATCTTTTCAATGCTTGTCTCCCACCCAAAAAAAAATTGATTGTAAAAGTGAAAATAAAAAGTGAAATCCCTCCCTTAAATACCCCAGAATCTTGTCTGTCACGATGAATAAATACTTTTAGATACTCTGATCATGTTAGCCCTCTGTGCCTATACGTACAACCTCCAACATGCGTATTTTATGTATGTATATATAATAAAGTGTGTAATTAGGTATTTATAGATGTGCATGTATATCTCTATATTCATTTTAAATTGAATAATAAAATTTATAGCATTCTGGTAAAGCTGTTAGTGCCTTTCTACCCAAGTCCACTAAGCACCTACTTAAAGTTGGACAACTTGGACTTATTATTCATTGAACCAATGAATATAGGACCACATGGAGCACTGTAGTGTGTCTTGGGAGCAGAGTGTTAGAAAAATCTAGAAAATTTGTGATTTCTTTGGGCTATTTACAGAAAAGTTCCAAGAAATATAGATTTTTTTTTTTACCCCTGGGGTAGATGCTGTCAAGAATTTGGCATGATTTTAAGGATGAGTCACTCTGTCTCTTTCTAAAAGGAGGAATGAACACAAGGGAAATAAATCTGTAAATGGAAAGGAAGCAGTCGCGCCCTGAAATAGCTGGGAAAGAGATACCTGGTGTTTCTGTGGTCTGTACAATGCCCTTGTTTCTGTCCTTTGCTTAGACAAAATTATGAAGTGGTCTTTTTTTCCCCTCTATGTTACATACTCACAGCAAGAATTATCTTGTCTTGTTCTGTTTTGTTCAACAAGAGATTATTGGTCTCTCTGTAAGAGCCTGGCTAGCTCCACATAGTACAGAGGCCAGCTGGAAGAGTTGGTGCAGTTCCCATATCAGCGGCTGCTTCTTCCTTTCTTCTTGATGACCTCTCTATTGAAAGAAAAGGAAAGATACAACTGAAATTATACAGTGTGTTGTATTGTGAATAGAGGAGTTATAAGCCGTCCTTTAAAAACATAATTATCTATGCAAGGGATAATGTCCTTTATAATTTCAGATTTTATTAATCACATTTAAGGGCTAAGCAATGCCCTATATTGGTGAGATTCCTACATTGGTACATATATATGTGAGTATATGTTAAGGTACATATACAGGTCATTAACACAACATAGGCTACATTTAATTTATGTAAATATGTATGCACATATGCAAAAATATATACATATGCAGATATAAAATAAGTTGTAAAAATACACTTAATACATACATTTTAAAAGACGCCATCCTTCACTAATACATCCTGAATCAATACTAAGTTAGAACTCTTAAAGATTTATCATGGTTGGTCTTTGTTTCAAAATTGTATAAAAAACAGCTAGCTGCTGCTGCTAATATCAACATTTTTTTCTAAAAATATGTTCAGTATGTTGTATCTTTCTAAATATTTATCTTCCAAAATAATCTCAATAAGCTATATTTTGAAAATCTTATTGGGTGGGCAAATAAATACTTCCAACTGAAACAACATGAACAAAGGCTTAACTCTTCCTTAGGACTTAGATTCTCTTCCTAACTAGGGCAGTGAACATTAGTGGTTCAAAACCGATCTAGTCTGTAACTCCTTTTCCCACTTTAAATTTGGGGAAAGAGATTCAATCAGGCAGCCTTGCTTCTCCTCTACAAAATACAGGGCCTTTCCAAACCCATCCTGAGGTTCCTATGGAAAAATAGGCACTTCTTAACACCTTTTCACTAGTGCTACAAGTCTTGTTGACAGTGTAATTACAGGGTTATCCAAAAGGTAAGGTGGGTTGCTGGCCAGAACTAAATAGGAGAGTTGTAATTTCTCCTATTGAATTGAAAAGTCTGAAAATGAAAGCTATTTGTTCCTATTGAATCTCACTATTGGAAGAAGGCAATCTTCTGCGGGGGTTTTTTTGTTTGTTTGTTTGCTTGGTTTTGTTTTACTATTTTATGTGGCACAAAGATGTAATATAGGCAAAATATTGCCCCTTCTTTTTATCACTCTGGCACCATGCTGTAGATTCTAGAGTATAGGATGTACATTTTCTTTTGAGGCCTTGCTTGAGGTAAGTAGTCACCACAGATCAGCCTAGCAGCCAAAAGGGGACAAAGTCACTCTATGAATTCCTGATCTTGTTCCTTCCAGATGTCCTACCTACTCACCTTAGAGCCTATAATCTGAAATGTTGCTTCATACCCAAGCTACCCAGTGAACCAAAAGGAAAAGAAGATGGGTGAAGTTTAAAAGGGGATGAGGAAGAAACAAGTTGCTTTGGGGCACTCTCTACCTCTTGCTTTCTCTCTTTGGGTGTGGGGCACTGTCCAGTTGCTGGCAAACCCTCCTCATACATACCAAGCAGCCCTGAATTTTATGAGGACCTGAGTTCAAGTGCCCATGCTAAATGAGCTTAACTATTTAATGTATGACACTGGGGTAAGCCTGCTCATCTCCAGTTAATCCATTCTGTCTGGTCCACCACTGCTACTGACCAATAAAGTTCAGTCATTTTTCTCAGATGATGTCTTTGGTGGGGTAAGACAGCCTTTTATCAGCAAATAGTTGCTTTTTAATTTCAGTTATGAAAACAACTTCAATAAAAGCAATCATTTAGGTGACTGATTCAAGTTTCATAAAGGAAGAAAGTCAATTTCTAGAGAAGTCAATGTATATTTATTTAGACAACATGGTTGGGACATAAATAAATCCAAAATTTCCTTTTGCATCACGTGTTTCTACCACAGAAAACATGAATTCAACCTACCCATGGACTCAACTAACCAAAGACAGAAAATATTTGAAAAAATAATGGTGTGTATTTTCCACAATTAATTTCAATTGTCAACTTGATGGGTTAATTCACATCCCAAGTGTCAGTGAGACACACTTCTGTGTCTGTAAGACCATTTTTTTAGGAGTTTAACTAAAGAGGTAGAACTTACTGGGAAATGTGAGTATCACCATCCTTAGGCCCCTGGACTAAATAAAAGATGAAAAACGAGAAAGCCAACTAGCACTACTATCCTCATCTCTGCTTTCTTGTAAATAGAGTGGCCCAAGTGTTACTTCCAGTTCTATGATCTCCACGTGATAATGAACTGCATTTTTCTGAACTGTGAGCTATCATAAATTTTCATTAAGTTATGTTTTGGTCAGACATTTGGGTCACAACAAGAAAACTGACAAACAAAAATTAATACCGAGATTGTGGCAATTGCTGTTGACTACCTGACCAAGTAAGTTGTTTAAGGCTTCTGGGTTGGTTTACAAAATGGAATTTGGGCCTGTAGGCTAGGGAAGCCTATGGTATTTAAATGAGGAATCCCATAGATTCCTGTTTGAATGCTTGTTTCCTAGTTGGTGGAACAGTTTGAAAGGATTAGGAAGTCTGGCCTTGTTGGAGGAGATGTGTCATCAGAAGTGGGTGGATGATTGAGGTTTCAAAATTCTACACAAGGCCAAGTGCCAATTCATTCTCTCTCTCTCTCTCTGCTCTCTCCCTCTTCCTCCTTCAGTCCCTTCCCCTCTCTGTTTGTTTCTTATTTCCTCTTTCTCTCTCCTTGTACCTCTACCTTCCCCCTCTTGTTTGTGGGTCAGATCAATGCTCTCAGCTATTGCTCTAGCACCAAAACTACCTTATTGCCACCATACTAGCCATTAAGATGATGACTTTGGAATATCCTCTGAAACTGTGAGAATCCCTCAAATAAACTCTTTGTAATTTGCCTTGGGTATGGTGTGTCTTCACATTAATAGAACACTGACTAGGACAAAGGCTTACACACAGGAGCCTAGCATGGCTGTCCTCTGAGAGGCCTAACCAGCAGCTGACTGAGACAGACACAGATACTTACATCCAGCCATTGGATTGAAGTTGGGGACTCCTATGGTTGAATTAGTGGAAGAATTGAAGAAACTGAAGGGGAGAGCAAGCCTGCAGGAAGACCAGCAGTCTCAACTAACCCAGACCCCAGGGCTCTCCCAGACGCAGAGCCACCAACCAGACTGCATACTCCACCTGGTCTCAGACCCCTGACACAAGTACAACAGAGGACTGCCTGGTCTGGCCTCAGTGGGAGAAGGTAGCACCTAATCCTTGAGAGACTTGAGGCCCCAGGGAGTGGGAAAGTCAGGTGATGGTGGGGAGCATCCTCTTAAAAACAGATAGGAGGAATGGGATGAGGAACTGTGGGAGGGGGAACTGGGAGGGGAACAATGGCTGGATTGTAAAATAACAACAACAACAATACCAACAATACCAACAACAATACCAAATAGTAATAATGTTTAATACCAGCACTGTGATTTCTCTGAATCCAAGGCCAACTTGGTTTACCTACAAAGTTCCAGGCTACCAAGGATTATATAATGAGACCCTGCCTCAAAACAAAATTATTCTGTCTATTCTGGAGGGAGTGCAGATGCAGAAGATTGAGACTACAAGTGGAGATAGTGAAGTCCCTGCTTACAAGCACCAACGTGGAATGAGGAATTAGTTGACATCATCCTAGGGGCCATTCTTGTTACATCCTGGCCAAGACTAAGGTTGTATTTGTCCTGAGAATTTGAATAAGGGTAAGTTAAAAACAAAACAAAAGAACAGTAGACTGAGTTGCTTGGTATTATCTAGGTGGTGCTGGTTTTGGAGACATGCATGCAAGATGAAAAGTGAGGGGGTCATAGCAGCTTGCACTATTGTTTCAGAAAACTGGCTTCACAGCCTGATCAGATTCCTTACATGGAACTCTTGCTTGGACTATAAAGGAAGCTGTGGAAATGAGGCCTAATTCTCCAGAATACTGCAGATGTCAAAAACACTGGGCACATTCTAAAGAAGACTTCAGACACCAAGTACAGAGAGAGAAACCACATTTGCCTCAAAGAACTTGAGCTGGAGGCACATGATCCTCCAAGACCATGGGTGCCTAAATAATACCACCAGATTCTGGGCATGGATTTGTCTGCAGAGTTTGACATTAGCCCTGCTGGATTTCTGTCTGGTTTTGATCTGACCTTTCATTGCTGTGACTCAGGCCTCCCTTTTGGTACGGGTCTGTTCACAGTATAGAAACCCGAAACATTTTTAAAATTTACAGGGCTCATAGTTAAAAGATTGACCGACGATTTAAATGAATGCTTGTTTTTATTATGAGATGGACCTAAGTCAATTGGGACTAGAGGTGGAATATCATGGTTTACCGTGTGGTATTTGGATATCACATAGTTAAGTGGTGTGTTTGTGATGGCTAATTTCACCTGTCAACTGGAATATATTAATAAATATCTAGATCAGTAACGAGGTATGCTCTTGTGAGGTTTAATGGAGGAGGAAAGACCCACCATGGCTGTAGGCAGCTTCCAGTGGACCAAGGTTCTGGATTGAGTGATAATGAAAAGAAAGCCAATTGATACTGGAATTCTTTCTGTATTTCCTGGTCAGTGCTTTAGAACAAGCCACTCCTGTCCCCATGCACTCCCTGCTATGATGAACTTCATTCCTCTTAATGAAGAACCAAAAATAAAACCTTTAATTCCTAAGCTGCTTTTTGTCAGGCAGTTGGTCACAGTGACAAGACAAGTGACTTAATATAGTATAACTATTTGCATAGAATTTACATTGTATTACTTATTAAATGTAATCTGGAGATGCCTTAAAGCATGTCAGAGGATGTCAGTAGATCATATATGCAAATGCTCAAATAAAATATCATTTTATTTGAGGGAGTTGAACATCTCAGGACTTTGGCATAAAGGTTTGAAGGAAGCCCTGGTATTGATTCTGAATACATAATGAATAGCCATATTTTAATACATATGCTTGATGTGAAAAGAAAGTATTTGATATAAAAGTGATTTATAAATACAAAGCACATTGGTCTGTAGGGCCAGAAGAAACACCACTATTACTATCATTTATTGTTATTATTATTTTACTATTGTCATGATTAATGATAGAGTCGGTAATGTCATTAAGAAGGAAAAAATGCTTAAGTTAGCCAGACATGGTAGTACATTCCTTCAATCCCTGTACTTGGGAAACAGAAGGAGGCCTATCTCTGTGGATTCTACAGGAGCCTAGACTTGGATCACAATAGCTTCTTTGCTTAGTCACCAGCGTCCCATCTGGGGTGACTAAATGTGTGTTTAATTCTCCCCAGGAAAACTGATATATCAGATAATGGCAAAAACTTAAGAAGATGAAATGCATTAGGTATTTTATTTCTAGTTAATCACCTGCTGATGCTTTATTCTCCATAGAAATATACAGAATCACTATTTACTTAAAGCTGACAGAAAATAATGCTATTATGTATTATTATATTATATATAAAACGTGTATAATATGTTGTAGCACTAATACAAACAAACACATGTTTGTTAATATACGTGCATTTTGTAAATGCTACCTGCTATGCTGGCTAGTTTTACTTCAACTTGACACAGCTAGACTCATTTTGGAAAAAAAAGAAAAAAAACCTCAGCTAAGAAAACACAAACCCTAGACTGGTCCTTGATGTGTTTCCTTCATTGATATTTGACTTGGGAGAGCTCAGCTCACTTTGGGCAGTGCCATCTCTTGGCTGGTGGTCCTGGGCATTATAAAAGAGCTGACTAAAGAATTCATGAGGAGCAAGTCTGTTAGTAGCATTCCTTCATGTTCTCTACATAGGTTTCTGCCTCTAGGTTCCTGTTTCAGGTTTCTGTCCTGACTTCCCTGGGTGATGGACTACAAGATGTAAGACAAAACAAACTCTTTCCTCCCCAAGTTTCTTTTGGCTGTGTCATTTTATGACAGCAATAGAAACCCTAACTAAGATAATTACAATGTAATATAATGTTATAGCATAACAATGCATATTCTGTTCAAGTTATACTACATTTAAACATTAAGTTAAATAGCAGTTAAATTTCTTGTTGAACAATTATATATATTAATTAAAGACCCATGTTTAGTTCCTCAGATAACTACAATTATTTACAATTATGTAAAAATATTTAGCTCACCTTGAAAATGGAAGAATTCTCACAAACTAGTTCACTTGAAGCATATTATAATTCACTATAACCATCAGAAAGCCCAATGAAGGTATCTCAAGTTAGTTCATCCAAATGCCAAGCACAGACAATATGAGCATGAATCTGGCCTCTTCTTAACATGTCTGTAGAAGTGGGAATCTATCTTACAGCTAAAGGCTGGAGCTAAAATTATAACATGAGTGTGCATATTTAATTGGTTTTATTTTTTTCTACAACGCATTGATTTGAGGCATTTTTATTATGCAGTATTTAGAGAGTGAAGTCTGTTCTTTGTTTCAGTGAGAATGCACTATTGTGTCTCTGAATGTGAAGCTGTGTCATTTCCAGGAGTGCTAATGTGCTCTGGGTCATTCTCAGGCCGCTTTTCTCTGATATGACATTAATAAATGGCATGGAAGAGAGAGCAGAGCTAAGAGTTGAGGTGGAAAAAAAATGGCAATGAAAACCAACTTTAATTCCTGTAAGAAATCATAAGCCTACTTGGTGGGGGAACTGCGGCTTTATTTCCCCATGTTTTATCACTCACTCTAAGAGTGAAAATTAATCTGTAGGATCTGCTATGTATGAAATAAGAGACATTCATGATTTGTATCAAACAATACTTTGGCAAATTTGAGGGGACTGGTGGGGATATTAGAGAATTGTGGAACATTATTTTTTTACCTAATTTATTTTATTCAATGAGCTTTGAATGTGTGCAATGTTAAGCCATGTTAAGTATATAACAGAACTCTCTTTGCATTAGTAACTCTGTTCCAAGTTCTTATTTGGGTATAATTAAATTAAACTATCTATCTATGTATCTATGTATTTATGTATCTATCTATGTATCTATGTATGTATCTATCTATCTATCTATCTATCTATCTATCTATCTATCTATCTATCTATCTATCTATCTATCTATCTATCTATCTATCTATCCATTTTATCTGTCTATCTATCTATCTATCTATCTATCTATCTATCTATCTATCTATCTATCTATCTATCCATCATCTGTCCTAGTTTTGAAAGAGCTAAAAGTCAAATAGCTTTCATAGTGCATATTTATTTTCTAAAGAGTTGACCAAACACTTTTAATCAACCTAGATATTTTACTTTGCCTCTATGTAGTTTCTAAAAGCATCTGTGTAAATAACTTTTTAAATATTTATTCATTTATTTTTATGTACATGAGTTATCTATCTTCACACACACACTCAGAAGAGGGAGTCAGATCCCATTACTGATGGTTGTGAGCCACCACATGGATGCTGGAAATTGAACTCATGACCTCTGGAAGAGCAGCTAGTACTCTTAACCATTCAGCCATCTCTCGAGAGCTCTACTACCCTCCCCCTTTTTAACAGACTTAATTCACTTTATTTTTTTGTAAATAAAAACCCTTATGCAGTAGCTACAGCTAGAGTGTGGATTTTCTGAATAGAGCCTCTAGTATACATTTTCACAAGATGGTCAGTGAATTTCTGATAAGATTTGGTGAACACAGTCTCCTGGCAGATCTCAGAGGTCAGATAGCTGAAGGTGTTGGAGATAACATCAAAGGTGGCTTTGGCAAAGTTGCTCAGGGTTGCTTTTGGCAAAGCAGCGCTGGTTGATGTGTAGCACTCATCAACACTGGCCACTATGGCAACAGCTACATGGGTACTAGTGTTTTTGGGAGCAGGCATGAGACAGCAACACAGAGCCACAGCGGCCTGTCACCTTGCAGGCAACAGTGTGGGGTTTGCCAATCTTGTTCCCTCAGTAACCCAGCCTCAGAGGGACAATGGAAAGCTTGGCCAAGATGATGACCCCTTAGATGGCAGTGGCTAGCTCCTTGGAACATTTAACACTAAGACCAACAAGACTATTGTAGTTCCCAATAGCAACAAAGCCTTCAGCCTGGTCTGCTGGCCAGCCAGAGTTGACTTCTTCATTCGCACGATTTTTAGAGTCTTGTCCTTTAGGGATATGATAGGGAAAAAGTAAATAATCTCAGATTCCTTGATGGGTAAGGAGAACATGTAGGTCTCCTCCAAGGACTTGATCTTCATGTCCTTGATCAGGTGTCCCAGCTTGGTGTCTGGGATCCATTTCCTCTCTTTGACTTTATCTTCAGGAGCACTGAAGCCTGGACCATAGCCAACAGCCCCTAAGCCTACAGCAACCAAGTCTTGAATGCCAAAGCCACTGAGGCCTTGGAATCCTGGACCCCTGATCCTTCTGGTGCCCCTCCACCATTCAGTGTTTTCACAAAGAAGAAAACGTTTCTTTCTTTTTTTCTTTTCTTTTCTTTCTCCTCAATCCTGTGATGCTGGAGATTGGTCCAAACACCTCTCCATAGAAGACTAGTGTTGTACCATTGACTCTGTGTAATAGTTTTGATAGAACATAAGCAAAATAAATATGCCCCCGGTGGGCACATGCATGTTAAAGACTGAATTCTAATTACCATTCACCTATTCATGTAATGATCAATAATATCAGATTGGCTTTTTATTGCAGTCATTCTAAATGTGTGTACTCTTTTTGTCATGGCTAATTAGAACAAGTGACAAATCAATTCGTCTGCTTTTTGGAATTATTTCTGTAGCATTTTGCATTTTATAAACACCATCTCTTTGTGTGTAAATATGATCCACCGCTTTTATGTACCTTTTGTTGTTTGACAAATGAGGAAGATCCTTTTTCTTTTCTTTTTTAGTGTAAGGGAAGCTCTACATTATCACTCAATTTAATTTAAGATGAAATTAAACTTGACTTACTGATAGACAACTGATATGGTTTTAAATGATCTCATGTTTAGTTCCTCTTTAGAGTACCTCAAAATACTGTTAAGGCTAAAATATCTGACTCCTAAATAAATAGCAATAAAAAGATACTCAGTGTTGAACCACATAGTAGTATGCTGACAGCACACAGATGCCAGCTAAGTCATGTGATGTCGCTGGTGGATTGTTAAAGAGGGGCCAAATTATGCAAGGGTGTTCAGGAACGGACAGGATTAGCCACACACTTGGGACTAGAAGCAGTGGGGAGTTGGTACTTGGGGTCTGGGGTTCTGAAGCTACTCGAAGAATTGTTTTAAAGCTGGAAAGCATCAATAGGTCTGCAGGTTATAGCGATCTGAGAGGCTCACAGGAATAAATGCTCTCTCCTCTAGTCTCTGCATTCCCATGTCTGACAGTGCCTTTATTACATCTCATCTAGACACAAAGGTTTGCTTCCTATGGTGTAGACCAAACCAGGGAAGGGACAGAGGAAAACAATATAAGAATATGGAATGCTTATTTCTGCTATAATATAGACTTACTGGTTTAAAACTATACTAATTTACCATTTCACACATGTGCAGATTAAAAAGTCTAATCTGAAGAAAATCAATCAATCAATCAAACAAACAAACAAAAAACCCCAAAAACAGAAGCATAGAATAACTTCTGGAAGCTCAAGATGGTGAACTCATTGCTTTGTCTTTTCCAAACCCTAGTGCATGGTCCTTGCCTGCTGACCCTGGTCTCACTCACAGGGCTGAAAACTGTGCTCCAGTCATCACCTGCCTGGTTCCCACTGTGGCCTTCCTGTTCCCTCCTGTAAGGACCTTTGTGATGACACGTGTCCCACCTGGATAATCCCAGATAATCTCTTCATTTTAACATGCTTAATTTAATCCTACATACAGCAGTGTTTGGTGGCACATTCACAGGCTCTGGGGATTAGCTTATAGATACCTCTCAGGGAGCCACATTTCTCTCTACACAGAGCAGAAGGCTCTAACTGTTGCTCTGAAAGATGTTACTATCTGATAGACATTAAAGCTAGAGGGTGTTTTACACGTTGTACAGTGAAAAAGAGCAGCTTTTAATCTCTCTCTCTCTCTCTCTCTCTCTCTCTCTCTCTCTCTCTCTCTCTCTCTCTCTCTCTCTCTCTCCCTCCCTCCCTCCCTCTCTCTCTCTTTCTCTCTCTTCTCTCTGTCCCCCCTTCTGTCCATCTGTCTAGTTTTCTTTCTTTTTTCCTGTCTTTCTGCTGTCTGCCCATCTTCCTTCCTTCCTTGCTTTCTTCATTTCTTTCTTACTTTTTTTGAGACTATCTCACTAGATAACAAAGGCTGACTTTGAACTCATAGATACTCCTGGTTCATCTTCCCAAGAGTTGGAAATTATAGGTGTGTATCACCATGCTTGACAGGAATTGATTTTTGAGAATTGCTTTCTTTTCAATGAATGCAATAAAAATTTAAACTGATATCCTGGTTAATTTTTATATATTATAAAATGTTATTGTATATGCATGTATCATGTGTTTATGTTATACATAACCAAACTAAAATCATTTTGATTAATTTGTTTTACTTCTTTTTTATTGAGACCATTTTACTAGGTAACAGTGATATATAAATATGCCTTTATATTTTCAATATCTTCTAAATTTTCTACCCCTCGAGTTATAGTCTTTTAAACTCCACAGCAAAAAATCCTGCAACATTTTCCATAGACAAGCTCACTTAGAAGAGACAATTTCGAAAATTTGCTGTGCTATTTTGATTTTCCTTAGGATTTTCAGATTTCCTTTCAAAACAAGGAAGTTCATGTTGCTCATATTTTAAAAATAATGAAAGAGAAAGGTAAGATTAGGTTATTTGCCTCTGGTTGTGTAACTGATAAGTGCATATGTCAGATATCATTTTCTTGTTCGCTTGTCTAAATCCTTGGGATTGTGGCTGGTTTCTATCAATGGGACATATCAACAAGACTCTCTAAAGGAATGGGAAGGAGTGGAGGTATTTTTTTCTTGCCCAAGGGCCACCCTCATTCCTTTCTTGTCTTTTTTTTTTTGAATACCAAATCCATTTTTTTTTCAAAAAAAAATTTAATCTTTTTCTTACAGTCCAGTCGTTATCCCTCTCCCGGTCCGTTCTCTGACAATTCCTCATCGCATTCCTTTCTTGTCTTGCTCATTTCTCTGGATCTGTAGTCGGTGCTGGCTTCCCTCTACTCTCATCTGATTGTGGTAACAATCTCTCAAACCCTGTAAGAGCAATGCTATTTCTTCTTTAAAATTTATTTTCTCTAATCCCTGAAAGCTCTTTCTCTTTCTTCCATTTGAAGTTATAGATCAGTAAATAACTGTTGTTGGTGTTGGTAACCTGCCTTTAATCCCATGGCATGGAGGGCAGATTGCTGATTGAGATGAACATAATTAGCTCCAGGCAGCTAGAGTTACACAATGAGACCCTGTAAACAAGCAAGCAAATAATGTCAAAGACAGAAGAAGAAGAAGAAGAAGAAGAAGAAGAAGAAGAAGAAGAAGAAGAAGAAGAAGAAGAAGAAGAGGAGGAGGAGGAGGAGGAGGAGGAGGAGGAGGAGGAGGAGGACATCAGGTCTCCCGGACCTGGCACTACAGGCACTTGAGAGCTGTCCAGTGAGGGTGCTGAGAACTGTAGGGGAGCAAGTGCTTTTAACCACAGACTGACCCTTCTAGCCCTACCTGTACTACCCTCACTTGCTTTAATCTCCCATCTCAGAAAATGATCTTTTCATTAAATTATTTACAGTTGAATTGCTCGGAAGGTGCGACTTTCCTCACTTTTGGGAAGCTAGCTACAATATGATTCTAAAGATATTTAACAATAGAACCTGGTTTTTCACCATATTTCTTTAGTAAAAAATATAGTCTTCAAGCAAATAAATTTACAATTTGAAATAAATTAGTTGCCTGTTGTCAATGACTTTTATATTTGCTTTTAGTTGTTGATCACTGAATTAAGTAAATATTATAATTTCAAATATGTATACAGTATACTATAGATTTTGTATAATGAGTAAATTCTGTAATAAAGTTAATTACTAAACTAATATTTTGCCTGGCTATTATTCAACTACTGGTGAGCTTTGTTCATAGCATCTACCCTGTAGGGCTTTGATGTCATGCTTTGCAGTGAGTTTGAATTTGATTCACTAACACAGGAAAAACATTGGGCCTCAGAGAAGTGAAGTCATATGTACCACAATGTACAATATATATTTCTTCTTTTCAGGATTTCTTTTCACCATTTCCAAAGTGTTGCTGATGCCTGTTTCCTTGGCAACAAGGTGATGTGAGAACTGAAACGAAAGAGTGCACGTGAGGTGTATACACAAAGCGATTGCAAGTTTGTAAAGGAAATATCAGAGCAGCCTTATCTTCTTTTGTGCACATAGATGTTAATGCTAATGTAGGAACATCACACTGAAGGTGGTTTCCATGGTGCCAAGTGAGCAAATGGGTAGGTGCACATGGCACTCAGAACTGGTCTGTTGTAATTCTGTCTCTGTATCTTACTACTGTTCCCTTATTTTCCTTCAGTCATTTTTTTTTAAAAATTAAAAACAATATTGCGTGTGTGTGTGTGTGTGTGTGTGTGTGTGTGTGTGTATGAGTGTGTACATATAACATTGCATACAGGCTGGAAGACAACTTTTGGAAGTCCATTCTTTTCTTCCACTGTGGATTCTGGGAATCAGACTTAGGCTGTCGGGTTTCTGTGGCATGCATTTATTCAGCCACCTCTCTCCAACCCGTGCCACAGCTATCATGTGTCACACACGCTCACCATCTAGTGTAGAGTATGAAAACTAAGCAAGCGCATTTGGAATATACAGGTAAGCATAGCATCAGAGTCTCTAGTGGTCTTTGATGGTGGCAAGAGCACATAATTCAAAATGTATTATGGCAACCAGGAATTGTGATGCATAACTATCATCCCAGGACCTGGGGAGCTGAGATTAAAGTATAACATATTAGAGGCCAGCCTAGGATACATACTGAGACTCTGTCTCAAACCAAAATGAGTCATGAGGACATAATGCTCAGTTAGTTCTTAAATCTGAGGCAGTCACCAGAGACCATGTATATTAAATGATCTGTAAGCCTTTGAATAGCACTCCCACTCAAAAAGATGTGACTGTTATCCACAAAAATATAGGAAAAGGGGAAATCATTTGGAATGTAAATAAAAAAAATATAGAAAATGAAAAAAATAGATAGCAATGCTTCTTCCTGAAGGAGAAGCTATCAAGTAAGATACATTGCTAAATGACCATTTGGTTTGGTAAGGGACAGTTCCTTTAAGTTGCTCAGCTTTGGTCTTTGTGCCCAGGAGGTTGGAATTCAGCAGCAGCAGCAGTAACCCTTTCAACCTTTGCGAGTTGGAACCCACATTGTTTATCATATTAGCTACCACCCCTGCCATACTGACTCCCCAGTTTGTGCTCTCTTGGCCCAATGTTATGTTAATTGGTAGTCAATGTTGACTTTTAAGCTGGACAAAATATTCTATCCATCAGGTGTGTGCTGTCTATCCCATAGTGGGAACTGTCTATGTCAATATTTGCCTAACAGGATTGGGCCTAGTGAGAGAATGACTACTGTCATAATAAGGCCTCAGTGGAGATCATGTAAGACATTTTCAAGAAATTATTTTAAAATGAGTGAAACAACAACAACAACAACAACAAAAGAAATCAAAATGAAAACACATATTCTACTCATGTGAGTGAACCATTTCTGTAAAAAAGGAGAATAACTCATAATTCAGCTCAGTGGTAGAGAGACCTCCTGTCACAAGGAAGATTGTGTGAATCTGACCTCCAGCATGCCCAAAACAGGAACAAAATACAAGCAATACAAGCAAAAGTTTATTTATAAAACATCTTACCCTGGCTGGTGTAGGAAGAAAGAGAAGTACCATGAAAATTGAGAGTCAGAATAAACATCAAAAGTATATCTTATCACTATCAGCAAATATTTAAGTTTAATCCAGTTTTATATATTTTTTTAAATATCTATATTTTAAAAGACTGTCCACATGACAGTATGCAAAACTCATTTGGAAGATCAAGTGTCTTGCACCTCTGTTGCTTGCCTAAAAGTGAGACATTTGGGCTACTTTAAACTCTCCCAACGGAAGATTTACTGACGTTTCTGTTCAAATAGCTAACGGTTATCTGGGAGTTTTGAAAATTTTTCATTTGCTCAAGATTGGCCAAGGTCTATGCTTATAATCAACATTAGCCCCTTAGGAATGATGATTTCCTGTGTTTTGCTGTTAATTATGTATTATTGTGCACATGTAAACTTTAAAGGCAATAGATATGAATACATTTGCATGTTCTTAGGTTTAGCCTACAAATTTAGATACTATCACTCATCATTTAATCCTTCGTTGTCTGATTCATTCTTGTTTTTTTTTTAAAGTGAGCATTAATTAGTTTAGAAAATATTCATGTTGTAAGGAAATGAATCTCTAAACTTAAATATCTTTTTGGTTGACATTACTTAACTTTATGTAAAATGATACTGCATTTTCTCACCCTTAAGAGGCTGATGTAATACTTTCCAATTTGCTGTGTGCTTCTTTTTCATTGTAAAAGTTATGGTTTCACAGAGAATTATTACAGAAGGCACGTTAATTATTTATACACATATATTATTTTATTTCCTCTACTTTTTAAAACCTCTGCACATGGGTCTCTTTAAAAAACCCTTAGTTTGACAGTTGGCAACTAGTCAACACTGAACCTACTTCCTGTAAAAGGACATTATTTTGCATGTCCTCGGAGACTGGATAATTAATGTGTAATGCTTTACTCAAAACTGTAATTAAGTTTAAATTAAAATTCTTTGGGTTTTTAACAGAGAAGGAAGTATTTTGGTGCCCCTTTCACTTAAATGTAATATTTGCCAGCCTGTCTGGGCCAAACCACCTCCATTTATAGATTCTTATATTGTTGTTTTAATGTTGGCATTTGGTCTGGGAACTGTAAGAAAACTGTTATGTTCCTCTTACCTTCCATTACTGATCTTTCGCTTCAGTTTTTGCTAACAATGATATCAAACAAACCAACCACCTGCTGTCGTTCACTATTTGTCACTGTTATTATCACGGCTAGAAAGGTACTACTTAATCTTTCCTAGAGGCTTCAGTTATAAGCATTATGAAGTAAGAAACAGCTCCAGGAGACTTTGTTCATATTTACCAAGGACTTAAGTTGATTTGCAGACACTGCTCCTCAATTACCCTGACTTCCTACTCTGTGACGTCCTGCTCATGGTCACAAAGATTCCTACAAGTTCACCCATGTTCATCTTTCAAAGAATCAAAGGTACTCATTTCTTTGTTTCCATCTTAAGAATACCCTGCACCTCCATTGTTGAATGTTACAGTTGATGGAACTTATTGTCATTTTATTCTCAATGTTTCTTCTTAAGTTGTAAGTTGTAATTCATGCACTATTATTCTTACCCAGGAACTTATTTGTTGCATCAGAACTTGCTTTGTACACCAGGCTAGCTTCACACTTTCGATGATTTATTCGTAGTTGATAATTTGTAATATCTGAACAACAGACCAAGTCGTAAAGGCAGAAAGTCTTAGACATAAACCACTCTCTAATGTGAACTAGTGTGTTCAATAATACCTTAAGGTAGATGACTTGTTAGCCATGAGCTGGATTTATGGTTTAAACCATAAATTTCTGGAATAAACAGGGCAACCAACTCAATTAAAAATCTAGTCATGGTCTGGTGAGATGGCACAGCTGGTAAATGGACTTGCTGCCAAATCTGATGACTTGAGTTTAACCACTGGAATCCATACAATAGAACTAACTCCCAAAAGCTGTCCACTGACCTTTGTGTGGGTGCCAGGACTTGTGTACAAGTGTGTACCTGCACACCTGCATGCATGCACACACACAAAATGAGTGAGGGAAAGAATGAAGGAGTAAATCAAAATGCAAAACAAACAAACAATAACAAAAACACCCACCAAAGTTCTAGTCACGATCAGGTTTGCCATCAGCAGTGAAGTTTAAAAACAAAAAGAAAACATTTTTTTTTTAATTTTCCTATATGTCTTTCAAATTACACTATGGCCAAATATCCAAGTGAAAATTCGTGCAAATCCCTGATTTAGTGCAGTTTATGCCAAAATGGAGAGAGAAAATGAACAGATCAAGATAAATGGTGATACATTTAATGCACAAAGGTACTGTTCTTCAGGTCCATATTTATAAAATTTATGTGAAACTAGATGTACTTCAATAACATCATCAAGAAGAGATCATTTCATGTCAAATGTATATCAACAAATCAATTTAAGGGGAAAATGTAATATGAAATATTAGTAAATAGCTTGTAAGAGAGTATTTTGTATTTTCAGTAGTTATCATGTTTGTGCTCCTCCACAAAGGAGGAGAGAATACATGTGTGGTTAGTTACAAACAAAGCAGTTGATGTAGTGAGTATCTCAAACTTCTCAATTTGAGATTTGGACCTAGTACAGTTAATTAAATACTAAAGAACCTCAATGCTTTTGTGAAGTAATTGAGTATTTGTAATGCATCACTGTTTTTCTAGCATGAGAACCTTTGATTTATTTTATTTTTTTTTATTGAATATAATCTTCATTTACATTTCAAATGTTAAAACCTTTCCCGGTTTCCCTCCTCCCCGAAAACCCCCAACTTCTCCTCCTACCCCCTGCCTCCAAGTATATGCCCCTCCACCCGACCCATTCCCCCCTCCCCTCCTCAATTTCCCTTTGTTGGGGCATCTATTGAGCCTTCACAGGACCGAGGACCTCCCATTGATGCCCGACAAGGCAATCCTCTGCTACAAATGCAGCTGGAGCCATGTGCACCCCTTAGTTGATGACTTAGTCCCTGCAAGTTCTGGGGGGAGGTTGGTTGGTTGATATTGTTGTTCCTCCTATGAGGTTGCAGACCCCTTCATTTCCTTTAGTTCTTTCTCTAACTCCTCCATTGTGGACCCTGTACTCAGTCCAATGGTTGGCTGCTAGCATCTGCCTCTGTATTTGTAAGGTTCTGGCAGGGCCTCTCAGGAGGCAGCCATATCAGGCTCCTTTCAACAAGCATTTCTTGGTATCCACAATAGTGCTGCGGTTTGGTGACTGTTTATAGGTTGAATCCCCAGGTAGGACAGTCTCTGGATGGCCTTTTCCTTCTGTCTCTGCTCTATATTTTATCTCCATGATAGCTCCTGTGAGTATTTTGTTCACCTTTCAGCATCTTGTGTGATAGGGAACTTTGCATTTACCTCAGAATAGTACAAAGAGAAGTTTCTCTGATTTAACCTGAGAGTTGCCTTTGTATGTGAACATCTATATATACATAATGTTTTTTGATGATATGTCAACTCAGCTAAGTCAGCAGTATTAGGTTCACTCCTAGGACCCAAGTTTTCTTCAGTTATGAGTTTGGAATAGGTTTACAGTACTGGACATGGATTCTCTCTTATAAAACAAGCCTCAAATGGAAGCAGAGAGTAGAGGTTCACTCCCCATAACTGTCATGGAATTATTGCAAGAATAGACTCATTTTATTGACAGGTAGGTATTGAAATTCACAGAGTCTACATCTTGATAAAACTGGGATGGTTTTAGACTCTTCTTCTCCATAGTCTATATAATACCACCCAGCACTATGAAAGCTATCTAGCAGTAAGGTGTGTGGTGTCTTATCAACTGAGCAAGACAATCTGGGTATAGCAAAATTCTGTACTGCTTTAGTATTTTCTGGAATGTCAGTCACCAACAACTCCTATGGAGATATTCCATACCTGGCATTGGAGATATTCCATACCTGGCATCAAGGATTTCGTTTAGTGAGTCATTACTTCTAGAAATAGCATTGGATAGCTTCATTGGACATCTGCCTTCAAAGTCTCTTTTATGTCTTTTGCTAAGGTTGCCAGATAATAGACATATTAGTGCATGATTCTATTTTAGTTTACTAGTGCTCCCCTCTCCCACAATAGTAACTTCTGAGTGGCTTTCTTATGCCCTTGTCTTACTCATTAAGCCCAATTCTCCTACCTCTACCTGCTCCCTGTTTGAACCTTTCTACTACCAATATTCCTCTACCCTCATTTTACCTATGAACTACCATTCGTCATTGCTCAAGACAAACTCTTAGTCTATTGTTCCCTTCTAGTTTCCCAGCTTCTGGAAATGGTCGGAATTAAACACACAATACTAAAGAGTTGAGATTAGCATCCACATATAAGGAAAACATAAGACATGATTTCTGGGCCTAGGTTATCTTGCTCAGTATAATCTTCCAAGTATGATTGATTTATCTGCTAATCTCATAATTTCAATTTTCTTTAGAACTAATACAATCCCACTATGTACATGTATGTCTTAGTTAGAGTTTTACTGCTGTGAATAGATATCATGGAAATGCAAGTCTTCTAAAGGACAACATTTAATTGGAGAGGCTTACAGGTTCAGAGGTTCAGTCCATTATCATCAAGGTAGGAGCATGGCAGTGTCCAGGCAGGCATTGTGTGGGCAGAAGCTGAGAGTTCTATATCTTCATCTGAAGAATGCCGGCAGAATACTGGCTTCCAGGGAGCTAGGATGAGGGTCTTAAAGCCCACACCCACAGTGACACACATGCTTTGTATATAGGTGTTGGGATGTTGTTTTTTATTTTTCTTCATAAATATCTTTTCTGATGAATTTGTTTTAGTGTACCACGTTTTCTTTCTTCCATAATATTTTTCTTTAATCTCTGATATGCTAACTTCAATTTTCTTAAAGATATTAAGCATTTTATTTATTTTTTAATTACTCACTGTCCGGCCCATTTTATTCATCTACATTTCAAATGATATCCTCCTTCAGGGGTTTCCCCTTCCCAAATCTCCTGTCTCATCTCCCCTTCCCCCCTCCCCTTTGACTCTATGAGGGTGCACTTTCACCTACTCACCCACTCCTGCCTCACCACTCTAGTATCCCCCTACTCTAGGGCACCAAACCTCCACAGGACCAAGGGCTTTCCGTCCTATTGATGCCAAATAAGGCCCTCCTCTGCTACATATGTATCTGAAGCCATGGATCCCTCCATGAGTACTCTTTGGTTGGTGGTTTAGTCCCTGGGATCTCTGGGTGGTCTGGTTAGTTGATATTGTTCTTCCTATGGGGTTGCAATCCCCTTCAGTTCCTTCAATCCTTCCCCTAGCATTTCCATTGGGGTTCCAGACTCAGTCTGATGGTTGGCTGTGCGTATCTGCATCTGTATTAGTCAGGTGCTAGCAGAACCTCTCAAAGAACAGCCATGTCAAGCAAGTGCTTCTTGGCATCAGAAATAGTGTCAGGGTTTGGTGTCTGCAGATGGGATCAATCCCTGGGTGGTCTCTGGATGACCTATTCTTCAGTCTCTGTTCCATTTTTTTGTCCCCATCTTTCTTTTGGACAGGAACAATCCTGGGTTAAATATTTTGAGATGGGTGGGTGGCTCCATCCCTCAAATAGGAGATCATGCCTATCTACTGGAGGTGATCTTTACAGGTTCTATCTCCACTTTGTTGAGTATTTTGGTTAATGTCATTCCTGCTGGGTCCTGGAAACCTCTTGCTTCCATGGCATCTGGGACTTCCTAATGGCTACCCTCAGTTTCCCATCCCCCACTGCTACACAACTCTGTTCAATTTCCTGACCCTCTATACCCCCCCCCACCAAGTCTGCTCCCATACTTGGTCCTGCCTTCTTTTCCCCTCTCTGCCTCCTATTTCCCTCCCAGGTCCCTCCCTCCCTCTACCTCCTGTGAGTATTTTGTTCCCCCTTCTGTGTAGGATCGAAGCATTCACACTTTGTTCTTCCTTCTTCTTAAACTCTATATGGTTTATGCGTTGTATCTTGGGTATTCTGAGCTTATAGACTAATATCCACTTCTCAGGGGGTATGTACCATGTAGATATTAAGAATTTTATTCTTGTTCATTTCTTATCAGTATAGTATCTATAGTTTCTGTGGGATCATTTCTGTCATTGGTATATTTCTTGACTATAATTTGCTTAAAATTTCCCTGTGAATTCATGTTGTTTAAGGCCTTCCCTGCAGGAATTCCTTTTAAGGTTTAATTACCCTCTTACAAGCCCTCAAAGCACTTGCATGTTCTTGCGGGAACTCTGTTGACATGCAATTACGATTTCCTCAATTTGGGTTTAGACTTTTCAGGATAACTTGTTGGTAAGAATTTTCTGGTACTACTTCATGAGTTTTGTCTAATTTAAGCCTAAATCAAATGGTCAAAGGTTTCCTTCATCTCCCTCAGTGAGACTTTTTTTTGGGGGGTGGGGAGGGAATCCTGTGTTTATGCAGAATGGACTGATACCTCTATTTTCTTTAAACCTTTTTCATTATTAAGAATTCAATACATAAACAATGAAATATGATCATATATGTTTCTGATTTTTCCCCTCAAACTCCTCCCATGCACTTTTTTACATGTCTCCTTCCCAACTCTATGTTTTATTTATTTTAAATAACACACTAAATGCAGTAAGTACCTGTATGATCATGGGTGTGGTCGTCCACTGGAACATGAGAGCTATTGGTGAAGGAGACCCCCGAGGTCCATAACGCAGCAGAGACTATTGTCATTGCTCTTGATTATTCACCATGAGTATGCAGTAAGTCTCAATTCCAGAAGGAACCATTCCTTTTTGCTGACCAACATAGATGAAATCAATTGTAAGCCAACCATGGAAATTCCTTCCCTCTGCATCACTTTTACAATACTAGAAGATGTTCTGTAGGCTGCTGGGAAGCAAGGAAATTAATGGTCTTACCCTGTATTAGTGTCTCTTTTCATTCTCAGATCCTGACTTTCTCTGTTGATTGCTTTGGTCCCCATTAATGAATGTTCTGGTGTACAGAATTACTCTTTTGACTTTGAGCATTCTCATTGTTCTGATTTTGGTAGAAATTCCTTCTTATCCCTACCATATATATAAAAAACATGGTTTGCCCAGAACTTTAAAAGATTTATACTTATCTACTTTGTGCTGAAAATGAGAAGAATTACCTGCAATCCCATTACTTGGGAAAGGAGAGAGAAGCAGGAGAATCATAAATTCCCATCTACACAGAGAATTTGAGGATAACTTCAATTACTTGAAATCCGAGAGAGAGAGAGAGAGAGAGAGAGAGAGAGAGAGAGAATATGAACTTGAGGCAAATATTTTGCATTATTACATAGCTAGTTTTATTGGTTCAAAACCAAATTATTTAACACAAGTGTGATAGTCAAGGTAGACTTCTATACTCTATCAGAGGCAATTTCCAAAGGTACATTTAACTAGACAATTGATACTATATTTAAAAAAATCTTTGACTGGTGATTATAAATATTATATTGTTTAAAAACTATCTCCTTTATATTACATTAACTTAAGCCATGTTGGATGATATCTGCTACTAAAATCCTAAAATTTCAAGTCAATGTCCTATCATTTTATAAAATGTATTTTCTTTATATTTTACTATTACACTGCAAATTTCTAAATTTTCTAGGTAAAATAAACCTTTGTCCTTTCAGCCTTTTGTAAGAGAAAGAAACATAGGGAACATTAATGAAATCATAAAACTGACAGTTTATACATGCATGTTGCAATAGTAAATATTCCTGGTTACTTCTGAACAGAAAATATCTTTGAAACTTAATGTCATATTCAAACCTTTGTTTTCTGGAAGACACAAGTATTCTGAATACATCTGTAAGGGATTTAAATGTATAACTAGGTCTTACCAGATTGGCCATGTAATCTGTAATTGCTGGAAAACATTGATTTAACATCTAATCTAAAAGATATTCCTCTAGATTTCACTACTTCAGCCAGAATTTCACGCATTTTGCTGTGTTCAAAAAATTAGCAAGATATGCATGTATTCAGGTGAGTGACCTTTCCACAGGCTTTTCTACTTATTTTTAAACTCCTTCTGAAAACAAAACAAAACAAACAAATGAATAAAACAATACAAAGTGATATCATACCATTAGAAACTTTATAATTTTACTGGTGTCTGCATTCTAAGGATATTCACTCCTCTTTTGATTATTAAAAGTCTCATTTATGTTTACTTATTCCTATTAAATATGCATGAAAAGAAAGATTCCATTTAAGGGCCTAAGATGATTGAATTTTGGCTTTTCCATTATTATTCAGTATTTATCATATGCTTTTTGTGATTCTTATAGAGAGTTTACATGCTATTCAAGTTGGGTAACACTATATAATCAATTTCACAATATGCCTCATTTTCGTCTAAGTATTAGACTTGAAATTCTATACTTAAGATGTGCCATGGCTTATGGCATAAAACAAAATCTCTAGAGTAAAGGCATTTCAGTGGTATAAGATTATATTTCATTTTATAATGTCAGAAGATACACAGAAAATATTCATAATGGTTAAGAAGTCTGACCTTTAAATTAGTCACATCAAATTCCAGGCATGAACATTAAAATTAACTCATGACCAATCTATTCCTGAAAGGGAAAAAAGGGGGGAGGGTCAGCATGTTCATATTACAAAGGCTGTTACATTAGAAAGATCTTTAAAGAATGGGCTAGTTATGTGGAAAACAAAATAAAGAATTTTAAGGCTTTGAGTTAAGGATGAAGAAAATGATGTGTTGACTCCCAAATTCTTGAACATGGACATTATCCTCATGTTCTTCACACTGCTTCTCTAGTGGAAGTGACTTCAGACTTGATTCTATTGTAATCTTGCTCCTGGATTTCCTTGTTATCAGAGTATTTAAAACTTGGTAGGCTGATGTTAGTGCTTAATACATGGCTAAAGTGAAGTTAATATGTGTACTAGAGAGTTAACCTTGGCCAGATGGACAGATCTTTACTCCTTACCTTAAAACATTTCCAGATCTCTCCACTTTCTGTTGGCCACAGTTTATGCCTGACAGTGTAGATAAAATGACTAAGACAGACATGTTCTTAGCCATGAAGCCTCAGGGCTTTGCTTTGTTACCCATATCTCTTCTTTTCCTTTCCTTTCCTTTCTTTTCTTTTTTCTTTTTGTTTTTTAATTTTGTTCATTTTGTTCATTTACAGACAGTTAAGTTACATTTCTCAAACAGAATTTGTCTTTTTTGTTTCTTCCTTTGCTTCTTGCCACCTTCTCTTTCTTTGCAAGGTATACTTTCTTCTCACATCTAACCCTAAACCTCGCAGAATCTTTTGGTCCACTCTCCCTGCTTTCTATCTGGATTCACAGTCTATACCTTTCCATATCTGTGGAGGCTATCATGTGAATTCCATCCTTACGTTTTTTATAAGGTAAATAACTTCATTGAGTTCTGTATGTCAGACCAACTGTACATCTTTGAAATGATGCCAACTTGGTCTTGATGTGATCTTTGCACTTATCCATGTATGCTGAGAACTTCTGTAGTCTCATGTGTGACCCTGTACTTAAGCCAATGTTCTAGCAAGAGTGGCAGAACTTATGAGCTCTCTGGATCACTGTGAGAGGGCAATTGGCATGTACTTTGCTTTAGGTCTGGGTTTCTTCCTACTCACGCACTATCTCAGGCTTCTTTGTTCAGTGTTTATGAGCACGTAGTTTAGAAACCCCCTTACCTATCACGCAGTTGTGTCAATTGTGTCTGGAGCACTGTATTGAAGACTTGAGAAAGGTTTTATTATGACTTGGGGTCTATGAAGAAAGACAAAGATTACCTATGTTAAGTTACAGGAAACAACATGAACAAACTTATATGTTTAAATATATAAATTACTACAATGTTACTTGAAAGCTCTAGTTTTGTTCCTTTGTTTTATATTGTTTTTGTCTAAGACACTATCAGATTTTAATAAGTTAGTATAGTACTATCTACATATTACAAAAAGTAGATTGATCAGTTTGATCAATTAATGAGATTGATCTATCTGATTATTGGCATGGCCTGTCAATTACTTATTTCTGAGCTTGAACTGTGTGAAGCTTCCTCTGATAATACCTGTGGCATAAATGTTTCCCCCCAAGAGAAACTGTCCTCTTTATGATCAAATGATACAATTCACCGAGTGAGTGGTAAATAAATACAATCAAAATTTCTGATATCAAGTTCTTTGACAAATCCAGATTAGTTAAATGTTAGATAAATTGTTAAAATTCTGATAAACTGATAAATTTGGTCTGATCAAAATGATGAATTGTATACACATACTATGTTGCTTTACTAGTTCAATGACTATGTTGTGCGTAAAGTATGTCTTACTTAGAATTTCATTTGCTGTGATAAACACCATGATCAAAAGCAACTTGGGCAAGAAAGAGATTATCCAAGATTACAACTCCCAGGTTACATAGTCTATTATGGAAGGAAGTCAGGACAGGAATTCAAAGCAGGAACCTGGATGCAAGAACAGATGCAGAGAGGGCTGGAGAGATGGCTCAGCGGCTAAGAGCACTGACTGCTCTTCTGAAGGTCCTGAGTTCAAACCCCAGCAACCACATGGTGGCTCACAATCATCCATAACAAGATCTGACACCCTCTTCTGGTCTGTCTGAAGACAGCTACAGTGTACTTACATATAATAATAAATAAATCTTAAAAAAAAAAGAACAGATGCAAAGGTCACAGTGCTGTTTACTGTCTCGCTCCTCATGACTTGCCAACTCTGTTCTCTTATAATACCCAGGACCAAGTGCCCAGGGTTGGTACTGCCCAGATTGAGCTGAGCAGCGCACACCAATCATTAATCAAGAAAATTTACTGCTGGTTTTCTTATAGGCAAATTTTATTGAGGCTTCCTCTCAATTGAAAGTCCTTCTCAAATAACTCACTTTGTGTCAAACGGACATAAAACTGACCATCACAATCTATAAATAAGATGATAAACTCATAATATATAAAAGACATGCTGAACACTTACAGCATGTATCAGAAATTATTCTAAAGGAGTCAGTCTATCTGAGAGTATGGATTTTAACCTCACATTTCATTCTCTTCATTTGTAAACTGAAAGATGAAAATACATTGAGTGACAGGATACACTGGTTTTGGAACTTGCGTATGTCTTGAATAATAAATCTGAAAATGGAAAAACTGTTCTGTATTATTGTAGAGAGGGAGTACCATTGTCATGTAAACAAAAGGACCCCAACAGTAATTTAACCCAAGTTACATACTTGACAGCTTACTCCCTTGCCAGACTTCCCTATTCTTTCAGTATAAAAATAAGTAATGGATTTTTACCTAATTTGCTTTTCCAAGTAGGACATCTATTTAATATAGTTGCACATTACAAATAGATATATTTTATTACATATGAAAAATTTAATGTGATTTTCTGTAGGGATTATGAATTAAGTACTAAATAAAGCAATTAATGTATGATAATATAGTTTTAGATTATAGTTTGGTTGGTGTGCAAATATGTTACCCAGCCTATATTTATGTTTTTTGTGATTCAAATGAACAATTTGTATACAAGTACCATGTTTTTGTGCCAAGAGAATTCATTTTACTCCCTTGAATAAAATCTTTTTATATTTGTCATAATGCAGTCAAAATTCTTTGGAAATAATACAATGAAATATTTTAATAATCAGCTGTGGAACTGATAAATATTCTTTTGTTAAAGAGCAGAAAAGAAAGTTTCAGGTGGAAGCACCCGGGATGAATATTATGTATAAGAGAGAAATTATCTCTTTAGAAGGACAGGATTCCTTTAAAATATCTTTACAAACCAAAGAATTAATAACTGTATTTCCTCTGACTATTCAGTGCTCTGTTTAGGAAACTAATAAAGAAGAAAACTTCTCCTGGAACTGTTAATGTAGTGGAAATTCATTAATCATGTTGAATTTATAACTAGTTTATAGCAATTAACTATTTTCTATAGTTTATTTGTATCTAGTATTAGAAATAAAAATGGAATATACCATATCTTTATGGGCTGAGGAAATCATCTAGAACAATGAGCTTATTTACTTATGATTCTTTCCATAAAAATGTTTTTTAACTTTTATTTTATGTGAAGGGGTAATCTGCTTACATGTGTCTCTACATGCCATATGCATGTTGGATCCCCTGAGATTTGAGTTCCAGACAATTAATTGTAAGCTGTCATGTGGACTCTGGGAAGTGAACCCAGGTCTTCTGGAAGAATAACCAGTGCTCTTAATCCCTGAGCCATTTCTCCAGTCCTTTTTATGACTCTTAAAAGATGACATTATGCAAATCATAACACCTATTTTACTTACCTCTAGCTTTATTTAAATGTTCCCAGAGCTAGTATCTCACAACTGAAAGTAGCAACTGTATTCAGTTATGTCACTGTTGAAGAGTGTCATAGCGTTTACAACTGCTTATTTTAATCCATTATATTTTCTTAGCTGATTAATAAAAACTCACAGATTAAAAGAATTACAAGGTGGTAAAGCAAAGAAATATGAATTGACAGCAGAAGATCCGATGTGAAAATCTATAAGCAAAACTCAAGATGTTCAATAAACATCTGTGACAGACACAGCTTATTATTATTACATAGTCTTTATTGTACTTTTATTTCTACTGTGATGATGAACATAATGACCAAAATCAACTTGGGAGGAAAGAGTTTATTTGACTTACATGTCCTGATTACAACCCATCACTGAGGACAGCCAAGGCAGGAACTTAAGAAGGGCAAGAACATGAAGGCAGGAGCTGATATAGAGGTCATGGAGGAACACTATTTACTGTTTTGGTCCCCCTGGCTTTCTTAGCTTTCTTTATTATGCATCCCATATTATGCTGAGGGGCAGAGGGGCAACGCCACCTACACTGGGCTAGGGCATCTTACATCAATCAGTAATCAGTGCTTCCACAGGCTTTCCAACAGGCTGTGATGGAGGCACTTGTCTTCCCAGGTAACAGGAGCTTGTCTCAAATTGGCAAAACAACAGTAGCAAATATTTGAAGCTGTATGTAAATCTGCCTTTATAATAGTTTAAGGCTGTGATTTTCAAATGTTTTAAATCCAGTAAGAAAGTACATATAGGCTCTCTGTTCCCCAAGATCCAATCTCTCATGCTAGTGCTATAACAGGACACCAGCTGCAACAACCAATCCCATACATCTCCTGTGGATCCCATAGGCCTACCTTCCTGGCCTCCTCCTTGGACTTGAGGCTGAGAAAGCAGCACCTAGCCCTATAATTCCCCACCTCAGATGAGACATCTAGATGCCAGCTTAGGAACACAATCAGTAACAGGCAGGACAACATGTCACCACCAAAACCCAGCTGTCCTACCACAGCAGATCCTCAATATTCCCACATAGCTGAAGCAGAAGATAAAGACTTTAAAAGAAACCATACGAAGATGATGCAAGTCTTTAAATAGGAAATGAATAAATCCCTTAAAGAAATCCAGGAAAACACATTCAAACATTTGAGAGAAATGAATACATCCTTAAAGTAAGCAAAGAAAAAAATAACAAAGAAACAGTTGAAGGAAATGAACCATATAAAATTGTTTTAGAACTGAAACTGAAAATAGAAGCAATAAGGAAAACACAAAGGGAAATTTGAAAAGGAAATGTTTGAGAATTCAAACAGGAGCTACAGACTCAAGGTTCACCAACAGAATAAAAGAAGTAGAATAAACAGTCTCAGGCTCTGAAGATACACTAGAAGCAATAATACATCAGTCAAATCAAAGGTTAAATCCAAAAAACAATGACATGAAATATTCAGGAAATCTGAGACACTATGAAAAGACCAAACCTAAGAATAGTATGAATAGAGGAAGAAGAATCCCTCAAAGGACTAGGGGGCATGTGGAAATACATAGAGAGCTGTGTATTCTTTTTTATTAAAGTGATTTATTTGTTTAGAATCCAAATGTGGCCCCCAGCCCCCACTCTGAGTTCTTCATCCCCTCACTTTCCCCTTTGAGTCTGAGAGGGTACTCCCCCACCTGTCCACTCTCTCCCACCTCACCGCCCCACAACCCCCTCTCCCCCCACCCCTACCACTAGTGTCCCCTTCCCTAGGGCATCAAATTTCTATAGAATTAGGCACATCTTCTCCCACTGAGGCCAGATAAGACAGTCCTCTGCTATATATGTACTGGGGCCACGGACCTGCCCATGTATGCTTTTTGGTTGGTGGCTTCATTTCTGGGAGCTCTGAGGGGTCCCAATTAGTTGATCTGTTGTTCTTCCTATGGGGATGCAATCCCCTTCGACTCCTTTGATCCTTTCCCTAACTCTTCGTAGGGGTCCCCAACCTCAGTCCAGTGGTTGGCTGTAATTATCTGCATCCATCTTAGTCAGTTGCTGGTCAGAGCCCTCAGAGGACAGTCATGCTGGGTTCCTGTCTACAAGCACAACATGGCCTCAGTAATGGTGTCAGGGTTTGATACCTGGTGTAGGCTGAGCCCCAATTTGGGCCAGACAATAGATGGCCTTTCCTCCAGTTTCTGCTCCATTTTTGTCTCTGCATTTCTTTTAGATAGGAACAATTCTGAGTCAAAAATTTTGAAGATGGGAGGGTGGCCCCATGCCTCAACTGGGGGTCATTTAGGCTAAGGTCATCCCCATTGGGTCCTGGGGGCCTCTCACATCCCAGATCTCTAAGATTTTCCAGAGGTCTCTGCCCCCAGCCTCCCACTGCAGCATATCTTCACTCATTCTCCTGGCCCTCTGGGCTTCTTTCCTATCTCCCCCCAGAAAATAGTTTTGATAAAATT
The DNA here is from genome assembly GCA_036184795.1 of Tokudaia tokunoshimensis. Lineage (NCBI taxonomy): Eukaryota > Metazoa > Chordata > Mammalia > Rodentia > Muridae > Tokudaia > Tokudaia tokunoshimensis. Next base: position 44,381,140 of record BTHU01000009.1, read on the forward strand.
ATAGAAAATTTTCCTAACCTAAAGAAGGAGATGCCTATAAACTTACAATGAGAATAGAGAACACTAAATAGATTGGACCAGAGAAGAAGATCCTCTCTCCACATAATAGTCAAAACACTAGAACAAAGAAAGTAATTCTTCAAAACAATTTCACTTTGAAAGACACAGAACCTTCTACTACTTTTTTTTATTATTTATTTTATTTTATTTTTTAATTTACATTCCAAATCACTTCCCCTTTCCCGTTTCCTCCCTCCCCGAAAGTCCCATAAGCCCCCTTCCCTCCCTCTTTTCTCCATTCAACCCCCTCTCGTTACTCTGTCCTGGTGTTCCCCTACATCCAGTCTTTCCAGGACCAGGGGTCTCTCCTACCATCTTTTTAGAAATCTATTGATATGTGGATTGTGTCTAGGGTATTCCGAGATTCTGGGTCAATATCCCCTTATCAGTGACTACATACCATGTGTGTTCTTTTGTGATTGGGTTACCTCACTAAGGATGATATTTTCAAGATCTGACCATTTGCCTAGGAATTTCGTGAATTCATTGTTTTTAATTGCAGAGTAGTATTCCATTGTGTAGATATACCACATCTTCTGAATCCATTCCTCCGTTGAGGGACATCTGGGTTCTTTCCAGCTACTTTTTAAGGAGAAACAATTTACTGAGCAATACTGTAATATAACAAATAAAGACAGACATACCAGATTAACACCAGACTTCTCAGTTGAGACTCTGAAAGTCAGAATGGCTTGGGCAGATGTGCTGAAGACTCTAAGAGATCACAAATGCTATCCTAGACTACTCTTTCCCACAAAACTTTCAATCATTGTGGATGGAAAAAAGTAAGATACTCCATGATAAATTCAAATTAATATTCTCTATACAATCAGCCTTACAGAAGGTTTTAGAGGGAAAGCTCCAACCTAAAAGGGTTAACTATACCCATGAAAATAGTGGCAATAAATCTCATAGTAGCAAAATCAAAAGAAGAGAATCAGGAATCAACAACCATTGGTTATTGCTATCTCACAATGTCAATAGTATCATTTACTCAATGAAAAGACAAAGAGTAGATGCAAAAATAGGAAAACAGGACCCATCCTTCTGCTGACTCCAAGAAACATACCTTAACACCAAGGATAGACATTACCTAAGGGTAAAAGTTGTAAAAATATATTCTGAACAGATGAACCTAAGATTCAAGAAAGAGTAGCTATATTAACAAAATAGACTCTAAAATAGAACTAATCAAAAGAGATGGAAAAGGATACTATATACTTATCAAAAGAAAAATTTCCCAAGATGACATTTCAGTTCTTAACACCTATGTTTCAAACACAAGGGCATTTTTGTAAATGAAGCACCTCTACAGCTTAAATCACATATTAACCCTCTCACACTGATAATGGGAGACTTCAAGACTGCACTCTCACCAATGAACAGGTCAACCAGACAAAAACCAAACAGACCAATAGGACCTACCAGATGTCTCCAACATTTCACCCAATCACAAAAGAATATAAGTTTTTCTCAGTACCTCACTCAACCTTCTCTAAAATTAAGTACACACCAGGTTATAAAACAAGTTTCAACAGATACAAGAAATTTGAAATAACACTCAGCAAATTCTATCAGACCACTGTGGATCAAATCTTGGTATCAACAAGACAGAAACAACAGAAAGCTTGCAAAGTCATGGAAACTGAACAGATCTCTACTGAATAAAAAATGGGTCAAGAAAGAAATAAAAATATGAAAGACTTCATGGAATTCAATGCTAAGGAATACACAGCATAGCCAAATTTAGGGGAGACAAGGAAAGTGATGCTAACAGGAAAGTTCATAGCATTAAGCGCCTCCATAACAAGTTTGAAGAGATCTCATATTGCCAACTTACCATAAAAGCTCCAGAAAAAAAAGAAGTAAGCATACCCAAGAGGAGCGGATGGCAAGAAATAATCAAATTGAGGGTTGAAATCAATAGAATAGAAACAAAGAAAACAATACAAAGAATCAATGAAGCAGAGTTGCTTCTTTGAGAAAATCGATAAGACTGATGAACTCTTAGCCAAACTAAGAAAAGATGGAGAGAGAATATCTGAATTAGCAAAATTAGATTGGAATGCAAGACATAACAACAGACTCCGAGGAAATATAGAGAATCATAAGAACTTACTTTTAAAAAAAAACTCTACTCCACCAAATTGGAAAACATAAAAGATAGTCTTTTAATACATATCACTTATCACAGATAAAGCAATTTAAACTCACATATAACCTAAAATGAAATAGAAGCAGTCATTTAACGTCTCCCAACAACAACAACAACAACAACAACAACAACTAAAATGAAAACTAAACCAAAACAAGACAAAAAAAAATAAACAAGATGGTTTTAGCTCAGAATTTACTAGATTTTAAAGGAAGAATTAATGTCAATAATCTTCAGATTATTCCACAAAATAGAAACAGAAGAAACATTGTCCAATACATTTTAGGAGTCTATAGCTAGCCTGATACCCAAACCACATAATGAGTCAACGAAGGAAGAGAATTACAGGCCAATTTATCATATGAACATATGTGCAAAAATATTAAATAAAATAGTTGCATACTGAATCAAAAAACACATCAAAATATCATCCATAGTGGTCAAGTAGACTTTCTCCCAGGGGTGCAGTGTTGGTTTAAAATACACAAATCAGCAAACACAATTCACCATATAAAGAAATTGAAAGAAAAACCACATGATCATCTCATTCGATATAGAAAAGTTATTTGACAAAATCCAACATCCCTTCATGATAAAAGTCTTGATGATATTAGGGATACATACCTAAACATAATAAATGCAATTTTCACCAAGTCTATAGCCTACATGAAATTAAAAGGATAAAGAAAATCAAAGCAATTCCATTAAAATCAGGAATAAAACAAGGTTGTCCACTTAATCGATATCTATTCAATATAGTACTTGAAGTTTTTAAGGGAGTAAAAAATCAAAAGGTGAAGTCAAAGTATCAATGTTTGCAGATGATATGATACTATTCATATGTGACTTTAGAAATACTACTTGGGAACCCCTACAGCTGATAAACACTTTCAGCGAGGTGACTGGATACAAGATTTATTGAAAAAAAATTAGTAGACCTCCCATATACAAATGACAAATGGACTGAGAAATAAATTAGGAAGAAAATATCTTTCACAATAGCCTCAAACAACATAAAATATTCAAAATATATAAAGAACTCAAAAAAATAACAATAAACCAAATAATTCAATTAAAAACAGGGTACAGATCTAAACAGAGATCTGTTTTTGTTTGTTTGTTTGTTTGTTTGGCTTTGGTTTTAAAGACAGGGTTTCTATGTGTAGTCCTGGCTGTCCTGCAACTCACTCTATAGACTAGGATGGCTTGAACTCAGAGATCTGCCTACTTTGGCTTCCAGAGTGCTGGAACTGAAGGTATTGTGCCACCACCACACAGCTAAACAAAGAATTCTTAATAGAATAATCTCAATGGCTGGGAGAAACTTAAAGAAATGTTCAACATCCTCAACTATTAGGGAAATACATTTCAAATCTATTTTGAGAATTAAACTTGTCAGAATGGGTAAAGTCAATTACACAAGTGACCATTCATTCTGGCAAGGATATGAAGCAAGGGTAACACTTTTCTCTAATGCTGGTGTGAGTGCAAACTTGTAGAACTACTATGGAAATGAATATGGCAGTTCCTCAGAAAACTGGGAATACATCTACCTTAAGACCCAACTACACTACTCAAAAGTTACTACAAGGATATTTGTACAACTTTGTTCATTGTGTCTTTATTCATAATAGCCAGAAACTAGAAACTACCTAGATGTCCCTCAACTGAAGAGTGGATAAAGAATATTTGTTACATTGACACAATAAAGTATTACTCAGCTATTAAAAAGATGACATCATGAAATTTGCAGGCAAATGGATGGAACTAGAAACAATCATCTTGAGTGAGGTAACCCAGACCCAGAAAGAGAAATAAGGTATCTACTCACTTATAAGTTGACATTAGCCATTAAGTAAATGATAACCAAGCTACAATCTGTAGACCTAGGGAGGTTAAGAGGAGGAGTCTGGGGGTGGTGGTGGTGGTTGACATATGAGTCTCCCTGTGAAAGGAGAAATGGAATAGATTTCATGGGTGGACTTGGGGCAAGTGGGGTTGGGATAAGGAAGGATCAAGTGTGTATGTGTGAGACGATATGGAGGGAGAGAGGGCTGAAATTGGGGGCATTTGGAGGATGGCGTGGAAACAGTTCAGTGGAAAATTCTTGGAATTTATGGAGGTGATTCTAGTGAGGAGTCCTAGTAATAGCGCATAAGGAGTCTGAACTGCCATTCTCTTGTAGCCAGGCAAAGTTCCTCGTGCCTAGACTGGGTTGTAATCAGTTGAGTTACTGGCTGATGGGATCCTGTGGAGAGCTTGGGTTTAACTGGGTAAATGAGATATCTCTACATAGAAAACCCTGTCTCAAAAAACAAAAACAAACCTTAAAAATAACAATAACAACAACAACAGCTACAACAACAGAACCCTCAAACAAACAAAAGCCCACAAGATCCCACTTCACTTCAATTAGAATGACTATTAAAAATATTAACCATAAGCTAGGGGTGTCACTCGGGGCTTTACTACTTGCCTTGCTTGTACAGGCCCTGGGCTCAACACATACTATGGCAAACAGAATAAATACAGTAACTTAAAGATAAAAGATGAGGAAGGCTGCCAAGAATGTATAGTACCATCGCACACTGTGGGTTTGCATGGAAACATTAGTAAGTCATTATTTTAAAAACAGAATAGAGCCTACTTGTATATATGTTGTTTCTATGTATGTATGTGCATATCCTTGTGTGTGTATACAATATCGTATGGATTGGGCAGCAAAGAAAGGCTTCTCAAAAAGAATGATATTAAAACTGAAAGCTTAAGGCTAAAACTATCCATCTACATTCTGTTCATGTGTGATAATCAGAGAAAAAGAAGAGTCTTCTAGAAGTCCCAAATGTCACTTTAGGACTGCTAATATATATTTGCTTTGTAAATAAAATATATCCATTTTATGAGCTCAGAAAATCCAAACATGAGCCTAATGACTCTTCATAGAATCTCAGTTCACTTGTGTGTATGAAAATACAGTCCACATATGTTCTATAAAATATTGTTCCTACTAACCTGCTTGATGTTCTACTTAATACGATTATTCTATGAAATTGACTTGTCCTCACAATGATAGCACTTAAGAATGTTAAGGTCTGTTGATGATCATGATAATTTTTATTCCAAACAGTTAGGAGTAAATGATCTGAAGGTGCTTCAATGACAAAACAAAACAAAAAGGACCCTGTAGACAGTCTTACTTCTTTCTGATGACTCTGTCCTGACTTATGCTTCCTCATTTGTATGGGATATTAACAAGACATAGTAGTTCTGTTTGCGTCCTTTCATGTTAATTCTGCAGATGAAGAAAATGAAAAAGGGTGTGTGCTAAAGCACACATTACTTTTGACAAGGGTACTTTTGTTTTCATGGAATGGGACTAAACATCCAGCTAGATACCCATGTTGAATGTACAAGACTCTCCCAGGTTATGATAGAATACTTTATAGATTAAAAAAATAGAATTTTTTCATCTTGTACAAAATTCTTCAACAATAAAATAAATGGAGTATATAAATTTAACATTAATTGAACCGAAGAAAAGTATAACCCCGGGCCTTTTGTAGACATTATCTTTATTGGGTAGATAAAGATATCTGAATGGATTATTGTGAGGCATATTGTCAACAACCTCAAGTAGGTTTATAATCACTTCACACATTCTTTATTGTCCAAATACCATTGTCTTTTAAAATGCAGTAATATTTCAAGATATTATTTTGGAGTTTCCTTACAAATATAACTATAAACTGATGGTATATAAACATTATTTTATTTGTCCTCTTGAGTAAAATTTTACTGTGGTCATGAAGCCGCTCTATTGAGGGCCTGAAGTCATTTGTGTTTACAGGACTGGCCACTTGTGCCATCGATCTTCTCAATGTTGTGTTTCTCCTGAGGACTGACTACCAGAGAAAATAACTCAAACAGTTTTGAGAGCGTGCTGTATTTTCTTCAATGACACACACATTTTATTGTAGAAAGGTCAGTTGATTCTCTTGAAGAATTCAGCTTCAGTGTCTGTCAAAAGGGTCATGAACAAGGATGCTCAGACACATTACTAGATGGTTTGCAGCTATTTTTCTCTGAAATAAAACATTCCTTTCAGGAGGAAGGCTCCTTAAATCTGGGGAAGACAGCATTTTATGACTTCAGAAATGAGCAAAACTAACAAGTCTCAGCAAGCCACTAAAACTTACAAGGTCCCTCTCTAGCATTATGTAAGCTGTAACAATCACTGGAAAGGAGAGACCAATCAGCTGACCTGATTGAAGGCCATGCTGGGACCTCCAAAGGATATGGTTTTTATGAGTTTTGTTTATGCTAAATGGGTTTTTCGCTGACTTAGCTGCTTTGACTCACCCATACTCCTGTAGGTAAGCCCTTATTCATTTTCCTGTAAGTAAACCCCGATAAACACGTGGGTAACTAAGCTGGACCAGATGGATAGAACTGTTTCTTTGGTTGTTATAAGTGCTGAATGTAGAGTGAAGAGATTTTTGTTCAGGCTCTCCAGGAAAAAGTAACTCAACAATAGATTATGACATCAGGAAAGAAAGTAACTGATTTTGAGTAGAAGTTTCGTTTTTTGATATCTTACTCCTCTGGATCCTTGTATCCAGTTGACATAGCAACTTAGGGTCAGACTGGCTTCAACATATGTTGGAATCTCTAAGAAACCATGGATAAGAATTGAAAAAAATCCTTTATTATTTACTAATAACTTGAAACTCTTGATATTCAATTCTTCATATGATAGATTCATGGTTAGAATGAGATTAATTCACATAGACTACTTTTAAAACTCTAGTTCTGACAGGTCATTGCTGGCTGACATTGGAAAAGTTCTCATATATTTCCAAACTTTCCTTCCTCTCCTAGGTATGTGAAAACACACACACACACACACACATCTGATTTCACACTGTAGCATTCATGATGGAATGGCCAGTATAACAGTCTACTAGTGACATTCTTTGCTTCCATTTGTCCTCAAATCCATTTCTCATGCTAGCTCTGTCAGAATTTGATAAAACAGGTCTTGTTTTTTACTTTAAAAGCTGCTTCTTCTGACAATACCTTTTATGTTCTACATGACATGTGTAACTCCCCTTCTATAAACAATTGGCTATAGTCCATTGTTATCTTTTTAACTTCAAGAATCAACTTTTCTTCCCATGTCAGTTTGTGATACTCAGTTACTGTCTCCCTTTCTTAGCTTTTTTTTTCATAATCTACTTGTCCTTATGAGAATGTCCTAAAACCAAGCCATAATATCTAGAATTTCCTAATACCTCCTGATTATTACTACTTATGAATCCTTTCATGTGTTGCTAAAAAATGCCATCTTTCAGGTTAAAGAATTCTGTTTGGTTTTCCCTGCTAACTAACTTACAACAAAGTCCAATGTGCAGTAATTAAACTAAAGAATCAATGTCTGTGAAAGACAGAGCAAATGAATAGAAGTGTGCCTATGGAGAGGCCAGGGTACAAAGTAGGCTCATCATCAAACTTCAGATGATCCCTCTGGAGTTCTGGAGTTTTACGAATGGCCGAGGTTTTCCCAAACAGAGCTCAAGTAGCTCCACGCTTATAATCTTGCATCAGCTCATCTGGTTACTTCTCCGAAGGACATGAATTGAATAAAGGGACACCTATTTAGCTAAGGTGAAATTCTTTTCTCTTTGAAGGTACAAAGATGTGAAGTCTACTTGCTGGCAGCTCTTGCAGTCACTAGGACCAATATTTTATGGAAGGAGAACACAGGAAGTGCATGCCTTGCGTATCAAACACTACAGAGCCAGCTAACTGAGCTTTTAAACATGGCCTAAATCTTTTATAACTTCTGCTGACCAGTACCAATTTGTAATGTCAGAGACATAGGTGTCTGTGTCCTGAGCCAGACAGCAAAGCCCCAGTTGGCAGCAATCTATATCATGAAACAATTCGAAGAGTGTTCTTTATTCCAGAAAATGACCCTCTTTATGGCCTACAGACTGACGGAGGAAGCTTCAAGGTTATCACTAAATAACCAAGATCTTCTCCCCTTAGCCATGCATTTTTATATTTAGTTAAGTGACATAAAACATATGTAAGACTTGGTGACACAAGTCAGAAGTGCATTTTCTTATGAGCTTTGATCTGCCCTCATAGAATGCAATTAATCCAACATATCACCTCAAAACACCACATCATTACACTTCCCCCGAAACTAACAGCGATTTCCAAAAGCTCTGTGATAGCCTGAACCTTACCAAGGGTCCACATCACACTGACTGCTCAATGGTGAGCATCTCTCTGTGTATTATCTGTGAGATCTACCATTTTATAATGACCTTTTATTCCAGATAATTAAGTGTATTTATCCAAAGCTGAATTGATGCACAGAGAGCATTACTTTATTTAAAAACTCCACTCATTGTTCATTCACTTCAACAGTCATCCCATAATATAGTTTGAAATACTATTAGGAAAATGCCACTCATGTCTCATTTTCTTATCATGCAATCAAATAATACTCAATTATGTTTTAGGGCCAATGATTTATTATGGCTTATCATCATGGCCTTCTCAATTCCAATGCACTTTTTATTTGTTACATGACACCATACTGGACATACTAGGGACATGAACATGAATGTGACATGGAGCATGAGTACTTATTAAACTGATGCATGGAATCAGTCTTGGGTTTTTGGAGAAAAGAGATAAGATCACATAGTTATTAGCTGAGTGGAGGTTCTATTCATTTTGATTAAAGGGATAGTAAAGGCTCCATTATGCAGATAGCATCAGTGTTTGCCTTTAAAGATTACATGTAATTTATTTATTTAAAGTAATATGTTCTTATTTATGACTCTAGACTTCATAGTCAATACTGTTCATATAGTAATGTAAATACAGAGACACCAAAAGAACAAAAAGTCAAATTATGTGCTTTCCCATTAACCATATAGAACTAAAACTTTTATTGATTAATGTCTGCCTGTCAAAACTTACTAAAATCAGATAACTGGTGATCTTGGCTGATGGCTTAGTTTTGAGTAAGGTATCATACAGCCATACTCTTTATTATGATCCGAGTAATTTTATATTTCAATATGTTCTTCTCTATCATGATCCAAATGTGTTTGGGTATATGGATAAAATTGAATTTTTATTTCTGAATGTAACAGATTCAGGTTTTCCACCAACAGTGTCTACTACCTTTTCTTTCTCTCTCTGTCTCTATGTCTCTGTCTATGCCTCTCTCTCTGTCTCTGTCTCTCTCTGTCTCTCTGCATCTCTGTCTCTCTGTTTCTCTCTCTCTCTCTCACACACACATGCACACGCACACGCACACAAATAATAGCCCCGTGACTTGGATATGTGACTTTCTATGATGATAAAAATCACCAGACAACCTGGTAATTGTGAAATGAAGTTTTCATTTTACATCTCCAGTTAAAAGTCAGTAAGAAGTAGCTGCTTTTCCTCAAATGCAAGTGTAGAATGAGAAATCAGGTGAACAGCCTCTAATTACTATTGGCTCACTTTGTGGCCTTTCTCAATTTATACATTTATTTCCTTAAACTTCCAAGTTGGAAGGTTGATGATATACATAAAGAATACATTCAGTTCCCTGTAATTTTGAGTGATTTTGTCATCAAAATGAGCAGATAACATGGGCAATGTCCTCTTAATTGTACATATGAGAAAGCAGAGATGTTTGAAAGGTCATGAGGAAATTCATTGTCAACCTCAGGTTATCTGCGAAGCTTGAATAAGGGACTGGACTTCTAGCTTCATTTTCTGTGTGCTTTGGTGGGTTTAAGATGTATAACCAGCCAATTATCTTCTCACTTTTGAATAATATCTGGTGAATCATCTCACCTGAATGAACTATTGTTTAAATGCTATTAGTCACTGGCAACGGGCCTTACCTGAAGTGCTGACATACGGGAATTAGAAACCTTTTTGCTCCTTGCACAAAACTTTTATTTCTTCCGGCAGTGTATCTTGAAGGTAGCTGCAGGATGGTGTTAATAAGTTCAAGAGGAAAGATCTAGAAAGGTGACAAATGGAGGTGTGAAATCCAGCAGCTGCTGATGTAAAATAAGACCCACTGGTTCCAGCGAGCTCTGAGACTAGAGAAAGCCCTGTGACTCACAGGGTGTTTCCCAGTGTACAACTGAAGTGTCACTCCAGGGGGCAAGGTGCAACATGCCAATTTAAATTCTGTACTTCAAACCTGATGTTTCCTCATTTTCCAAAATAAGTCACTAAGTTCAAAGATCATTCTGACTCTGTTTTTGATCATTCCACATGAACAATAATCAAAATCCAATTAGAAATCTCCATACATTGCTTCGTTTATCACATGATTTAAAGACTGTGCTATAAAATTGTATATGGTTTTCATATTATAAATGCTCTCATGAAAACTAACCAACAACAACAAAATGTCAACAAACAAGTAGGACAGTAATTTGTTAAAAAATGTTGCATATGTGTACAGTAATCAGATGTAAACCAAAATAAATTCATGACATGAAAACTCAAACATAGTATTTTAGAATACAGTATATGGTAGGAAGTCCTAGAAAATAGAGCTTAAATAGGAGAAGCAGATATCTGATTTTAATTGGAGAAAAGACCTACTTTCAGGCAATAGATTTTCATTCATTTCTGCTTTTCATCAGAACTGTTAGCTATTGTTCAGAACAAAAGAAGACTGAATAACATTATCAAAAAAAAAAATCTAACTGTTGAGTGCAGTTACCCAGGAGGGGCAGGACTACTAGTTCATTAAATCACCTTATGTTCCACTACAAAAATGACAGCAAGCTTCATTTCCAATCTTAGTATAAAGATATGTGGGCTCTAAAATGTCTAAGAATAAACACCGAACAAAAATGCCAGAAGACTGTAATGTTAAGGGTATGTAATAGGCTCCCAATGAAATAACTCAGAAATATCCCAAGAGGCAATGAGGAGCGTTGGGTGGACTTTGAAGTTCCCTTCAGTCATCTGTGCCTTTTGATCCATGTTTAAGAGTGTGCAAGAATTTACTATAGTTGACTTCCCTCTTTGTCATTATGATCTTCCCTGTGCAGCTCATCAACTTCCCCATCTGTAAAGTCATCACTGTGGTAGTCAGCAGATCTCTCAGGTGTTCTTCCTGGATGGTGCCAGTGGCTTCTTCATCACAGCAGGCAAATACATTTCTGATGATATCTCCAGGATCTACACCCTTCAATCTCTCACTGAACACAGGGAGGAATATGATGAAATCAGTGGGATGCAGAGCCTCACTCATCATGATAGCCAGATATTCTTCAGTTGGAATTCCCCCAGTGAGGGAAGCAAGTCTTCCCTGTAGATGAAGCCATCTCCGTCACAGTCAACCATGTGGAAGGCCTTTTTGAATCTCTGGATCTGTGTATTGTGAAGCACAGGAAACAGTGGCTGTTGTACACTGAGGTGGTCCTTAGTGGTTTTGTCTTTGCCTCTTTTCCCTGTACTCCAGATGTTTAAATCTCATCATAACCGTGAGAATAAGACTCTCACTGAAGCTCTTTCTGTCACACTCACTGTTAACCCAAAAGCCTCTGGAAGCTTCACCACCAAACTCTAGGCAAATTAGGAGGAAGCCTTGTCACTGTGAGCTATTCATGCCCCTATGATTATACGCCCCAACGTATTTCTTTTTTTTTTTTTAATTTAATTTTATTTTATTTTTTTAATTTACATTCCAAATCACTTCCCCTTTCCCGTTTCCTCCCTCCCCGAAAGTCCCATAAGCCCCCTTCCCTCCCTCTTTTCTCCGTTCAACCCCCTCTCATTACTCTGTCCTGGCGTTCCCCTACATCCAGTCTTTCCAGGACCAGGGGTCTCTCCTTCCATCTTTTTAGAAATCTATTGATATGCTGATTGTGTCTAGGGTATTCTGAGATTCTGGGTCAATATCCCCTTATCAGTGACTTCATACCATGTGTGATCTTTTGTGATTGGGTTACCTCACTAAGGATGATATTTTCAAGTTCTGACCATTTGCCTAGGAATTTCGTGAATTCATTGTTTTTAATTGCAGAGTAGTATTCCATTGTGTAAATATACCACATCTTCTGAATCCATTCCTCCGTTGAGGGACATCTGGGTTCTTTCCAGCTTCTGGCTATTATAAATAAGGCTGCTATGAATATAGTGGAGCATGTGTCCTTATTGCATGCAGGTAAAGTCTCTGGGTATATGCCCAGGAGTGGTATAGCCGGATCCTCCGGAAGTGTCATGCCCAGTTTTCTGAGGAGCCGCCAGACTGCTTTCCAGAGTGGTTGTACCAGCCTGCAATTCCACCAGCAGTGGAGGAGTGTTCCTCTTTCTCCACATCCTCGCCAACAACTGCTGTCTCCTGTGTTTTTGATCTTAGCCATCCTGACTGGTGTGAGATGGAATCTCAGGGTTGTTTTGATTTGCATTTCCCTAATGACTAAGGATGATGAACATCTCTTTAGGTGCTTCTCAGCCATTAGATATTCTTCAGGTGAGAACTCTTTGTGGAGCTCTGTACCCCATTTTTTAATAGGGTTACTTGCCTCTCTGGAGTTTAACTTCTTGAGTTCTTTGTATATCTTGGATATTAGCCCTCTGTCGGATGTAAGGTTGGTAAAGATCATTTCCCAGTTAGTTGGTTGCCGCTTTGTCTTTTTGACGGTGTCTTTTGCCTTGAAAAAACTTTGTAATTTAATGAGGTCCCATTTGTCTATTCTTGATCTTAGAGTATAAGCTATTGGAGTTCTGTTCAGGAAATTCTCCCCTGTGCCCATATGTTCAAGGTTCTTCCCTAGTTTCCCTTCTATTAGTTTCAGTGTGTCTGGTTTTATGTGGAGATCTTTGATCCACTTAGAATTGAGCTTAGTGCAAGGAGATAAGGATGGGTCAATTTGCATTCTTCTGCATGTTGACCTCCAGCTGAGCCAGCACCATTTGTTGAAAAGGCTATCTTTTTTCCACTGGATGGTTTTAGCTCCTTTGTCAAAGATCAAGTGACCATAGGAGTGTGGATTCATTTCTGGGTCTTCAATTCTGTTCCATTGATCTACATGTCTGTTACTGTACCAATACCATGCAGTTTTTAACACTATTGCTCTGTAGTACAGCTTGAGGTCCGGGATACTGATTCCCCCAGAGGTTCTTTTACTCTTGAGAATAGTTTTAGCTATTCTGGGTTTTCTGTTATTCCAGATGAATTTTTGAATTGGTCTTCCTAACTCTATGAAGAATTGAGTTGGGATTTTGATGGGGATTGCATTGAATCTGTGTATTACTTTTGGTAAGATGCTCATTTTTACTATATTAATCCTGCCAATCCATGAGCATGGCAGATTTTTCCATCTTCCGAGGTCTTCTTCAATTTCTTTCTTCAGAGACTTGAAGTTCTTGTCATACAGATCTTTCACTTGTTTGGTTAGCGTCACGCCAAGATACTTAATATGGTTTGTGGCTATCGTAAAGGGTATTATTTCTCTTACTTCTTTCTCAGCCTGCATATCCTTTGAGTATAGGAAGGCTTCTGACTTGCTTGAGTTGATTTTATATCCGGCCACTTTGCTGAAGTCGTTTATCAGCTGTAGGAGTTCTCTGGTGGAGTTCTTTGGGTCGCTTATGTATACTATCATATCGTCTGCAAATAGTGATAGTTTAACTTCTTCCTTTCCAATTTGTATCCCTTTGACCTCTTTTTCTTGTCTAATTGCTCTAGCTAGAACTTCAAGTACTATATTGAAAAGATATGGAGAGAGAGGGCAGCCTTGTCTAGTCCCTGATTTTAGTGGGATTGCTTCAAGTTTCTCTCCGTTTAGATTGATGCTGGCTACTGGTTTGCTGTAAATTGCTTTTACTATGTTTAGATATGGGCCTTGAATTCCTGATCTTTCCAAGACCTTTAGCATGAAAGGATGCTGAATTTTGTCAAATGCTTTCTCAGCATCTAATGAGATGACCATGTGGTTTTTTTCTTTGAGATTGTTTATGTAGTGGATTACATTGATGGATTTCCTTATATTGAACCATCCCTGCATCCCTGGGATGAAGCCTACTTGATCGTGGTGAATGATCGTTTTGATGTGTTCTTGGATTCGGTTGGCAAGAATTTTATTGAGTATTTTTGCATCGATATTCATAAGAGAGATTGGCCTGAGATTCTCTTTCTTTGTCGGATCTTTGTGTGCTTTTGGTATTAGTGTAATTGTGGCTTCATAGAACGAGTTGGGTAGTGTTCCTTCTGTTTCTATTTTGTGGAACAGTTTGAAGAGTATTGGTGTTAGGTCTTCTTTGAAGGTCTGATAGAATTCTGCACTAAAACCATCTGGACCTGTGCTTTTTTTGGTTGGAAGACTTCCAATGACAACTTCTATTTCTTCAGGGGTTATAGGACGGTTTAGATGGTCTATTTGATCCTGATTTAATTTTGGTACTTGGTATCTGTCAAGGAAATTGTCCATTTCCTCAAGATTTTCTAGTTGTGTTGAATACAGGTTTTTGTAGTAGGATCTGATGATTTTTTGAATTTCCTCAGTTTCTGTTGTTATCTCTCCCTTTTCGTTTCTGATTTTATTAATTTGGATACTATCTCTGTGCCCTCTGGTTAGTCTGGCTAAGGGCTTATCTATCTTGTTGATTTTCTCAAAGAACCAACTCCTCGTTTTGTTGATTCTTTGTATGGTTTTATTTGTTTCTACTTGATTGATTTCAGCCCTGAGTTTGATGATTTCCTGCCTTCTACTCCTCTTTGGTGTATTTGCTTCTTTTTGTTCCAGGGCTTTCAGGTGTGCCATTAAGCTGTTAGTGTATGCTGTCTCCCGTTTCTTTTTGGCGGCACTCAGGGCTATGAATTTTCCTCTTAGCACTGCTTTCATTGTGTCCCATAAGTTAGGGTATGTTGTGCCTTCATTTTCATTAACTTTCAAAAAGTCTTTGATTTCTTTCTTTATTTCCACCTTGACCAAGTTATCATTGAGTAGAGCATTGTTCAGCCTCCATGTGTACGTGGGTTTTCTTTTGTTTTTGTTGCCATTGAAGACCACCCTTATTCCATAGTGATCTGATAGGAGGCATGGGATTATTTCTATCTTCTTGTATCTGTTGAGGTCTGATTTGTGACCAATTATATGGTCAATTTTGGAGAAGGTACCATGAGGAGCTGAGAAGAAGGTGTATTCTTTAGCTCTAGGATGAAATGTTCTATATATATCAGTTAGTTCCATTTGGTCCAAGGCTTCAATTAGATTCACTGTGTCCCTGTTTAGTTTCTGCTTTCCTGAACGATCCATTTCAGAGAGCGGGGTGTTGAAGTCACCCACTATTATTGTGTGCGGTGCGATGTGTGCTTTGAGTTTTAGTAAAGTTTCTTTTACGAATGAGGGTGCCCTTGCATTTGGAGCATAGATATTCAGGATTGAGAGTTCTTGATGGTGGATTTTTCCCTTGATCAGTATGTAGTGTCCTTCTGTGTCTTTTTTGATGACTTTGGGTTGAAAATCAATTTTATCCGATATTAGGATGGCTACTCCACCTCGTTTCTTGGGGCCATTTGCTTGTAAAATTGTTTTCCAGCCTTTTACTCTGAGGTAGTGTTTGTCTTTGACACTGAGGTGCGTTTCCTGCATGCAGCAAAATGCTGGGTCCTGTTTACGTATCCAGTCTGCTAGTCTATGTCTTTTAATTGGGGAATTGAGACCATTGATATTAAGAGAGATTAAGGCATAGTGATTATTGCCATCTGCCATTCTTGACGCTATCTTTATGTTTGAGTGGTTATCTACTTTTGGGTTTGATTCAAGAAGGTTATTATCTCATTTTTTCCAGGGTGTTGTTTCTCTCCCTGTATTGGAGGTTTCCACCTATTATCCGTTGCAGGGCTGGATTTGTGGAAAGATATTGTGAAAATTTGGTTTTATCATGGAATATCTTGGTCTCTCCATCTATGGTGATTGAGAGTTTTGCTGGGTATAGTGGTCTAGGCTGGCATTTGTGCTGTCTTAGTGTCTGCATGAGATCTGCCCAGGATCTTCTGGCTTTCATAGTCTCTGGTGAGAAGTCTGATGTGATTCGGATAGGTCTTCCTTTGTATGTTACTTGGCCCTTTTCTCTTACTGCATTTAGTATTCTTTCTTTGTTTAGAACATTCGGTGTTTTGATTATTATGTGACGGGAGGTATTTCTGTTCTGGTCCAGTCTGTTTGGAGTTCTGTAGGCTTCTTGTATGTTCATCGGCATCTCTCTCTTTAAGTTAGGGAAGTTTTCCTCCATAATTTTGTTGAAGATGTTTACTGGCCCTTTAAGTTGCAAATCTTCACTCTCATCTATACCTATAATCCTTAGGTTTGGTCTTCTCATTGTGTCCTGGATTTCCTGGATGTTTTGGGTTACGCGTTTTTTGCATTTTGCATTTTCTTTGACTGTTGAGTCGATGCTTTCTATGGAATCTTCAGCACCTGAGATTCTTTCTTCCATCTCTTGTATTCTATTGTTGATGTTTGCATCTATGACTCCTGATTTCTTCCCAAGGTTTTCTATCTCCAAAGTTGTCTCCCTTTGTGATTTCTTAGTTGTTTCTACTTCCTTTTTTAGTTCCTGGATGGATTTGCTGAGATCCTTCACTTGTTTGTTTGTATTTTCCTGTATTTCTTTAAGGTATTTTTGCATTACCTCTTTCAGGATTTCTTCCTGATGACCCACGTTCTCCTGCATTTCTCTGAGCGATTTTTGTGTTTCCTCCTCATGGGATTCCATCTGTTGATCCATCGTCTCCTGCATTTCTTTAAGCAGTTCTCGTGTTTCCTTTGTAAGGGCATCTAACCGTTGATTCATTTCTTTAAGCAATTTTTGTGTTGCCTCCTTATGGGCATCCGTCTGTTGACCCATATTCTTCTGCATTTCTTTATGCAAATTTTGTGATTCCTTTGTGAGTGCATCTACCCGTTGATTCATCTCGTTAAGCGATTTTTGTGTTGTCCTCCTTGTGCGCCTCCATCTTTTGATCCATGTTCTCCCCGCATTTCTCTAAGCGATTTTTGTGTTTCCTTTGTAAGGCGGCTTCTAACCGTTGATTCATGGTCTCCTGTAACTCTTTATGAGATTTATTTGTGTCCTGCTTGTGATCCTCTAATAGCATCATGAGAAGTGATTTTAATATCCAGGATCTTGTCTTTCGGGTGTGGTGGGGTATCCAGGACTTGCTGCTGTTGGAGAGTTGGGTTCGGATGGTCCCCACATTACTTTGATTACTGTTAGTAACATTCCTACGTTTGCCTTTTGCCATCTGATACCTCTGGTGTTAGTTGGTCCTGCTGCCACTGCTGGCTGTTGGTTGGACCTCCTGTGAGCCTGCAAAGCTATTTCTGCCCCCCCCCTGGATTACCAGGATTCCCCTGGCACCGATTTCTGGGGCCTTGCCTGCTCCTGAGTGACTTTGGAGCCCTAATGTGCTTTGCCCCAAGTGGGGAGGCCTTGCACATCTAAAGGCTCAGCCTAGTGGATTCCTGGAGCAGAGGTCGCCAAAGGGAGGCTGGCAGGCTCCTGCCCTGTGCAGGGGTGTGTGATCTCTCCTGGGGGGGGAGGGGGCGTCCCTCTGCCAGGCAGAAGTCCCACAGCAGATCTGGCGCGCTGGTCACTGCAGATCAGCCCAGCACCTGGGAGCAGGTTACACACAAGCTGCCTGAACCCGAAGCGATATTATGCCTGTCTGTCTCTGAGCCTGGTTGGTCCCAACTACCTGGTCACTGGAGCAAAGATGGCGGAGGGCACTCTCCGTGGCGCTGCTCACCCTGTGGTCACGATGGCCCGCCGATCTGGCACCCAGACGACCACAGCGCCAACCCGCCCTAGGGCACAGAAGGAAGCCCCAACAGGCCGTGTCCCAAGTGATGTTATATAGGGGGGAGAGCCTGGGTACCGGTCTCTCCAGAGCAGTCCGCGGGAACAGAGGTCGCGGAAGGGAAGCTGGCAGGCTCCCTCCCTGCGCGGGGTCCCTCCACCAGGCAGAAGGGCCCACCGCGGAACTGGCGGCGCTGGTTACTGCAGATCAGCCCAGCACCTGGGAGCAGGTTACACACAAGCTGCCTGAAACCGAAGCGATATTATGCCTGTCTGTCTCTGAGCCTGGCGGTCCCAACTACCTGGTCACTGGAGCAAAGATGGCGGAGGGCAGTCTCTGTGGCGCCGCTCACCCTGTGGTCACGATGGCCCGCCGATCTGGCACCCAGACGACCACAGCGCCAACCCGCCCTAGGGCACAGACGGAAGCCCCAACAGGCCGTGTCCCAAGTGATGTTATATCGGGGGGAGAGCCTGGGTACCGGTCTCTCCAGAGCAGTCCGCGGGAACAGAGCCCCAACGTATTTCTTTTTTTTTTTTTTGTTTTTTTTTTTTTTTTTTTTTAATTTAATTTTATTTTATTTTTTTAATTTACATTCCAAATCACTTCCCCTTTCCCGTTTCCTCCCTCCCCGAAAGTCCCATAAGCCCCCTTCCCTCCCTCTTTTCTCCGTTCAACCCCCTCTCATTACTCTGTCCTGGCGTTCCCCTACATCCAGTCTTTCCAGGACCAGGGGTCTCTCCTTCCATCTTTTTAGAAATCTATTGATATGCTGATTGTGTCTAGGGTATTCTGAGATTCTGGGTCAATATCCCCTTATCAGTGACTTCATACCATGTGTGATCTTTTGTGATTGGGTTACCTCACTAAGGATGATATTTTCAAGTTCTGACCATTTGCCTAGGAATTTCGTGAATTCATTGTTTTTAATTGCAGAGTAGTATTCCATTGTGTAAATATACCACATCTTCTGAATCCATTCCTCCGTTGAGGGACATCTGGGTTCTTTCCAGCTTCTGGCTATTATAAATAAGGCTGCTATGAATATAGTGGAGCATGTGTCCTTATTGCATGCAGGTAAAGTCTCTGGTATATGCCCAGGAGTGGTATAGCCGGGATCCTCCGGAAGTGTCATGCCCAGTTTTCTGAGGAGACCGCCAGACTGCTTTCCAGAGTGGTTGTACCAGCCTGCAATTCCACCAGCAGTGGAGGAGTGTTCCTCTTTCTCCACATCCTCGCCAACAACTGCTGTCTCCTGTGTTTTTTGATCTTAGCCATCCTGACTGGTGTGAGATGGAATCTCAGGGTTGTTTTGATTTGCATTTCCCTAATGACTAAGGATGATGAACATCTCTTTAGGTGCTTCTCAGCCATTAGATATTCTTCAGGTGAGAACTCTTTGTGGAGCTCTGTACCCTCCTTTTTTAATAGGGTTACTTGCCCTCTCTGGAGTTTAACTTCTTGAGGTTCTTTGGTATATCTTGGATATTAGCCCTCTGTCGATGTAAGGTTGGTAAAGATCATTTCCCAGTTAGTTGGTTGCCGCTTTGTCTTTTTGACGTGTCTTTTGCCTTGCAAAAAACTTTGTAATTTAATGAGGTCCCATTTGTCTATTCTTGATCTTAGAGTATAAGCTATTGGAGTTCTGTTCAGGAAATTCTCGCCCTGTGCCCATATGTTCAAGGTTCTTCCCTAGTTTCCCTTCTATTAGTTTCAGTGTGTCTGGTTTTTATGTGGAGATCTTTGATCCACTTAGAATTGAGCTTAGTGCAAGGAGATAAGGATGGTCAATTGCATTCGTTCTGCATGTTTGACCTCGCAGCTGAGCCAGCACCATTTGTTGAAAAGGCTATCTTTTTTCCACTGGATGGTTTTAGCTCCTTTGTCAAAGATCAAGTGACCATAGGAGTGTGGATTCATTTCTGGGTCTTCAATTCTGTTCCATTGATCTACATGTCTGTTACTGTACCAAATACCCATGCAGTTTTTAAACACTATTGCTCTGTATGTACAGCTTGAGGTCCGGGATACTGATTTCCCCCAGAGGGTTCTTTTACTCTTGAGAATAGTTTTAGGCTATTCTGGTTTTCTGTTATTGCCAGATGAATTTTTGAATTGCTCTTTCTAACTCTATGAAGAATTGAGTTGGGATTTTGATGGGGATTGCATTGAATCTGTGTATTACTTTTGGTAAGATGCTCATTTTTACTATATTAATCCTGCCAATCCATGAGCATGGCAGATTTTTCCATCTTCCGAGGTCTTCTACAATTTCTTTCTTCAGAGACTTGAAGTTCTTGTCATACAGATCTTCACTTGTTTGGTTAGCGTCACGCCAAGATACTTAATATGGTTTGTGGCTATCGTAAAGGGTATTATTTCTCTTACTTCTTTCTCAGCCTGCTTATCCTTTGAGTATAGGAAGGCTTCTGACTTGCTTGAGTTGATTTTATATCCGGCCACTTTGCTGAAGTCGTTTATCAGCTGTAGGAGTTCTCTGGTGGAGTTCTTTGGGTCGCTTATGTATACTATCATATCGTCTGCAAATAGTGATAGTTTAACTTCTTCCTTTCCAATTTGTATCCCTTTGACCTCTTTTTCTTGTCTAATTGCTCTAGCTAGAACTTCAAGTACTATATTGAAAAGATATGGAGAGAGAGGGCAGCCTTGTCTAGTCCCTGATTTTAGTGGGATTGCTTCAAGTTTCTCTCCGTTTAGATTGATGCTGGCTACTGGTTTGCTGTAAATTGCTTTTACTATGTTTAGATATGGGCCTTGAATTCCTGATCTTTCCAAGACCTTTAGCATGAAAGGATGCTGAATTTTGTCAAATGCTTTCTCAGCATCTAATGAGATGACCATGTGGTTTTTTTCTTTGAGATTGTTTATGTAGTGGATTACATTGATGGATTTCCTTATATTGAACCATCCCTGCATCCCTGGGATGAAGCCTACTTGATCGTGGTGAATGATCGTTTTGATGTGTTCTTGGATTCGGTTGGCAAGAATTTTATTGAGTATTTTTGCATCGATATTCATAAGAGAGATTGGCCTGAGATTCTCTTTCTTTGTCGGATCTTTGTGTGCTTTTGGTATTAGTGTAATTGTGGCTTCATAGAACGAGTTGGGTAGTGTTCCTTCTGTTTCTATTTTGTGGAACAGTTTGAAGAGTATTGGTGTTAGGTCTTCTTTGAAGGTCTGATAGAATTCTGCACTAAAACCATCTGGACCTGTGCTTTTTTTGGTTGGAAGACTTCCAATGACAACTTCTATTTCTTCAGGGGTTATAGGACGGTTTAGATGGTCTATTTGATCCTGATTTAATTTTGGTACTTGGTATCTGTCAAGGAAATTGTCCATTTCCTCAAGATTTTCTAGTTGTGTTGAATACAGGTTTTTGTAGTAGGATCTGATGATTTTTTGAATTTCCTCAGTTTCTGTTGTTATCTCTCCCTTTTCGTTTCTGATTTTATTAATTTGGATACTATCTCTGTGCCCTCTGGTTAGTCTGGCTAAGGGCTTATCTATCTTGTTGATTTTCTCAAAGAACCAACTCCTCGTTTTGTTGATTCTTTGTATGGTTTTATTTGTTTCTACTTGATTGATTTCAGCCCTGAGTTTGATGATTTCCTGCCTTCTACTCCTCTTTGGTGTATTTGCTTCTTTTTGTTCCAGGGCTTTCAGGTGTGCCATTAAGCTGTTAGTGTATGCTGTCTCCCGTTTCTTTTGGCGGCACTCAGGGCTATGAATTTTCCTCTTAGCACTGCTTTCATTGTGTCCCATAAGTTAGGGTATGTTGTGCCTTCATTTTCATTAACTTTCAAAAAGTCTTTGATTTCTTTCTTTATTTCCACCTTGACCAAGTTATCATTGAGTAGAGCATTGTTCAGCCTCCATGTGTACGTGGGTTTTCTTTTGTTTTTGTTGCCATTGAAGACCACCCTTATTCCATAGTGATCTGATAGGAGGCATGGGATTATTTCTATCTTCTTGTATCTGTTGAGGTCTGATTTGTGACCAATTATATGGTCAATTTTGGAGAAGGTACCATGAGGAGCTGAGAAGAAGGTGTATTCTTTAGCTCTAGGATGAAATGTTCTATATATATCAGTTAGTTTCCATTTGGTCCAAGGCTTCAATTAGATTCACTGTGTCCCTGTTTAGTTTCTGCTTTCCTGAACGATCCATTTCAGAGAGCGGGGTGTTGAAGTCACCCACTATTATTGTGTGCGGTGCGATGTGTGCTTTGAGTTTTAGTAAAGTTTCTTTTACGAATGAGGGTGCCCTTGCATTTGGAGCATAGATATTCAGGATTGAGAGTTCTTGATGGTGGATTTTTCCCTTGATCAGTATGTAGTGTCCTTCTGTGTCTTTTTTGATGACTTTGGGTTGAAAATCAATTTTATCCGATATTAGGATGGCTACTCCACCTCGTTTCTTGGGGCCATTTGCTTGTAAAATTGTTTTCCAGCCTTTTACTCTGAGGTAGTGTTTGTCTTTGACACTGAGGTGCGTTTCCTGCATGCAGCAAAATGCTGGGTCCTGTTTACGTATCCAGTCTGCTAGTCTATGTCTTTTAATTGGGGAATTGAGACCATTGATATTAAGAGAGATTAAGGCATAGTGATTATTGCCATCTGCCATTCTTGACGCTATCTTTATGTTTGAGTGGTTATCTACTTTTGGGTTTGATTCAAGAAGGTTATTATCTCATTTTTTCCAGGGTGTTGTTTCTCTCCCTGTATTGGAGGTTTCCACCTATTATCCGTTGCAGGGCTGGATTTGTGGAAAGATATTGTGAAAATTTGGTTTTATCATGGAATATCTTGGTCTCTCCATCTATGGTGATTGAGAGTTTTGCTGGGTATAGTGGTCTAGGCTGGCATTTGTGCTGTCTTAGTGTCTGCATGAGATCTGCCCAGGATCTTCTGGCTTTCATAGTCTCTGGTGAGAAGTCTGATGTGATTCGGATAGGTCTTCCTTTGTATGTTACTTGGCCCTTTTCTCTTACTGCATTTAGTATTCTTTCTTTGTTTAGAACATTCGGTGTTTTTGATTATTATGTGACGGGAGGTATTTCTGTTCTGGTCCAGTCTGTTTGGAGTTCTGTAGGCTTCTTGATGTTCATCGGCATCTCTCTCTTTAAGTTAGGGAAGTTTTCCTCCATAATTTTGTTGAAGATGTTTACTGGCCCTTTAAGTTGCAAATCTTCACTCTCATCTATACCTATAATCCTTAGGTTTGGTCTTCTCATTGTGTCCTGGATTTCCTGGATGTTTTGGGTTACGCGTTTTTTGCATTTTGCATTTTCTTTGACTGTTGAGTCGATGCTTTCTATGGAATCTTCAGCACCTGAGATTCTTTCTTCCATCTCTTGTATTCTATTGTTGATGTTTGCATCTATGACTCCTGATTTCTTCCCAAGGTTTTCTATCTCCAAAGTTGTCTCCCTTTGTGATTTCTTAGTTGTTTCTACTTCCTTTTTTAGTTCCTGGATGGATTTGCTGAGATCCTTCACTTGTTTGTTTGTATTTTCCTGTATTTCTTTAAGGTATTTTTGCATTACCTCTTTCAGGATTTCTTCCTGATGACCCACGTTCTCCTGCATTTCTCTGAGCGATTTTTGTGTTTCCTCCTCATGGGATTCCATCTGTTGATCCATCGTCTCCTGCATTTCTTTAAGCAGTTCTCGTGTTTCCTTTGTAAGGGCATCTAAGCGTTGATTCATTTCTTTAAGCAATTTTTGTGTTGCCTCCTTATGGGCATCCGTCTGTTGACCCATATTCTTCTGCATTTCTTTATGCAAATTTTGTGATTCCTTTGTGAGTGCATCTACCCGTTGATTCATCTCGTTAAGCGATTTTTGTGTTGTCTCCTTGTGCGCCTCCATCTTTTGATCCATGTTCTCCCGCATTTCTCTAAGCGATTTTTGTGTTTCCTTTGTAAGGGCTTCTAACCGTTGATTCATGGTCTCCTGTAACTCTTTATGAGATTTATTTGTGTCCTTCTTGTGATCCTCTAATAGCATCATGAGAAGTGATTTTAAATCCAGATCTTGTCTTTCGGGTGTGGTGGGGTATCCAGGACTTGCTGCTGTTGGAGAGTTGGGTTCGGATGGTCCCACATTACTTTGATTACTGTTAGTAACATTCCTACGTTTGCCTTTTGCCATCTGGATACCTCTGGTGTTAGTTGGTCCTGCTGCCACTGGCTGTTGGTTGGACCTCCTGTGAGCCTGCAAAGCTATTTCTGCCCCCCCCCTGGATTACCAGGATTCCCCTGGCACCGATTTCTGGGGCCTGCCTGCTCCTGAGTGACTTTGGAGCCCTAATGTGCTTTGCCCCAAGTGATCTTATATTGGGGAGGCCTTGCACATCTAAAGGCTCAGCCTAGTGGATTCCTGGAGCAGAGGTCGCCAAAGGGAGGCTGGCAGGCTCCTGCCCTGTGCAGGGGTGTGTGATCTCTCCTGGGGGGGGGAGGGGGCGTCCCTCTGCCAGGCAGAAGTCCCACAGCAGATCTGGCGCGCTGGTCACTGCAGATCAGCCCAGCACCTGGGAGCAGGTTACACACAAGCTGCCTGAACCCGAAGCGATATTATGCCTGTCTGTCTCTGAGCCTGGGGTCCCAACTACCTGGTCACTGGAGCAAAGATGGCGGAGGGCACTCTCCGTGGCGCTGCTCACCCTGTGGTCACGATGGCCCGCCGATCTGGCACCCAGACGACCACAGCGCCAACCCGCCCTAGGGCACAGAAGGAAGCCCCAACAGGCCGTGTCCCAAGTGATGTTATATTGGGGGGAGAGCCTGGGTACCGGTCTCTCCAGCGCAGTCCGCGGGAACAGAGGTCGCGGAAGGGAAGCTGGCAGGCTCCCTCCCTGCGCGGGGTCCCTCCACCAGGCAGAAGGTCCCACCGTGGAACTGGCGCGCTGGTTACTGCAGATCAGCCCAGCACCTGGGAGCAGGTTACACACAAGCTGCCTGAAACCGAAGCGATATTATGCCTGTCTGTCTCTGAGCCTGGCGGTCCCAACTACCTGGTCACTGGAGCAAAGATGGCGGAGGGCAGTCTCTGTGGCGCCGCTCACCCTGTGGTCACGATGGCCCGCCGATCTGGCACCCAGACGACCACAGCGCCAACCCGCCCTCGGGCACAGACGGAAGCCCCAACAGGCCGTGTCCCAAGTGATGTTATATCGGGGGGAGAGCCTGGGTACCGGTCTCTCCAGAGCAGTCCGCGGGAACAGAGCCCCAACGTATTTCTAATAGATGGAACGTTCACTAATTAAAGGGACCGAATAGAAGAAAAATCATGGACATGGGAAAACTAGCCTAGATATATAACAGGTGGGAGTAAAATCCTTATCTATGGAAAAAAGTGATACAGGTAAAAACAGACGTAAGCCACAGAATAAGAGAAAATACAGTCCTTTTGTTGTTGTTCTTTTTTTTATTTAATGTATTCTTCATTTACATTTCAAATGCTATTCCCTTCCCCAGTTTCCCTGCCTC
The DNA here is from genome assembly GCA_036184795.1 of Tokudaia tokunoshimensis. NCBI lineage: Eukaryota > Metazoa > Chordata > Mammalia > Rodentia > Muridae > Tokudaia > Tokudaia tokunoshimensis. Next base: position 44,406,717 of record BTHU01000009.1, read on the forward strand.
CATGAAGATGTCCCTCCACACAACCCACTCCCACCTACCCCCCCTCAATTTCCCCATGATAGGGCATCTATTGAGTCCTCATAGGATCAAGGACCTCTTCTCCCACCAATGCCCGACAAGGCATTCCTAAATTTCTATTACTGAAGACATCACACACTTTGGACACAGGCCTCAGAAGATTTGCACCTGAACTGACCCAGAAGCTTCCTCCCTAAGTTAGCTTTCAAAGCACCAAAAGGTGGTATGCACAGTGCTAAGGGAGAAAAGCAATGAAGACTCCTATCCAACTGTGAAGCACAAGAAACACAATAACAACCAGCATGATAAGATGTGCCTAGAGAAGCAACAGTGGTACTTACATCTTTGAAATAACCAATGGCTCAGCTGAGTGATTTGGAGCAAGGTCTGCTTAACAGGAGGGATATCACACTGGGTGCTACAAACCTCACTTTGATTCTAAACCTTGACTACTTCATAGTATTAAGGAAAAAAGAGCACTGCAGATTTCCCTTCATGGTGACCTATGAAATTTATTGTGATAAGTATTAAAGAAATATACTTCCCAAAGTGCTTGATATATTTCAATGCACTTCTGACAATGAACTTTTTCAGTGAAGTAAAATTCTCAATTCTGTAACAGGAATAGAAAAACAGGCAATACTACTCCTCATCAATAATGATACAGAGTTCATTACCGTACTAAAAGTTTCCAATGTCAACATCTTATTTCAAAGAATGAAGGTGTATGTAGAGTTGAAATGCAAATACAATAATTTCTACCTACATTATAGGCTGCTCTATCCCTCCATCTCTACTCACTCTCTCTGAAAGCAGCTGCTGTTGACAGGGCTTGCCAACAATGTCATTGCCAGATTTTGCTGGACATGGGCTCTGATCATTTCCAAATGACATAAAATCAGCCGGGGATTTAGGCTTTAAGTAATCATTAACCATGGTCCATGCATTGGCTGGGTGGAAAATATAATATTCTTAATCTGCCTGATCTGAAAGATCAAGCTGTGCCACATGCTGCTGCTGCTACTACCAAGGATTTGATCCTCGCTACAAGGACTACATCAAAACAACAGCTTTGCCCTTAAAGCTACCACGTTTCTTTTCCAGGCTTGTGAAGGAGAAGCACCCATAGGAACATGTTCCACACTAAGATTATTACGTCAGTGCTGCTTTTTTCATGGGAATGAGAGCAATGAGCCAAGACTCACACTATCTCTGTGAGGTTAAACAAAAAGAAACAGAAAAAGATTGTTCCAGTATAGAATTCAATATTTTATTTCTCTTCTAATCAAATCTATACCTTTAGAAACTATTCTTATTGGGAAAACCATTTTCCAAATATCTCCCAATATGCTCTCTGGTATATTCAAAAGGACTCTTAAGCAGAAATATGAATTTACTCAAAATTATTGTTTAAGTAGCTATTGTTGGCAAGTGTTTAGGTATCTATGGGTCTCAAACTCAGGAACGTATAACTAAAGATGTAATGAATTAGGATTTCTGATTTGCAGTAAGGAATGAGGAAGCTACCACCCCTTCTTAACAAATAAAAAATCGAACAAATTGAAAGATCCATGACTTCTTTACAATTTAGCGACAGACTGAAGGTACAAGGTAAATTGCTATCTGAAAAAAAAACTGGAAGTCATATGTTTAGATACAGAGAATCTCATCTCATCAATTTAAAAAGCTAGAGGCAGATATTTCCATAGGAGCTAGTGTAACCACACTGCTGTATTTACTCGAATGAGTTGCCATTTATGTCCATGTGTAAAACTGCACAAGGACTATCAACAAGTGCCAAAACTTTAAAGCAGATCAGAGGTTCTACAGAACATGAGTGGATAACTACATTTGGATGCGGAAAGACAGTGGAATTTTATTTAATGCTTAAAGGGAAGGTGATAACAAACCCTGAAACATATAAATGAAAAAAAGCTAACTTGAAAAGACTGGCTATAGGGTGCTGCCAACTACATGAATTCCTGGGAAAGACAAACCTATAGAAACAAGACAAAGACTATTGGTTGCCAAGCATTAGGAAGAAAGGAAGGAGGATATTGGCTTTTAGGGGAGTGAAACAATTGTTTGTCTGTTCTCATACAAGTCTTATTGCTGTGACTGAATACCTGGATATGATCAAGTTAAAAATGGAAAGATTTATGTTTGGATCATGGTTCAAGCAGATTTGGAAAGACATGGCAGTAAGGTGTGTTGTCATGTTTCTCCTATAGTCAGGAAGGAGAGAGGGAGAGGGAGAGGGAGGAAGGCAGGGAAGGAGGGAGGGAGGAAGAGAGAGAGAGAGAGAGAGAGAGAGAGAGAGAGAGAGAGAGAGAGAGAGAGAGAGAATACTCACATCACTCTATTCTTTATTCAGTGTGCGATCCCAGCCCATAGGAATATTCAGGGTTAGTATTCCTTCCTTAGTTAAGCAGGTTGGTAGTCCTTCCAAAGTTAAGCTTCTCTGGAAACATTCAGATACATATAGAGTTGTGTTTCCTAGGAAGCTCCAAATTCAATAAGCTTTTGATGAACATTGACCATCACAAGCTGAGTCCTCAACAGCTTGATACTTTTACATTATAACCTTCCACCTCTGTTCTTCTCGGGCTCATGGCTGGTCCTCTCACAACACACAATGCATTTAGTTAATCATCAGGAATCCTCAAAAGTTTTTAAGAATCCCAACTGTGTTCAAAAGTTCAACATCCACGGTGTGTTTTGAAACCTAAGGAAATCTTTTAACTCTGATCTCTCCAAAAATGTTGAGTACTTCCAATATACAATACACAAAATACAACTTACATACTTCCAAAATACAAAAGAATTAAAATTCCTATTCTAAAATGGAGCAATGGACACAGCCTGAAAATATTGGTTGGAAGCAAGGCCAGGACTTAGCAAGGAAAAATGTCCATTTCTTTAGCATCATGTCCCAGCATCTGGGGGTCTTCTTGACATTACCTCTGCTACAGCATCCTTGGGCATCCCTGCCCCTTCAGTTATTCTGCATGAAGAACATACAGTTTCCTTCTTGGGACAGCTCTACTTTGTGTTTGAAGCTTTCCTTGGCAGGCTTCCCATGGTCATGGCATACTCAATGTCATGCAGGATTCATCCCAACATTCCTCCTTTACAGATTTATTCAGTGGTCTCCCGAGCCTCCATGCAGGAAATGCAGAACTGCAGTATAGTACCTGGTATCAGAGGGCTTTCTGGAACTTTATGCAAGCTCCTATAGCCTTGTAACCAATGCAATTTGCATGCCTGCAACACCAATCCCTGCTGCCAGTTCTAATCTGCCCCCTTTCAGCACAACCGTAGTGGCGTCTATATACCTTGTTGTTATGCCAGGGAAAACACATAGACTTTACCTGCATGCAATAAGGACACATGCTCCACTATGTTCATAGCAGCCTTATTTATAATAGCCAGAAGCTGGAAAGAACCCAGATGTCCCTCAACGGAGGAATGGATTCAGAAAATGTGGTATATCTACACAATGGAATACTACTCTGCAATTAAAAACAATGAATTCACGAAATTCCTAGGCAAATGGTCAGATCTTGAAAATATCATCATTAGTGAGGTAACCCAATCACAAAAGAACACACATGGTATGCAGTCACTGATAAGGGGATATTGACCCAGAATCTCGGAATACCCTAGACACAATCCGCATATCAATAGATTTCTAAAAAGATGGTAGGAGAGACCCCTGGTCCTGGAAAGACTGGATGTAGGGGAACACCAGGACAGAGTAACGAGAGGGGGTTGAATGGAGAAAAGAGGGAGGGAAGGGGGCTTATGGGACTTTCGGGGAGGGAGGAAACGGGAAAGGGGAAGTGATTTGGAATGTAAATTAAAAAATAAAATAAAAAAAAAGAAAAAAAAGATACTACAAATAAAAAAAAAACACACATACTTACATAGTGGTTTGTTTTTACCATGAAACTTCAGGCTCCCTTCTTTTGAATCAATTTCACTTTCAAAACTTTGACAATTCACCTGGCAGGGTCTTGTCCTAATGCATCTTTCCTATTGACTAAATGAAGAGCGTAAGATGTTTCTTTGTTTTCTTTTTAATTAATTTATTTATTTGTTCACATTCCAAATTCTGCTTCCCCTCTCAGTCCCTCCCTTACTGAGTCCCTTCACCCCTCTCCTTCTCCTATGAGAGGGTGGGACCCCATGCGTGCCCTCCACCCCCCCCCCCGGCACTTCAAGTGATACGGTGTTTCTTTAATGGAACAAATATTTATAACAGTCACAGTTGCTATCTGGGCACACAACTTGTCTATAGTTTTTAACTTGATCACATTCATTCCTTCAGGAACTACATACATTTTATATCTTTTTACTCTTTGTCTCTGCAGAGCAAATGAGGTGCAATGAGCTGTGATGATCCCCTACAGCCTGGATGTACGCTCTCCTGAAATTTCTTCCACCAAGTAACTCAGGAAGAAGAGCACTGTAATCACTTGATTTCTCCATTTTATTCAGTCTGGACACTCAGGCCTGTGGCATGGTACTGCTCACATCCAGAGTAGTTCTTCCTGGAATTAAACCTCCCTGGAGAAGGCAAGAACTATGCCCTGAGTGATTCGAAAACCAATAGAGTTGGCAATCAAGATTAATCAACACAGCATGATATTATAATAGTGAATTGTATCATTACACTTTTGTCAAATTATAGAAAGTTCAATATGAAGAGTGAATCCATATGGACACTACCATTTACGGAAACAATCATGTCATTATGACTCTGTTGATAATAACAAATGTGCCACTTTGAATAGAATGTCTATAGTGGACCGTGTTTTATGTGGATATGGCAACAAGGTAGAAGGGAACATTTTCTTTTCTCTCTATTTTTCTATAAAGTAAAAAAAAAACACTGTTCTAATAAAGTGAAGTTTATTAATTACAGTAATATGGGTCTTTCACTGTTCTAGTATCTTAGATTCTCAGATTAACTACAAAAGATGTCTGTTATCAGTTTCTACAAGTTTTGTTGTGGTTACTGGCTTAGAAGCCAGCTGTAAGTTCTAAAGTAGGAAAACAAAAAGCGCCAGGGAGCATCTCCGTGTAATCAATCAAAAACAGGAGAAAACACACTTGCCAAAGGAACCAGCTTGAGATCTTCTCAGGATGTGCTTATTTTCAAGAATATAAAATTATTGGAGCATAACCAACATGGTCTCTTCATCCACTCATTGTTATAAGCATCAGTTAGAGGAAATGAAGTTAAGATCAAGTTTGCTCTCCATAGCAGGGCTTCCAAATGTGTGGTCCTGAAGATGGACAAGTTCATAGCTCAGTAGTGTTCCATTCTTAGATTAGTGTTTCCTGTTGATTTCTTGAAGTTCTTAATCATTTTATTACTGAATTTTATATGACAGCAGAACCTTTGCTTAAACAGAAGAACAATATGGCATATTGTTATAAGATGTTTCATTTGCATATGGCTTCTACATGGTCCATGAGTGAAGGACTCCAGTAGGTGCAATGTATAGATTCAGAGAGGCACAAAGTAAAATGAGAAGTATATTAAATTTTATATCATTTAGTAATATAAGGTAAAGTAAATTAAGGAATACAAGCAAATAAGTAATGACACAGATAGAAATGGAGATACAGCGCAGTATCAAGTTTTCTTTTCAGTCTGCACTTGATTCATGCATCTCCAGAATTGAAAATAAGGGAGTTAGATTATTATTGTTTCAGTGTTTTCTACTTTTCCTGCTAAGAAGGAACCATATACACTTACAAACTAGGAAAAGTAAATTGCATAATTCTGCTATTCCACATAGAGGTTAAATCTAATATTTCCATTTAAAATGGACTACTGTACAACATAAAGAAAAAAATGCAAGCTAATGCTAATCATTTATTTAAATTTTATTTACTTAGAGTGACAGTAACAAAACACCTTGGAAAATGAAAAAAAAAGATCTACAATTAGTACTTTTAATGGGTGTCCCTGTTATTCAAATCAAGGACATTGCATTTTAAGGTTTCACTAAGCTTCATAAGTCATGTAGCTACCTTGAGTTATAGCTTTATTATATTTGTCACTGAGAGTAACTACTGAATCTCTGTGAATATCCTTCTCAACAAATGGAAATAAGGCAATGCCTGCTTCATAACATCTATGTAAAGATATTTGCAAACGATATGATAGTATACTTAAGCGACCCAAAGAACTCCACCAGAGAACTCCTACAGCTGATAAACGACTTCAGCAAAGTGGCCAGATATAAAATCAACTCAAGCAAGTCAGAAGCCTTCCTATACTCAAAGGATAAGCAGGCTGAGAAAGAAGTAAGAGAAATAATACCCTTCACGATAGCCACAAACCATATTAAGTATCTTGGCGTGACTCTAACCAAACAAGTGAAAGATCTGTATGACAAGAACTTCAAGTCTCTGAAGAAAGAAATTGAAGAAGACCTCAGAAGATGGAAAAATCTGCCATGCTCATGGATTGGCAGGATTAATATAGTAAAAATGAGCATCTTACCAAAAGTAATACACAGATTCAATGCAATCCCCATCAAAATCCCAACTCAATTCTTCATAGAGTTAGAGCAATTCAAAAATTCATCTGGAATAACAGAAAACCCAGAATAGCTAAAACTATTCTCAAGAGTAAAAGAACCTCTGGGGGAATCAGTATCCCGGACCTCAAGCTGTACTACAGAGCAATAGTGTTAAAAACTGCATGTTATTGGTACAGTAACAAACATGTAGATCAATGGAACAGAATTGAAGACCCAGAAATGAATCCACACTCCTATGGTCACTTGATCTTTGACAAAGGAGCTAAAACCATCCAGTGGAAAAAAGATAGCCTTTTCAACAAATGGTGCTGGCCCAGCTGGAGGTCAACATGCAGAAGAATGCAAATTGACCCATCCTTATCTCCTTGCACTAAGCTCAATTCTAAGTGGATCAAAGATCTCCACATAAAACCAGACACACTGAAACTAATAGAAGGGAAACTAGGGAAGAACCTTGAACATATGGGCACAGGGGAGAATTTCCTGAACAGAACTCCAATAGCTTATGCTCTAAGATCAAGAATAGACAAATGGGACCTCATTAAATTACAAAGTTTTTGCAAGGCAAAAGACACTGTCAAAAAGACAAAGCGGCAACCAACTAACTGGGAAATGATCTTTACCAACCTTACATCCGACAGAGGGCTAATATCCAATATATACAAAGAACTCAAGAAGTTAAACTCCAGAGAGGCAAGTAACCCTATTAAAAATGGGGTACAGAGCTACACAAAGAGTTCTCACCTGAAGAATATCTAATGGCTGAGAAGCACCTAAAGAGATGTTCATCATCCTTAGTCATTAGGGAAATGCAAATCAAAACAACCCTGAGATTCCATCTCACACCAGTCAGGATGGCTAAGATCAAAAACACAGGAGACAGCAGTTGTTGGCAAGGATGTGGAGAAAGAGGAACACTCCTCCACTGCTGGTGGAATTGCAAGCTGGTACAACCACTCTGGAAAGCAGTCTGGCGGTTCCTCAGAAAACTGGGCATGACACTCCCGGAGGATCCGGCTATACCACTCCTGGGCATATACCCAGAGACTTTACCTGCATGCAATAAGGACACATGCTCCACTATGTTCATAGCAGCCTTATTTATAATAGCCAGAAGCTGGAAAGAACTCAGATGTCCCTCAACGGAGGAATGGATTCAGAAGATGTGGTATATCTACACAATGGAATACTACTCTGCAATTAAAAACAATGAATTCACGAAATTCCTAGGCAAATGGTCAGAACTTGAAAATATCATCCTTAGTGAGGTAACCCAATCACAAAAGAACACACATGGTATGCAGTCACTGATAAGGGGATATTGACCCAGAATCTCGGAATACCCTAGACACAATCCGCATATCAATAGATTTCTAAAAAGATGGTAGGAGAGACCCCTGGTCCTGGAAAGACTGGATATAGGGGAACACCAGGACAGAGTAACGAGAGGGGGTTGAATGGAGAAAAGAGGGAGGGAAGGGGGCTTATGGGACTTTCGGGGAGGGAGGAAACGGGAAAGGGGAAGTGATTTGGAATGTAAATTAAAAAAATAAAATAAAATAAATAATAAAAAAAAAAAGATTGACCGAAGGCATAGATAATTGGCTTGTAGCCAAGACAATAACAATCAAGATTAATGTACATTATTGGGGGGAGGGAGAGAGAAAGAGAGAGAGAGAGAGGGAGAGAGAGAGAGAGAGAGAGAGAGAGGGAGGGAGGGAGGGAGGGAGAGAGAGAGAGAGAGAGAGAGAGAGAGAGAGAGAGAGAGAGAGAGAGAGAGAGAGAGAGAGAGAAAATGATTTAACAGACATTCTTATGGCTGTTAAATGCTTATCTACAAGGAGGTTGTAGGCAAGACACTTGGGTGTGGTCTTGAGGCTAAAGACAACACAGAAGGAGAATTCCCTTTTACTCTATGAACCTATGTCATTTCTCAGAAATCTGTCAATTAATTAAATGAGGTCTATTTGCATATGGTGGGTGATCTAGTTTACTTGGTTTGACTGTTAGTTGACAAATAAAATAATTCCTTCACTGTATTTTACTAACTGGTATTTGATCAACAACTGGTATTGTAGCCTAGCCAGGTAACACATAAAAATGTGTTAATAATGGGTTTATATTAATAATTAGATAAAATTATTTTAAACAGCATCATGGTCATTACACCTGGCATGTCAAATGGAATATAACAAATTTACCTAATTGAGTGATTTTTAAGGGAAATAAAAATATTCCCAAGAAGCTTTATACTTACCCTGACTCATAAAATAACTCTAAAATTTTCTTTTTTCTTCTTTTTTTGTCTTACATTTTTATTAAATATAATCTTCATTTACATTTCAAGAAGTAAAACCTTTCCCGGTTTCCCCTCTCCCCAATAACCCCAACCCCTCCTCCCACTCCCTGCGTCCAAGAATTTGCCCCTCCCCCCGACCCACTCCCACCTCCCCCCCCTCGATTTCCCTTTGTTGGGGCATCTATTGAGCCCTCACCTGACCAAGGACCACTCCTCCAACTGATGCCCGACAAGGCTTTCCTCTGCTACATTTTTGGCTGGAACCATGTGTACCCCTTGGTTGAAGGTTTAGTCCCTGGGCGTCCAGGGGCATGGTTGATGGTTTAGTTCCTGGGAGTCCTGGGGCCTGGTTGATGGTTTAGTCCCTGGGAGACCTGGGGCATCTGGGTGGCCAACATCATAGTTCTTCCCATGGGGCTGTAAACCCTTTCAGCTCCTCCCTACCACCCTCCAACTCCTCCCTTGGGGACTCCACTCCCAGACCAATGGTTGGCTGCTAGCATCTGCCTCTGTATGTGCAAGGGTCTGGCAGGGCTCCTCTGAAGACAACCATGGCATGCTCCTTTTGGTATTCGTTTCTTGTTGTCCATAGTAGTGTTGGGGTTTGGTGACTGTTTATTAGGTTGAATCCCCTGGTAGAAGCAGTCTCTGGGTGGCATTTACTTCAGTCCCTGCTCCACACTTTGCCTCCATTATTGCTCCTGTAACTATATTGTTCCCTTTCTCAGAGGAACCCAAGCACCCCCACTTCAGTCCTCTTTCTTCTTGAGCTTCCTGTGGTCTATGAATTTTAACTTGTTTATTTTGGGCTTTTGGGCTAATATCCACTTATCAGTGAGTGCATACCATGTGCGTTCTTTTGTGATTGAGTTACCTCCCTCAGAATGACACTTTCTAGTTCCACCCATTTATCTAAGAATTTCATGAATTCGTTGTTTTTAAAAGCTGAATAGTACTCCAATGTGTGTATATATACCATAGTTTCTGTATCCATTCCTCAGTTGAAGGGAACATCTGGGTTCTTTCCAGCTTCTGGTTATTATAAATAAGGCAGCTATGAACATAGTGGATCACGTGTCCTTATTATATGTAGGAGCATCCTCTGGGTATATGACCAGGAGTGGTATAGCTGGGTCCTCAGGTATAATGTCTAATTTTCTGAGGGAATCGCCAAAACTGATTTCCAGAGTGGTTTTACCAGCTTGCAATCCCACCAACAATGGAGAAGTGTTCCTCTTTCCCCACATCTTCTCCAGTGTCTGCTCTTCCCTGAGTTTTTATCGTAGGCCATTCTGACTGGTGTGAGGTGGAATCTCAGTATTGTTTTGATTTGCATTTACCTGATTACTAAGGATGCTGAACATTTCTTTAGGTGCTTTAGAGCCATTTGAGTTTCCTCAGTTGAGAATTCCCCTGTTTAGCTCCGTACCCCATTTTTAATAGGGTTATTTGATTCTCTAGAGCCTAATTTCTTGAGTTCTTTGTATACATTGAATATTAGCCCTCTATGGGATATAGGAATGGTAAAGATCTTTTCCCAATTTGTTGGTTGCCATCTTGTCTTACTGACCATATCTTTTGCCTTACTGAAGCTTTGCAGTTTCATGAGGTCCCATTTGTTGATTCTTGTTCTTAGTAAGCATAAGCCATTGCTTTTCTGTTCAGGAACTTTTCCCCTGTGCCCATGTGTTCAAGATTCCTCCCCACTTTCTCCTCTATAAGCTTTAGTGTATCTAGTTTTATGTGTAGGTCCTTGATCCACTTGGACTTGAGCTTTGTACAAGGAGATAAGAATGGGTCGATTTTCATTTTTCTGCATGCTGACCGCCAGTTGATCCAGCACCATTTGTTAAAAATGCTGTCTTTTTTCCACTGGATGTTTTTAGGCTCCTTTGTCAAATATCAAGTGATTGTATGCGTGTTGTTTCTTTTCTGGATCTTCAATTCTATTCCATTGATCTTCCTGCCTGTCTCCATACCAATACCAAACAGTTTTTATCACTATTGCTCTGTAGTAGAGCTTGAGGTCAGGGATGGTGATTCCCCCAGGAGATCTTTTGTTGTGGAGAATAGTTTTTGCTATCCTGGGTTTCTTGTTATTCCAGATGAATTTGAGAATTGCTCTTTCTAGATCTATGAAGAATTGATTTGGAATTTTGATGGGGATTGCATTGAATCTCTAGATTGCTTTCAGTGAGATGGCCATTTTTACTATATTGATCCTGCCAATCCATGAACATGGGAGATCTTTCCATCTTCTGAGATCTTCGATTTCTTTCTTCAGTGGCTTAAGTTTTTGTCCTACAGATCTTTCACTTGCTTCATTAGGGTCACACCAAGGTATGAAATATTATTTAGGACTATTGTGAAGGGTGTCATTTCCCTAGTTTCTTTCTCAGATTGCTTATCCTTAGAGTAGAAGAAGACTACTCATTTGCTTGAGTTAACTTTATATCCAGCCACATTGCTGAAGTTTTTTTTTTTTTATCAGTTTTAGGAGTTCTCTGGTGGAATTTTTGGCGTCACTTAAGTATACTATCATATCATCTGCAAACAGTGATACTTTGACTTCTTCTTTTCCAATGTGTATACCTTTGACCTCCTTTTGTTGTCTGACTACTCTTGCTAGGACTTAAAGTACTATATTGAATAGATAGGGAGAGAGTGGGCAGCCTTGTCTGGTCCCCGATTTTAGTGGGATTACTTTGAGTTTCTCTCCGTTTAACTTGATGTTAGCTACTGGTTTGCAGTATATTGCTTTCACTATGTTTAGGTATTGGCCTTGCATTCCTGCTCTCTCAAAGACTTTTATCATAAAGGGATGCTGGATTTTGTCAAAAGCTTTTTCAGCATCTAATGAAATGATCATGTGACTTTTTTCCTTGAGTTTGTTTATGTAGTGGATTATGTTGATGGATTTCCGTATATTGAACCATTCCTGCATCCCTGGGATGAAGCCTACCTGATTATGGAGAATTATAGTTTTGATGCATTCTTGAGTTCGGTTTGGCCAGAATTTTGTTGAGTATTTTTGCATCGATGTTCATGAGGGTGATTGGTCTGAAGTTCTCCTTCTTTGTTTGGTCTTTGTTTGGCTTAGGTATAAGCATTATTGTGGCTTCGTTAGAATGAGTTGGGTAGTGTTCCTTGAGTTTCTATTTCGTGGAATAATTTGAAGAGTATCAGTATTAGCTCTTCTTTGAAGATTTGATAGAATTCCCTGCTAAACCCATCTGGGCTCTTTTTTGATGGGAGACTATTAACGACTGCTTCTATTTCCTCAGGACTTATGGGACTATTTAGATGGTTTATCTGATCCTGTTTTAAGGTTGGCATGTGGTATGTATCAAGAAAGTTATCCATTTTGTCCAGATTTTCAAACTTTGTTGAATATAACTTCTTGTAGTAGGATCTGATGATTTTTTGAATTTCCACAGTTTCTGTTGTTATGTCTCCCTTTTCATTAATGATTTTATTAATTTGGGTGGTGCTTCTTTGGCCTCTGGTTAGTCTGGCTAAGGGTTTAATCTATCTTGTTGATTTTTCTCAAAGAACCAGCTCCTGGTTTTGTTGATTCTTTGTACAGTTCTTTTTGTTTCTATTTGGTTGATTTCAGCCCTGAGTTTGATTATTTCCTGCTGCCTACTCTTCCTTGGTTGTATTTGCTTCTTTTTGTTCTCAAGATTTCAAGTGTTCTGTCAAGCTGTTGGTGTAAGCTCTCTCTATTTTCTTTTCAGAGGCACTCAGAGCTATGAGATTTCCTCTTAGCTCTGCTTTTATTGTGTTCAATAAGTTTTGGTATGATGTCTTCATTTTCATTGAATTCTAAAAAGCTTTTAATTTCTTTCTTTATTTTCCTTGACTAAGCTATTGTTGAGAAGAACATTGTTCAAAGTCCACGTGTATGTGTGTTTTCTATTGTTTTTATTTGCACTTAATACTAGCCTTAGGCCATGGTGATCTCATAAGGTGCATGGAATAATTTCAATATTTCTGTTATCTGTTGAGGCCTGTTTTGTGACCAATTATATGATCAGTTTTGGAGAAGGTACCATGAGGTGCTGAGAAGAAGGTATATTCTTTTGCTTTAGGGTGGAATGTTATATAAATATTTGTTAGATCCCTTTATTCCATAACTTCAGTTAGTTTCACTGTGTCTCTGTTTAGTTTCTGTTTCCATGATTTGTTCATTGTTGAGAGTAGGGTGTTGAAGTCTCCCAATATAATTGTGTGGGGTGAAATGTGTGCTTTGAGCTTTAGTAACTTTTTTTTTTGAATGTGGGTGCCCTTGTGTTGGGAGCATAGACGCTCAGAATTGAGAGTTCATCTTGGTAGAATTTTCTTTTGACCAGAATGAAGTGACCCTCCTTACGTTTTTTGACCAACTTTTGGTTGAAAGTCAATTTTATCTGATATAAGAATGGCTACTCCAGCTTGTTTCTTGGGACAATTTGCTTGGAAAATTGTTTTCCAACCTTTGACTCTGAAGTAGTGACTGCCTTTGTTACTTAGGTGGGTTTCTTGTATGCAGCAAAATGTTGAGTTCTGCTTACATATCCAGTCTGTTAGTCTATGTCTTTTATTGGGAACTTGAGACCATTGATGTTAAGAGATATTAAGGAAAAGTGATTGTTGCTTACTTTTATCTTCTTTGTTAAAGGTTGAAATTCTGTTTGTGTAGCTATCTTCTATTAGGTTTGTTGAAAGATTATTTTATTGCTTTTTCTAGGGTGTGGTTTTTCCCGCCTTGTGTTGGTATTTTCCACCCATTATCCTTTGTAGAGCTGGTTTTGTGGAAAGATATTGTGTAAATTTGTTTTTGTCATGGAATGTCTTGTTTTCTGCCTATGGTAATTGAAAGTTTTGCTGTGTATAGCAGTCCAGGCTGACATTTACGTTCTCTTAGGGTCTGTATGACATCTGCCCAGGATCTTCTAGCTTTCATAGTTTCTGGTGAGAAGTCTGGTGTAATTCTGATAGGTCTGCCTTTATATGTTACTTGACTTTTTTCCTTATTGCTTTTAATATTCTTTCTTTGTTTAGCACATTTGGTATTTTGAGTATTATATGTTGGGAGGAATTTCTGTTCTGCTCTAGTCTGTTTGGAGTTCTGTAGGCTTCTTGTATGTTCATGGGCATCTCTTTCTTTAGGTTAGGGAAGTTTTCTTCTATAATTTTGTTGAAGATGTTTACTAGCCCTTTAAGATAAAAATCCTCATTCTCTTCTATACCTATAATCCTAGGTTGGGTCTTCTCATTCTGTTCTGGATTTCCTGGATGTTTTGGGTTATAAGTTTTATGCATTTTACAATTTCTTTGACTGTTGAGTCAATGTTTTCTATGGAATCTTCAGCACCTGAGATTTTTCTTCTATCTCTTGTATTCTATTGTTGATGCTTGCATGTATGACTCCTGAACTCTTTCCAAGGTTTTCTATCTCCAGAGATATCTCACTTTGCGATTTCCTTATATCTTCTACTTCCATTTTTAGATCTTGGATAGTTTTGTTCAGTCCCTTCATTTGCTTGTTTGTGTTTCCCTGAAATTCTTTAAGGGATTTTTGTCTTTCCTCTTTAAGGCTTTCCACCTGTTTACCCATGTTCTTCTGTGTTTCTTTTAGAGATTTTTGTGATTCCTCTTTAAGGACTTCTGCATGTTGACCCATGTTCTCCCATAATTCCCTATGGGATTTTTGTTTTGCCTCTTTAAGGGTTTCTACCTGTTGATCCATATTATCCTTTATTTCTTAAGAGATTTTTGTGTCTCCTCTTTAAATGCTTCCACCTATTGACCCATGTTCTCCTGTGTTTCTTTTAGAGATTTTTGCGATTCCAATTTAAGGGCTTCTGCATGTTGACCCATGTTCTCCCATAATTCCCTATGGAATTTTTGTGTTGCCTCTTTAAGTGTTTCTACCTGTTGACCCATGTTTCCTGTATTTCTTTAAGGGAGTTATTTATGTCCTTGTTGAATTCCTCTAACAGCATCATGAGATGTGATTTTAAACCCAACTCTTGCTTTTCCGATGTGATGGAGAATCCTGGATTTGCTATTGTGGGAGATGGGTTCTGATGATGCCACGTTGCCTTGGTATCTGTTGGTAATGATCTTGAGGTTGCCTTTTGACCATCTAGTTATCTCCAGTGTTAGCTGGTCTTGCTGTCTCTGACTGTGACTTCTCTGTCCTGCAGGCCTGTGTATCTGTACTCCTGGGATTCCCTTTCTTTCAAATACCCTGCATTCAGCTGGTTTTCCAGGAAGTATTAGGAGATGGGGTCTTCCCTGTGGCAGACTTGGCAAGGGTTGAATGTCCTGCAAGCTGTTGGTTCTCAAATGCCCCACTGCTGCTGGATCAAATGCCCCAGGGCTGCTGAATCTCAGGAAATGCGGCCTTCCTCCATGCAAACCTGGCACAGGCCGAATGCCCCCTCTGCTGCTGGATCTCTAGAAAGTACCAGTAAATGGGACCTTCTTCTTTGGCAAACCTGGCACAGGTCTACCACATCGGAAGGAAATGGGACAGGTGGAGGAGGAGGCGGGGTAGAAGAGATGGAAGGAAAGTGGTGATCTGGACGGAAGGCAGATTTAGGTGCTTGCTGGGTATTAGGTTGCAGCCTGCGGCTCTGGACCTCCAGAGGTGGGGGGTGTTTCTTACCAAATGCCCCGCTGCTGCTGGATCTCTAGAAAGCACCAGGAAATGAGGCCTTCCCCCGTGGCAAACCTGGCACAGGTCTACCACGTTGGAATGCATGGGACAGGCGGCCCTCTAAAAATTCTCTAAGCAGACTACCAGGTGACATACAAAGGAAAGGTTAAAATCTGATGAAAAGATTAAACTCTTTTCTGGGAACAAATCCAGTCAGGCTGGAGATGACATCACTTTTGCTACATGCTAACATAAATCCTTTTCTTCCACAAAATGTTACCAGTTGGACTTTCTTATTTTACCAGATTGATGTTACAAATATTATTAGGGTCTCTTGGTTCTTCTACTCTTGAAGGGATAGATTCAGCCAAGAGACATAAACGGTTTGAACAGAAGCTTAATAATCAAAAACTTTCAAGAGACATTTGAACAACCTGCCCCAAAGTAGAGACCAGCATAGTGGTTAGAGTAACATGGATTTTAAGAACTTCTACGAATATTTATGATGTCAGTGTCATAGTCACAAGATAAAGAGACTCTTCTATCCTAAATCATGGTGAATTAGATCTTTCTTTTAGGGTATTTCCTCTTATAATCTCTACAAAAGTGGAGGTGTGTCAAAACCATAACACAAGCAATATTACAATGGCATCAGTCCTTTTGAGGATGAACACTTTTTGTTAGCATATATGTGTGGACTAACTCAGTGGAAAAATCCTCATTATGTCTTCAGAGGTGCTTTAGTTATCACTGAAGGGGCATTCTGATCACCCTCAGAAACCAAGCAGGAAGCAAGAGGCAAGTGACTTCATGGGAGCTAGCCAGAGCCTGCCAACACTAGCTTCTGGATTCATTACTTCCCCGAGAGCTTTGTCCTTCCTCTTTTCTGTTTCCTGTTCTAATAGCCAACTCTATGTCCCTTTGTTTCTCATTACAGGGGTCCCTGACCTAGCAGTTTTAACTCTAATATTTTTATATTCATTTTTTAACTCATATATTCATTTTCACCATCACTACTAAAATACTCATCTTTTCAAATTGTGCATCATGGATAGCATATTATTTTTAATTTTATTTTTTTTTTGATTGAAGAAGATGAAGGAACTTCTGAAAGCCACAACTCTTTGATGTATATCAATTACTTTACGGGTCTTTTTGTTTTCACTGAAGATTCCAGGAAGACACAGGGCATTATGTTTCTATATAAATTGAAGGTTTATATTATCTTTTAGCTTTTTCATTTCTGTTTCAACATAGTTCAAAAACACAGTAGGTCTGACATATGACTTGGTGGTATAGCACTTGTCTACCGTATTATCAATTTTCTATCCCTGTCAATTTGATTGGATTAATAAGAACTAGGGTATTAAGGAATTATGCCTCTAAACATGTCTATGAAGGCTTTCCCAAAGAGAATCAAGTGATCAGGGATCTCACCCTAAATATCGGTGACATCATACATAGGCTAGGGTATCAGATTGCATGACAAGAGGAAAACAAAGAAAGTGAGGTGAATGCTTCTGATTGTAGACAGGATGTGACTAGTTGTTTTATGCAATGTCTTCACACCAACAAAAATAAATTATTATTTCCTTAAGAAGTTGTTTCTTATCTTGTGTATTTGTTCAGGTTGATTAGGAACCAATTAATAAAATTCCCAATTCTGAAACGAATAAATAAACAAGAACAGAGACATGGACAATAGTGGGTCCTTTAATAGGTTCTAGAGTATCATATAGCCAAGCAAAATTAAATGCATGTTATTGGAAAATATTTTGCTATTTTCTTAGCTATAGCTTGAGATCATAAGTGGACAATGGATAAAATGAGAAAAGTTCACAATGTATAATCAATGAGTTTGATGAGAACTCAGAGAAGAATAACAAGTAAGAAATAATTGCAAAGACAGGACGGGAAGGTGACAGGTGTCTCTTAGCTCTCGGGCTCCCACATCCTTTTTGGATGATCTGTCAACTTAACCTTACAAACACTGCTTATAAGATTATATTTCCATTGGCAGAACAGGATGGTATGTGCAGAAATTTCATCATATATTCCTAAGTAATAATAGCTATTTTTCAAAAGCTATGCTCTTCAAGATCTTCATTTGTAGAGGATGAGACATAAGTCACTATAACATGGATTTTATTGTCTGTAACAAAACTTCATTCCTTTAAATGCTTCTTGGGCACTCAGCTACTGATTTTTCCAATACCTATGAGCAAAGTGCATATATCAACTGGGCTTTGAAATATATACTGTGAGCCAATGTAAGAATTAATTCTGAACATAAGGCACTATTTAAACTTGAGGTATATTTAAATAATGTTTCTTCTTTATTTCAGCTATTATGTTTGCAGGACAAGCCAGTAGGAAAATGCAATAGATTTTTAGTTATTCCTGCTTACAGCCTTATAAATGAGTGCTACTTTCAGAACAAGCTATATCTGAGTTCTTATAAGAGTACAAAGCATGATATATATATATATATCATGTATATAAATATATACATATATATATGAAGGATTTTAATGCTTGTGCTAGAAAATTTTTAATTAAATACATAACAAAACTAAGCAAGCCAAAATAGTTTTTCCAGCTATGCTTCTCACCCAGTGGGTCAAATGGCATCTTAATATCCTACCTGCTTCTAAATTGTTCAAGTTTCTTCTGTTTTTACTAGCTCCATATTCTCTAACTCAAATTCAAGTTGGTGTTCATTGCCATGCCAAAGTATGTTTTAGTTCCCTGGGACAGAGAAACTGAATGCTACACCAAGGAGAATTTACAATATTTATTTATAAATGTGCTGCTATCAATATATCATGATATTTTTGAGAGTGTTGACTTTATCACATCCTTATATATTTGATATTTGATACACAATAATGATTTCTATGTTATAATTGAAGCAGCATTGAGTTTGGTAAGTAAAGTAGAAAGACATATTCAGGTTGGACCTTTATCTGACCATCATCTTATTTTGAATATTTGGACTAATTTTAGGCACATAATTTAGACTATTTACATTCTATTTTTACTTCTATTTGAAATCAAGATAATCTTACAGACCTTAAAATCTTATAAATGTACACAAGAATACTCTTTTAAGTATTTCAAGTGTAGATTTCTTTTCTGAAAAAAAATGACTATTATTGATATCATTTGTCAAATCTATGTTTACTGTTTTACAACTGTTTATATTAAAGTCTAAAAAGATGATTTTACAATTATTAGAGAGAAAAGGTACTAAGAAAAAGATATATTTAATAATGTATAATTTGATGGGCTAAGGGTCACATTCTATAAAGTGTGAATGTAGTACAGAACCATTGCTCATTTGTGGGTCATTCTGGAAAAGTCTTTATGGAATTAAATGCTTGAAGATAAACTGGGTCTTGAATTAAGAACAGGGACCAAGAAAAGAAAAAATTGTTTCTGGGACAGAATATGGTAGGAACACAGATAGTTAGAGATGGTCAAGGAACTATGGAAACATCAACTTGTTTAGAGTTTGCTTTTCATATTATTAGAATATGGGATTGAAGTAGTAAGTGGGGATAAAAAATATCAAATAAGGCCTTAAATATTGGCCAAAATACTTACTACATGATCCTGGTGAAAACTGGTATATGTGGACAATTGTAAAGTGCTTATTTTGTGAAACCTTCAATTTGACAATGTGAAAAGAATATTGTAGCAGTACTAGGCAAGGGAGCCTAGGAGTGGAATGATGAGTGGAGAAGAGACTCTGGGAATTTATACAATACATACATTTAGACTCAGAGACATTGTTTTCTAATAGAGAACATACAGTAAGCAGAACAACTTATTATATAGAAATATCACTTGGATTTCTATCCAGTAAAACACTTACATCCCATTTTTCAAGCCATAAGTTCAAGCAAAAAACAGTGGATGGACTAGTTATGTACCCTCTCCTCAGTAATAAAGAAAATCCTGTGAGACACCCTTGGAACCCTTGTTAGAGGTGACAGCAGGGACACCAAAGAGAATGGAAGGCCATCAGAAATATCTCAACAATACAGTTGTCAATTAGAATGAAAAATTCTCTGAAAACTGGAAGACAACACAGGATGCTTGCTCCAAGGATGGCGACAACACAGGATGATTGCTTTAAAGATGGGGACATTGCTTATTTGAGGTCCTGAAGAAGTCAAAATTCTTGGATTCTGGTCTATTGCACCCGACATAATCAATGTAAAGAAGATGGATCTCTAGGGCGTCTAGGTAATCTAAACAAGAGAAGTGTGCATTACATGACAGTTTTGAGCACCAGATGTTTGAGATTGAGCTGTAGGCAGGGAAGGCTCATCCTGAGATCTCCCCAGGACCATCTGTCCCACATTTATTTCACAGCTTCTGGTAGATCAATGTGAGTTTTTGCCATCTCTTGGCTTCTTGTCCCATTACACTAAGCTTTGTCTTTAACTTCAAATGGCATTCATGCTGTCTTCCCATCTGTATCGAGTTGCCCTTGACTCAGGGTTACAATAACAATGACTTATTTAGTCCTCCTTACACAACAGATGATCTTATCTTAATTTGATCATCTTCAAACATCCTGTTTCAAATCAGTTTTGCTTCATAGGTACTGAGGGTTAGTGCTCAACTTCTTTTTGGGAAAGCACATAAAACTTCATCCAACTATATTACATGTTATAGACACACAAAACAGCCAATTCTGAAGCATTCAATGTAACACATAGATACAGGCATAACTTTCAGTTTCCATCATAAGTAAATCATTCTTCCACTCAATTTCATTAGCATCTTTTTTTTTTTTAAAATTGAGTGCCATCATTTAAATCATTGCTAAGGAAAAGACTCTGGGTAGAGCAGTAACTGTGGGACTACTGCATACATAGAACTCATTTGATTAAACAGGGTTAAAAGAAGATCTCACAGGTTGTGATGTTAGCATTTTTTTTTTCGTAAGACAAGACATACACAGTGCCAACCAGTTGAGTTATGCTGCCTTCAGTTTCAAAGATGTCTATTAATTATATGCTGTTTCGTCTAATCAAAAAGAGGAAAATGGCTCTGTGTGCATCCCCATGTGAATGTACTTGAATACTCTCATAGTTGTTACAGATAAAAGATATAACATTGCGACTGAATGAGCTTCATCTTCAGGATGGCACATGTTAATAGGAATCTGCTTCATGATAACATGTGGTGATAAGAATCTCAGGTGATAGGTTTTCAGAAGCCAAGAAATGACCACAACAGGAAAACGGTTTGCCAGGGTTATTATCTAAGCAATATAAGTTATTACATGTGAACCATGGTGTACTGAGCATAGTAGCCACTCTTCGACTCAGACCTTGCTTACATGGGTTACTGGTATTTTTCTCTGCACTATCTAGTCAAAAACATAGTTCCTGGTCTCTAATGAGTTATCTCCTTGAATTAACACAAAATAAATAATTCTTAGCTTTCTTACAAAAAAAGATTTAAGAAAATATATTAAAATTCTGTTAAATAGCTAGGTTAGTATGGCATGCTTTTATTAATAATAATTTCTTTCATGAGAGTCATTTAATGAAGATGAATGCTCACTTTAGGTTAGCAGGAGAGGAGAGTCATTAATAAGTTACTGAGCACAAAGTTCTACTCTACCACAGTATGCTTATAGAATAGGTGAAGCAGGAAGGTTATGAATTGTAGCTCCAGGTCAGACATGAATGTGAATCCTGGTTCAGCTGTTCAGTCAATTTGGAGCTACACACTATTCAAAAATTAAGATGGCATTCTCTTCATAACGTTGAACAAAGTGCTATAAGCTAGGTTTGATGAAAGAGTGAAGACCATGAGCAAAAATTTCACATAGGGGAGTGGCTACTGTTATGAAAAGGAATATGCATAAGCTACTGAATTGTTTTCTTCTATTAAGTTTGGCATAACACTAGTTTTAGAAAAGCACTTTTTAAGGCATATACTATACTGAATTGGTGAATTTCTGAGAATTTCTTCATGCATCTTAAATCTCTTATTATACTCAGGGACTGAAAGAAAATGACACAGTACTTTTAGTAAATTTCATACTAGTATTCTTTACAGTTTTTAGGTTACAAAGTTTTAAGCAAGGTTGCCAAAAAAGTTACACTCTGAAAATTTATGTACAAGTGATTAAGTGCTGTCAGGAGAGAAGGCCACCGAAGTGTGACAAATTGGAGAGGGAGGGAAAAGTTAAGAAGAGTACCCTATCAGGCAAGATACCAAACAGGATCACTACAGGTAGATTGTTCAGGAAAGCTTAGGAACACATGTTCTGCTTCAGAGTGGTCTCTATCTAAGGCAAAGGAGATGGCTCTCTGTCCTGTACACTAGTCACTCATTGGCTGAGGCAATCAGGAGTGGTGGTAAGGAATGAAAAAAGATTTGAACATAATATTAGGTTGTTCAGTGAAAGCATAATCCTCTCCGAATTTGAGAAGTGGTCTTTCTCAGGAAGAGTACACTAGCACACTTACAGGTTATCTATGGTCAGGCTGGCAAACATACATACAAGTTAACATTATACACACCTGGCAGGGCATATTTATAACACACACACACACACACACACACACACACACACATATATCGTCCTAGTGACAGCTTAACTCAAGCAAGGGATGTCAAGTACATGCCTGAATCAACCATTAAAGTAAAAGGAGGTGATGAATTTGAAAGAGAGAAAAGGAGGTCTTGGAGGGAGGAAAGTGGAAGGAAATGTTGTAACTACACCATAATCTCAAAAGATGAAGAGTTTAAAAACTGCAGCAGAAAACCTCATCTATATTTGTGTTACATCCACAGTTGAGTGATTCCAAGATGGCATGCACACGGACACATGTGTTTGCACATGCATGCACACATGCACACAGGTGAGGATTTCAATTATTCAATTTTTCCACATGTCTACAGATTTTTGACTTCTGTTTTGACATCTACATTGCAAAACTGAAGCCAGGTTCCTAGCATTGTATCCGAGGAAAGGAGCCAGGTTTCCTAAGTCATGTGACTATTCATCCATGTTTCTTTCACTTTTATGTGCAAGAGTAATTATAGTATCCACTAGTCTTGGAAACCATAACAGGTAACACGGCGGGTATGCAAAGAAAAGTAAGGTTATTTATTAAGACTCTTGGATAGTATTAGCTGTTGTTCTCATAATACTGTTTATTTCTTTAATAGATATACTGTTGGTTCATCTAGTGCTTATACTAGTAATTTCTAGTCACTGTGATACTAAACTGTTAATTAAATTTTTAAAGGCATGAAAAAAGGCTACATTTGATAAGTCCTTATAATTCGTTATTGACAAAAATTTAAGTTCGTGAGAGCCTTTGTTCAATTTGAAGTGAAAACTTGATGTATTTGTAATATATGGTCTTAGTGATAACAGCTGGTTCTTGCTTGTCTTATTTTGTTCCCAAACTATAATAACTTTTTCAGTACTTCAGAAGCTAATCATTCTTCCTGCTGCCAGTTGATGTTTTATAGTATTGCAAAACATCACAATACAGTGTCTCAAAAAGGGTGAGGCTTCATCATGGCTTTTACTCTACCGTGAGGATGCATTTATCCCAAGTATACAACATATAACTCTCAGGTTTATTTTAGCTAAATGGGAATGAAAGAGATTCTCAGAAGCCTCTTGATTTATATCATTTCCAGAAAATAGCTTTACAAATGTAGCACTTTTTTCCAGCAGCAGCTTAACTCAAGCTAGGGATGTCAAGTATTCCCAAAAGAAATATACTAACGAGGGACTAAAGCATCAGACTATCTACTTGATATCCCTTATAGCTTAGCAATATTGAATCTTTCACTTAAATGCTTGATTGATGATTCTTCATTTGTAAGGCAAGGACAGCATTAGAACTGTGTGGAGCATTAAAGAATTGGTACACTATCTAATGAGGAAAAAACTTAAACATGAAACCCAAGAGCACGTAACCTACAATAAATGCAAATTAAAAATGCATAAATTATAGCTATGTAGAATCAAAAGAAGAAAATACCTGTTTTCTGTTGTACTTGACCATTAATTTTCTTATCATTTAAGATTAAAGTTTAGCAGTTGTATGCATGGTCTTTCCCCTCAAGAATTTAAATACCCTTGTTATCATCACTGAATATAATATAGTAAAACTGTATTGCACAACTAATTTAACAATACAAAATGTATAACATATTATTTTTTGAAAATATATGCTATGCAAAGCTATGTGTTTGCTTATGTATTTATGACCACACACAGTTTCAAACTGATATGGTCTTTTCAGTTTAGGGTTTAATTTGTATCTCAAATTTGCCATAGAGTTGAGGATGACTTTGAACTCCTGATCCTCCTGCCTTTACCTACTTTGTTTGGGATTACAAGCATGTATGATCAGTCCAAATTCCACACACACAAAATTTAAAAACAACGCAAACCATAATTTGCAATGATTCCCAATTTTCTTCCTCAACTAGTTATATATCATTGATATATTTCTCTCACAATAAAAATCATGACATTAGTTTTCTTAGAGTGGTGGTATTCATTAAGCAATGAATGTTATTAATTGATCGACAGACAGAGCGTCACCCAGGCATTTGCTGTTACAAGTAGTATACCAAGCATTTACTTATATTTTAGGTACATTTCCAGATAAAATCCCCAGGACTAGAGTTCTGGACTTGATGTATCAAAAGTTATCTATTAATAAATAAGCCAAGTAGCATTCTAGAAAATTGGTCTGATTTGTACCTTTATCAACAGTGTATAGAGTCTTCATTATCACAAAGCTGGTCGCATGCCATGTTATAATTACTATCCATTTTGAAACTGTGATTACAAGAAACCGTCGATTTTATCTCCATGTTTTCCTTCTGTTAATCCACAGTAAAGTTTCTGTTCCTTTATGAGACTTTATGAGACTTCATCTAAAAGAGATGAAGATTGCCTTTATCAATTCTTTTCATTATGTTTATATTGTTTCTATGGGTCACAGCCTGCACAGCTGCCTTGATGTTGTATTAACATTTATTTTCCTCTTCACACTCTTAAACTCTTGCTAAAGTATTGTGAATTCTTTTCTTTTCTTTTCTTTTTTTTTTTTGTATTACCATCTTCAGAGTCTATGATTGTCCTAGTAATAGTACAGTGATGGTAAAGCAATATAAAAGAGAGGATATTCATATCTGAGCTAGAATACCATTAATATAAAATAATTGCCTCTGTCTCCTCTTATTAGTTGTTGCATGTGCTTCTAATGGGATATTACTAAGGAATCCCTCATGGACTCTCATACTTACAACATATCCCTGTTCCTATTCTTAGTGAGTTACACAAACACAACCTATGTTAGCAAAGAGGCTTAAGGGGTTAGTGGTGTTTTAAAAACAGCTGTCAGCTTCATGTGAAACACCTGGCAAGAGTGAATACGTTTGCTTCAATAATTGCAACTTTAGTAAGCAAAATATTAGGGGAGTATAATCTTTTCTTTATCTATGCTAACACAAAATAATCATAAGTGGTCCATGGTTAAATTGAAGACAAATGTTTAGCTATTTTCTCTGTATATGTTTCTTCAATTTGGGGGTAAAGAATTCATTAGAGTTGTAAAAAATAGGACCATCTGATGGGTGGCATTATTAGTTACTTGAACTGGGGTTTATCCCAGCTACATGAACTCATTGACTCCTCATTCTTGCTTTTATTTTTGACACCTATCATAAGAGACAAATTGCATATTACCAAATGCCTATCCAGCTTGGCCAGACCCTCATAGCAGGGAGCCAAAAAATAATATTACAAATTTGGAGGATGTAAGGCACCCACAAGTAGAATTAAATATTTTAAGAAGAATCTAAACCAAAGTGAAAAAGCAGAGACCAAATAAAATATCCATAGCTTTATGCCTGGTCATTTTTTGTAATGTATGAAATCTTTAAACTAATACCTAAATGTTTGTATTAAAGAAACTGGGAGTTGGGCAAGGAAGGTGTTCATATTATTCTTTGTGTTTCTCTAAACAAATACATCTGTTCTGATTGTGCACATAAATTGCCTATTTGTAACCAAAATGTCAACTGAGGTTGTCTGGATAGACCAATTCAAGATTCCTGATTGTTCTGTTGTTAATATATTTTCATATTAAAAGACACCAACAAAACTTTTAAATCTCTGTCCTAAGTTGCTTTCCTAGTCACATGAAAAAAATAAGGCCCTAAACTGGTTTTGTTTAATTCTAACATTTTAATCATGAACTCCAAGAATCTAGGAGTCTTTGTATTTCCTCCATTTACCCATTGATCCCAGGAAGGTCATGTAACTATCTTTGTTCTCTAATTCAACAACAACATTATTAGCACAAAAGTAGGGAATATCGGGGAACAGATTTTACAGCACGATAAAACACTTTGCATTTTATCAATAGATTTCTATAGATGGTGTTATTAATATTTTTTGTAATCAGATGTATGAAAATGATTTTCTTTATTATAGATTTGTTTGACTCTCTACAGTGGTAAGGTTGATTATCTTTTTATTGGCTTGCTGACCATGTAACCTTTTTGTTTATATATTTTCTCTGATATGGTTCTTTATTCATATTCAAAATAGGAATGGCAGAAGCAGTTGATCAGAATCTCTCTAAGACCAGACATCAAAGAATAAATAAATATGATAGTTTCTGGAGAAAGTAAGAACTCTTATTACTTCTCAGTCAGAAGTCTACTACTCTGTACACTGAGTTAAGATCTGAGACTAGAGCTAGGAAATATGTCTTAGTTAAGGTTGCTGTTCTTATGATGAAAAACAATAGCCAAAAAGCAAATTTTGGAAGAAAGGGTCTACTTGAACAGGTGCACAGGGCAGGACCCTGGAGGCAGGAGCTGATGCAGAGGCCATGAAGAAGTGCTGCTTACCGACTTGCTCATCATGACACTTGTTCAGCCTGCTTTCTTACAGAACCTGGGACCATCAGCCCAGGGATGACACTGCATGTAATGGGCTGGACCCTCCCACATGAGTCACTAATTAAGAAATTGCCTTACAGTCAGATCTTATGGAGGTGTTTACTCAACTGAGGTTCCCTCCTTTCAGATAACTCTAGCTTGTCAAGTTGACACAAACTCTCTAGCACGAAAGCTCCTCGTGTATGTGTGTGTGTGTGTGTGTGTGTGTGTGTGTGTGTGTGTGTGTGTGTGTGTGTGTGTGTGTTGTTTTCTCATCAGCTTTGCTCACCATCCAGCTTTGCCAGTGAGGAAACATAACGACAGGAAATGGCAAGACAGCCCTTCAGGTTTTCTGCTTCTATTGACCCAGGTTGACACTTCCTTGCCTTGGCAGTTGGATCCATTCGTCATCTATTTAATTGTTTTTTAGTCAGGAATCAGCCCTGTCAGGGCCTTCTGGAGAGACCAGCCACAAGCTGAGAAGACTGACTCCCCTTTCCTTCAACTCCTCTTGCATCTTTCAGTCCTCGGTATATCAGGGATATACTGATATATCCCTGCACAGATATGGGGGATTCTCCCTATCAGCTGCTATGTACAGTGAGCATAATTCAACTTTTCCTTGCCCTTGCTTCTTTTCAGAGAATTGAAATTGTTTAGCCACTTTCTCTGTTTTGTACCTTCAAACTAAATAAATACATTTATGTTAGATTCCTTCAAATGCATGGTTTAGAACTTGATTTCCTTTCATACAAAAGTAAAGTTTTGTGAGCACAATGGGGTTCTGAGTTACCATCTGAAGTCAAATGGCTGTAGGGGAAACTGATTTCTAGTCAAGTAAACAGCTGGAAATTGTACACGAAAGTCCTAAAAGATGTTCAGAGGAGAAATAGCAAGTGACTTGTTTGTTTCCTGTGAAATCTCTTAAACCTCAGATTGAAACTAACAGTTCCTTCTGGATGTAGGGGAACGCCAGGACAGAGAAACGAGAGGGGGTTGAATGGAGAAAAGAGGGAGGGAAGGGGGCTTATGGGACTTTCGGGGAGGGAGGAAATGGGAAAGGGGAAATGATTTGGAATGTAAATTAAAAAAAATAAAATAAAATAAATAATAAAAAAAATAAAACTCCAACCTGTTAGCAAGTTTAAAAAAAAAAAAGAAATTTTTCAGCCCAGAGAACTCCATCTATATCTGTGCATGTCTGTTGTGTAGATAATTATATTCATTAATTTGGGACATAAGAGTAGCTAAGCATCTGACTCACTTCTAGATGTCTTACAATAGGGAAAATGTGGTGAAGTTTAACAATCCAGAGAAGCATCTTCACATTTTAAACCAGAGATTGTATATGGTAACATGGCTTGCAGGTTCTTAGAGGCTGTGCAAACGTCATTGTTTCTATTGTTTGGTGAACTGTTGTGAAACTACAGTGAAGATGCTCAATGCTACAGTATCCCAAACACTAGGGTCTGGAGTGGATGAGCAGTTACCCACTACCCCTCCAGAGAGGCTCTTCTTTCCTATGCCCACTGTCGTAAAAAGAAATCTAAATACCCCTGGAGAGTTTTAGAGGTTGTGCTAAACCCTCTTTAGATCCTCAGAATGGAAGAACAAGGATAAGGTTGAAAAACAAAACACTCCAGGAAACAATATCACAGGTTTATCAAGTCATCAAAAACTTTTCACTATACTCAAGACTTCTATTCCTTTTACATTGTCATCCAGCTGAAGTGGCCATTGTAGCTGATGTGAGATGGTACTTTTGAAAAAGATACTGCCTTTGGGAAAGACCTATACATGCCTTTGTAAGGTGAGAAGTTCAAGGGAAACCTAACTGAAACACTCCAGTGATTTCAAGATGGTTTAAATGTAGTAAAATAGGTATGAAAACCTCTAATAAGTGCTCCCAAGGCAGACTGTCTCAGCCTGATCTTTAGAGGTTTAAAGTAGGAAAAAAAAAGAACTTTTTCAAATGCAATAAAACATGAGGTAAGATCAAGAGAGGAGTGTATAAAACCAGCCCGAGCATCATTTTAACGTGTATAATTTGTTAAAATGGCAAAAGAGCACTCTGCCAGCAATAACAGGTTTTCTCACTTCATCTCTTCACTGTGACCCTCGCTTTCTCCCATCAGTCTCGTCTGCTACAGAGTCACTTCTTTGCCAATGGGGTTTTCAAGGATTTTATTTTGTTATGAGAAAAAGGCCGTCAGTTGGTCTTTCGATTTCTGAATTCCATGTTATGTTCCATTGGCTTCTCTTCTAAAAGTTTGACAGATTCTATTATACAAAGAGATAAATAATATTCAAACAAACACATACAATCTATAAATAAGATTCTGTGGTGGATTAAGTACAAGTTCTGGTCTGTTATAAAGTGCTTTTGTTTTAGACTTGATTGACTTTTTTGTGTTTCAATTTTTTTTTAATATTATGGGCTTTGCATATCTATTTTATTTTAAATTTATGCACAGACCAGAGAAGAGTAACTTTAAGAACAACATCATTATATCTGACATGAGCTCGTCAGTGCCTTAATGTTCACACTTCTAAACTTTTGTGTTTAAACCTAACTGTCACTGTGGTGCTATTAAGAACCTGGGATCTTAGAGAGGTGGGGATTTGAGAGAATGCTCTAGGTGAGACCTCAGAAAAAGTGGTCTTAAGAATCAGTCTTAGTAGGGCTCAGTGGTTAAGAGCACCTATTGTTCTTGTAGAGGATTTAGATTCAGACCCCAGCACCTACATTATGCCTCAAAACCATCTATAACTCCAAGTCAAGGTGATTCAGCGCCTCTGTGGGCAGTAGGCATATTCATGCTGTACACACACACACACACACACACACACACACATACACACACACACACACACATTTAGGCAAAACACCCTCAACAAAATGAAGAAAGAAATTGAAAGGGCCAGGGATCCTGTCTTTTTTTTCTACTAACTGAGACCACCACGAGAAGACAACAGTACTGGAAAAGATCCTCATTCAGCAGATGTTGAGACTTCTGATGCTATAACTGTGAATTCAGAAATGTAAGAGATGCACTTGTATTGCCCATGAACTATCCAGTCCAAGAGCTGTTATTATGGCAGCAAGAATAGACTAAGTCAGTACAGAGAACTTAAAATCCTGGCCTGGGGTTTCTAAACTCACCCTTGGTTACTGAGTTCCAAGATAAATAACACACTCACAGCTTTTATGTTTACAAAAAATCTTAAGCAGCACAGTAGCTGGGCAGCTGCCTACCTCCCATATTGTTAGAATCTACTCTTCTATCGATAACCCGAGTTATCACTTACTATTTTCTTTGTGCCATCTGAGCTGCTTATGACTGCAATTGGGCATCCCTCGGGACCATGTTTTTATGACTCAGCTAACCCATGGCAGCTTCTCCTTTCTCCTTCATGTTCTTTTTATATTCCATTGTGGCTTCTTCTCTCCTTTCCTCCTTGCAATCCTCTCTGCCACAAGCCCATGAAACCTTAAGCCCACCTATGTCTCTTTTGCCCAGCTATTGCCTGGTAGCATCTTTATTTAGGAATCGCAATTAACTGGGGATAGGGTCACTCAGTATCTTATTTGCAGGTGTGGGGGGGGCGGAGGCTCTGGGGTAAGCTGTCTTGGGGCCCCCAAATTAGCATTAGAATACAAGGAGCATTAGGCCAACCCACTACAAGCAAGTACCTAAAATGTGGAAGCAGATTTAAAATTTAGTAGTTAAATGGACAAAGGTCTGAAGAGTTTGAATAAGTAAGTGAGAAAAAGTATAGTTTTCTGTGAATGGATTACAAAGGGATGTGGTATCTGGTGGAATTAAAACTTAGCAGTCCTTAAACTATTTCTTTTCTCTGTTCACTGTTTTGCATTTTTAATTGTTGGTGGAGAATCATTTTTTTTAAAGGACTCATTTAAAAATAGAAGATGCATCGATTTGTTTTGATATCCAGTTTTTGTTATTGGATTGAATGCAATTATGATGGACTAAGTGCCCGAGTAATGAGCAATTTGGCAGAGACAGACTGTCCTAAAGTTATGGAAATAAGCTATGCTTGGGTTTGCAGGTCAGCTCAGTACATCAGCGGAGTGATGTGGAGAAAATCACACAATAAATAAAATTTTTCCATGAAAGGAACAACAAGGTAGAAGAGATTTAGAATCTTTTAGAGACTCTTATCATATACAGTCTTGCTATATGGTAATCAAAGGGCCAATGCAGGCAAGTAGTAGAAACAGCACAGCCTAAACAGATTTTGTTTCAAAATATTTTCTGCCTTAGTCTTGAAGTAAAAGAAACCTGCCTAGAAAGAAATTCAAGGGGGAAGTTCAGTGAAGGTAAAAACGTGGGTGAGAATTCAAAGAACTGTTCGAATTTGTCCTCAGACACTAATTATATCTGTTGCTAGTCAAGTTGTTCTCATCTCTTTTCTTTCTCTACAAGAACTGGATTTTTAAAAAAGCTGGTGTATTGGGCATGGGGGGAAGGTGCAGTGGATAAATGGCTTGGTCACGAGATTCTGAATTTAGATGCCTGGCATCAACATAAAAGCTGAGGAGGTCAGTGTACAGATGAACACATACACTGCAAAGGCAGAGGCAGCCAGATCCCTGGTACTTCTTTGCAGTGAGGCAGGCTGAACGGATGCTCAAACAGGTTCAATATGAGACTATACCTCAAACACTACTGTGGGGAACAATTTGAGGCAAAGAATCAATGTCAACTTCTAGCCTCTACCTGTGCGTACCCATAAGGGCAAGGGCTTCCCCCCCCCACCCATGCATATACACAGACATGTCCACACATAGCCAATGACATACACTCACAAAAGAACTTTCTAAATCTGGTTGGCTAGTAGTTAAAATATTTTGGCTAATGTATTATGCAAGCTTCGAAAGGTTGTAAGTTCTCTAGGAGTGCAAAACATTACTAGCCAAATAATCATATTATTATTTGAATTACTGCTAGCACAGTAGGGTTGAGTAATGGGGGAGAAGAATAAAATACCTGTCTTTCTCTAAAGAGATATAGAAAGAAATCTTAAATAATGAAGTGATTATATATGTATATATATATATATATATATATATATATGTACATCAACAACTATACCAAATGATTCACTATGAGACTCATTTTGTCATATAAATCTTCTGAAAAATCTAAAAGAAATAAGCACTTGAGCATAAGTTTGTTTTTAAACCAGACAAATCAAGCCCAGGCACGCTAGAGACCCCTGTGCAGCACCATGAGGCTTTTGCTGGAAACTAGCAGCAAATACAGTCTCACTGTTTACCTTTCCCTAAAGGCTTTTGAGGCACAGTAATGATTCTCAATGGGGACGAATAGAAACATTTATGAATTGATGCTTCACCGTAAGAGTCCTGACTCACAAAATTCTAGCTACAACTGTAACAACCTCATTCTTTCATTTGCTTTCCTGACAATTTCATGCTCAAGTATTCTTATTGTAGATTTATTTTTCACAGCAATTGGATGAGTCTCCCATTTTTAGATGAAATTCTCATCTTTAAAATTTACCTGGAGTATTTATTCCTTTATCAAATCACTTCTAAAAGACTGAGCTACTCCAACATAAAGTGTTCAAGAGCTGAAGAGAAACAAGCTCTGTCAAGCAATAAAGTGCTTTCTGCTAAAGCAGGGGCCTGTGCTTTGGGCTGGGAAAAACATAAGCAGAGAGTACGCTAGTCTGCAGGAGAAAGACAAAGGCTTTAGCCAAAGCAACACTCTTAAATCCTTTAGGATTGGTCTGGTCTTCAGGAAAGAGAAGCCAATGAAGTTCTCTTCTTTGTGGGCTTTCCCTTCTGGTGTCCCGGATCTCTAGTGATGGCTCATGAGAGAAACAGTACAGGAACACTTGCCCTCAGAGTCTCATTGCTTTTACATCTGCCAATTCAACCAACATGGTAAATATTTAAGGAAAAACCATGTGTTTAGGGATGGATATATAGCTCAATTGTTAGTGTGCTTGCTTAGCATGCAAGATGCTGCTGCCCTGGGTTTAATTCCCAGCACCATATTGAGTGTGGTTGTAAATACATGTAATCACATACTTGAGAGATGGGGCCTAGATGCTTAAGAGTGCAAATACATCCTCAGCTACACAACAAATTCAGGGACAGTCTAAGCTACCTGAGACTGTCCCAAACTAACTGACTAACAAACAAACTAGCTAACTAACTAACTAACTAGCTAATTAAATGTCTCTGTACTGAATATGTGTAGATTTTTTTCTAATATTTCTTAAATATAGAAACATAGCAAGTATTTATGCAATATTTATATTGCATTAAGCAGTATAAGTGATTTATGAATGCTTAAAGTACACAGAGTGATAATCTGTGTGAGTTATATGCAAATATTCGGCCATTTTAAATGAATTGAGCATCCTCAGAATTTGCCATCTGTGGGAACTGTGAATCACTTTCCTGAGGCTGAGGAATGACTGCAATTACTTGGTACAATACATGATATTCTTTGAACCGAGACTCATAAGACACAGTTTTACTGTATTTCGAAACACTCCACAATTTTCAGGCTTCGAGATATGGAGACAGAGGTACCGGGTATCTTATTAGATGGATCATTCAAAGTGCCTCGAATAGTACTGGGAACAGCAGAGATGCTTCAGAAATGTTATTTTTATTTCCCCTTCTCTAGACTGAAAAGGTTAATGCACACTGCTCACTTACTTAATGCAAACCTAATGAATTTTCTGGGTCCTGCTATTGAAAAGAGACAAATATATATTCAGTCATTTGGAAGAAAAAGGAAGCTTTCTAACTCCTGAGCCATGAATTTCCCTTTAAAATTTTAATTCTTTAATCCATAGAGGAAGCCATGGCTGGCTAATATTGTAATAGGAAGTTTACTTATAAATCTTTTGAAAATATATTGCATATTTAATAATGGTATAGTCATATTTTTAAAGTAAAATGAGAACCTGTTTTATGAATAACATCCTGTAGTGACATGAGACGTTAAAAAACGAGCACTTTTTATTGCCTGCTCGCTAATTTTAAGGTGGACCCTTGGGTTAAAATGGTCAGCTACAGCTATTAGGATCACCTTCTGGAAAAGGTAATGGGTGGAGCTCAGGTTTTTATCATTGCTATTTCAGGAAACACTGACCTCTCAATGGCTTATTATTCAACCCCCCTTGCTTTTGTCTTCACAAAGCAACAAAGAGAGTCTGAAAACCAATAAAGATGCTTTTTTTCTGAAATTGAAACTGTGTTCTAAACATAAACAGGGCAAAGGCTTTCACTCTCATTTCTTTTATTATCATTAATCATCTTATTTGTTTATATTTCAAATGATATCTTCCTTCCCTGTTTTCCCTCCAGCAGACCCCCATCTCATCCCTCCACAACCCCTCCCCTTTGCCTCTATGAGGGTGCTACTTCACCCATACACCCACTCTTGCGTCACCCCAGTAGCATCCCCCTTTGCTGGGGCATCAAGTCTCCCTTCCCTCCCATTGATGTCAGATAAGTCCATCCTCCACTACACGTGTATCTGGAATCCTGGCTCCCTCCATGTATGCTCTTTGGTTGGTGGTTTAGTCCCTGGGAGCTCTGGGTGGTCCAGTCAGTTGATATTAGTTGATATTAATAGCCTCCTTATGAGGTTGCAAGCCCCTTCAGCTCCTTCAGTCCTGCCCCTAGCTCTTCCATTGGGGTCGCTGGGCTCAGTCCAGTGGTTGACTGTGAGTATTGCCATCTGTATTGGTCTTCTTGAATATAAGTTAACGCTTTTAGAATTAAAAAGAGATCAAAATGAAAGAAATGCTATTGGCAACCTTCACTGGAGAGTGGTACCAAAGGCACATTCTGTGGAAAACAGGTGTGGCTAGTTTTAGGTAAAGTGGCTATTATTATTATTATTATTATTATTATTATTATTAAACATTCTATTCATTACATCTCAAATGATATCCCACTTCCCGGTTACCCCTCCACAATCCCCCCATCCCATATCCCCCCACTCCCTCCTTCCCTTTGCCTCCATGAGGGTGCTCCCCCACCCCACCATCCTCTCCCACTCCACTGCTCCAGCATCCCCCTACACTGGGGCATCAAACCTCCACAGGACCAAGGACCTCCCCACCCATAGGCAAAGTTGCTAGTTAAGGCAGATCTTATCTCCAGTCCACAGCATACAAAAACCTTGACAATTAAATACAAAGTTAGGATAAAAAAAAATCTTTAAAATTATAACTTAGTAAAATGTTTGCATTCTCTTGGAAAACTCGTGAATTAACTGTAGAAACTTCTTGCTGGAGCCAAAAACTTCACCCCAGAAAGCACACGGTTAACATGGTCACTGAGGACAAAGAATCTTCATTTCTCTATCCTTTAGAGGTTAAGAGATAGTAACAAAGGAAAACTTTATAAATCCTAGAGCACCAGGCAGATCTTAGCAATCATGGAGGACTGGAACTATTCTCCACATCAAAAGAATCATGGGTAGCACTTACATACTAAAAGATAATTCTAACAGTTTAAAGTGTAATAAACTCACCTAACTACATCTTTAGGACTGGAGAGCTATGTGTAAGAGCACTGGAAGTTTGAGGAACTCCGTTTGGATGCCTGGTTCCCATGTAAAAAGCTAAGTTCCGACTAGTGCTAAGGCCCATGACTAGGTCTAATTCTTTTTTTGTTAGATATTTTCTTTATTTACATTTCAAATGTTATCCCCTTTCCTAGTTTTCCCTCCAAAAACCCCTATCCCATCTCCTCTCCCTCTGCTCACCAACCCACCCACTCCCACTTCTCTGTCCTGGCATTTCCCTGTACTGGGGCATCTAGCCTTCTCAGAGCCAAGGGCCTCTCCTCCCTTTGATATCCAACAAGGCCATCCTCTGCTACATATGCAGCTGGAGCCATGGGTCCCTCCATGTGTATTTTTTGGTTGGTGGTTTAGTCCCTGGGAGCTTTGGTGGTACTGGTTGGTTCATATTGTTGTTCCTTCTATGGGGCTGCAAACCCCTTCAGCTCCTTGGGCCTTTTCTCCAGCTCATTGGGGACCCTGTGCTCAGTCCAATGGTTGGCAGAGAGCATCCACCTCTGTATTTGTCAGGTCTATTTTTATGCATAGTTCTAATGAGGAATGGACAGGTACATAGGGTGTTATTGAGTAAAAGGGAATGACCTGATGGGAATGGTCTCAAAGAGGAAATCAGAAAGGTGTCTGTCTAGACTCTCTTTATTCATTTATTTTTTTTTTAAATAAAACCGTTCAAGGACAGGGCAGTCATGGCTGGAGTATCCTGTCTTCCAAGCAAGGTCAAAGAACTTCTGCAGGAACAACTCTCACACAAAAAGGCCACACAAGGTCAGAGTGACTTCAGTTCAGAGTATTTCAGGGTAACCTCCTTTTTATCCTAACATACATTATGAAAAAAAGAAAAGGAATATTTGTCATTTCACTCAGAAGCAAACACTGTTAGAATCTAGTTATAATGATTCCCCACCCCTCCCCCCAGAAGCAAAAAGCTCTTAACAAACTCAAAAATTTCAGTTGCTTTTTATTTATTTACATTTTTTATAACTGCAAAATATTTAGCATGTAATGGCTGAGTCAAAGACAGATTGCTGCTTAAAAGCTCGCTGGTCGTAATGGTGCAGTTGTTTCAGGCTGCATATTTCAAATTCTATAGCCTTCGCATATCATTTTTTTAAAAATCGTTAAGGTAGCTTTTAGCATAAGAGGCTCAAAATTGCCAATTAATTAAAACCGTTGCCCAGTTTCCTTCAGCTGCATGTATAATTCACATCCAGCCCTGCAGCTGGCTGAAGTGCAGCCCTAACATATCAATCTCATCTCATAATTGGCTACCCAAAGTTATGCCTCTCAAGGATGCAGTCCAAAGGACCAAATGAAAGACACAGTCTTGATTTCCCACAAGTTATTTCGGTCCGTTATTCATTCTAATCTTTCCAAGAGCTCTTTAAAATTAATACTTGGGTTACATAGTCTAGATTTGGACCTTCTAGTGCCGCATTGGAAACATTCTTCTTTTTAGGGCCCAGAAAATACAACAAAATAGCGCTGCTGCAGTTTATCCAGCTCTTTCTGGCTCAAAGCCAAGCAGTCCAACAGAAAGAGGGTGGGGATGTTAACATACCATTGTGCAGTATCCCGAAGAAATGCACTAATTCTTCAGCACCTCTGAAAGAATATCAGTTGTGTGAGTGTGTTGGATGACTTCTCCACCAACAGACCAAAGAAATGGTCCCACCCAAGTGCGGTGTTCTGAGCCCATGAGTTTATTGGGATTATTTGCTGGAGCATGACTATGGGCTTACTCACTGCAACGGCATCACCAGAAAGCCCAGCACAGCTCGGACGACTCATGATGATGCATCCACAGAGCTCTTGACCCAGTTACAAGTAGTTTCACTATTGTTTCCTCTACTTAGCAACACTTTATTGGTTTTATAGTCTGGAGAAAGTGCTCTTGTGAGTCTTATAAGTTCCTTAAGCAGCCTGAGTTCTGTTTGCTTCTCTCCTCGCTCCAGTCACAACTGTTTCAATTAGAGGGAATAACTATGCAATATTGTAAAAGTCAACAGTTGTTTTACCTCCTCAAACAAAGTAAAACCAAACACAACATGAGTGCACTTTCTTAGACCACATTTATAAACACAAAACTGTGACTTCTCAAAACCTTAACTTTCTGAATCTTGAAGTGTTCTCTTAAATTTTGGTCAGAGGTTCTAATGGTAATAATTAATTCTTACTGAGCATTTGCATATGCCAGGAACATGACATGTTAGGTGATATTCCACATCCCCAATTCCTTGTTCTGGCAGGAAAATTGGACTTCTGAACTCTGAGAACACTTGGCCATTGAGTAGATGCTGGGAATTGGAAAGAGTTCTATGAGGGAAGGACGGATGACCTATGTATGCACATAACTGAAATGTGGGCTATGAAACCTGTCCTGTTCTAAATGGAGTCTCTCATGTCAAACTCTGAGAAAATAGAGTCAAAAGAAAGGGAGGGTCTACACGCAAGATTTACTTGAAAACAAGATCATAAGAGCTTTCCCAAGTTGCTTCTCCAACTTACTACATGGCTCCTACAGAGACTCTTAGCAGCATAAAGATAGATAGGCACTTAGGAATGTTTTCCTGTCACAATGTTTTGTAAGCATTGATAAAACCTGGTACAACTTCATTATTTTATCTATTACCTAGCAACTCTTATCTCTCCTTAATCAGAGCTTGCAAAACCACCACTCCATCCACTGACTATTCTTTCTAGATAACTTACATAGTGTTTCTCTCTCTCTCTCTCTCTCTCTCTCTCTCTCTCTCTCTCTCTCTCTCTCTCTCTCTCTCTTTCAATAAAGCCTCATGTTTCTTCTTGCTCTTTGGAGATACTGACGGCTACTCTGATTTGTATATTGTCTAATTTGCAATTCTATTTGTTTGCTTTCTCCCCCCCCCCAAAAAAAACCCCTCTGCTTGGAGTTTCATCCTGTATACTAATTTAACTGGGATTCCAAAGTAGTTCTTTTTGACTCTGCATTTCAGGGACATTAGCCATGACCTAGAATATTTGGCACAGTTGTCAGGCAGATGAGCAGACAGGGTACTGTAGGTTCTAAAAGTTGTTAACTAACATTAACAGTGGGTAGCCTAGGGTAAGAGAGATTAGAAAGAGAAGAGAAAGTTGGTATAAATTATCTGTAGTAATATCAAGCTCTTAAAGCAAGAGCTGTTTTGAAACAGTTATAATTTTCTGCAAAAATAAAATGATGTATATGAAGGAAAAAATGAAGTTCAATGCAATAAAGACTTTTAAGGCAATATGATTTTCTTAGTAATGGAATCGGTTGCTTGAAAAAAGATCTTGTCTACATATTTTGAAAGTGGCTTTAAAGGATACTCTATATCATCTCAGAGGTCATGGTTACGAAGTATAGTTGAAACAGTCAAAGAATACATAATGGTGTCTCTCAATTCTTGTGGAGAATATCCACAAGAATTTGTAGTATGCTCTATGTTTTTTCAAAAGGACTGACACTGGAGATCTTAAATTATACAAGATCAACATATTTCTGTAAAAACACTGAAAATCTAGAGAGACTTCTTTGAAACAAATACAGTATGATGGGAAATAATCAATGAACAGAAGCAATATGATGAGTTAGGGAACAGTTCTTTGCTGTCTCAGAAGAGAAAAAGTGAAGTACAGAACTGACTTTTAGTTAGCCAGCTCTACACAGCTGAAGATGTTGTGCTCTACTTAGTGAAATAAGATCATCTGCCTTGTCTAAAAGAGACAGACTTGGTCCTGGCTTGAGGATCTATTTCTTTTATCACTCTTCTTTACCGTGTGCCTTGCTCTTACTGCATACTCTTTTCTGTCTTTACCTGATTTCTGTGTTAGAAAGGGAGAAAAATTCTCTACTGCAATGGTATTTAGTTTTCTATGCCTTCCCCGCTCATTAGGGCACATCGGACAGGCAAAAGAAAAAAAAAGAAAGAAAGAAGGAAAGGCAGACAGACAGACAGACAGAATGAGAAAGAAAGAAAGAAAGAAAGAAAGAGAGAGAGAGAGAGAGAGAGAGAAAGAAAGAAAGAAAGAAAGAAAGAAAGAAAGAAAGAAAACAAGCAAGCAAGCAGGCAGGCAAGCAGGCAAGAAAGTGAGAAAGAAAGGAAGAAAGGAAGAAAAAAGAAAGCAATGAAGGAAGAAAGAAAGAAATAAAGAAAGAAAGAAAAAGAAAGAAAGAAAGAAAGAAAGAAAGAAAGAAAGAAGGAAGGAAAGAAAAAGAATTAGTGTGGATAGCTGTATCCTGAATCCCCAGCACATAGACATATTAGCATGATGTGACATGTTCCTTCTCCTCCTTCATCACATAGAACTTTCTCAGTCCCTGCTCAGATCTCATCCACTCCCTGCTCCCATTTCTCCACCTCATCTTCGATGATCATCTCTTTTCCTTCCATCACCTTATTTCAAGCTTAGTAACCCAGCCTATTTTAAACCTTAAAATTTTTATCTTCATATATTAATTACACACAATAATGGGTTTCATTATAATATTTCATACACATACACATTTTTATAGCAGTCAGCCATGCTACCCTCACTGGATCATTCTTCACTCTCACTGATCCCCTTCTTCCCAACTAGCTCCTTTCCTAATTTTATGAGGCTTTCTTAGTGTTGAAACTTTGATAAATCTAGAGTCACCTGGATGATGTGCTCTAGGCATCCCTGGGGAGATGATCATGATTACAGTGATTGAGGTGGGAAGACATGGTTACTGTGGGTGGACCATTCTCTTACTGGTTTCCTGGACTGGAAAAATGCAAAGCACTCCAAGCAGCAGTGTATTAGGTGATTTTACTATGATAAAACACCAGGTCCAAAAGCAACTGGAAGAAGAGCTTATTTTGCCTTACATTTCCAGAGGGAGAGTTCATAATGGAGGAGGTGGCTTGGCAGTAGATGGCCAGAGCAGGAAGCTGAGAGATTGTATCATCAACCATAGAAACAGTCCAGAGGAGACATAATGGAAGTGAGGCAAGGCTATAAACTCTCAAAGTCCACACTCAGAGATGTGCTTTCACCAGCTACCCATAACAGTTCTATAATATGCCCCAAATAACACCACCAATTGAGGCCCAGATATGCAAATGGGGCCAGGGGGGTTTCTCACTTAAACCACCACAAGCAATGTGCACTCATTACTTTGCTCTTCTAACTATTGACATGCTATGACCTTGTGCTTTATTCAAGCTCTTGACATCATGACTTTCCCATCATCATGAACTCCAGCTTGTACTCTAAGCTAAACCCCTTCTTTTTTAACTGGCTTTTGTCAGAATATTTTACTTCATTAACAGGAAAAGAAACTAACACAGTGGACTTTTATGTTTTGTTGCACTTTCTTATGAGATTAACTTACTATCCAGCAATTACATCATTTGAGAACCTGTTTCTGTTTATTCACCCATCACTTCCAGATAATCAGAGTTGGGTAGAAGTCATGAACCACTTCTTTCTAACTATCATTATTGCCTTAAATTCCCTAGAAATGGCTTCATTTCCACTTTCCTGACCACATTGGTAGAATTCTCACAGACCCAAAGCTGCCTAAATCTTGTGCCTCTAAAAAGAATCTCTGTAAAGTTAAGACTGCAGTGATGATGTTATGTTCTGAAGCTATCTTGCTCCACTCTTGCCTCTGAGACTTTCAGGGTGGAGGTAGCTGTAGATGTTCCATCTGTAGGGGTGAATTGAATAAGTTTTCACCCTTTTAGGCTCTTAACTAGTATTTATTTCAAGCATATGTCACATATATAAGGTGATTATAGCACTGTGCTTAAAACTACCTTTTATGTTTTGTTTTTACAAACTTTTAAAATACTAATTAAACACTGTAGATGTATTTGAAGACTAGGTCTTCTTCAGTTTATCTTTCCCCTTTATTGCTCTTTGGAAATAAGCACTGCTAGTGAATCAGAACTTGGTGGAACACTTCATGGTTTTTTTTCTTTGTTTTTATTTTTCTTTCCTTTCTTTCTTTCTTTCTTTCTTTCTTTCTTTCTTTCTTTCTTTCTTTCTTCCTTCCTTCCTTTCTTTCTTTCTTTTATTTTTTTACATTTTTTGCAGCACTGTGCTATTAGTTTATCTATTTTAGGAGATAAAACTATAGTTCATTTGCTTTGAATCTTGTGAGATAGTCCATGCACATCACAGTTTGTTTCTCCATTTTTCAGGAGAAAAACCTAGAATTT
Organism: Tokudaia tokunoshimensis; assembly: GCA_036184795.1. Lineage (NCBI taxonomy): Eukaryota > Metazoa > Chordata > Mammalia > Rodentia > Muridae > Tokudaia > Tokudaia tokunoshimensis. The sequence goes on from BTHU01000009.1 coordinate 44,447,984, forward strand.
TAGGTTATTTTTAGTTCTGTTTAATTTTCTATTATTGATAAAGCTGCAAAGAACATTTCTGCATGTGCCTTCTCTTGAAATGATAGGTGTCCCTAAGTCTTATGACATAATTATTGTCAATGATTATAGTAAAGTTGTTTGGTCTCTACAGTGGGTATGCACTTTTTCTCCCTAAAATCTTTGTTTTATTGAAAATCGGCTTTTTTTTTCATAGAAAATATTTTGATTATGGTTTTCCTTCTCCCAACTTTACCCTGATCTTCCACATTTCTCCACCCACACAAATCCATCCAACTTCTTTCTTTCGTGAGACACAAAACAAAACAAAACGAACCCACAAAAAACATTTATAGATGCAGAGACACATGTTTGCACACACAGAAATCTCATAAAAACACAAAGCCAGAAGCAGTAATTATTTATACCTATCTCTATCTCTGTTTCTCTCTATTTATCTATATCTACGTGTGTGTGTGTGTGTGTGTGTGTGTGTGTGTGTGTGAAGATATAAAGTTTGTTTTGTGTTGAAAATCTACTGCTGTGCATGCTACTTTTGAAGTGCAAAAGAGGCCAGAGGCCAGGGTATGAGTCCTGAGAGTGAAGACATTGTGAACATTCTTGTTAGTGGTCATAAAGAATGGTAGATGTCATAAAATGAATGATAATTCAATAACAAGGTAAATATGGATCTGGAATTTTTGTATTGTTTTTGAGAAGCTGCATTATTCATTTCCTAAAATATTTTTCAAATATTACTATGAATCTGTGCTTAGTTGGCTTTTCATTTTATTGTCTTTATATATGGATGGAATATTTGCCCATTCTCCCATCAGATCCTAATTTCAAAGGCCCTGTCAAAGCTATGGTATTATATAGCTTCATACTGTATGGCCAGAAACAGTAGCACTTCACAGCTTACTAGGCATTCCATAGAAGCCTGCACAGTGTTACTCCCCTTGACCCTGAAGCTTTAGTAAGAAGAAAGTTCCTTCTACATACAGCTCATCATTTATTGGGGAGGAAGACACTAAGAAAGGAAACATAAGGATGACATCTAATAATGTTAAGCATACAAAGACAATAAAACAGTCATAGGAGGGCATCCAAGGCTGGTTTACTTATTATGAGATAACTTTCACTTAGATCAAGTGACCATAGGAGTGTGGATTCATTTCTGGGTCTTCAATTCTGTTCCATTGATCTACATACCTGTCACTGTACCAATACTATGCAGTTTTTAACACTATTGCTCTGTAGTACAGCTTGAGATCCGGGATATTGATTCCCCCAGAAGTTCTTTTACTATTGAGAATAGTTTTAGCTATTCTGGGTTTTCTGTTATTCCAGATGAATTTTTGAATTGCTCTTTCTAACTCTATGAAGAATTGAGTTTACCAGTGATGCAATCTCTGTTCTCAGCCAACTGCTAGAATGCAGAGGTTTCTTTTGGACTCAAATAGCAACGGTAACATGTTATGTGCATTAGGAACTTCTATGCCACTAGAAGATCACACAATATTGTTATTACTCCTGTAGTTATTTGCTATATAACAATAATGTAGAAGATTCAAAGAATTGTTTACAATCTAACAGGGAATTTGTCACATATGAAAAGCAATCAGAGCATGGTGGCATTTTTTTGACTGTTTTGTGGTTGTACAGTCCTGAAAACTCACTTAGTACAAGAAAAAATAATCACACTTTGAGTTTGCAAAGTAGGGTTCCTATGAGGATGTATGACTTAGGCTTAAAGGATAACAATTTGCCACTCAGATTACAAGCAAGAATGTATGTAGAATTATAATCCTCTATAAAGTCAACTCAGCTACTCTAATTGCTTTTCTCTTCTTGCCCAAATTCCACCCTGAATTTCCTGGACTTACACATGCTTATCAGGCCTGACCTGATAAGAGAGACGTTGATCTTTCTCTCCGTCCCTCTGCCTACCCAGCTTCCTTGCTAGCATTGTAGCAGGTGAACATTGAGTTCCTCCTGTGCCCCAAATCACATTGGCCCAGTCAGGTCTGCCCTAAAATGGTTTCTCTCTCCAATTACTTGCTACCATGACAATCAATGTATAGAAAAGAATCTCACAAAGAAAGCAAAATCATAGTGATTTTCTCCAATTCAAAAAAAAAAAGTGTATTGGCAGCAATCTTCTTTCAGAGTTCTTCCCCCAACCCAGTTCCTTGACAAATTCCTTTCTATATCTATCCTTCATATTCTTTTTGCATATTAAAATATATAACACAGGAACAGAGCCAAGGTTCCCACAAGTCACTACATTGACAAGGACACTCAGTGACTTTTTGTTTGGAAGTCAATATGAGCAGAAGGTATGAAAGGGTATGTCAGGAAGACCATGAAAAGAATGGGACACGGAAAAGGCAGTGATATGAAGTATTATAAATAATAAGCAACTACAATCGTCCTAAACTAGCAGTATCCAAGATCTGTTTCGAAAACAACCCTGAACGTCACCACTGTTCTGTTTCATGCTGTCTTAGGGGTTCTCATTCATTAGAAGCACAGTAACAGAGCCATCAGACAGAGCACAGTGGGAGCATTCTAAGTGGCAGCACAGAAATTGGTAGGAAAGTAGGCGCAGACTAGCATGTGTCTGCTTGCTCTGGGGAACAGCATTCTCCCACCAACACAGTCTTCGGAAATTTGTCACCTTCTTAATTTTATGTGACCACAAAAATAGTTAAAACTAGGATTATTCGTTTCTATTGTAATGAGTAGTTCTGCAAATCCAAATCATTCTTACACAGTCAGGTCTGGCTCCAAACAGCTTTGTCCCTTTCTTCTATTCCTTGTTAATGTGACAGTCATTGTACAGCCGCCAGCAGTAAAGAAACCAGGAAGCCAGGGGGAAACAAAGAAAGACACATCATTCATGTGCTGGTTTCTCTAGCTATGTTCTGCCTGATTCTGATTCTTCATGCAAACAAAACAAAACAAAAAACCCCAACAAAAACAAACAAACAAACAAAACATGCATTTCTCTTTCTGGGTGATCTTCTAAGTTTGGACACAGAGTGAACACTCTATGCTGGGATTTTTCCATCCATCTAGTTCCTGAGCCAGAGATCTGCTAAGGGAAACTTGTTGACAAAGTGTCTGAAGGTGTTAAAGTCTCCCAGAGATGGGTGTTATCTCAAACTATCTTCCTATGGATTTCAGAAAGAAATCAAGAGAACTGATTAAACAACCACCGCATCTTTCTGCGGGATCACCTCCCGGAGAACCAGTGGGAAGTAAATTACAGGAAGGAGACCTGCAGTGAAAGGTATTCTTGATTAGACATCACTTTCACTGACCGCTCAAAGGGAAGCCCGGTGCTCAGCAGTGGCACATTTTGACAGAGAACACAAGGACCACGTGAGCTGGTGCTCAAGGGAAAAATTACAGACATGGACTGGGATTCCATTTCAGCATGGACAGGAAGAGGAGGGTTGATTTATAGGCCGATATTTCAGAAATGAAACGCAAACTCAGAATTTTGGAGAATACTGCCTTCCAAACAGAAAAGCCCTGTTACTTCCTTTCTAATCACTTCCAATACAAAATTGCATTGTTAATGCTTATGGCTGTAGGATATAAACAATGTCGAATGAAATGTCACTTCTGTCCCCTTTATTCTTCACACAGTTATCGCTACCAACTCTGATTGTACTCCTTTGTTCCCGTAGATATGCTGTTTGTAATGATGCAGTGCAGGTGTGGGGTGGGATACAGCTCAACCGCAGGATCTCAGATGCTAAGCAATCCCTCTACTGCTGACCTACCACCCCAGTCTATGCAGTAGGTTTTATCAATATATATTTTTATATATTTTGCCTTATAATTTCTCTTTCCTGCCTTTTCCCTTTTTTGTCCCTTCTCTCTCTTTATTTCTCTCTCTATTTCTCTCTCTATTTCTGTCTCTCTCTGTGTGTCTCTCTCTGTCTCTGTTTCTCTGTCTGTCTCTGTCTCTGTCTCTCTCTCTGTCTCTCTGTCTCTGTCTCTCTCTGTCTCTCTGTCTCTCTCTCTCTCTCTCCATAACCCATACTGGTTTTGAGCTCTGTCTCTGCCGTCAGAGTTCTGGGATTATAAATGTAGGCCTCTACTCCCAAGTTACTTTGTGATTTTATTTTTACTTAAAACACTTTGATTATACTACTGAGTTTGACCTACAAATTTAACCACATTTATATGGAATTAATTCAAATTCAAAGCATAGCTATCTAGATAAAATTGAGGGTTATATTTGGTACTTAATATTTGAAATAAATTGTGAACAAAGGACACTTAATAATAAGGCTCAATACAGAGAAAAATTCCGTGCAGGTTATTCAGATGCTTTTACAATATAGTTCATTCAGTTTATTTATTCATATATCTGAATATATGTATATACACACATCTACCTATCTATAGATATAGATCTAACTATAGATCTTTATCTACATATATCAAGATATTTTCTAAGGAATTAAGTCATCTACAGTCAAAAAGTCTCACCCACTATGGTGGATCCTTTCTAAATTACTATTCAAAGAGGTATGAAAAGTCATAGTAAAATTGCTACTAACCTCAATCATAATAATTAGTTACTTTTATAGATGGTTTTCTGCTTATAAGACATAATGCCTTAACACATTTCATAGTCCTAACAGCTTTTGGAGATGGGTGTCATTCTCAGTTTATAAAGGCAATAAAACCTATCTTTTTAATAGTCATTTGTCATTCCCATCATTTGAAGAAAGAAAAGATAATGGATTGCGGCTCAAACTTCTTTAAGGGCTGAGGATGTAACTCAGTCTGGCCACAGTTGCTTCATATGTGCAGTGCCTTGAGGTTTGATTCTTAGTACTGAATCAAACTATAGATGATAGACAGACAGACAGACAGAAAGACAGAAAGACAGATATTAGATAGATAGATAGATAGATAGATAGATAGATAGATAGATAGATAGATATTCCTTAGTTGTTATTCAGGATTTATCTACATATTCTTCCTTGCACACATTTTACTAACCCACAGCATGGTCTCATTTCTATAAAACTGATTATTACCCTAAGAGTTATTTATATAGACAGGACACTAGGACCTATGTTGGAATAGACAATGGTAATTAACACATCACAGGGACATATACTCCTTAACTCAGTGGCATATTTTCTCCTATATGTCTTCTTGACCAGCAGTGTTAGTGTCTCCAGGAAGCTTGTCAGTGAGGCAAATGCATGAGCTTCTTCTAAAAGCTATTGAATCTTCTTTCTGGGGCTGAGAGTTGTAACATGTTTAACAACACATACCCTTTAGGCCAAACTGATAGACCTTAGAATTTAAGACACTCAGCTTTGTCAAGCCAAGTGGCAGAAGATATATCACTCACTAGTTAAATCTAAGCAACTCTCTCTTTAAATCTTTTCGTGCTAATATCATTCCCTTGAGGTCAAAAGATGTACCACCCAAACAGATCAAACACTGGATGTCGGAGCAGCTTCTCTTTGGGTGGTCTATGTCCATTCTAATTCTTTTAACATAGAAATATAGCCCCTATAGTTCTTATGAGTGTAAAAGAATTTTTAAAAAGTACCCTAATGTATTCCAATTATTTTCTCCTTTCCATTTTCCACATGGTAGCAGAGAATAATGTTATGCTTCTTTATCAATTACTTCAAATCTGTAATCTAAAAACATGAAAAAAGAAAGACAAATGAATGAATCAAAATAAAAATAAATTTCCAGAAAACTAAACACAAATAACAATATTGACCAATATGCTAACTTTTTGGCAGCTAACTAACAAAAGTCTGCCTAAGATGGATAAAGGAGAGCCTGGAATGAAAGTAAAATGTTGGCCACTATAACAAACTTCCTCAGAACACACTATTTGAGTAGCCTTGAACTTGATTGTCATTGCTGCAGAGGCCAAAAGGAGTCAACTCATTTTTATTTGGCTCAGCATCAATTCCCAGGATCTCTGAGACTTGGGTTTCTTCTTGGCTCCTGTACCATCAGCCTGGTGTGAAAGTTAATCTGAGCAGCAAAGGTCCACTGGCCATTATTTCTATATAAGTCAACTTGTATAAAAAGATTGTCAACCAAACAAAAGTTTAATTGCCAAGTGAAAGGATGAATTAACCTATATAGGAAACCTGGATATTGAACACCATGTGGTTTTGTTCTGTAGAAATAAATACGTCTAAAATGTGAAGTCTGTAGAAACATTGATCCCACTTTCTTCATAGGTAAATAAAGTACAAGTTCACACTGATCTGTATCGCATGTACCTCCCATGGAGTAGCGTCTCACTAACGAAGCAGACGACATGGAGCTATATATCTGAATGAAATCATAACAATGATGGAAAATCTGTACCATGGGACACAGCACAGGGTAATCACATCGCTACCAGGGAAAAGATTAATCCCTAATCACAGTACAATTTTTAATTAAGAAGAAGGTGGGAACTAAATGAAAAAAATTATGGATGTTCAGTAATCTTGTGATAAAAGCTAAACATTAAATTAAAATGTTTTCATAGAAAACATGAATCTGCTTATGCAGATTATCCCACTGATTTATGCCGCCATCTGCAGAATTCATGGTTTTTAGTTTGACTCATTTGTTACAAGTCGCTTTTCAACAATAATACTCTGTTGAAATGAACGATGTTTAAAAGTTGCCAGAGACAACTTCAAATTCATATTCTGTTGGGAAAAATAAACCACTGCTGTGTTTTTGTGTCTTCTGCTACACCAATAAGATGGTATCCTTTTATGAAATTCAGCAATGGTCCTTACTGCTTTCCTCTCAAAATAACATCTGCTAATGATATCACAGCAATGTGGAAACATTTGGGATGCTATGCTGTTGATCTAGTGATAATCTTCATACAGAATATGTATATAGGAAGGAGCCTGTTGAAATAGCCATCTATACTGCCTGCAGTTCTCAATTACACTGACACTGAGAAAACTTTAAGAATCACATTTTTATTTAAAACATTGCAAAAAGATGCCTTCAAAGATTTCATATTCATAATATGATGACTGTGTCATACACCAGCACACACTCCCCCTAAGCTTTTATTTATATGCTAATGAATTGTTCAGAAAAGATATGGCCATAGTTTCCTAAGTGAAGTGCTCATTGTATGTCTTTGTGGCTATGGCTTTTTAGTTAGAGGAAATAACATGACTACACAAGAGGCACCAAGGAGATATTGCTGCGTCTCTGTAAATCTGTCTATTCTGTGAGCTATGTAACATCTATCTTTATATGTGTTTTTGAAAAGTTAGAAGGCAGATTTTATCTTTAAAACTCTCTCTAAAAGAACTTCAGAATACAAGTCAAAACTAGAGTATACAATGGGGATTTGGGAGATGTAGAATTCTGTATGAGAGCATAAAAACAAAAACAACCAAAAAGAAAAAAAACAGAGAACAATAGAGAAGACAGCTGCTGCATGCAGAAAAAATACAATAAAGAATTTATACTGTGCTCATTGTGAAATTATTCTATTTTACTGGTTATTTCATTTATTTACATTTCAAATGTTATCCCTCTTCCTGGTTTCACCTCCGCAAACCCCCCCTACCCCATCCTCCCTGCTTCTACGAGGGTGCTCTCCCACCCAGCCACCTACTCCCACCTCACTGCCCTAGCATTTCCCTCTGCTGAGGCATTGAGCCTTCACAGGACCAAAGGCCTCCCCTTCCATTGATGCCAGACAAGATCATCTTCTGCTACATATGCAGCTGGAGCCATGGGTTCCTCCATGTGTACTCTTTGGTTGGTGGTTTAGTTCCTGGGAACTCCGGGGGTCTGGTTGGATGATATTGTTGTCCTTCCTATGGCATTGTAAATTATTAAGTTACTAATACAGAATAATCTATGAAGAGTTATGAGTTATCCTAGAAGTTCAATAACATGCACCTGAAAACATTTTTATTCATCTATGGACATTGATTTTAAAATGTGCTCCTTTTCTAAGAAACAAAGATGTCATGGCAGTTACTTTTTAATTAAAGGGAAAACAAACTTCTTGATAAACCATTGAGAAAGCAAGCATAATTTGAAGAGAATCATCAGAGTTACAGTAAAAACAGAGAAACAAATGAACTATAAGTGGAATTCAGAGAGTGCCTAGGTAATCAGATGGACATGGGATATGGGAGATTCTGTAATATCATAATGGTGAATGAATTTTTGTGTCCCTCACTAAAGCAAAACTTTCCAAATAAAACATAGGAAAATCTTACTGAAACCACTTACTGAAAGTGTTAGCTGCATAGAATAGCAACATTGAGTGGTGAAGTGGTCACAGGGGCTTTCTTCTCTAATTGCATTTCACGATCTCATTTGTCTCTTATGCTGTCACCTGCTGTGCCTGTAGGTTTCCTATGGAAATTAGTTTTAAAAGATAATTCAAGAAGAAAGGACTGTGGGATTCTTAAGTTTTGGGATCATTTTCCATTTTGCTTTCATAATAAAAATGGTAGTTATTGGAGACAAACATCTTATATATTTAATTGAAAACTATTTTGACTTGATATATATGCATATACACACATTATATATACATATATAATAAAAATAAAATTCATATATATATATATATAGTGTGTGTGTGTGTGTGTGTGTGTGTGTGTGTGTGTATGTATGTAACACCATGATCTCCAATAAAAATACAGGAACCAAAGCCAGGGTACAAAAATCAGGCACAGTTTTAAACTCAAGAAAAACAAACCCTTTAAAATAGGAAAGAGCCTGACCAGGGAAACAAAAATGACAAAACTCTGATGAGGAAAATCAAAGATGCAAACAAGTGGAAAATCCATGCTTCTCTTTCAAAGTTCATCCTCAAGCTTCAATGATTAAAATAATTTGGCATCAATATAAAAATAAGCAGGTAGACTAATGGTACTGAACATGTTTCCTAGAGATAATCCCACACATTCAGTTTTAAAATCACCAGATTAACAAGGTTGCCACGATGATACAATGGAAGAGCAAATTTTCTCCAATAAATAAATTTTGAAAAATAATTTATCCACATACAAAAGAATGAAATTGACCCTTTGTGTTACATCATGCAGGGAAATAAGTCACAATGGATTCAAGGTTTAAACATTGCATGGCTGTAAATCCCTGGAATAAACCATGGGAGAAACTGTATATGACTCTGATCTTGGCAGTGTTTGTTGGATATGACACCAGAAGCAAAAGCAACAAAACAAGAAATAGACAAATGGTAACGCGTTGTGCCAGGTTAAGGGCCTCCACACATGTCACAGGATAGAACTGAAGATGTGAAGGCCATGGGAAGAGTGAGAGAAAATACCTGCCAGTCGTGTATTTGTTGGAGACAACTTAACTCAAAATTACCTAAGGCCTTTTTAAACTTGAAGGACCAAAAAGAATTACTTGATTCTTTTTAAGATTTATTCTTTAAATGTTATGTATGAATGTGGAGACCTGTATGTGAGTGTGTGAAGTCTTATTCACAATAATGAAGATTTAAAAATAACTCATGAAAGGATCCCCCTTCTTTGAGGAGAAGGAGAGAGAGTAATGTGGGAGAGATTCATAAATGTGGAACTAGAACTGGGACAGGAAGAGGGATAGGACAGGGTGGGGGGCACGGTTGGAATGTAAAGTGAATTAATTAATTAAAAAAAAGAAAGAACTCAAGCCCATTGACCAGATGACAAAAATGAGGTACATACATGATATTATAAAAGGAAGAAATACTGTCATTTCTGAGAGTGTGCATGAACCTAGAGGACAAGGTAGCCACAGAGAGACTGTGGAGCATGAGTCCAGTGATAGAAAGTATCCAAAATAATGTACCTTATGAAGGCAGAGAGTAAGATGGTGGGTCTAAGCAGTAATACAAGAGATCAACATGTATTTTTTCAGTTGGTACAGTCTGTATTAGGCTAGGTAAATAAATACTAGATACCTAGTAATACAATTTAACATTTACAGTTAAAAATGTCACAGTAGCTACTTTAACATCTATTAGCTGGCATATCTCATAGTCACCATCTTACCATGAAGGAACAAAATAAAACAAATCCAAGGCAGCAAAACAAACACTTTTCATGGTTGGAAGATATGACTATTACCTTGATTATGTTACTGGCTTCAAAGTAGTATGTATACATCCATATCCATTCAATACATTTCCATTAAATGAGTATAGTTTTAACCTCAATTTTTTAAAAGAATATTTTATGCAAATTAAAGTTCTCCTCAGCCTTTAAACTAATGACTGCTGGGAAAAGAATAATTAGTCTCTCCCTGGGATGAGCTCTCTTATTGATTGTTCAGTGGAGAGTGATCAGTCCTGAAACCGTGCACAGAAAAACAATGAATCTAGACTCAGAAAGGTTTTGTGTGCGTGCGTGCGTGTGTGTGTGTGTGTGTGTGTGTGTGTGTGTGTGTGTGTTGAATACACATATATACATATATTTATGTAACAACAATAATAAAAAAAGAAGAGTCTATCAATTGAGAATACAGGGGTGAGGACATGGGAAGGATTCCAGGGAAGGGAGCTAAGAGAACAGAGAGGAGGAACTGGAGGACAGTTGTGACACAATCATGCTCCAATTAAAAACTAAAAATGATATTTTATTCTTAATAAAATGATATTTTATTCACTTAAGAAAAGCTTAAGTGAAATAAAAATCTAATAACTTTTGATACTAGATTTGAAACTAATACTATGATTGTACATTCTTAAGCTTATTCATATTTACTGGAGAAGGTATACAAGAGAAGAGGATCGGGAGGGAAGGAGTGTATTTCTTATATAGTGGCACCATATGTTTCTTTATGATTAAAAGTTTTTAAGTTTTTTCTGTTGCAAACTGACTATCACAATCCATTAACCATGATGTAAATACATCAGCACAACTAAACTTCTATATCAAATGATTTGTCTTGTCTGGTCCAAATATGTTTTGGTTAGAGAATAATGATAAAAGCAACGATATAAGAAATCCCATCAGATTCATTATTTGTTGCCTTAAAAGTCTATAAAGCCAAAGATTACCCACAAAACCTGATGAAAATGTCTTGACTTTTTACCCATTTTCGTCATGTGGCCTTTTAGAATAAAAGCTCACTTTGTTATGATGACAAGGCAGGAAAACTGAAAACGTTGAAAATTTTGAGAGAATCATAGTATTTACATGGAAACAGATTCCGTCAGCTATGGTTTTGTGAAGGACATACTGGGGGAGTAAAATGGCTACATACATTAGGCACGAAATAAGACAGGTAAAAGAAGCATAGGCCTCGTTACCAGGGATACAGTATATCAGGGAGGTGCACAAATGAACAGATCATTGTTGCAGTGTTTTAAACTAGGGAGGCACGACTGGGATGGGCTGGGAGCATCACCTGGCTTTCATTGCTATGGAGGTAGTCAGAACAAACTCTTAAGAGGAAATATTTTTGAACCCTAATTTTTAAATGACAATGATCTGTTCAAGTGAAAGAGAGAAGCAAGCAAAATCAGTCCAAGATGACAGAGCAGTGACTGTAAGGCGACACAAGAGGAATGAGATCTATGGTGACTTAGAGGGTGACTTCAATATAAAGTACAGTGAAAAACTGTAGCACCAACTACAATGTGTGTTAAATAGCATGTGAAGGCACTTGGGCTCATTCCTGGTACCCGTCAACAATGCACTGAATGATTTAAAGATGCAAACTTTATTTATGCTAAAAAGAAACACAACCATTAGTTGAAGTTTTCATAATTAATCATGCAGAAGGGACTCATTGCATTTAATGAAGGTCACTTAATGTCAGGAAAAAAGTATATATTGGTGGGGAAGAGGGAGCCGCAGGGCAGGCCTTGATGAGGCAGACCTCAAATCTAGCTACTTGGAAGCCTGAGACTGGAAGATTACAAGTTGCAAGTTATTGATCCACCTGGGTTATAGAGAGATTGTGGGGCGACGGTGCTAGAGAGACTCCCATGTCAAAATATCAACAAAAGGTTAGGTGGTATAATGTCAGTCCTCAGTACCTACGCCCACTCATAACTTTTGAACTCTCAATACTGCTATTTTCAGCTGATAGACCTAAAGCACTCACTTCTCACGGAGCAGCAGTCCCTGCAGATTCCTTGTCACCGTAACATGTTGCCACACACTGCTCAGCCCAAACACAGACACACATCTTGGTTGCCTAGTTCAGAGTTTAGATAATTTGATTGCTCTCTATTTGAAAGAGTTGAAATGTTATAAGCAAGTATATTAATTAAATACATAGTGTAAAGGTATCCTTAAGTTTAAGTAAAAAAGCTAGAAAATTATCTGAAATCACTTACTCCATGAACAACTTGATATGTGTGTCACTGTGGTTTTGCATATTCCAGAATCTTCAAATAAAAAAGGGATAGAAACCTCAATATTTATTCCGTGAATACAGTGTTTATATGATTTGACATTTTGGCAAAATGAAATGATAATCTCTGGTGTACTTTATAAAATAATGTCTGAATTAAGAGTTGAAAATTTACTACAATAGACACATAGCTTGGATAAGTCAAATGCCTTGACTAGTTAGTTATATTTTGGTATTGTCATATACAGCATGAATGAATTTAAGTTGACCTTTTATATATTTTTTCATCAAATCTTAATAGAGTGCTAGTTATATGTATTCACTAGTGTTTAACAGAATTCATCAATGAGTAAATCACTATACCACCCAGTAGGAGTTGCACAATTCATTCATTCATTCATTCATTCATTCATTCATATATTCCCTCTTGTGCTTATTGATTTACTATTATTCACAGGTATTTACTAGATCAAGAGTGCTCCAATCACACAGATATAATACCAAACAAAAAGCTGCCAGTTTCTCAAGAAAATAACAAGAGCTCAATATGAATTCAGAGAATTCTGATTCTTTAGTATATGTAAGTTTTTATTCCACTATAAAGGAAAATTTTGCAGTTATTTCACTTTTATTCAGCTATTATGAAAATGAAACATAATGTGTGCATACATGCATATAAATATAACCTTTTAGTCACCTTGAACAATTAGAATATGTAAAACTAAAAGAATATATGCCTGATGAAAACGTAGAAGAATTTGAAAAGATATTAGCACAGCTTTATTAAACTGCTCCAAAATCCACATGCAGGACATACTCATCAGGAACAAATGACAGACATCAAACTACAGAATAATTATAAGTGATTATTACCTTTGTTATATTATTAAAATGTGAAACTTTATCTGCATCTGAAAATTCACAAGTCACTAGCTACTGACCGGAGTTCACTCCGAGCTGTGTAACAGGGGTGTAGGGCCATTTGTCATTCAGCAATATAGGACAGAGAAACTAAGAATTATGGTATCTCCAAAACAGAACAATAATGGTTTAAGTTTATCCCAGGGGTAGGTGAACAAAATGATGTCATCACAACATGGCTGCTCACACGTTTACATGAGTTCTGTCTTTTGCTTTTCTGTTTGAGAGCTTAGCATTTAGAAAATGGAAGAATTTTTGCCAAGTGCTATGTGTATACAAAGATGAATAGCGGAATTCTCTGTTAGAATTTAAAGCATGCCAATCAGAAAAATAGAATGTTGTCGTGATTAATGTTTAGGGGTAGCTGGTGTGTCATCATAGAAAGCTGTTTCTGATCTCAGTCTGTTAACATAGAAAATGAAACAGAAACATATAACTCATAGGATTAGTTGGGGGGGGCTCAAGAATATATGGATAGCTTTAAATATTCTATATTAAATACTTCTATTAATTTTCAAAGTTATCTGAACCATCTTTCCAGCTCTATAAATCAAGGGTTCTGTAAATCAAGAACCTAGTGCTATCTAGGATAGTATTATCTTCAGTAGCAGAGATGTCACAGCAAGAGATAAAAATCTGAGTTTCTGAGAAATTACTCCATTCAGTATAGACCTCATTAGTGTTTAGATCCAGGTAAAACACTGATTTCAAAATATGTTAGAATTTTTAGTCCATTTAAAAATCATTTAAAGATGAAATAAACACTAGTTTTCAAGGTAGTGTTAAATAAAATAATGCATTATGCATTTAAAATGACGTGTTTATTTATCTGTTGCATATGTGAATATGTGAGTGTGTGTGAGAGAGAGAGTCTGTGTGTGAGAACGTGTGTGTACATGCATAATATGTCTCTGGACATCTGATGATAACTCTGTAGAGTTGGTTCTCTTTCCACCTTTTCGTGGAGTCTCAAGATTGAACTTTGGTCATCAGCTTGCTCAGAAATCGTTTCTACCCTCTGAACCATCCAGCTATATATGTTTTGCACTTCATAATCCTCCAACATCGAAGCCCCATTGTTGTAACCCAAACAAGACTTGTAAACAGATCATCAGATATACTCAATTTCTCAGGATCAGATCTATCTCCCATCCAAGAAAGCCTTCATTTTCCTAAGGATCTTCCACTTTTATAATTGGTAGAATAACTATCAGCAATCAAAAACCATTCGTTCATTGGCACTGGACTAAGGGCATAAATAAATTTTAAAACTAGAAAGCTTCCTCTCACCGCCATTGCTTCAGCCTTCCCGGCTTGCTAGGGCAGTGCTCACAGGAACAAGGGCACGGACCAACCATGTGCTTCCTTCTTATATTTTTATAAAATGGATGCACAGGACATTTCAGATCGTGCCTTTACACATTAAAGGATGAGGGCTTTATGAGAAAGCTGGGTGGGATGGCAATCTGTATTCAGAACAAGATGAATCTGCTATCCCAGCACTTTAGGCTTATGGATCATGTGTAAGCTGATTACGGCTGAGTATTTTAGTTTAAGACAAATCTGAAATTTTACACAGTTGCTCATTCTTTAATGTAAGGCTCAATAGAGGGCCACTGAGAAACCATATTTATTTTTTAAATGAATATCTTTTCATTTTTTTTTCTGGAAAACACTTGCACTTGCACGTGATATTCCCCAGAAATGCAGTTTCGCCATGAAAATTGATTTGGTAAGTGGAAATGCCCTCTAATGGCATCGTACTTGTAGATGACTGAGGCATTTTTCAAATAAAATATGTCTGACTTATTTGAATACATTTTAAATGCCCTTTGGGGTATCCAGCTCTAAGTTAATCCCACCCCGTTTCTGTTCCAGCAGACATACTAACGAACCAATTTCTTGTATTGTCTAGAAAATAAAAAGATTTTGGAAGAAATCTAAAGGACTGTCATCATTGTTTATTTTGTAATGAGGAAAGAAAAATGTGCAAAATTGCTATAATTCACAAGATGTTTTAAAGGTTATTTTGGCAGAATCAGGAACTCCAGAGATGGGTGTGAGAGATGCCAGAGCCGGCTGGGATATCACTGACCAGTGTTGGGAATGAACGGCCAGAAAGTGAGTCTGGTCTTCCACCAATAAGCACCGTCTTTAGAAAGTGATGCTTTTTTTTTTTTTTTTTTTTTTTTGGTTTTTCGAGACAGGGTTTCTCTGTGTAGCCCTGGCTGTCCTGGAACTCACTTTGTAGACCAGGCTGGGCTCGAACTCAGAAATCCTCCTGCCTCTGCCTCCCAAGTGCTGGGATTAAAGGCGTGCGCCACAAGGGGATATTGACCCAGAATCTCGGAATACCCTAGACACAATCCGCATATCAATAGATTTCTAAAAAGATGGAAGGAGAGACCCCTGGTCCTGGAAAGACTGGATGTAGGGGAACGCCAGGACAGAGTAACGAGAGGGGGTTGAATGGAGAAAAGAGGGAGGGAAGGGGGCTTATGGGACTTTCGGGGAGGGAGGAAACGGGAAAGGGGAAGTGATTTGGAATGTAAATTAAAAAAATAAAATAAAATAAATAAAAAAAAAAAAAAGAAAGTGATGCTTACTCCTCCACTGCTGGTGGGATTGCAAACTGGTAAAACCACTCTGGAAAGCAGTCTGGCGGTTCCTCAGAAAACTGGGCGTGACATTCCCGGAGAATCCTGTTATACCACTCCTGGGCACATACCCAGAGGCTTCCCCTGCATGCAATAAGGACACATGCTCCACTATGTTCATAGCAGCCTTATTTATAATAGCCAGAAGCTGAAAAGAACCCAGATGTCCCTCAACAGAGGAATGGATTCAGAAGATGTGGTATATTTACACAATGGAATGCTACTCTGCAATTAAAAACAATGAATTCACGAAATTCTTAGGCAAATGGTCAGAACTGGAAAATATCATCCTTAGTGAGGTAACCCAATCACAAAAGAACACACATGGTATGCAGACAGTGATAAGGGGATATTAACCCAAAATCTCGGAATACCCAAGACGCAATTCACATATCAATTGATTTCCAAGAAGAAGGAAGGAGAGACCCCTGGTCCTGGAAAGACTGGATGTAGCAGTGTAGGGGAATACCAGGACAGAGAAGCGAGAGGGGGGTTGAATGGGGAACAGGGGGAGGGAAGAGGGCTTATGGGACTTTCGGGGAGGGGGGAACCGGGAAAGGGGAAATCATTGGGAATGTAAATAAAAATATATAGAAAATTAAAAAAAGAAAGAAAGAAAGTGATGCTTAGCTATCACATAGCAGAAAACTGGCCTTTCCTTTAACACTCCTTGGGTATTTTGAAAGTTGATACATATAGCCCTAACTTACAAAACCACAAAGATATTTATTATGGGGGTATGAAAGATAACCTTCCTTCCTTTTCACAATAGTAAAAGCAAATCATTTTGTTTCGACAAACATATCATTAAAGTTGCTGAATACAGATTGTTCATAGCTATATTTTGCTTATTTTTGTTTATATGAAGAATTCATAAACACATTCTATGGCAAGCAGTTGAAAATACTGAGTATTTAGAGTTAAAACACCTATCATATTTCTTCCTTTAAAGAACAGCCTGATGTGGAAAATGTAGCTTGCCATGATATATTCATGTAGAATTTTTCTTTTACTGCTTAATATTACAGTGTAGATGTATATTTTTATTCTCCCAACTGTGTTACAATGCCAATCTTTATATCTTATTTACCAGTTAGTAATATATTGCATAACGCCTACATTGGTGGGAGAATTATGGTGTCAAGTAATAGAGTTTAGGATTGTCATTTAGACAAAACGAAAGTTTACCTGCTATGGTATATACCTATATTTTCATAGGGTCTTCTCGGAGAGGATGGCTAATCAATTCCATCACAGGAGATTTTTGCAGGTCTAGTGGGTTTTACATATCGTAGGGAGCAGGAAAGTGGAAACCTCTGGTTCTGGATGGAATGGAGAGATTCTGAGACAGTAGGTTCATTTCCCACTGTAGACTGAATCTCATGTGACCTGAGTCTATCTTGTGCTATGACTAAAGAGTCATCTACACAAACTCGTCTCAGGTCTGATTGTACAGATAGTGAATTTAAGGAAAGTAGATAGCATAGATCATGGGGTTAAAGGTATGTGACAACACCTGTAGTTGCAAGTGTCTGATACAGCTAGTTAACAAGAACAAGCTACAAGGTTCTAGGGGGGAAAAAAAAACCAAAGCATAAAATAAGTACCCTCAGGGACATGTTTTCTTTAATTAGAGGCAAACTCCCGATGGACTATTGCGTATAAATTTGTCAGTGGATCTAATCGCCTTTCATTTACAGCAGCAGCAGTGAGCCAATACTTAAGCACGTGAGCTCTTGCGGGAGGCACTTCGTGGTCAAACCATAACCACCTGGCGATCATTTGGTCAAATCGTAATTTCCAAAATGAAATGCTGCAGGGTGCTCTTGGAAGGGTAGGGTGGTAGAGCATTTTATATGTATCTTGACAGAATCATCAATTCAGGTTTTAATTCTTAAAATGAATGTACACAAAAAATTAGCTTGTAAAAATCAAATGACGGTGTCAAATTCCTAAGACAGTAAAATTATTCTTGACAACAAGATAGTTTTATAAAAATTATCACATTTTTTTGAACATCTGGGTTTACTAAATAACCCGCCATTGAATCACAATATTATGAACCATTCACCTTCAGATTGTACCCCCTGTGATACCACCTAATGATACTTCTCTAGCCTCATCATTATTTATAGCTGTGAGAAGAATAACTAGAGAAAACAAATTCCAGGATTACAGGAACGCAACAAAATCCAGTGTTAGAAGGCAAATGTTGCATTCAAAGTACTTACTTTCTTTCTTCAACACTGCCTACAATGTTTGCCTTTCCTCAGGAGTCTGGTTCCTCAGAAAACATTGTACTCACTCGACTCCCACGTGAGTCTCTGGCATGCCTGTCTTTCATCTCATTTTCCACTGAGGTTTACATCTTATTCTTTATTTTTTTTCTTATTTTTCTAAAATTTAGGCTACTAATCAGGGCAAGTTGACCTCTTGCCATAAAGTAGGTAGCTTTTAAATGTTTTATGACCTTCTAGCTTACCAGGATGGGATATCAAAATTGTAATCTTACTTAAGCCAAAGAAAAGGTATTAGAAAGAAACAGTTTCACAATATTTTTATTTTGGTAAAATGCAAAATATGCCACTCACTTTAACCATTTTTAGAGTATATCAAAGTAGCATTTAATATATTCATGATGATGTACACCCCCCAGTCACTACTTATTCATTCAAAATTTTTTCATTATCCTGTGGATTCTCTGTAGAAGTTAAATAACAATCCACCAATCCACTCTTGTTCTAGCTTCAAGCTACCTTTAATTTGTTTGCCATTTCTATAGTTTACCTATACTATACATTTCTTACATGAAATCTAGTCATTCATATCTTCTTGTGTCTTGCTTAATTTTTTAGTAATCTATCAATTTCTCTAAGATCCATCTTAGATTATAATTTTAAAGCCAACATTACAATCATTGTTTCTTTATTATGGAGCTATATAGCTGAGGTTTGGGTAGAACTATACTAAAAATAAATTACATGATTCACTGTTATCAAATGATATTAAAATTAAGAGGGGACTGGCCTGAAGAAATCACAGAACCAGAAACATGTGAATTCATTAATAATATTAAATAGTTCTTACGTTGAATGTCATAATTGGTATTATGTAAATGGAAATCCAGGCTGGTTTAGAATTATAGGCATAAAAATGATATCTAACCATCTTAAATATATGTCACTAGTAACTATACATGTTGCTAATCTCTAGCAATGAGCAAAGACACAAAGACACACATATAGAATTTTGTAGATGATATTGTATAGACCCCAAAGGCACAGAAAAATATCTTTGCTCTTTTTTTAAAGTTAAGTTTAGTTTTGAAAGCTAACGTCTAAAGTAGTCATGTTGTATAGTATTTCAATTAATACTTTGTTTTAGTTGAGTGCTAATTAACCAGTAGTTCCAGGAGCTATAGACAGGGGTTGCAAAGGGCTCTTTGGTTCTCTGTGATTCATGCTTTCAGCCTTGAAATTTCAGCAGCACTCTAAGCTTAAAATTCATGACTCACTATGTTTCACTAATTAACCCAGGATGGTATAATTTTTCTTGTTTCCTTATAATTATGATAAGGTTTTTACTCTCTCTGGCACATACTAAATTTTTATCAAAATCTTAGATCTCTCTGGTACTGGCTCTGAAATAAGAATGATACACTTTAGTGTGGTTCGTAAATGCTTTGTTCTTTTAACAGTGATGTATTAGCTCCTCACTTTTCTGTATTCGGTAACTAATTATTTGCTTCGCTTAGCTTTTTCCACCCACACAAAACATTTCTCCCTCTGTATTGCTCGCTGTTTTGAAGGATGGCTTCCTTGAATTGGAAAGGGGGTGAAGACATCATATTCTTTGGAAGAATTACACTTGGACCATTAAGATTAATTTAGCAGTTATTTTTCAATATGGGTTCAGTAAATAGTTTTAATACTGTTAAACACTCTTAAGTATTTCCAAAGAGAAGAAAGTGGCTTAAATACTTTCTGAAAAAATTTGATTCATAAAGGAAGCTTGTATTTTATGAGGCCTTCCTGAATTACAGAAATTAAAGCGGGAAAGACACATTAAGCCATTCAGTTCTTCCCCCAGAGACTATGGCATTGCCCCCTGAAGACCAAGTACTTGGGCCTTTCTAGAAAGGAAACATTAAAACTCAACTGCAATTGAGATAGTGAGTTTGTAATTTATGAACAATAAAGGTTTTTCTCCTCAGATATTAATACCATTGCATATTTTTAAGTCTGCCCAAAGCATTAATAAAGTGAGTAGCAAAAGCCAAGAAGGCCACGGCTAAGTGTACTTCCTGATGGAATAAAAGGATCCTTATGCAATTATTTTAGAAGGAAATGAAAATGAACCGTTAATTCTTCCTTGTGCCACCCATATCATGCTTCTGCTCTTTGTCCCTCAAAATACAATTTCAGTGTTTTATTACTTACTGGGGGTATTTCCTGCATGAGTTGAGATTTTCTATTAATTTCTGTCACTTTCATGTAGTTGCATGAATGGCTTTTAGAAAGATAGGACTCAAGCTACTCACTTGACAAATATGTAAGATCACCCTTGGAAGGACTGCCATCACTAAGCATCTGAGGGTCTTAAGAGTAGATTTTAGTTTACATGATACAACTATGACTGAACCTACAAGTTCATGCCTTGCTTTTGGGTCTTGAAAGTATCCCCTTATAATATTCTGAATTTCTTTAGTGTCTGTTGTAATGTTTCCCTGCTAAATTTTGACTCTTAATTTTCATCTTCTCACCACCCCTTCCTTTTGCTTAGATGGGCCAAGAGTCTCTCAATTTTGTTTTTGTTTTATTCTTCTTTCTTTTCTTCAACAACAGACATGGTAATGAGGATATGGTTTTGGACAGAGAAGAAAAGCAAAGGAGCCTTCATCCCCATACAAAGAACTAAAGGCGTCTGATGAAGGCTGAGACCAGAAGAGTCTCTCCCTGGGAAGAGCACACCAATATGTTATCTAGTACCGTCAACACTGAAATTGGCTGGCAGAACAAATCATCTTAAAGCATGACCACTGCCAACAGGTTCTTTATTCTCTTGGTCAGCTCCCATTTATCTCATACATATTTTTTTAACAGAAGAATTATGAGTCCATGACTGGGAAGATCACTATCTTAGGCACAGTAACAATAGATGTATATTTTTCAATTCCACAGTGATATTTCTGACTTTCAAATACACTGAAGCTAGTCCCTTGTGTTTTCTCTTTGTATACAAGTTGTAGTCCCTCTGCTTCTCTCTCTGTTTCTGTCTGTCTTTCTATCCATTTGTCCATCCATCCATCCATTCATCCATCCATCCATCCATCTGTCCATCCATCCATTCATCCATCCATCCATCCATCCATCCATCCATCCATCCATCCATCCATCTATCCATTCACCCATTCATCCATCCATCAATTCATCCATCCATTCATCTCTCTATCCATCTCATGTCCTCTCTACTTTGACCTTTTTCTCAGTTGTTAAATATAAGATGGATTTTGAAAGAATAGGATTTTCTAAGGCCACTATTTGATTTTTGTGTTTTCATAGAGCAGAGCCTACGAAACCTGCTGTTTCTACAAACTAGACTGTAGAAATTTGTGGAATATATTTGTGGACTAGTAGAGGAATCAGAAAAGTCTTATTTCAAAGTGAAGATCAATTAGTTCTGAGATATGCACTGCTCAGAAACACCTTAAAAAATATAAATCATCACCAAAGTGACTGAACTACTTCCAAGTAAACTTATCAGCCAAGAAGAAAGTTCAAAACATACAAAGTCTCCCTTACCTAACAAGATAAATTTCACAATTTCTGGAATCTACTCAAGAGGTAGAAAAGCAAAGAAGGAAAGCAGAACCAAAGATGAGAATAGTCAATTTAAACAGACACAGAAAAGAGAAAATGCTGCAATTTTCAGAAAGGACATTAAAATAGCCATGTAAACTGTGTTGTGTGTCTTTGGAAATTAAGTGCAGATAAGGAAGATATAAAAAAAAATTGTAAAGATAATTTTAAAACATAAACAAACCTTCAGTGTAAGGATAATTTCCTGTGATTTAATATGTCCATGCTTGGAGGCCACAAGGACGAGAATAAGAAAAACAACAGTTGAAGAAATAATAGCGGAAAAAATCCAAATCAAATATAAACAACAATCATCCTTCAGTCTAAGAAAGTCAATGAACTCAATGTCTAGGAAATGAGGGGAAAAATTAACGTTGAAGCACCTGTTCATAAAATCAATTAAAAAAAATAAGAGAATCTTTTTTATTCATTCTCTGAGAATTTCAGATGTGTGTGCATGCATTTTCACCCACCTGTCCCCTATTTTCTCCAGCTCCTCCTAGCCATCCTTGACCAAGTCCCCTTCCTTATTTCAGGTTTGTCTTTCATAACACTCTCAGTCCAATGTGTGCATATACATGCATGCTGAGTCAGCTGCTGGAGCATGAGCAGCCTACCCCAGTCTACTTCCTCAAAGAAAACTGACTCTCCCACCCCAGTAGCCTTCAATGGCCACAGTTAATTAAAAGTATTAAAATATATTGGGGCTTATTATACAAATTTTACACCAAAACCACAAAGGCTGTGAAGGGAGAACAGTAGCTGAGATGTATTATAGTATCACTTGAGGGCAGATAGGAAAAAGTTAAATATGTGTAATATAAACTTTAAGAAGTTGAGTGACAAGGGTTATAATTAGTAAACAAAGATGAAATAGCATCATCAAAAATATCTAAAATGAGTCATAAAAAGAAAGAAAAGAGCAAATGATGGCACATATTGAAAACTAACAGAAATAGACATTTGTAAAGCAATTAGTCAATGGCCACACTGTAAATAGTTTAAACAGTTGGTTTAAAAAAAAAACAACCCAGCTATATCAGGTCTAAATACAGGAATGTATTTAATTGTGAAGACAAATAGGTTAGCATTAAGAGAGTAGAAATTTTTTGACTAATATCTGAACCTGTCTGATTCTAGTGTAAAGAACTTTTTCAGCGTTTATGTGGGGATTTCATAACAAAGAAGAAGAAGGTGCCAACTTATGAAAATCCAAACAGATCTTCACCTTAGAAGATCTCTTCAAAACACAAGCAGCCTGAGCTACTACAGAAGCAAAGAGAAGTAGATGTAAACACAGTTGTGTGAGTAAGTTTCATGCTTTCTCAACACTGGAGAGAATGAACATATGGTATTAGGGGAATCTACCAGAGAAGACTACTCAGAAACTGTCTAGAAACAATTCAAAGTCTTTATTCCAGATGTCTGGGAACGCACATGGGTATAGAGGACTCAAGTGTAGCACTGAGTGTTTAGGGTAAGGGGATTTTAAAGGGAAAAAAACTACACTCTGTTATCTCCCTAACCAGATCCAAGGGGATCTTCTTTACAAGGAAGTTGTTCAACAGATAGCTGAGACGAGCAGTTAGCTGGAGGGGAAGTGGTTTAACAAAAGGGCAGTCTTGACTGTGGGTTCTTTGAATAGTGTTGGGTAACTTTCCACTGGTCTTCCTATCAAGGTGGTCAAATTCTAGTTTAAAATGGCCTCAGCAAGAATACAAAATGGAGAGACTCTATTTGTTAAACACTCTACCCGGAAGCAATAGAACATAAATAGTTCCTAATATTTCGTCAGGAAATTTGATTACTTTTAATTTTATTTACTGTGTTTGTGTGTATGTGTGTTTGTGTGTGCATGCGCAGGCACCATGGCACAGGTGTGGAAGTCAAACACCAAATTTTGGGAATCTGTTCTTTCCTTTAGTCATGAGACCCATGGGATTAAATTCAAGCTGTGAGGCATGTTCAACAAGTGTTTTTATACTCTGAATCATCTTGTCAACCTAAGAAAGTGAATTTTAAACAATTCTAAGCCTATGATTATCATACTCTTATTGTTCAGAAGCAAAGCAATGAAAAACATGTTTTAAATGTCCTGTTTATTTTTGTGTTGGTGCTGGGGTTTCCACCAATGGCTCATGCTAAGCACATACTCTACTATTGAGCTAGGTCCTACCCAATCTTTGTAAGTCTTCAAATAATTTCTTTACATTTTAATTATAGGGGCTGGAGAGACAGCTCAGTGGTTAAGAGCACTGGCTGCTATTCCAAAGGATGTACATTCATTTCAGAGCTCCTACAGGGTGGCTCACAACCCTCTGTATCTCCAGTTCCGGGGATCCAACAGCCTCTTCTGGCTTCTGTGAGCATCAGGCACCATACATGACACAGAGAAAAACATGCAGGCAAAACACCCATACATATAAAATTACATTTTAAAAATTAACCAACTATTTATAAACATTTATTCCAATTTTTGTATATTAGAAGTAAATCTTTTAAAAACAAGTTTCTTCATGACTCTTTTAAGTGTGGCATCTATAAAGTGTGGAAATAACTCTACTGAGATAGATACATTTGCTATTTCAAATATGTGCCTGGTCAGGAAAAAAAAAAGACATTTCATGTGATGTTAAAAACCAAAGTCAAAGCAACAATTAGTATCAAATACTTTCACCCAGTAAAATCAGTCAGAGGGTGGGGGGGATCTTACCCTACCAAACATAGATACTAATAGTCTGGAGTTTTGGAATACCATTAAAATAAGATGCAGTTTTCTTAATTTTTTAAGTTTTGGTCTGTGTTTTGGGGTTTTGAAAAACTGCTTAGAATACCTTCTCACTTTGTGTTCTTGGATACGGACTGCTATTTTCAAGAGCCCATATCAGTAGTCCAAGATTTAATGCCATCATCTTATCTACCGCAAAGGTGAAACAGGGATGAATTTGGCAATAGCTTGAAAGGAACAAGTTGGACAGGGGAGTGAGCAAATTTAGGATTGGGTTGACTTTAACATCACAAATTAACTTAAAAGCTCACATGTAACAGTGTACAGGGGCAACTCCTTCAGTAAATTCTGCCTGAGCTCTGCAGTTTGACCAAAAGCTGGGAAATGGCCTGTTTCTTCTCCCTCCTACTCCAGCAAATATTTACCACAGAGTACGACTTTTCAGTGTAGTATGTGAGCCTCAGCACAATCCTCAGGGCAGAACACATGGAGACAGTCATGGCATTCTTTAGAGCTAAAGAAGCATTGGTATCACCCACTGGAAGATGTCTAGAACTGTATTCAATGGGTGTTGTCATATCATAGTTAACCCTCACCCAAGCGTTACGATACAGATTTTATTCTCCTATTTAAAGTAAGTTTTATGTCCCCACTTAAAGACAAGCACACCGGGGCACATGGAACCCAATGATTTGTTATCTCAGGAGCTAGGAAGTAGCAGAACCATTTGCTGAGCTCTAAAGCACAGGTCTAAGATTTGCCTCAGCCTTAGCTTTTCTTCCAGTTTTGCAGAATGACCTGTAGCGTTCCCATTTAATTCCACCCTAACCAGTTAGCTCTGAAAGAAAGCCTTGGATCTACATCTACACTTCATACTTAGTGGTTCCATGCTATGGACCTCGGTTTCCTCACATGAATAGCAAGAACTACTAAAGCATAGACAGAAGCTCACATGTCTAAAGAGCTTGTTAGAATGCATGGATGGATAACATCCATCTGTTATCAGCCATTCTGTTATCAGGGTCTAGATCTCTATGTCCTTGACTTTGGTAACTTTGTAGTGATGAACATCTGCTCTGGAAGCAGATGCTGTTGATGTATGTATTCAAGAGGTGTAGATATAATAATCAACACAAATATCTAAAGGGATAGCATTAACATATAAGAAGCATAAATGAAATGTGGAGCCACTAGAATCAGGCTTGAGATTATTTTTGAGGACTTGGAATGTAGTTCAGCGTCAGAGCCTTTGCTCACAGGCTTACAGTCCTGGGTTTGGTCCATAATGCTGGAAAATGGACAAAAAAAATTATTTTGTATGATGGACTTCTGAGTTATGGCAGAAGCTTTGTCACAATTTATTGTCAACATAATGACTGTTTCTTGGCTTTCTTGTTATATAACCATAGACTGGCTTGAGGACAGTCATCTTTGTAAATGTGTAAATTTGATTTAAAGAGTTCTTATATTAAATATTATGCACAGGAATACTTTCATTTCTTCCACCTACTTTCCTGAGATGATGCTTGTTAGTGGAAGATCAGGAACAGTAAATGGAAACAGAGATAGATGAGATTCTGGTACTTGTTTATTTTATTTATTTATTTTTTTCTGTTTAGGTTAGCTGTTTTGATTTTCTGCTTTTAATAAATATTAAATAAATATACCATCAGCTTATTATGATAATTAATGATGCCTCAGAAAGTAATTGTTTCCCTCAAGTAGATGCTTTTGAGACAGTAATAAATAACCACATTACTTTAAATTTTCACAACAAGCTTGTCACATGCAAGAAATGCCCCATAAACTTACACATACTTATCATTAGTAATGTATAGTCTATCCAGTGTCAGACATATAAAGTAGAAAATTTCTTAAAATGGCCCTAGCAGGGTGTAACTGTATCGTGTGTTCAATGAACTGCTGGCATATTGAACATCTCTGATCAGTAAGATTTCTTTTTTCCAACAATTAGCAACTGACTCATCTAATCACTGTTACCTTTTAAACAACTTCGTGAAGATTAGAGGCTGTTCATTTTGGTCAACTGATGCTGGGTTTCAGTGGGTTAACTGGGATCACTGCTTCCAAAACTGTTCATATCCTCAGACTTCAGAGCCCTAGTAGAGGCTGGCTCTATAAGAAGTCTCATGTTACGTGGGGATTAGATCTGGAGAAATCCTGTAACTCAATCGGTACCTGCCTATTCTCTCCTGGCGTCAGCCTGCCTGCTCTGCTCTGCTCTGTAGACATACCTGGCATTCCACCCGTGCCTCCTCACTTACGGAAGTGAACTGGAGCCACCCTAACTAAACATTGGGGCATTGTTGTGAAGGAGCAAGTCCTTTGACAGCCAGGCAGAGTGTGAAGTTGGGCTCCCAGCGCCTTGCGCCCTTCACTGAAGGATACATGCAACTCTCACTTCCTAATATCTTACACCAAGGATGAAATGCAGGCATGCTCAATGTTACTCAATAAAATGCAATTTCACACCCCCCTCCCCAACATAAGGTGGAGCGAATTGTGACTGCCTGCCTCCACCCCACCCCCAACTCGGTCACCACTAGTCTTTCCTCCCTTTGCCCCTCTGCTTCCTATCCTAACAGTGTACCTTGACAAACATATTTACACGCAGAGGGGGGAAGACCAAAGCAAACACCAAAGCACCACACAAACAGTCTTGGCACAGGGTCTTAGAACAGCGAGTGGACCGATTTCTGGGAGCTGTGCCAATCGAGATAAGCAATGCTTTTTAACACACATCTCTAGTTCTCAGTGCGAATCATTCATTAAACAATTAGCGTGTTACCTTGCTAAGACTCTTTAAAACTAAGGTGAGGTTTTTTTTGTTTTTGTTTTTGTTTTTCACTCAAGAAGCACACAGATTGATTAGCATCTTTTTCTAATTAAGCATTAATCCCTCCCAGGAAGGACGAGTCAGTCAAGCAAAGGAACTTTCAAAGATAAGGGATTTCTCCTTTGTAAACTGCAGTTAGCAGCTTTGAGCAGGCAGCCTTGCTCCACTCCTCCCAGCTGTTGAAATGATCCTGATGACTTTTACTTCTTGCTTGCTCTTTATGCAACTGGCTACACCTGGGAAACAAAGATATTTGTGATAAATGCAGACATAAGATGGGCAGAGAAAACCGCAAACGAAATGTTGGTTACATTTATGTTAGTTTCGACTTTTGGTTAAATGTCTGATGGTAGAACATGGAATGAGAACTTTGAAGACAAACTGCTGTTCAACCACATACACTCTCATATGCATTGTATTGTGGAAAAGCTACAACTACAGGATGTCTTAATCTTCATCAATAAGCTTTAACATTTCTTGGGTCTTCAAATCCTCTGGGTTCAGTTTAAGACACCATTTCTTCATATATCCTTGCGAACAATGCTGGTTAGGAGCATTCTTTCCCATTCTTGTATTCACTCAGAATTTACCATGACTGCTTTATCAAAATTTCCAGAAAAAAAAATTAACTCCATTCTCAGATAGAAACCTTCCTGAGTAGTTCATAAGAATTCTGGAGTCTAGAAAGAGCCATATAAACACATCTAAATATGGATGCATTACAGTGTAGAATAATCCCCAGGTTGACCACTGACCATCTGCTGTCAGCTTGGAGGATACCTGACTCAACATAAGGCCAGTTTCAATGCTACCTATTTATGAGTTCTTAAAGGTGTATTTTTGACGTCTGACTTATCAGATTTTTAAATTATTGATTTCAGAGAAAGAATCATTGACAAATGTGTGAAAATAAAATAGACATGTTACATGATTTCGATGTTCAAGGTTGTTTAGCTTGAAATTTAGCCAAAGAAAGCTTGACTTATAAATGGAAAAACCTTTAAGTATGTCTACTTTATGGCATATTGATTTAGTCATCACTGTGGAGGGGTCTAATAGCAATATTTTAAAGAAGGGGTCAGGTGTGATGTGATCCTATAACAAGTGACTGGGATCTTGATGAGCACTTATCATCAGATTATTAATATTCAATGAGCTTACTGGCACAAAGTTATTATTTCTCTAATTCTGAAGGGCAGGTCTCTGAAAGCAAGGAAGTGATGCTCATGGCATGGTAGTTCCTCCATCAAGAGGTTTATGTGCAAACTTGAATTTACATGTGCAAGCTTTAATGGGGGCATATGTAGATGAATGGGAATCTGTCCTTTAAAAACAAAACAGTGTTGGAGGGAGCTAAAAGTCTTAATATTTGCCCTGGATACAACAGACACAGTCACACATATTCACACATCAAAAACAAACATGCAATTAAAATAAGTAAAATAACTTAAAATAAGTAAAGCTTCAGCTAAATATTCCCAGCATCATTCAAAAGAAGTTTTTGTAAATAGAATTCATCACTGCAGTTGCTCTCCAGAAGGCAAGGTTTGGCAATAGAAGCCTTATAATGGCCAGAAAAGAACAACATACAGGCGGGTTGATCATTTCTGTGAGTACAATATTTAGGTTCTATAAGTTAAGACTCATCCTTGAGCTTCTGTGGTTTTAAGTTCTTATACCATTATATATGATACCATGTCAGACCTATCTAACTCCTTCACTTATGATAGATTTACGTGGAGATGAATGCACTGAAAGTGGAGAATACTGGAAACCAAAAATGAATTTAATTTACTTGCTACATATTGTGGATGAGTTGAGACTTCTTCAGATCTTCTCTGAACACTTAGTATAACCTATGTTTAACCAATATCATCTAATAGAAAGTCTGCATACCTCATGTAATTCATTGACTACAGTATACGGCAGGTCCAGTATTGCTTGCTCATTTCCATGATCACAGACCTGTTGGAAGCCACGGCTGGTTAATATTACTCAGAAAAGGTTCCATACCATCTGGCATATTGCTGTACTTGAAAAAGATATGAAAATTCATCTATCAACATGCAGCTTCCATGGAATTAAAACAGTATTCACAACATCATAAATTCACTCATAAACCAAGTGATCATAAACTGGAAGCTACCTATGGATCATTTTGTTCTTGAGTGCAAGCACCATAGTCTTAATGATATTGATTCACACATTGTGTCATGTTGTATAGCACAGAGTGTTTACACCAAGAAAACAGACAACATTTAGTTTATTTTTGTTAAATCTCTCTCTCCCCTCTCTGTCTCTCACTCACTCCTGCTCTCTCTCCTTTATTCCTTTTTCTCTTCTTTCTCTCTTTCTTTCCTCCCTTTGTATGGATGTCTTGTGTGAATACCAAAAGAGCAAATCAGATCACATGGGACTACATTTATAAATGTTTCTGAGCTGTCATGTGGATGCTGGGAATTGACCACAGGACCCCCAGAAAAGTAGCCCGTACACTTAGCAGATGAGCCATCTCCCCTGCCTCCACATTTGCTTTTAACTAAGCAAGATATTAAAATAAGTAAAATCTGGATGCTATTTAAAAGCTTGAACAATAGCTAAGAATTTTCAGCACCCAGGAGCTCTGGCAGTCCTTCCATACTTTAAAAAAACAAACTAATACAAGAAATATATCAACAAGACAAAGATATACTTGATTTATTGAAGTGTGGGGCATCCATTCTTTGAAATTGATTAGAATGCTCTTGTACACTCAACGTCCAGTGCTGCTGATCACATCATTAGATGAAGACTGAATGCTCAGTTACAGGTGCAGGAAACATCACCTGAGAGAAGTGAAATCTGCACCAGTCTTTATTTGTGCCTTATACCTCAACCAAAAGCAAAGCAGCTTAGTCCTTTGTGAAAAACACAGCAGTGTATTCATTTATCTGAAGAAGTAGACCTTGGTTGAAGTTTACATAAAAATTTACATACTTTTTACCTTTTCTATATTCACAAAGTGAAGAACATAGAAAGAAACACTCAATGCTTAACAATTAGGGATCATACAACAGAATATGTAAACTTTAGAGGGAGTTCAGAGGGATCAAAACCCTGTCTTCACATGGAGATTTGCCTTTGGTTAGTAAAAGATGGAGCATTAAAGGGAATGGGAAAACTACATTATTTATATTCTTGAATATTCCTTCCACCTTAATCTCTACATCGATCATAGGCATCTTCACATTTCTTCTCTGTCTCAAATAAACAGATGGTCAGCAGGGCTGAAATCTTAGTCTGATGCTGTCTGAGAACCTTCTGGTGCCTGGACTTGTGTGTTGGTTAATCCACTTGCCATCACTGCCATCTCAGGTCATTATTAAAACTGAAAAGTATGGGTTCAGAACGTTTCAGTCACGTACCAGTTACATCATCACATGCACTGCACTAACAGAGCATCCCAAGATCTATATTCCTTCATGATTCTTCTCAAGAGCTATTATAGAACAGTGAAGGTAATTAGGAAATGCAATGGGTTTGTGCTAGAGGATTATTTCTTTGGGTTATCTAGGTCCTCTCCCAAAGCCATAACCCTTTTAAACTGAAAGCAAAACCAAACAATGCAAATCATAAAAGAGGCTAGACCATTGTTCTATAATTAGATATTACATATTGATTAGTCTTGAGGTTATTGGGTAATTGAAGTAGAAAATTAAATTATTTATTGTGGCTATATTTCATGAGACTTATTTTATATAAGATGTTACCTGCTGTGCTACCTAACTAACTTTCTCTTTCTTCTTTACTGTATTAGGAATATTCTATGATGAGCAAGGTTTCAATTAATAACTGAGATATAGAAAGGTAACAGAGTGTTATAACGAACACGTGAAAATAGAAACAAGCAAGCAAACCAAAAACAGACAAGCAAACCATTCTGTGATCATGAGTTTCTGTAATAATTATATTTGTATTTATTTTGGAAATAACATTTTTCCCATCATTTACTGACCTTTGTTGGGAACAGAAAATGGATACACACAAGTAGAAATGATCCACCAAAAAGATATGTCATTTTCTGGTTTTTTTCCATACATCCTTTTGATTATGTTCTTAAGCTGTCCATTAGCTATCTGGTTGTCCTTGGTGTTGGCTGGATATTCCTGATGATGGCAGAACACCTCAGGGAGGCAGGCAGAGCCTTGAGCCCGACAATAGAGCTCAGAGAAGAGCAGTTTGCTCAGGTCTGTTGATTATGCCTCAGGTGCATGTGGCAGGATGGGATTGGATTCAGAGGTGTCTAATCTGGATATTCCTGGGGTCGCATAGGTGTCCTCAGGAAGTCAGAGATAGAGTTCAGTGAGCATGCAGCTCACCCTTGTAGTTTCCTTTAAAGTTTCAATTTTTGGTTGATACTTGACAAGTTAAAATTATCAATTCATTATCCTTAGAAAAACATTTTTTTTTCAGTTCCTATCTACTGAGTGCTTATAATCCACACTAAAAGATTTATTTTATATCATTTAAATTCTATGATGTGCATGAGACATGGAGGGTGGGGGGACATCACGTGAGTGTAATTACCTATGGAGGACAGAAGAAGGTAATGAATTCTTGGAACTAGATTGCACATGGTTGTTAGCTTCACAACACAGGAGCTGGGAACCAAACTCATGCCCTTTTCAAGAGTATTATATGTTTGTAACCATAGAGTGAGCCCCCCACCAAGATTATGAAAGTAATTTTTTTCCTATGCCAACATTACTTAAATTCTTTCAGGTTCATTCCTGGTATAGCAAAAGGCACCTTTTCCCTCTTTAATTTTACAGACAGATGAGACTTTTGGAAATAGATTACTTCATTTTTGAAAATAGAAACAAAAAAAGAAAGAAAACCTTAAAAGAAGGAGAAATGTTTCATTAATTTAGAGAATTTACTGTTCTTACAAGGAACTTGAGTTCAGTTTTAACACCCAAGTCAGGTGGCTTACCACCTATAACTTCAGTTTCAGGAATCCTCTGACTTCACTTGTGCACATACACCCATGCACAGACATATACATATATACACAGAATAATAAAAATAACTCTTTTAAAACTATTCAAACTTGGAATCCTGATCTGAAAAGAATAGAATTGCTTTTGAGTTTCCTTCCAAGGTTTCCCTAAAGAAACACAAGCAAGACAGGACTGCAGTCCCGTACCAGACAAAGCTAAATATATAATAATCCCTACCTCACAATGTTCATTATTGCCCATTAAATGATTAAAGAATCACACTCATTGAGGGTAAAGATCTATTGGAATTTAAAAGTGTCTATTATCCTATAATCTCTCCTTGTATTTGTTTCAAACCTCTCAGCTTTCATGTGTATTCATCATAATTTGACTGTGTGAACATTGCTTAACAGAGCTATTTAAATTCACCTTTCACCAGGGTTTATATATTTTGGAAAACCTGTTATTAGAAAATGATATTAGCCTAATGAGTTATAGTTAACAAAATGTCAGGTGATTCCTCCTGTGAAATCAAACTAAATTGCAGATATTAATGAAGACTCTTCTGTGGCTTCAAGGTTAGAAGAGTCGGCAAGAAAAGAAAATATTAAACACACATGATTGAATAAAATGTCTTCAGTGAGCAAATGGTAACCTCATACAGAGACAGTAATGGGCCCAGGGTCTGATCCACATTACAAGGAAACAGGGGGCCCATGCTCAATTCATAAGAAAAAGATAAATGTGTCACATGGCCAGTTGTTACTATTTACAGAGGTTCAATTTTGTCTTGCATGAAAGGTTTGCACAATTTAATAATTTTGAAAGGTTTGCAACATTTAATAATGTTCGCTGCAAAAGGCAAGTACAATTTTTTTAAAAATTCTATAAGCTAAAACACAAATATATTTATATTGTTCTCCTAAACACCTGAAACAGACTTCATCTCAGAAACTTAAGACTTATTATGTTTAATTTCTAATAATCAGTATAATTTCTAATTTTATTAGTTCTACTACTGCTAATATAATCTTCAAAATCTAGCCCTCCTATCACAAGGACTGTCAAGCTGCATTTTTTAAAAAATTATAAATTTATTCATCACTCATCACTATCATAATATCACATTATAGAAAATCTCTACCACTAGTCCTGATTTCAAGTTGTACTATAGAGTTATAGTAATAAAAAGAATGGTATTGGCCAAAACCACCAGATATATTGATTAGGGAAATTAAAGTGAGGACCTAGAGAAAGTTCACACAACCATGCCTGATGTGTGTGTGTATGTGCCAGAAATACACACTGGAAGAAAGACAACATCTTCAACAAATGGTGTTGGTCAATTTGGATGTCTGCATGTAGAAGAATTCAAATAGATCCATCTTTAGCATCCTGCCCAAGACTCAAGCCAAATAAACCAAAGACTTCAGCATAAAACCAGATATACTGACCCTAATTGAAGAGAAAGTAGGGAATAACCTTGAACTTATCAGTACAGGAAAAACTTTCTGACAGAACATCATTAGCACAGGCCCTAAAATCAACAATTAGTAATAGGACATTATAAAACTGAAAAACTTTTGCATGATAAATGATACTTTCATTCAGATACAGCTGTAGTCTACAGAATGGGGAAAATCTTTACCAACAATGCATCTCATAAAGAGCTAGCATTAAAAATCATAAAGAATCCCCAAAAACTACATATAAAGACAACAAATACCCTATTTAAAAATGGGGTACACATTTAAGCCAAGAATGGCTGAGAAACGCTTTAAAAAATGTTCAACATCCTTAGACACTAAAGAAATGCAAATAAAAACTACTTTGAGACTCTACGTTGCACCTGTCAGGATGGTTAAGATCAAGTAAACAAGTGACATCTCATACTGCCAAGAATGTGGCAAATGGGGAACACTTCTCCATTGTTGGTGGAAGTGCACACTTATATAGCCACTATGGAAATCAGTATGGTGATTCCTAAGGTGGGGATCAATATACCTGAAGATCCATCTATATTACTGTTATTGTTAGGCATAGAATCAAAGGACACTAATTGTACCACGGAGACACTTTCTCAACCATCTTCATTGAAGCCCTATTCATAACATCCAGAAATTGCAAACAACCCAGATGATCACCAATAGAAGAATGGATTAAAAAATTATGATATATTTACACAACAAAGTATTATTCCACCAAACAAAATTAAATGTTAAATATAGTAGGTATTAACTTTTATGCAGATATTAGCTGTTGGGGAATGCTTTTGTGCTCTATGTATTCATATGCTGATTTTTGTATTCAGCTATCTGGTTGTAGTCTGACCTTGTTATGGCTCAGTATTTTGTAAAGCATTATTCTCTATTGTGTCTGATTGGTTAATAAAGAGTTGATCAGTCTATAGCTGGGGTGAGGAGTTAAGGCGGAACCTCCCATCCCAGTGATGACATCCACAGTGGAGAGAGGAGAGAGTTAAGTCACCATGAGGGAGCACCAGGAGAGAGTCCTTATGAGGAGATGTATGGATCAGGAGCAGTGAGGACAAGACTAAAATGGTAGGTAATGCCACATGGCTGGGAAGTAGGCCAGGGCTGCATAAACAGGTTAGAACACCCCGGAATCTGCCCAGTTATAGTGCAAGAAAATTTTAAAATAAATATGTATTTTTAAAAAGAAGAAAATCCTGAAACAATATGAAAATCCCTTAGCTCTAAAGGACGTAGTGCTGGTATTTCTGTTTAATGCCTATGCAAATATTTATCTTTCTTTTTTTCTGTACTTATTATTATTGTTATTACTATTATTGTTATTTACTTATTCACTTTACCTCCTGCTCATGACCCCTCCTAGTCAACCCCTCTCACAATCCTTATCCCCTCCCCTTGCCTTTCTCCTTTGAGTGAATGGGGGTCCCCTGTATATCCTCCCACCCTGGCAAACATTTTATGTTGTTTAATTTTAATCATAAATGTGGATACACTTTCATATTCTGACTTTTCACTCATCTTGGTTAAAAATTGTAATTTTGTCCCAATCACTGATAGTTCCATTTTAAATCTCTATTAAGTATAGCATTTAGGAATTATTACCATGAAACTTTTATTACTATCACATGTTAGCTTCATATAACATGTGACAGATAGACAAGATGATGTATACTCACCTGTTATGTATTAAGAGATTCATGAACAAAAGCTGGATTGTAGTAGCCTGAGACTGAATTCTGCCTTGGCCACATTGTGGATTCCTGGAAACTGTATAGATGCTTTAATCCCCAGAGTGTGCTTCTGTAATAGGTGTTGAAATATCTTCTTATAGAATTGTAGTAACTGAAATAATTCACACAAAAGCAGTTAGAAACAATTGTCAAATGTACTGATATCATCATAATCATTAACAAGACATCCACCACGATCCATTTATTAGATCAGTGCCTGTTTGTACACCACACTGAGGTCCCAAGAAGCAAAACAGTGCAGAACAGATCCATGCTTTCCAGAGCCCCACATGCAAGTCCCAAGGATATGGAGCATGGTACTCGATGCTTGATGATAACTAAAAACTCATCTTTCAGAAATTCCAGGACATCTTTCACTGTAGGGTTGCAATATTTTCCCCCATTAAACATGATTGACAAAAGAAAATCTATAAGGACTATTCAGTGGAATCACAACTCCGAGTTCACATTTGAAATGCTAAGATCTCCAAAGCACAGACACCCATAATTTGAAGACAACCAAGTGTATTCAAAATACATAATTCACTTCTTGCCCCTTAAGAGAACCAAGTTGATGTACACACATCTCACAACTTCCTCACTCATATATACATAGAAATTCTTGTATTAAATAATATATGGCAGCATAAACTTCTGTATCCAAGAAAGAGTGGAGGTTTGTGGGTCTTTGTTATTTCATTTTGTCTAAACGTGAGCTACAGGTTTGAATTTATAAAGTGAAATGGGATTATGATGCATTGATCTTATTCCAAATGTTAATTTATGGGTTCCACGAGATCTGCTTTGCTTTTCAGTTCAGAGATTGTATTTTCTCAATAGTTCAATGGCTCAATTTCCATGGCAGTGCCACTCCAAGAAAATTGAGTAGTTATAAGAATGAGACTCTTTGTTCCATGGTGTCTGGATATCTAGTGATAAATTTCATCCTGTCATAGCCAGAGAACTTCAATTCTCTCTCTCTCTCTCTCTCTCTCTCTCTCTCTCTCTCTCTCTCTCTCTCACACACACACACACACACACAAAAGAGAGAGAGAACAAGTAAAAGCTAAAAACAAACAAAAACAACAACAACAACAAAAACCAAATTTCTAAATCCCAAGCATTTACTTCACCAAGATGAATTTTTCAGCCTAGGACTTTCTGCATTTACACTAAAAGTACAAATATGAAATACACCCCACCCACCCCAGTATAGTTAATAGAGTATTATCTCCCGAGAAATGCACTTCATAGTATGATAAGAACAAACTGTGGTGAAATGTGAGTTGCATTGAATTTAATAGCCAGAGCTGGTCCTTATCTCTGCTTCATTGCAAAATAACAGAGTTGCAAGATTTATCCTAGAAGAGCTTGGGTTATAATAGAGGACTGACCCAGAATGCTTGAAGTCCTAGGTTCCATTCTCAGCACTGCATGAACCAGGAGTGGTAATCCAGGCTCAGAATTCCATGCCAGCAACAGGAGCAAGAGGATCAGAAATTCAAGGTAATCTGCTCTACATGGAGTTTAAGGCCAGCCTGAGCTATAGGAGACCATGTCTTAAACAGAAGGATGAAAAAAATTGGAGAAGAGAGGGCATGTTAGCAAATATTATCTAGTTTTAAGGCCATGAGCATCATCTATTATAAAAATACACATTGGAATATCCTTTGGTCTTAGCAACAAAAATATCAAGATATGATTTTCCCATGTCTTATAATGCAAGTATATCTTGCCTTCAGCAATAAGGTCCTGCCATCACATTCTTGAGGAACCAAGAGCATTCAGTGAAAATAGGCTGTAATGTGGGAGGCAAGGAGAGCATCTATGACAATGGAAGGGATCACATTGACCAACAACAGAAAAAAAAAATTCATGCCTGGAAATGAGCCTTTTATCTGGTAGCCTATGATATTTTGGAGAAGCATTGTCCCTCTTCTCTTGTTATAGGGTAACTACACCTTTTTTATACACACACACACACACACACACACACACACACACACACAAGCAGGTTTTCGGTTGAATTTTCAAAGTGTTGGTGTTAATTATTCCTCCCCATCCTCTCCCCTCTTCCTATGTCTCACCCCATTTAATGCTTACCATTCCATTATTTTATAACTCCCCACTGCCTGATGTCTAGCCCACTTCCTCTTTATCCATACTGTGACCTCTTACTAGTGTCCTAACTCTTATATCCATACGCTCCTACACTCCAATGTAAATGCATTTACCCAAAGCTTTCAAATCTAGCATCTACATATGAGAAAATTTGTAGTGTTTGTCTTTCTGGGTCTAGGTAACTTCATTCAGGGTGATTATTTCTAACTTTATCCCTTTACCAACACATTTTATAATATTAACAGTTTAATACTATTTTTAGTGTACTTATAATGTACATATACCATATATCTGCTCACTAGTTTAAGGATATTTAAGTGGGTTCCATTTTTCTGGCTATTGTGAATAAAGCAGCATTGAGCAAGGATGAACACGTATCTCTGTAGTAGGATATAGAATCGTTCGGATATACTCTGATACTATTGGACCATATGGTTATTCTGTTTTTAGGAGGTTTGGGGGCAGTAGATAACTTATAGGCTCTAGGGGAGACACTATTTTTATATCCACATATTGGTGCTAAATTTGATCAATGCATTCATTGCAAGTGAGGAGTTGTGGAGTGTTCAGGGACTGTAAAGAAAATGATGCAGGGATGGTTCAATATAAGGAAGTCCATCAATGTAATCCACTACATAAACAATCTCAAAGAAAAAAAACCACATGGTCATTTCATTAGATGCTGAGAAAGCATTTGACAAAATTCTGCATCCTTTCATGTTAAAGGTTTTGGAAAGATCAGGAATTCGAGGCCCATATCTAAACATAGTAAAAGCAATTTACAGCAAACCTGTAGCCAACATCAATCTAAATGGAGAGAAGCAATCCCACTAAAATCAGGGACTAGACAAGGCTGCCCTCTTTTTCCATATCTTTTCAATATGGTACTTGAAGTTCTAGCTAGAGCAATTAGACAACAAAAGGAAGTCAAAGGGATACAAATTGGAAAGGAAGAAGTCAAACTATCACTATTTGCAGACAATATGAGAGTATACTTAAGCGACCCAAAGAACTCCACCAGAGAACTCCTACAGCTGATAAACAAGTGGCCAGATATAAAATCAACTCAAGCAAACCAGTAGCCTTCCTATACTCAAAGGATAAGCAGGCTGAGAAAGAAATAAGAGAAATGATACCCTTCATGATAGCCACAAACAATATAAAGTATCTTGGTGTGACTCTAACCAAACAAGTGAAAGATCTGTATGACAAGAACTTCAAGTCTCTGAAGAAAGAAATTGAAGAAGACCTCAGAAGACAGAAAAATCTGCCATGCTCATGGATTGGCAGGATTAATATAGTCAAAATGACCATCTTGCCAAAAGCAATATACAGTTTCAATGCAATCCCCATCAAAATTTCAACTCAAGTCTTCATAGAGTTAGAAAGAGCA
This sequence comes from Tokudaia tokunoshimensis, assembly GCA_036184795.1. Taxonomy (NCBI): domain Eukaryota; kingdom Metazoa; phylum Chordata; class Mammalia; order Rodentia; family Muridae; genus Tokudaia; species Tokudaia tokunoshimensis. The sequence continues at coordinate 44,487,087 of BTHU01000009.1, forward strand.
ATTCAAAAATTCATCTGGAATTACAGAAAACCCAGAATAGCTAAAACTATTCTCAAGAGTAAAAGAACTTGGAACAGAATTGAAGACCCAGAAATGAATCCACACTCCTATGGTCACTTGATCTTTGACAAAGGAGCTAAAACCATCCAGTGGAAAAAAGATAGCCTTTTCAACAAATGGTGCTGGCTCAGCTGGAGGTCAACATGCAGAAGAATGCAAATTGACCCATTCTTATCTCCTTGCACTAAGCTCAAGTCTAAGTGGATCAAAGATCTCCACATAAAACCAGACACACTGAAACTAATAGAAGGGAAACTAGGGAAGAACCTTGAACATATGGGCACAGGGGAGAATTTCCTGAACAGAACTCCAATAGCTTATGCTCTAAGATCAAGAATAGACAAATGGGACCTCATTAAATTACAAAGTTTTTGCAAGGCAAAAGACACTGTCAAAAAGACAAAGCGGCAACCAACTAACTGGGAAATGATCTTTACCAACCCTACATCCGACAGAGGGCTAATATCCAATATATACAAAGAACTCAAGAAGTTAAACTCCAGAGAGGCAAGTAACCCTATTAAAAAATGGGGTACAGAGCTACACAAAGAGTTCTCACCTGAAGAATATCTAATGGCTGAGAAGCACCTAAAGAGATGTTCATCATCCTTAGTCATTAGGGAAATGCAAATCAAAACAACCCTGAGATTCCATCTCACACCAGTGAGGATGGCTAAGATCAAAAACACAGGAGACAGCAGTTGTTGGCGAGGATGTGGAGAAAGAGGAACACTCCTCCACTGCTGGTGGAATTGCAAGCTGGTACACCCACTCTGGAAAGCAGTCTGGCGGTTCCTCAGAAAACTGGGCATGACACTCCCGGAGGATCCGGCTATACCACTCCTGGGCATATACCCAGAGACTTTACCTGCATGCAATAAGGACACATGCTCCACTATGTTCATAGCAGCCTTATTTATAATAGCCAGAAGCTGGAAAGAACCCAGATGTCCCTCAACGGAGGAATGGATTCAGAAGATGTGGTATATCTACACAATGGAATACTACTCTGCAATTAAAAACAATGAATTCACGAAATTCCTAGGCAAATGGTCAGATCTTGAAAATATCATCCTTAGTGAGGCAACCCAATCACAAAAGAACACACATGGTATGTAGTCACTGATAAGGGGATATGGACCCAGAATCTCGGCATACCCTAGACACAATCCGCATATCAATAGATTTCTAAGAAGATGGAAGGAGAGACCCCTGGTCCTGGAAAGACTGGATGTAGGGGAACGCCAGGACAGAGTAATGAGAGGGGGTTGAATGGAGAAAAGGGGGAGGGAAGGGGGCTTATGGGACTTTCGGGGAGGGAGGAAACGGGAAAGGGGAAATGATTTGGAATGTAAATTAAAAAAAATAAAATAAATAATTAAAAAAAAAAAAGAACTTCTGGGGGGAATCAGTATCCCAGACCTCAAGCTGTACTACAGAGCAATAGTGTTAAAAACTGCATGGTATTGGTATAGTGACAGGCATGTAGATCAATGGAACAGAATTGAAGACCCAGAAATGAATCCACACTCCTATGGTCACTTGATCTTTGACAAAGGAGCTAAAACCATCCAGTGGAAAAAAGATAGCCTTTTTAACAAATGGTGCTGATTCAACTGGAGGTCAACATGCAGAAGAATGCAAATCGATCCATGCACTAAGCTCAATTCCAAGTGGATCAAGGACCTCCCCATAAAACCAGACACACTGAAACTAATAGAAAGGAAACGAGAGAAGAACCTTGAACTTATGGGCACAGGGGAAAATTTCTTGAATAGAACACCAATAGCTTATGCTCTAAGATCAAGAACTGACAAATGGGACCTAATAAAATTACAAAGTTTCTTTAAGGTAAAGGACACTGTCAAAAGGACAAAGCTGCAACCAACAAATTGGGAAATGATCTTTACCAACCCTACATCCGACAGAGGGCTAATATCCAATATATACAAAGAACTCAAGAAGATAGACTCTAGAGAGCCAAATAACCCTATTAAAAATGGGGTACAGAGCTAAACAAAGAGTTCTCACCTGAAGAATATCTAATGACTGAGAAGCACCTAAAGAGATGTTCAATGTCCTTAGTCATTAGGGAAATGCAAATCAAAACAACCCTGAGAGAGATAAAGTTGTCTTCAGGAATGTGACCACTCAAAGTCTACCCATGATCCAGTAGATGGTCCTATACCCGTATACACACAGTTATTACCACATAGTCTCAAATGGTCATCCTTGAAAACATATATTCAAGTAACACTACACAGATTGAGTAGGCCATATTTAGAAAAATATATGTATATACATATATGCATGCAGAAACAATTAATAATAAACAAGGCTGTGGATTTGAAAGAGTGCAAGAAAGGGGTATATCGGAGGGTTTGGAGGTAGGAAAGAGAAGGAGTAACGGTTGAAATTATATTATAATCTCAAAAATGAGAGGTAGGGAGCATGAAGTTGAAGGGGAAAATTGTGGGGAATAGGGAAGGAATTGGGATGAACAGAATGGGAAAGCAGAGTTGACCGAAGCACACTGTATGCATGTGCAAAATTCTTAATACAGAATAAAAAAGTAAATACAGATACTTACTGAATATTAAAAATACATATCTAAAGCCTGTAGCAGGAATGTAGGGCCACCTCTATGTAAATGTCAAGGGTGGGGTGCAGTGGCAAAAGCATCTCCTGCAGTAGGACCTAATTGAGGACTGCCTGAGAGACCAAGGATTGCTGGTACAGATAATGCCAGCCAGTCAGGAACTGCTGTTTAGAAGACATGCTTTCTTGGGACCAATGGGGCATGGGGTGGAGAGTATTAAAGGAGCTTGCAGTGGTGATCAGATGAGCCTGCTGGGGTGTTTCTCACCTGCTCCCGGAGTCTGGTGTCATAGACTCTGAACCACCTCACCTCTGATCCCCAAGTAGTCCAGAGCAAAGGGAAGGAAAGCTGGCTAGGATTTTGGATTCTTATAATCCTAGCACTTAAGAGGCTAAGGCAGGACAAGTATAAGGACAGCCTGAGTGAGACAGGAATTGCCTACCTCAATAAAGTGTGTGTGTGTGTGTGTGTGTGTGTGTGTGTGTTTACCATATTCCAAGGAATGAAAAATAAGCATTTGTGTGGCTTAAAAAGAAAGCCATTATTAGCTTCTTGGGTATTTGTAGGCAGTTGGTATGGCTGCTGCTTAGGAGAGACCTTTGTAGGACTCATGAAAATTTTTTACAGTTTCACTCATTCTTTTAGCAGTGGTTTAAAAAGCTGGGTGAAGCCAAACAGACGAGAAGATAAAAGAGAGAGGTTTTAGCTTGTTCCCAGCACTACACGTTTATTAAGTTATAAAGCATGCGTTCTATGCATACTTCCCGTAATCTCTTACTTAACATTTTGTGACAGGTTTAATACAGCAAAATTAGACATGCTGCCACAGCCCTTCTGACAGCTACCTGGCCTCTATGAACTAACACCGCTGGCTGCTTGCCCAGTGCTCATACCACTGAAGAAAGCACTTGGGAACGTTTTTTAGTGAGTTCTGGAAGCAAGACAATGAGATGTAGCTTGATGCTCATGAAATAGTAACTGCTCTTGTGAAATCCTGAGATAGTATTAGGCATCATCTGGCTTAGAAAAAGAGGAAAATGACTGTGTACTTATTATATGTAGTTATAGACAATCTCTTGCAGGTAAATCACCTAAAAAATTCTAAATTAAAAATAAGAACAAATCATTGTTTTTCTTGTTCACAATCAGTTGGAGACTATGAATGAATTCAGGTAAAATACTTCAGAATAAATTAATTCCTTTCTACTTAAGTAAATTTGGAAATGTGCATATAGAATAAATGCATGCTTTTCATTTTTACTTGTAGCAAAAATAATTTGATCATGTTTAGATTAGAATAGACAACCCTTGGCACATAATCACTCAGCAAGGCAGCAATAAATTGAAAGTTATTGTTTCTGTTTCATGATCTTAGTAATAAGTAGATCTAAATGTGTTGTTAAATACTAAATATTAACACAGAATTTTGGTGTTGTGATCTATGAGGGAGAATGAGTCCAGAAAAATGAATACTATAAAACAGTCAAATTCCTGAAAATATACCAATTTGCACAACTTTTAAGAGATCTCAGTGCCATATTGTCTTTAGACAAAGCAAATATGGAAAGGTAAGGTACATGGGGGAACCTGACAGAGCCGAAATGCCCAAGGATCATTATTCCTACCAATGCATTCTCCACTTTTTTGGTCATTTGTATAATTGTTTACTTTTTGAATTTACTTGTTTTATTATAGTCTTTATATACAGTTTTATATTTACTTTATGGTTTGGTCCCTACTTCTATTTTCAAAACACCATCAAATAGTATTTCTGTGACTTTGCTATAATTCCATACTACAAAGAGTCATTTTTTAGCTACTGATTCATTTTGGTAAAACATTGTAATGTAACTTAATGATAAAAGCAAATGGATCTAGTTTAATAAAGCCTACACTGCAAGCAAACAACTCAACACTAGACTTAAGTGTTGTTCAGTTTCACACTCGTCTACACAAGTTTAAAACGTATTCACAATCTTTAGTAGTGTAGCCATTATTAAGAACATAACCGAACAGGACCTTCAGAAGTCATAAGGTTACTCAAAGTTAGCAACCTAAGGTCTGGCAACAGCAAGCACTACTGAGGCTATAGAAAAGTGGAAAACACCCAGTTTGGTGGGGAATGCAATTAGCGTGAGCCCTTCAAAACCACACCAATAGCTTCGAGAAAAATAAAAATGTGAATGAATCATGTAGCCAGCAGTTCTCTATTTATGTCCATTTTGTGTGGGTATAAGTCGTGTATAAACATGTCTACTGTGGCACTGATGTGATATGATTCAAACTCAATGAAAATGTCATTAACAAGAGTACAATTCAGATAATTAAAACTAGCAAATATAAACTTAAAATAACAGTTGAATAATAATGAACATATTAAAATTAGATACCAGAAATAGTGACTCACACTATAATCCCAGAATCTGGGAGGTAGATCTAGGTAAATCTCTGAGTTTACAGTCAGCCTAATCTACAGAATAAATTCCAGGATAGCCAGGGCTATAGACAAACTTTCTTGTGAAACTCCACCTTCCCAAATTAGATACCAATGTGGAAAATTAATTATTGTCCATGACACTATACATATTATTATAAAATCCAATGGTATTAATTTAAAATATATAGTGTTAAGAATTCACAAGTAGGCCGGTTGTGGTGGTGCACGCCGGTCGGATTTGCTGAAAGAGGCAGAGGCAGGAGGATCACGAGTTTGAGGCCAACATGGGCTACACATTTTTTTTTAAAAACAAAATTCACAAGTAGTGCAATAGAAAAGATTGAGCAGAAAAAGTGTCTAAGTAGACAGAAAGGTTATCAATGAATATGTGGGATCAAAACAGAGATTTGAGAAATTTATAAAAGGAAAAAAAAGATATATGAGGCCATTTGAAAATTTCACTTGGCAATATAGTAAGAGTGCTAGAGAGGAAAGGAAAGAAATATAATATAAAGTTCTAAGGTAACTGAATTAACAAAAGTGTATATCTGAAACCTGTACAATGCTCAGGCAACAACTATGCAAAGAATACTACACATGGGCACATCTGACAAACTACTATGAATCAAAATTGTAGAGAAATCATAAAAGAAAATATAGAAAAATAAGAGCTTGCTTTCCAAAGGTCTGTAAGGTTGACAGTAGGGTTTCCCAGGAATCCTGAGCATTACAAGACAATGAAACAGGGTGTTTGTGAGTTAGAAAGAAAATGACCACAGATGGGCAAAGATATTCAGAACATAAGATAAGGACTATTAACCAAATTCATAGCAAATGTGATTTTGTTACTCAAAGTATGAAACATTAATAATGATTTTTATTGGACTGAAATATACAGTGAACTAAGATTCATAACCTAGAATTGGAACATTCTGTGAGTTGAATTGCCTGGAATGTGTCAAAAACAAGATAAAGTATGTAAATATGAGAAGGAAACTTCTGAAGCTGTTTTAATAGCAATGTACTTCCTTAAATTTTTTATTAAAAGGCTTTAACCTTTTTGTTTGTTAGGTTTTGTTTTATTTGTTTGTTTTTGTGTTTAGTTTAGTTTAGTTTGGTTTCTTTTGGAGACAGGGTTTTTCTGTTGAGCCTTGCCTGTCCTGAAATTTACTCTGTAGACCAGGCTGTCCTTGAACACATAGAGATCTGTCTGCCTCTGCCTCCCAAGTGCTGGGACTAGAGGTGTGTGCCACCACCACCCAGTTGATTTTCAATTTTTAAATAATATTTTTATTTTATCTTTGAAAATTTCATAGATGTATATATTGCTCATATCCATTCCCCACTCCCTCATCCGGCTCTCCCTATTATCATTCATGATTATGGACTCTTGTGTGAGATTTCAATATATATATATGATGCATAGTGACAATTCCATGCATATCATTCCAAATATTGAGCATTACTCTTTAAAAACATTGAAAAGTCCTCTTTAATAACTGTTGTGAAATATACAATTATTGTCAGTCTTAATTATGCTACTGTTACTGTGGAAGATTGTTAGTTACTTCTATCAAATTGTATTCTTATTTTTTTTAATTCTCTCCATCCAGCCCATCCAACTCCTCCAGCACTGAAAAACACTATCCTACTTTTCACTTCAACTTTTTTTTTTGATATTTCTTTATCTCATTCATTTTATTTATCAATGCAATTCCTCATGCTACAGATGTGGCTTCAAATTACTGAATTTCTTCACTTCATGGACAAATATTTTTCTATGATGTATGCATTAAACAGTTTTCTTTACAATGACGGCATAACTTTGCCATTATGGGACTAGTGCTGCAAGTAGCGTGTGAGTACAGGTATAGCTTTGATATACTAGCTTAACATTTTCTGATTCAAATTCCTAGTAATGGGATTTATAAATTGTGTAGAAGCTCTATTTTTAGTTTTTGAGGAATTTCCTATTTTGTATAGTATGGAAAATGATATATAATAGCTGTATATAGGTTTATTTTTTGATTGAGTTTATTAAGTATGTAGAAAGTCAAAGAAAAAGACTAATAAACAACAGATAGGTGATTGGTAGAGATACCAAAAACATCATCAAAAGGGTCACTCAAAATCTAGCATCGTCCAATGGGGAAGTCTCTTAAAAGTAGTCAGCTGGAGTTTCCAATACAGTTCCCAGCAGTGCAGGGTAGCCCTCCAACAAGGTTTTCAAGTGAAATATCAAAGAAAAACAGATAAAGATAACATCATCAGATCTGACAATCCTAACACCCTAGCAGGAACCAAATGGGGGAAAGTTCAGGCAATCAGCTAGAGTTCTCTCAAAGCAGATAATCTTCATATTGATTAACATCTCGCTTTTCTTTACCCACAACAAGAATTTTCTCTATCATGAAATAAACATTAGCAACATCTATTGAATATGATTTACCTTGTACATGCTCTCAAGGACATCATGGGTTTACTCTTGAGCTATCGTGGTATTCTCTTCTCTTTGTCACTTAGGGGGACAAGCCCATCCATACATAAGGGGCCTTGGAGGACACAACATAAATAGGATTATGTCTCAGATAGGGGCTGGGAGCAACACAGCTTCCAAATACAGCATCTCAGTGAGCTCAAATAGCTCATGAAAATATAGCAACACAATATTCATTCCAGTTTCTATAGCTGTATTAATTTGCACCCCTGCCCTCTGTAGGCTTAGATTTTTCTAAAACTACTTTATTTAGGGTCCTTGAACACTTCAAACTCTCTTCTAAACCACAAACTAGAGGTTGGGGAGAAAGGTTAACAGGAAAAGGTCTTTGTGGACTTATTTATGAGTAATTCTTCTGGATGATTCCATTCTTCATTGTCAGGATACCAGCATTCCATTCCTATAGCAAACTGTAAACATGAATCAGTAGCAGCAGATATATCCAGCAGAAACTGCAAAGCTCTGCGGAATAAGCATAGGTCAGTGGAAGTAGCAAAAATCAGCTGGAATACCATGAGAAGTTCTTTGGTGCATTTCTCTCTAGAAAGTGAAGACCAGCAAGTACCATCAAAGACCAGTGAAGACCATGGAAGACCAGCAAAAAACAGAGAAGACCATTGAAGACTAGCTAAGACCAGTGAAGTGTTGTATGGTGTAGCAATGCAAGATGGACCTTTCACTGTTTATAGGGTTCCATTTATACTCTTTCCAAACATCATGCCGTCTTTCAAGTATCCACTCCACCAAAACATCACATGCCCTTTCATGTGTTTGCTTCAGCAAAATATCCTCTCACATGTCTGCTTCAACAAAACATCCTCTCACAAGACAGCTTCCAGAAAAGTATCATGTGACACAACTGAGTTTGCAAAGAAATCACAAATTTCTACTTCATTTATCAGCAATGAGTGGAGTTTTTTTCACGGCATATTAATCAGTATTCATTCTATTTTTGATTTTAATAATAGATATTCCAACTGGAGTGAGATGAAATCATGATTTTTACCTTGAATGTAATTGACTTTGTGATAGTGATGTTTTTTATATAAGTGGCTATTTGTGTGTCTTATGAGAAATTTAAATTTAGATCATTTGCCCATTTTAACTGGATTGTCAATTCATTTTGAATAGTAAGTTATTTGATATCCTTATATATTCTCATCATTACTACATTGTCTGATATGCAGTTATTAAATCACTTTCCTCCTTTTTAGATTATCTATTCAGTCTGGTGATTATTTTCTTTGCTAAACAAAAACTTTTCAGTTTGATGTCATGCCATTGTTAATTTCTGCCTTTGTTACCTTTGTTCCATGATCATGCTTAGAAAAAAATCTTTAGATTTTATTGTAATAATTTTTAGTGTAAAGTCTTATGTTTCTGCCTTTTGTAAAATTTTGCTTGATTTTTGCAGTTTTGCATATTAATGGGACTTGGGATCTAATATATACATGTTGCTATACTGTTTTTGCAGCAACATTTATTGAAGAGATTGTCCTTTCTTCCTTGTATGTTCTTGCTGATTTCGGACAATGTAATTAAGACAAATATTATTATTGGTAAAAGTGATAGCATGAAACAATCAGTATATCAACTATGGATAGGAATATGCCTAATATCTTCTACATAGAAACTGCAAGGATGTAAAAATGTGGAGAAAAACAAACCCACAACAACTGTAGAAGATTTTAACAGAAACAGAATGGTACATGCGTGGCTAGATAATATATGACAAAGGTACTGTCATATTTTCACAAGGCATGGATGGTCTTCTCAATAAATGAAGTTTTGGTAACAAATGGAAGAAAAATCAATATTGACTATTCCCATAATACACACACATGCACACACACACACACCCACCACCACCACCACCACCACCACCACCAGTGGATTGTAGATCTAAACATAAAACATAAAGTATAATATCTCCTCATATTTAAAAGTAGAACAGCTTCATGGATATTGCATAGGGTGTTCATCACAGAGGAAAAGCATTTTCATGCTCATTTGTATGTGTCTGAATATGCCAACATTGAGAAAACATAATCTCAGTCAGTCACCTGATTATGCTAATGAGAGATGTAGTAGTTGGTTTGGGGAACAGAGGCGACGATTTCTTTTATATCTTCTTTCATATGTCATCAGTTCACAGTTCCTGAAGTACTTGGTCACCATGTGTTCCAACAAGAGGAGTTGCTATCAGAGTTTTAATCAATCAAGGATTCAGACCATAACTACAAACCAATAACTGTTCTCTCACACATTTGGGTTATTTCCAGTTTCTAATGTATTTAAGTACAAAAGTTTGGGTAATTATTTTTTCTTTTCTTTGAAAATATTCTTTTCTTATATATCTTGAACATAGTTTTCCCACCCTCTACTCATTCCAGTTCATTCCTACCTTCTCTCCCATCCAGATCCACTGACTTTCTTTCTCTCATTAAAAATGAACAATTACACTAATACGAAAAGCACACAAAGATCTGACAAAGAAAGAGAATATCAGGCCAATCTCTCTTATGAATATCAATGCAAAAATACTCAATAAAATTCTTGCCAGCCGAATCCAAGAACACATCAAAACGATCATTCACCACGATCAAGTAGGCTTCATCCCAGGGATGCAGGGATGGTTCAATATAAGGAAATCCATCAATGTAATCCACTACATAAACAATCTCAAAGAAAAAAACCACATGGTCATCTCATTAGATGCTGAGAAAGCATTTGACAAAATTCAGCATCCTTTCATGCTAAAGGTCTTGGAAAGATCAGGAATTCAAGGCCCATATCTAAACATAGTAAAAGCAATTTACAGCAAACCGGTAGCCAGCATCAATCTAAATGGAGAAAAACTTGAAGCAATCCCACTAAAATCAGGGACTAGACAAGGCTGCCCTCTCTCTCCATATCTTTTCAATATAGTACTTGAAGTTCTAGCTAGAGCAATTAGACAACAAAAAGAGGTCAAAGGATACAAATTGGAAAGGAAGAAGTCAAACTATCACTATTTGCAGACGATATGATTGTATACTTAAGCGAACCAAAGAACTCCACCAGAGAACTCCTACAGCTGATAAATGACTTCAGCAAAGTGGCCAGATATAAAATCAACTCAAGCAAGTCAGAAGCCTTCCTATACTCAAAGGATAAGCAGGCTGAGAAAGAAGTAAGAGAAATAATACCCTTCACGATAGCCACAAACCATATTAAGTATCTTGGCGTGACTCTAACCAAACAAGTGAAAGATCTGTATGACAAGAACTTCAAGTCTCTGAAGAAAGAAATTGAAGAAGACCTCAGAAGATGGAAAAATCTGCCATGCTCATGGATTGGCAGGATTAATATAGTAAAAATGAGCATCTTACCAAAAGTAATACACAGATTCAATGCAATCCCCATCAAAATCCCAACTCAATTCTTCATAGAGTTAGAAAGAGCAATTCAAAAATTCATCTGGAATAACAGAAAACCCAGTATAGCTAAAACTATTCTCAAGAGTAAAAGAACCTCTGGGAGAATCAGTATCCCGGACCTCAAGCTGTACTACAGAGCAATAGTGTTAAAAACCGCATGGTATTGGTACAGTAACAGACATGTAGATCAATGGAACAGAATTGAAGACCCAGAAATGAATCCACACTCCTATGGTCACTTGATCTTTGACAAAGGAGCTAAAACCATCCAGTGGAAAAAAGATAGCCTTTTCAACAAATGGTGCTGGCTCAGCTGGAGGTCAACATGCAGAAGAATGCAAATTGACCCATTCTTATCTCCTTGCACTAAGCTCAATTCTAAGTGGATCAAAGATCTCCACATAAAACCAGACACACTGAAACTAATAGAAGGGAAACTAGGGAAGAACCTTGAGCATATGGGCACAGGGGAGAATTTCCTGAACAGAACTCCAATAGCTTATGCTCTAAGATCAAGAATAGACAAATGGGACCTCATTAAATTACAAAGTTTTTGCAAGGCAAAAGACACTGTCAAAAAGACAAAGCGGCAACCAACTAACTGGGAAATGATCTTTACCAACCTTACATCCGACAGAGGGCTAATATCCAAGATATACAAAGAACTCAAGAAGTTAAACTCCAGAGAGGCAAGTAACCCTATTAAAAAATGGGGTACAGAGCTACACAAAGAGTTCTCACCTGAAGAATATCTAATGGCTGAGAAGCACCTAAAGAGATGTTCATCATCCTTAGTCATTAGGGAAATGCAAATCAAAACAACCCTGAGATTCCATCTCACACCAGTCAGGATGGCTAAGATCAAAAACACAGGAGACAGCAGTTGTTGGCGAGAATGTGGAGAAAGAGGAACACTCCTCCACTGCTGGTGGAATTGCAGGCTGGTACAACCACTCTGGAAAGCAGTCTGGCGGTTCCTCAGAAAACTGGGCATGACACTCCTGGAGGATCCGGCTATACCACTCCTGGGCATATACCCAGAGACTTTACCTGCATGCAATAAGGACACATGCTCCACTATGTTCATAGCAGCCTTATTTATAATAGCCAGAAGCTGGAAAGAACCCAGATGTCCCTCAACGGAGGAATGGATTCAGAAGATGTGGTATATCTACACAATGGAATACTACTCTGCAATTAAAAACAATGAATTCACGAAATTCCTAGGCAAATGGTCAGATCTTGAAAATATCATCCTTAGTGAGGTAACCCAATCACAAAAGAACACACATGGTATGCAGTCACTGATAAGGGGATATTGACCCAGAATCTCGGAATACCCTAGACACAATCCGCATATCAATAGATTTCTAAAAAGATGGAAGGAGAGACCCCTGGTCCTGGAAAGACTGGATGTAGGGGAACGCCAGGACAGAGAAAGGAGAGGGGGTTGAATGGAGAAAAGAGGGAGGGAAGGGGGCTTATGGGACTTTCGGGGAGGGAGGAAACAGGAAAGGGGAAATGATTTGGAATGTAAATTAAAAAAATAAAAAAAAAACCAAAAAAAATGCTCCACTATGTTCATAGCAGCCTTATTTATAATAGCCAGAAGCTGGAGAGAACCCAGATGTCCCTCAACGGAGGAATGGATTCAGAAGATGTGGTATATCTACACAATGGAATACTACTCTGCAATTAAAAACAATGAATTCACGAAATTCCTAGGCAAATGGTCAGATCTTGAAAATATCATCCTTAGTGAGGTAACCCAATCACAAAAGAACACACATGGTATGCAGTCACTGATAAGGGGATATTGACCCAGAATCTCGGAATACCCTAGACACAATCCGCATATCAATAGATTTCTAAGAAGATGGAAGGAGAGACCCCTGGTCCTGGAAAGACTGGATGTAGGGGAACGCCAGGACAGAGAAAGGAGAGGGGGTTGAATGGAGAAAAGAGGGAGGGAAGGGGGCTTATGGGACTTTCGGGGAGGGAGGAAACGGGAAAGGGGAAATGATTTGGAATGTAAATTAAAAAAATAAAATAAATTAAATTAAAAAAAAATAAATAAATAAACAATAATACCAGGTGGGTACACACACACACAAAAAAAATGAACATGCTTAAAAAGCTATAAAAAGTTGAAAGCAATAATAACGTGTCGGTGAAGGCCTTTTCTGGTTCAAGAAAATGAACATGCTTCTAAGAGGTAATAATAAAATATAACAAAAGAAAATATAATATGATAGAATAAAAACTATCATATCAAAGGTGGAAAAGACAAACCAACAGAAAAATAGAGTCCAGGAGAGGAACCTGAACCAGACCCACTTGTTTGCACATCAGAGGTCCCATAAAAATACTGAACTAAAAGCTATAATGTACATGCATAGGACCTGGAGCACACCCATGTAGTCCCTGTGCTTGCAGCTTTAGTTTCTGTGACTTCACAGGAGGTTTGCTCATGTTGATTTAGAAGGTCTGGTTCTCGTGGTGTCCTCCATACTTTCTGGCTCTTATATGTTTTCCAAATTCTCTTTCTCAGGTTCTATGAGCTCTTGGGGTATTCCAAACCTCTCACTACATAATTTCTGGATGTGGGTCTGTGGATTCCATTCCAATTGCTACAGGAGGATGCTTCTCTGATTATGGCTAAACAATACATTGATGTATGAGTAAAGCAGAATATCATATATATACATATATACATATGTACATATGTTTTTGTGTATGTACATATGTACATATGTATGTACAGATGTATGTATGTATGTATGTATGTAAGTATGTATGTATGTGTATGTATGCATTGTAGGAAATTTCTATTGTATTAGATTTCCATACAAATTCCCCCTTAATATTAGCTATCTCTCCTTGTATTCCCCTCCCCTCATTTATCACTATTTTTTGATTTGGTTTGGTTTAACACTAACAGTATTTGGTTTTACTCTAGGTCCCTGGGTTATCTAGTGTCAGGTTCTTGATCACCCAAGCAGTGTTGGGTATGGTTTCAATCTCCTGGATTAGGCCGTAAATCAAATCTATTATTGGTTAGCTACTCCCACAAGTTCTATGCTACCATTGTCCTATTCTACCTTGCAGACAGGATAGCATTGTAAGTCATAGGTCTTGTTCTTGGGTTTATGTTGCTCTTTTGGTAGCATGCAGAGTACCTTCCTATACCAAAGGTGATAGAATATAGTGGTAAAGCTTTTATATAGGCACTAGCTAGAACTCTTGCTAAATGAGTTGTGCACTGTCTTCAGCAATAGAGCCTTGCTGTTAGACTTGGAAAGCAACATATAGTCTTGGTAACAGTCTGAGTTTTTTTGGGGATTCCCATAGGACCCTTTTGACCAACAACTCAATTAGTTGTAACCCAATACTGCTACTAGAAGCTTCATATATATATACATACATATATATATATGTATATACACACACACACACATACACACACACATGGGGATGTCTTATATATATGTGTCTGTGTTCATATGAATGTATTTATTTTAGGAAGTATCTACTGTATTAGGTTTCCATTCTACCCCTCAGATTTCCCCTAGGTCTAGCTGTCTCTTCCTGTAAGCCACCCTCATTTCCCTCTTCCCTCCCCTCTCCCAACTTGATTCTCTTGTTCTAGCTCTATGCTCTGCCACTTTCATAATTATCTATTCTGTTTCCCTTTCCTAGTGAGATCTGTCTGTTCCGGGCAGTCCTTTACTCTATACCCACCTCTGTGGCAATTTGGATAGCAGCTTGATAATAGTGGCTTAGCAGCTAATTTCTCTATATAAGTGAATATACACCATTTTTGTCTTTCTGTGTCTGCAATACCTCACTCAGGATGATTTCTTTCTAGTTCTGACCATTTGCCTATTTCATGATATCATTTTTTCATTCATCATTTCTTCTGTTGATGGACATCTAAGTTGTTTCCAGTTCTTGACTGTTATAAAAAGAGCAGCAATGAATATAGTTGAGCAAGTGTCTGTACTGCAGCATGAAGTGTCTTTTGGGTATATGCCTAGGAGTGTTACAGCTGTGCTTTGAGGTAGATCAGTTCTTATCACCCTGAGACACTTCCATACTGACTTCCATAATGGCCGTACAAGTTTGAAATCGCACCAGCGGTGGAGGAGTGTTCCTCTTGCTCTATATCCTTGCAAGCATAAACTGTCACTTGTATTATTGGTTTTAGCCATTCTGACAGGCAAAACATAACATCTCAAAGGAGTTTTGATTTGCATTTCTCTGATGCACATTTGTTTAAGTGTCTCAGTCACTGAGTTTTCTCTGTTGAGAATTCTGTTTAGACCTGTTCTTCAGTTTTCATTGCATAATATTTCTTGATTTATAATTTTTGAGTTCTTTATATATTTTGAATATGAGCCCCATATTGGATGCATTATTGGGAAAAACCTTTTCCTATTCTATAGGCTGCTGCTTCGTCTTATGTATGACTCCTTGCCTTGCAGAAGCTTTTCAGTTCCATGAAGTTCCATGTATTAATTGTCAATCTTAGTGCCTGTGCTAATGGTGTTCTGTTCAGAAAAGTCTTCTCCTATTCCAGTAGAGCAAGGGTATTCCATACATTGTCTTCTGTTAAGTTTAGTGTATCTGGCATGGTGCGATCTTTGATTCATTTGGACTTGAGTTTTGTACAGGGCGATAAAAATTATGCAATTACTATTTTAAAATATGGAATGAGGAAAAAAAACCTTAATTTTCCCCATCCTTTGATTCTCCTAGATTACCCTAAGATGAGAATTTATCTTGCCTTGAATGTGTGTGTGTGTGTGTTCATGTGGTCAGATTATGTGCCCATGAGTACCCTGGCCAGAGGTGCCTTCCTCATTCATTCTCCACCTTGTTCTATGAGACAAAGTCTCCCTCTGAACCTGGAACTCACCAATTCAATGTGACTGTTTATAAGCCTTAGGCATCCTTTGCTCTCTGCCTCCCAAGTGTTAGGATTACAGGCACCAGCTGTTTTACTACCCAGTTGGTACATACTGGAGATCTGAACTCAGGTCCTTATGCGGACTTAGCAAACACATTGATGGCTGAGCCATCTACCCACCCAAGAACACATTGTTTTATTAATGATATTCTTCATAAAACATAATCTTCAATATGTAAGTAAGCTAAGGACCTCAATTATAACAATATTAGATCATCAGTTTCATATACTACCTTACACATGCGAAAGGAATTTTCAAAAATTCAAACCTGATTTTCTTCTATGAATCAGTAATCAAGGAATTAAAAATAAGAGTATTTAACTTCATGTGATGGGAGAATGTCAGAAGTTACCATATTAAAATAATAACTATTGAACTAGCCAAATCTTGCATGAGAAAAAAAAATAGCTACAAGAGAAAAAGGCAATGTTAACATCAACAGATCTTAGTTGAAGTACTTCAGTGCCGCTAGGTCTTCACGTTTTCATCTAGCAAAAATCCCCATTCTGTATCATCTGAACTTCAACAGCATGTCTGTTTTGATTGATTACTTCCTCAGACAACTCCCTTGTAAATCCTAAACTTTGCATTTTCTTTTTTCACTTGACCATGAACTCCTTAGGCAAGGACTTTGTTTTGTTCATTTTTATCCCTGGTACTTAACATTCTATCTGGCACTTGGTGCAAGTTGGGTGAATAAATCCTGCCCTTGGAAAAAAAAATAACATAGGGAAGAAGAATTCTGGATCTAATTACAAATACCCGTGAGCTAAAGAGTAATAGTCAAGTCGTTGCTGCTCGGAATGGCAAATCATAGTTCATGCAGTCCCTTGCTCCTTCACCAATGTACACAGAATTCTGTAGCTAATTACCACCAAGCAAAGCAAGCTTCGTAAAAGAGTGCTGGATTAACCATCTAAACAGTCATTCTGCCATGTGAATGCAAGATTCCTGGGATATTCCAGAAAGTCTCTTTGTGAATTTTATGAGCAATATGTTTTAGCTTAGTTTTCAGTTTAAACTCAATTTTTATATTTTGTGACTGTGAACAAGTCATGTTAGAGCATCCTGGTACCATTACAATGATGTCAGACTTCTTATATTATAAATCTTATTTTGTACTTTAAAACATTTTTTTATTATTTGCTTTCGTTTATGTAGGTCTTTTTTAGCACCTAAATATTTTAAATGATATTAATAAAATCATTAGTTTGCTCAAAAGTGTATGTGTATGTTTGTGTGTGTGTGTTACTTAACTGCAATTTTAAAATCTTAATGAAATGACATTACATAATTTATGTATTTTATATGTATATGGCAGTAAATGAAGTGTGAAACAGTTCTACACAAGTACAAATAACCCATTGATAACTTGACCTGTCTTTTCTGATTCAGTCTACATTGATTGAAAGTTACAGTTTCAGTTGATCCATCTAAAAGCTATTTCCAGGGCTGGACTATTTCTTTAGTAGAATTTGAACAAGTCCACTTAGTTTAGTGGGAAAGACCTAAATTTAAGGTAAGAAAACATTGACCATTTGGGAGCAGCTAGGGTTCAATTTATCCATGCACTAGGTTGCTGTAGAAATCAGGGGATGGGAAGTTTGAGTTATGTCTCTTAGGATTTTGAGTGAAACTGATGAGTGTCTCCTTGTTCTTAAGCAAACTCAAGCCAGACAATAAAGTTGCATCCTTTGAAACATTGTTCAAGATATCTGTCAATAATACCAAGGTCACAGGTATGGAGAATCTGGAGAAAGAGAAAACCAAAAGTTTATTATGATATAACACAATATACTTTATTCAAATGCTATTGAATTTCTGCCTAATTGAATTTGTGGTAAGTCACAGTAATGTGTTTCTTGACCAAAATATTACAGATTTATATTAGGCTTACATTTTCTTATTTCCTATTATGTTTTCATACATTATCTCATTAAACACCCTTAAAGGAGTTTTTCTAATAAGGACACTGAACATCAGGAAAAACAACTTATTCAAGCATATACAAGGCAATAAGCCATGAAAAAAATTCCTGAATACTCAGAAGCAGAACAAAGAAGGAAATTAAACCAACATTTCCAAGGAAAACAACCTAGAAGAAATATATTGCACAGACTAGAGGGAGGGAAAGTCTACAAATAAAGAAGCTATTGCAATTGCTTATATTTATTAAGAGCAGACATGAATTAATATATATTTGCTGGTCTGTTTTGAGTATTAAACTAGACTCTCCAATTTCCCACAGAGTAAAGAACTAAACACATTCCACATGCTTCTAGCCATTTTATTTCCTGAGGTTTTTTTTTTCTGCTGTTTTTATGCATTTATTTGCTTGTTTACTTCGTGCAAGGGAGAAGAACGTCTATAAAGAGTCCATTATCTTGGATGCTGAATAAGGCTTGTTTCAAATTCCCGTGAGCCTAGACTGTAGTTAGGTAGCCAGGTGCTCTTCACTTTCAGAATATGTAAAACGCATGTGCATTTGTTCCTAATGCAGAACTGCTTTTCCTTACAGTCCTGGGCTTAAGAGAGTTTCTGCAAATTAAGAATAAAACTGTTAAAATTCAACATTAAGAAGTAGGGCGCTCATTCAAGTTGATAAGCTTTAGGTCACACCACTGGACATCAGTATTGTGAATAAAGCCTCACATAAAAAAAACAGAAAGTGGTTTCTTAATTAATTGGCCTTCTAAATCAAGAGGTAAAACCTAAAAGCATTTGCCATTTGTTGTGAAGGTGAATTTTTCTCACTAATACCCCTTACAAGTTTTGCTAAACTAAAATCTACACATTTTTCTTACCGGGCATTCAATCATAGTTCTGCTAAGCTTTCAACAAGCATAATTATTTATAAATCAGTATTAATCCAGAAAAAAATGATGGTATTAGTAAATGCTTGAAGGAGGGGACTAAAAGGCTATACCATAAATGTAGGAAATAATATTAATACTAGAACACTTTGGAATATAAAACATGGAGTTGGTACATCATTTAGAATTCTGCCCTTTTTGCCCCCTAAATCACATTTCTTGTGTGAGAGTAATGTATTGGCCAAAGGAAAGGTTACTGGTCTGGGCCTTAAATTACTTCACTCAGTAATTGTTGACATGTGTGTACTTTACAGCGCTAATTTATTTCACCATGAACCCAGTGTTTATGAACACACACACGCAGATTTATAGAATGTAAAAAGGAGAACATTTTTCCTCTTTATTCTGAGATTCCAAGTATTAAGAAAGAAAAAAATATTTGAGAGTGGAGTGAATCTGCCCAATGTGAACAGAGCAGACTCTAAAGTGTTACTTCCTGAGTAGTGCAGGAATAAAATAATTTCATTAAAGGACATTATAGTATGTGTTTGAAATGCTAAGATGATTTGAAGACTACAGATCTAAGGTCATGTTAACAGATACGATCTGGGGGATCACAGGATTAGAATATGCTTTTAGTAATGAGCCTACCCAGCATTGGCTGAGCCATCCCCCCCTCTCTTTTGCTTGGCATTACACTAAGCTTGTCACATTGATTATCTAATTTAGCCATAGTAACAGCCATCTGAAGTCAGTCCTGTTAATATCCCCCTGTAACAGATGAAATGTTCCGAGCCAGAAAACTTCTCCAACATTACAGTTAATAAGTGAGTGACCCAGAAAAGTCAGCTAGGCCTGGGCACATAGAGTACCCCCCCCCAAAAAAAAGAGAGAGATTACTGCTCAACTATTATTTCTTAGAAAACTTTAATAGATTTTCCCCCCACTCTTACATAACAGATATGGAGGGGTTAAAACAGAAGCTAATTATGTTCAGTAAAACATGTGGAGGGAATGCAAGTGAAGATTGCTAACCACTTTTCACTGTGGGGTGGAGAGAGGTTAAAAGCACTTGCTGCTTTTGCAGAACACCTGTGTTCAGTTCCCAGCACCCACATGGTGGTTCATGACTACCCATAGTTCCATGGTGCCCAATGACCTCTTCTGACCTCTTCAGGTATCAGACACACTCATTGCATACAAACATATAAGCAGACAAAGCACTTCTATACATCAAATAAAATAATTAAGTGTACAAAGTTGAAACATTAATTAAAAAAAATCTTTTAAGTTACCTCAGGTCCTGGTTGATTAGTTTTATGCTTCTCCTAGCCTTGCATTCATGGTTCTAGCATTTCAAAGAAATAATTAAATGAAACAGTGACACTTAATGAAAACTTATTATATGTGTGGGTCTTTGAAAGGTATGCAGACCAGGAATTGTAACTTTTCTCACTCACAGGAGCATGCAATCTAGATAAACAGACATTGAACAACTAAAGGACAACAACGTATTCTAAATTATATGCAGACACAATAAGTGCACAATTTTAGTCTTTTAAGGAATTTTAATCAACTTTCAGAGCATATATAATATTATTATAGACTGAAGTGTGTAAGCGAAAAACAATCATTGTAGTCTAAAAGTGAAAAAAAAAATAATGCCAGCATTTTAAAAAGTCAGCCTATTTGGAAGAGAGGAATGAGAATCACCTGACCTGAATGACAGTATGTTCTGAAGCAGATTTTGAAAGCTGATTCAAACACTGCAGATTAGGTGAAGAGAGACTTGGAAACTTTTTAAAAAGTATTTTAATTTAAAGCACAAATGCCATTACAGAATAGTATGATCACTCAAATTCTAAATCACTAGTCAGTGTTTGCCTTAACCATTTGCAGCTCTCCACAGGGATAAAAATGTGTTTCTCAAGACTGGTACTGTTTGGGGGTGGCTAGCTCTTGGTTGCCGGGGTTCATCCAGTTCATTAGAATATTCAGTATACATGAATTGACATTTATGCCAAATAATTTTTTTCAAATATGATCACATGAGCAAAAATCACCTTCATGGAACTCAGAAGCATTGTACACATCGATAAAACAAAAGATTTCATGGTGCACATAAAGCACTTTTCTGTTTGTATGCAAGTTAGGATGACAAACTGATTTCAACCTTCAGGAAACCAAGGATTTGACTCAGATTTTATTCTTTGAAATTGTTACTAATCACAAAACTATCAGCTAATTCAGAGTCATTAACTAGTTCCTCATCTGTGTGCTTGCATGCATGTTTTCACATATACAAACATTGGTACATGTGTTTGTGCACACACTTGGGCACATGTATGTTTATAAGTGTGTGTGTGTGTGTGTGTGCGTGTGTGTGTGTGTGTGTGTGCGCGCGCGCGTGCACGTTTGAGTATCACATGAGTAGAAGCTATCATTCTCAGGTGTTGACCTTCAGTACGTGTTCAACTTATTTTTAGAGACAAGGTCTTGTCCTGGAAGGTTAGACTCACTATTTTTAGGCTAGACTGAATGACCAACAGAGTTCACTGATCTTGCTATCTCCATTTGCCCAGTGCTAGATTCACAAATTCACATTACCCAACCCAGCTTTCAGGCCATCACACTGGCAGAGAAAGCACTTTACCTACAGAGAGTTCCTTCTAGCCCCTCTAACCTCATTGTTTTACACAAACTTTATTTTATACTATATGTAATTTCCTCTGACTATGCTTATATATATCAATATTTTTGTTTAGTATTTTTTAAACTTTCCACCAAAATGCAAACTATATGCAAACAATTTGTTTTAAAAGCAGATTTTGAAAAGATCAATGAAATAAAATGACATGATAGGTTTTGATAGTATTTATATTCATATGTTTATGGACAAACTAGCAAGCATACAGCTAAAATACAATAAATAATGTTAAGTATTTAAAAGAAATTAAAGGTATAGACAAATATTTTTAGATAATGATACATAGGATAATAAATGAGATTACTAAATAAATATTTGAGAACTGTTTAAAATACATTTTCTTTGCATTTCAAACGAATTGAATTTTACCTCATACCACTTCTCCTTTATACAAAAAGAAATTAGTGTAAAATGAGTATTTGTTTCTTTATTTCTTGGAGAATTATTTGGCATTCCCTTAAATAATGGCATTTAGAACCATATATAGTCTATGCAAGCAACATAAAATAATCATAATTTCTAAAATGCTTTTGAAATGAAATGATCTCACCGAAAGTGAGCAAATACATCAGGAGTTATTGGGTACCTGCTACTGTTGAGAACTGATTTTACACAAATAAGATGGACTTTGGTCTTTCTCATTGATGGTAGTGAGCAAAACATATAAACTTCATCCTTTTTCATTTGCCAGATGCTGCTGCCATCTGTGACCCCAGGTACATTGGGAATGTGGGCGTAGTCCCAGGCAAACCCTCACAGAAACCTGTCTGCCTGTTTGGCCATCTGCTACAGAAACTGGGGCTACATTTGCTTGGTCTATACCTCCCTGGAGCCCAGGTACCTCAGAGCCTTTGAGACACCTGTTTTCTGGACCTAGGGGTACTGATGCTCCTTGTATGCTTCCCCCATGTGTCCCTGGACCTAGGGGTACTGATGCCCCTTGTATGGTCTCCCCTACTGCCCCTGGACCTATGGGTACTGATACTCCTTGTATGCTCCTCCCCACTGTCCCACATACCTACTTCGATTTCTTTTTCTTACCATGCCAGGGGAATGGAATATCTACGTGCTTACACTAAAATCAAGGTTCTTCCTATTGTTTCCAGTTTTTGTTTTTTTTAAATAAAGAGATAAGTCCTTGAATTTCAGTCTGAATGAACATTTGAAGTTTGGATTTTCTTAGCCCTTTTTGAATTCTTAGCTATAGATAAGGAAATACAGTATCTTTAAAGCAGTCAGAAAATCATTTTTAAATGTACCCTTAATATAGAAAATGTTTGTCTCATTTCCTAATGGGAATAGAGTCTCTGGGCTGAGGAATGGTGTTTCATTCTTAAAGCACATTATAATTGGGCTTTAGAGCACTTTGGTTTCCTTTCTTCCTCTTCCGGGAGGTCAAGCTGCAAAAGCCATTTAATCCAGTTATGTGAGTTTCTTCCCCCTCATCAACAGTCTAAGCAAATTGTTGGCATAAATGACTTTTCTTAACAGGCACACTACTGACCTTTTTTGCCAAGAATATGTCCATCTAGAGAGGCTCATTATGTGGAAATTTTAATGGGTTTTCCTATAAATCACCAGGTTCTGGGGAAAACCTGCTCCTAAAGACTGCTCACCTTTGCAAGTCTGAATCCTATTTAGTTTAACATTGCTATTGGTATTATTGCCGTGCTAGGTTACTGCTATGCAACCATTATATCTTCTGTGCATCTAGAATGACGATTCTCAGGCAAGCAGTGCCCAAAGCACCCCTGTTCCCTTTAACATAGAGAACTGCCGCAGAGTTTCCACCTGATGACAGTTTTGGGCTAGCTGTTTCACTGAACCTACCAAAATACAATGAACTAATGAAGTGAGTGTCCGCCATTCCCTTAGTCATAGCAGCAATTATCAGTGGGACACAAAACTCAATAACACTCACAACTTCCCTATAGGCAATGTTATTCATGTATGTGCAGTGTTTCTCTAAATGTGGCCACTGTACCAAAGCGACGGCTGTGTATGACAAATTACACAAACAAGGAAGAAACAGAGAAATTCACTGTAGCACAGAGACACATGGGGCTCTGTGACCTCTGTTTCCTGAAAGTACAGCATCTATAAAGCATTGTAGATAAAACTAAATGACCATTAACAGGAAATCAGGGAAGTAATTTGGGATATACTCATAGAAGTGCATAATCTTTTAAAGGTATGTGGCCACAAAGGAAATGTGTCTTGGAGGATTTCCTTTTTATATCAGAACATTTTTGAAATGTGGGGCACAATCTGTTTGCCCTTTATGATCTTAGCTATAACTCCCCCTCTCTCTCTGACACACAAACACACACACACACACACACACACAAATGAGGTTTCAAGAGAGGGTTTCTCTGTGCAGCTCTGACTACTGAAAATCACTCTGTAGATTACATTGGCCTCAAACTCAGAGATCTGCCTGTCTGCCTTCAAAGTGCTGGAAATAAAAGTGTGCACCACCTCCATCTGGATAACCTTGTGCTTATAAACTAAACAGAGGGAGGAGAACTCCACAAAATGTCATATGAGATTGTCCCTGGATTTTGGAACTGTATTCTATCATTGTTTGCTTATATTTCTGGGGGAAAAAAAATCCATGAACGACCTGAAAGCCAATTTTCAGAAAAGGAAAATTACTAAGAGAAGATAAGTTTGATGGAAGAATGTTGTGAATTACTAAAAATATTCTCTAGTCCAATTTTAGAAAAAAGCACAGGAGACAGAACTTCCAAAGTCTCTGAAGATTGAGATAAAGCGCAACTACTAAAAAGATGTAAACTTTCATGTGACCATAGCACATTTTAAGGTATGTTCTATTAAAACTTGTAAATCAAAAGGTCTCCTGGCCATGTGAAATGAACTTTTCTTGCAGAAGAAAGATACTAAGACATAAACACATTTGAGCATTAAAGTATTAAAACTTTAAACGACAAACTCAAGTGCCCTTTTGAACAAAATAAAAAATTGGGGAGCCTCAGCAGTGAATTTTATTTTAATTATTTAACCTGCTCCAATTCTATTGATCTTTGTGCAGTTTAACGAGCATTTATAGAAACTCATCTTTCCTGCTCATGGATCACTGCTGGCTTCTAGGGATACTTGGAAAACAAGAGACCAAACAGTTCCTCATGGAGTTCCCATAGAGACAAAGTGAATCATGTAATCTGAACTCCATAACTCCATTGTGAGAGTAGATCCAGGACACGGAGGTGATTGCCATCCTGCACAACCAGACGTGACCTGAATACGGATAAGAAATTGGAAGCATGTAGAGTGCATGCGTGCATGCGTGTGTGCGTGTGTGCCTGTGTGTGTGTGTCTCTGTGTATGTGTGTGTGTGTGTGTGTGTGTACCCACTTTAGACAAGTGTAAGAGAGACAGCGGGACTCAGGAACTACATACAGTGAAGTGAGAATGCTGTTGCAATGAACAGGAAGTGACAAAGCATGACTTGTTAGCAAACTGAAGCTCCTCTGTTTAGTTAAGTCCCAGTTTGAATCAGTGGCTAAGAGAAAGAAGAAACTATAGATATGGAAGAACTGCCTGTGCCATTTAAGAATTAGAATTCATTTTTTGGGAAGTGGGAACACAGTTGAGGTTTCAGGATGGGAAATAGCTTGCCCAGATATTGCTTTTAAGAAGCCGTCTTTCAAGGATACATTGGCTGTATTTTATTTCACGAAGATGATTTATTTTCTAAATGCATAATTGTGTTAAGCTTTCCTCTTTGTTCAGATTAACTCTTTACCAAATTCTCATCCTCTTTCTTAGAATTCTTGGCTGAGCATTTGAACATTCGAACATTTGAACCATAGCTGAACCCATATGTATAAAGTTAAAAAAAAAAAACAAACCAGAGGACATCCAATATCATACCTGGGCATAAGTACTAATGTTATCAATGCTGGACATGTATACCAATGTATTTATACCCAAGCATGGTAGCATCTTGAAATTTAATTTATGAACAAACTTAGTACAATGTAGTAGGTGAAGCTGTTTCAATTTGATTCTCTAAAATATTTTTTTTTGAGAAGCTAATATGGCTATAGCATTCAGGTCTTTGAATTTTAGCATGAATTCCTTATTGTTGCTTTGCAAATTATGGTAAATCTTCTTCATGGTTCAGATCTATCTCTTTGGTTCAAATCTAGCCCAAGTGTACTCAGATCTAGTTGAGGAAAATTCATCCCACAGACGTTCATCCCATTGAACCCTCCAACGACTGCTGGTGCTCTGTGCTCACTTTGGTGTTTTTATGATATTACCCCTCACCTTTCTATTCAATAATTCTTACCCATTTATTTTTTTCCTAGCTTGATTAGAAACACTAGGAAGGCAAAGTCCACATCATGGCTATCTCTTGCAGTGATAAATGCTTAGTGAATATCAAAGGGAGGAAGGAGAAGAAAGACAGAAACACAAGGAAAGACAAGAAAAGGGAATAGAAGGAAGAAAGAAAATAGTTTCCTATGTTTTCCTTTCACATTCTTCAGATAAAATGTTACCTTACCTCTTAACACAAAGTACCTCTGTCAGTGCTTCTCCTGTCTCTGAGTTTCTAATAATGACCAAACTTGTTCCATGGTACTTATGCCTTGTGACACATTGGTACTTGTATCTGAGATATTGCTTTTGTTTTTCCCATTAATTAATTTTTATTATTCACCTTATATCTCTATCACAGCTCCCCTCCTTCGTCTCCTCCCAGGCAGACCCTCCCATGCTCTTCTCCCATTCCCCTCCTCCTCTGGGTACAAACCCACCCCAGCATATTAAGTTATATCAGGACTAAGCACATTCTCTCTCACTGAGGCCGCACCAGGTGGTCTAGCTAGGGAAAGGGGATCCAGTGGCAGACAACTGAATCAGAGACAGCCCCCGCTTTAATTCATGGGGTACCCACATGAAGACCAAGCTGCACATCTGCTGCATATGTGTAGGGGACCTAGGTTCAGTCCATGCATGCTCTATGGTTGATGGTTCAGTCTCTGTGAGGCCCCATAGGCCCAGGTTAGTTGGCACTGTAGGTCTTCTTAGGGTGTCCTCGACCCCTCTGGCTCCCTTATTCTTTCCCCGGATTCTTCCACAACAATCCCTGAGCTCTGCCTAATATTTGACTGTGGGTCTCTATGTCTGTTTCTGTCGGTTTCTGGGTGAAGCCTCTCAGAAGACAGTTGAACGAGGCTCCTGTCATGCATACCAGAGTATCATTATTAATAGTGACAGGGATTGGCTACCTTCCATGGGATTTGACTCAAGTTGCTCCAGTCTTGGTTGGCCATTCTCACAATCTCTGCTGCACCTGTATCCCTAACCCAGATCCAGAAAGGTTTGCATGGAAGGTACTCACTTGTAAAAGATGTCAGCCGTAAAGTGCAGGATAACCAAGATACAACCCACAGACTCAAAGAAGCTAAGTAACAAGGAGGGCCCAAAGAGGGTGCTTGAATCTCACTCAGCAGGTCAAGTAAAATAAATATCTGCAGTAGATGGAGGGAGAGAACTGGGTGGAAAGGGGTAGGGAGTGGAACTGGGGTGGGGATCGTATATTGAGAGAGCAGGGGTGGGGATGAGAGGGTGGGGAGAGAGAAGGGAAAAAACTCTGGGACAAATGTGAGACCTGAGACATGGGAGACTCCTGGGAGGATATGAGGATGACCCTAGCTGAGACTCTTAACAACAGGAGGGGAAATGTAGCCCAAAATGGCTGCCTCCTGTAGCCAGACAGCAGTTCCAACGGAAGGAGAGGGAACCAACTTACCCACAAAACCTTCAACCTAATATTTGCCCTACCACCAAGATGTGCTGAGATTTTGTTATCAGACTCACTTGACTTACTCTGTTCATGTTTAGGGTCATTTTGTGTCATAAGCACATTTTGATGGAGACATATGCAGAGTATATTATATTTTCTGTCTACTTCTCTGGTTTTTACTATGCTCTTAGATTCCTAAGTAGACAATATTGCCTTTTGCAATAATCGAATCAACAAGAATTAATTTTTATTTATAAAGCTGATATTCAACATTAGTAAATTGCCCAGAAACTTATTAAATTGTTTAAATATATTTTCCATCCAGAATTAACTGACATTTGGGACTGTGTCATTCTTCCTGTATGGGGAGGGGGGTTGTACATTATGGGATGTTTGTCAGCATTGTGGTGCCAGCCGTTATCAAGCTCCTACTTCAGACCATCAACATTGTCTCTTGATAATGTTCATCACGTTGAAGAGCATAGTTGACTAGCATTGACTGAAGCTCTTTTTGTATAACTGGCTGAAGTTCCAACCTCACAAGTGTGGAGTAGCCACTTTGATCTTACATATTAGTTTCATGAGGCATACATAGTATAGCTATGGACATTTAATGTCTGGTATTAAATTTCTCATGCTGATGGCTTAAGCAATAAAAATTTATGAACTTGGACTTGTTCAGTTTTGCATTTTCTTTCTTCTTTTTAAACATCATTAAAATGAACAAAATTCACATGCACAAAAAATTTACTGTCTTAAAAATAAGCTTTGAGTGATAGTGATATAGGGACAGTTTGCGAAATCATCCAAATTTTATAACTATTGTATTTTTAATCTTACAGTACTATTATAATGTCGATTTTAGATTGCTTTATAATTGCTATATTAATACACAGAATTTTGCTTACAGTATTTTAAAGTTTTTTTAAATTAATGATTTATTTTTTGTTTTTTGTTTTTTTTTTTTTTTTTAGAAATGTGCATTGGTGTTTTGCCTTCGTGTATGATTGAGTGATGCTGTTCAGATCCCTTAGAACTGGAGTTACAGGTAGATGTTAACTCCATGTGGGTGCTAGAAATTGAATCTAAGTCCATGGAAGGGCAGTCAATGCTTTTATACACTGAGACATCTTTCCAGTCCCTAGATATTTAATTTTTAATTTGGATTTAGTGTAAGACAGAGTTAGTTTAATTACTGATTCTATCTTTTGATCATAAATGAAAGAAGTATTTTTCCCAGAAAGTTTCAAGCAATACTATTTAGAGATATTTTGATATTTGATGTAACACATTTTACAAACATAATTGGAGTGAGTTAAACATCATAAACAATAACTAAAATTTAACTAATAAGATATATCTCAGAATTGGTCTTGATAATTTAGAAATGGATCTAATTCAGTTTACTTCACTTTTGTGGTTGTACAGGCATAGTTTTATGATGTTCTTTAATTTTTGAAATTCTGATGTATGATTATTATCCATTTTACACAAATAGAAGTAGTTCTTGTGAGTGTTCTTATCTAGCCTATTGACAAAATATTAACTATGGCAACAACATTCCTGTCTTACCTATCTCCTGATAGCTTAGTTTATATTTGATACATAAACATGGAGGCAATTACTGCATTAGATATGTAGATATATAGATATTCTTCCTTCTGATTGGAAACACCAAAATACTTCTAATTTGTTAGTATATAGGTGTCTTTTTTCTGCCACAAGCAGAATCACTGCTTTTTTCAGAATTCACTACCACCAGGCTGCCTATATGCTGAGAGTTGAATGTAATCGGGACAAGTCTTTTTTACAAAAGAGTTTTTATCTTTCCCCCACTCTGTAATAAATCTATGTTTCTCAGCAGATGGTTCAGAAGGAAAAGATGTGCTGAGTTGGCTTTCTTTCCAGAGTGGATACACAGCTTAATCTCACTCTCTTCTTAAATGTTTATATGCAACTTTTTTCTAATGCAAAGAATTTCAATATATCTAAATATTCAACACAATATGTGCCTCCATATTTATTTATCAAATATAAACTAAGCTATCAGGAGATAATTAGGTGAGGCATGAATGTTTTGTCATAATTAATATTTTGTCAATAAGCTAGATAAGAAAACTCCAGGGGTTAATGTTTTGCTGGGCTGTCAGATACTGCAGTCAGTGAATTTTTCTAGCTCACTCCATTAATCCAGTCAGCACACTGGATTAGACTAGAGATGTGTCTTCATAAATCACTCTGAAGGGCTGGGGGTAGGAGTATCTAATTAATCAGCACTGTCATTGTGTTTGACTTATAGCTGCCTTACTGTGTTTGGAATGGAGACTCCGTGTGTTTAACCCTCATGCTCTCCACTGGTGGTGTACATTTTAACCCCAGTCACAGAAAAAGGCAGCCATATTTTGTGGTTTAACCATATGTTTTTAAAAGCAGTAATGTTTCTTTTTAAAGATATGACTTCCTGGCTACTTTCAGTACTTTTTCCTTTGACCACAATAAACCATTTATAGGTTAAAAATTAGATAATTTGCGTATATGTGTGGTTAAAAATTAAATAATTTGCATAGGAATGTATATGTGGTTAAAAATTAGATAATTTGCCTCTGTGTGTGTGTGTGTGTGTGTGTGTGTGTGTGTAGTTATTAGTGTCAGGTCAATATAGAACTTATTGTACCTTGCTAAACCAACAGTCATTTGCACTTTAAAATTAAGGAGAGCTTTTGGATTTTTAATTAATGACTCGGTGTGGGGTTTGGGTTATTGTTTTATTTTTGTTGGTTTGTTTGTTTGTTTTATTGTTGTTTTTAAGACAATGTCTCATTATGTAGACTAAGCTGGCCTTGAACTTACAGAGTTCTACCTACTTCTATTCAATGGATACTGGAATCAAGAGCAAACACAACCAGACCCAGCTAGTTCGTTGTCATTATCAATAAAAATGACACCTGTATCTTTGATTTTGCTACTGAATTTTACATTTTTGGATCATATATCTTTATACAGTTTTCCTTCTTCCTTCATGGAGCATTTACTTTTAGTTTTAAGAAATTATTAATAGGAGCTGAAATATTTTATATTTTGTGACTCAAAAGGCTGACTGTTCCTCATTCCCCAAAAGAGCTAAGTATCTCAGTGATAGGAAGCAGGACGTAGAACTAATATAAGGTTAGACTTTGTCTTCACAGTGCTCTACAACATTTGTATTTCTAGAAAACGTGTGAGAGAGATCACACTGGACATGTATCACAAGGAATTCATCACTTGTTTGTAAGAACACCCAAAGACTTTTATAGTAATTCATTGGCATATAATGCACAAAAACTAGAGTTACTTTCCACAAAGTCACAGCATAACGGCACTTTGGCAGTGTTCTTTTTTTATATATATAATTTTTTTTATTTTCTATATTTTTTTATTTACATTCCAAATGATTTCCCCTTTCCCGTTTCCTCCCTCCCCAAAAGTCCCATAAGCCCCCTTTCCTCCCTTTGTTCCCCATTCAACTCCCTCTCGCTTCTCCATCCTGGTATTCCCCTACATCCAGTCTTTCTAGGACCAGGGTTCTCTCCTTCCATCTTCTTGGAAATCTATTGATATGTGAATTGTGTCTTGGGTATTCCGAGATTCTGGGTTAATATCCCCTTATCAGTGACTGCATACCATGTGTGTTCTTTTGTGGTTGGGTTACCTCACTAAGGATGATATTTTCCAGTTCTGACCATTTGCCTAGGAATTTCGTGAATTCGTTGTTTTTAATTGCAGAGTAGTATTCCATTGTGTAAATATACCACATCTTCTGAATCCATTCCTCTGTTGAGGGACATCTGGGTTCTTTCCAGCTTCTGGCTATTATAAATAAGGCTGCTATGAACATAGTGAAGCATGTGTCCTTATTGCATGCCGGGGAAACCTCTGGGTATATGCCCAGGAGTGACATAGCAGGATCCTCTGGGGTAAATGAAGCAGTTTCAAACTATTCTGAATTTATAGACACAGACAGAGCAGAAATATTTATGATGGCAGAAATTTTCTACCATGTTTCTCTTAATAACATTGCCAAAGGATTGATTTTTATGTATTCTAATAATGATCCTATTGGTCATCAAATATTTATAGGCTGGATGCCCTTATCAATAACAGCAAAATGCTCTCTAGAAATCAATCCAGCTATCATGTTTTTGAACCAACTACGTGGGGTTGTGTAGTCTATCTACATGAGGAACTTTGGAACACAAACTCTGTTTCTTGCGTAAAACTTTTTAAGGACAAACTGAGATTACCCGTGTTTTCACGTCAATCACTTCCATCACTTACATTAAGAATCATCAGCTGTATAGATCCATACATATATGGGCATGTAAGTAAATATATGTGCATGTTTATATAACATTAAATAAAACATCCATGTTATAATTCTAACACCATATATGCATATATAAGTATGTATAATAGGATGTGTAATGATACATATATGGGCATGTAAGTAAATATATGTGCATGTTTATATAACATTAAATAAAACATCCATGTTATAATTCTAACACCATATATGCATATATAAGTATGTATAATAGGATGTGTAATGATAACAACTATTTCCACTTGACATTCTTTGAGAAAGCTTAAAATTATCTTGAGATTCCTTTCATAAATTTTACTCTCTTAGTTTTTCACTCTGTGCCTTTCAATCAAAAGTGATGTTGAAACTCTACCTCGTTCAAGAATATATGTGCTGTTTTTGTTCTTCGTAGGTCAAGGCAGACAAACAACAAGTTTTGCATTACAACTGGAAGCACATATTGGTGGATTTTATAAGGTGGAAAGTGCATTACTTTTTTATCAACAGAGGGAAACTGTGATGAATTTGGGCACCAAGCTCTTGTTCTTGGTCATAAACTACTACTCTAAGGGGCTGCCAGGGTGGCTTTGGAATTTGAAGAGTAACTACAAATTATTTACTCAATAGTATTCAAAGTTTCCAGAGACCAGAACAATAAATTCTATATAGTATATTTTCATGAGTTGTATAAAGTCATGAACTGACCCAAAACATATTTCCTGTGTAAATGTAAGTCCTCTGGTAGCTTTCTATTAAGTGGTCAGTACTTCTCAGCCCAAATCTGCAAAGGAAGAAGGATATTTTAGGCTTTTAAGAGTCATCAAAATCATCAAGGAACCCTCTTAAAAATACAATTTCCTGTAGTTATTGATCTCATCAAAGAGAGAGCTTTCCAAATGGAGTATCTTGCACAGTTTTGCACATGGGAACAGGTATAATATGTACATTGTGTAATTGTAGTGTATAATAATTATTCATCATAATTTATTTTGATTTTGACTTTAAGAACACATCCATATATTTGTATATGTACACACACACACACACACACAGACAAACGTTTGTATAGTATGGTATAACTTGTAAAAAGGAGAATAAAACTAGGGACTATGATGAGGGAGGACAGACTGTAGGTAAAGAATCCTGGATGTATGAAAGGATATAAAGATAAGGATTTTGTTAGTTTCATCTCTATCGTGGATTTTTCTTATCATTCTTCATTTTTGGTAGCCAAGTGCAAGAAATACACATCAGATAGTGGAAATGAGTAATCTACTTGAATGTCTCAGCTTCACAGTGGTTATTCTAACTAAATGGAAGTGTACTGAGATGTATAGATTTGGGGGTTGGTTAATGTTGGTGTGATATTTTTTTCAAATTCTTTTCAATAAAGTTTTAATAAAAACTTTTATGTTGGAAAGAGCTGATTTACCTATCATGACATTTTGACAATATTCTGAAAATAGATTTGTGAAATTTTCATTGTTTATCATATATATATATGTATATATATATATATATATATATATATATATATCCTGAGTAAAATACATGACTTAACCAGTAATAATTACCTGTTCATTTAACAATTCTAATATTTGTAAATAAAACTTTTAAACACACTGCTGTTAATTAACATTATTTACAAGACATACATACTTGAGAATTTAATAAAAAGTTCAGTTTCATGAGTTTTATTTTACTAGATTAATTTTCAGTTATTCTAAACTTGGTTTCATAACTTCGATACACAGTGTAAATAAGAACATTTGATGCAAAATAAGTTGTAAAATGATTATTTTATTTTCGATAAGATAGTATTTAATATAGTTTTTTTTAATTATTCTTTTTATTGATCATTTGTGGACTCCAGCCTTCTGATGGATAGATAGTATGGAGAGAAGGGGAAATAGAGACCCCAAGTTTAGAACTCCAAGGAGTGTGTAAGCAGGCATATCAAGCATACACAGTCATGAACTCAATGATTCTACAGGGAAACGGAGCTAATGCTAAGTATTTTCTAGAAAGAAGGCTGTGAGGAGTAAGGAAAAGCCTTAGAAGATGATGGGGTTAGGGAAAGTAGAAAGGCTGCTCTCAGAGGCTCAGAATTCTGAAGTGATCATATAAAAGAATCTCTGTAGAATGTGGGAAGTGACAGAGGATATGCCGAAGTAACGAAGTGGAAATATTCAGAGAATAACGAGATGAACTGTCAAACTTGGAATGGCACGTGAGAGATCATGATGATCAGAGTTTCATGTAAAATTTTCAAGAGATTTGAATGCTCACACAGCAGTTCAGATGTACCATGCTTGCCATGGACAACCATCACCACAACCAAATCATCAATCCTGAGGAGATGGATAGTATTATCCCAATTTGAACATTTTTTTTAATATGTGGTATCCTATTAATGTACATAGTTTTCAGTCACTGAAATAGATTTAATTAATCAAATGGGAACTATTTCTTACAAAATTAATAATAAAATGGGCAATATTTACATGAGTAATCTGGAAGAAGATCTGAAATTTGTAAATTGGGATAAAGGGAGGTTTTAGGAGGCTGCTGAAAGGTTAGGTAGATAGAAGAAACAGGGACCTGAAAGAGGACCTGAGAGTTGGAACTGGCAGAGGCAAAGGGTATAGGAGAATTGTGATGGACTTATCTTCAATACTTTTAACTAGGGGTCTGATATCAACTTCTGCAGCGGTTAGGAAGGATGGAGTTTCCAAAGAAAAATGAAGGCTCTCAAAATGACAGGAATTCTGACAGAGGTGACACTGCATAAAATAAGAAAGTAAAAACAATGAGTATGTTTTTTAATTATAGAATTTGTTTTGTTGATGGTAATTTAAAACTGATATTACAGAGAAGAATTTCATTTTGGCCTAGTTACATTCCAAGAAACCCACAATATGATAGGAGCTTGAGAGAGTTATTTCGTTGCTTTGATCAATGTGTGAACATGATGTGAATTCCAATTTTAATGATATGGCTTCCAGATTCAATTAGATTTTGTAATTGAAT
The DNA here is from genome assembly GCA_036184795.1 of Tokudaia tokunoshimensis. Lineage (NCBI taxonomy): Eukaryota > Metazoa > Chordata > Mammalia > Rodentia > Muridae > Tokudaia > Tokudaia tokunoshimensis. The sequence goes on from BTHU01000009.1 coordinate 44,521,734, forward strand.
TATGTAATTGGGCTATGTGTTGAAAAATTAGTTCTTAGTTATTTATTTACTACTGTTTCCCATAAAAAGTCAGTGTATGTATGCATGTAAAATACTTACCTTCTCTCTCAGTAGAAGGAGATTGAAAACATTTTTAACATTTTTAAAGTATTTGCATTAAAAGCCAAAGTTCTACATAAAGATTTTCTTCGCGCTAAAAAAATTATTATTGAAAAAAATATATATTATGAAAGCAAAATAATAAACCATCAGTTCTGAGGAGATGACACTAATTCAGGAGGGCCTAGGTTTCAATTCCAGCTCTGCAAAACACACACACACACACACACACACGTATATCTTAAGTACATTAATAAAAGAATGCCAACAATTTAGCGGTAAGTTACGTTACTTTTAACTTTACAAGACATATAAAAGAGCTTATAGGTAAAATTTTGAGATTCCTAGTTACAAGACAAAACTTGGAGGTAATATGTATTATCGTAGTAGCAAGTTAAAATCTTGATTTTTCATCATAGAGAAGTCCTTGGAAAATGCAATGAGACAAACTGACATCTTTTAATTGTGTGTTTTGTTTTTTTGTGGGTTTTTTTTTTGTAGTTGTTTTGCTTTGTTTAAATAAGAAAGTGAGCACAGTGACCAGGATCAGTCACAGAAAGGTATCGGGGAAGGTAAAAACTGTCAGCGCACACAGAACCAGATTCCACTGACATCGGGCTCAATTGATTAAAAGGCAAAAGCCTCTTACTCGACACTGTTGAGAAAGCTTTTGAAATCATTTCAAATGATTTATTTCATGATATTTGAGCTGTGAGACTGAGCTCCCTTATATTTTATAGGAACTGTACGCTTTAGGCAAAAACGCACTAAAGTCACAGTGTATGCCATTTGCAGTAAGGAAATCTCTTGGGTGGTCCTCAGGGGAAGCCTTCGGCAGAAGCATTGCTGTAATCCAATCTGTTCAGCAAATCATCATGGAAGCAGAGAAGAGAAATGTTGGTTTTCTCCACTTCCCTTCCAAATGTGGGCAAGAAAGTATTACTATATTCCTTACAAATAGTAGAAATCCCTTTCACTATATTTGTCTGGCAGAAAATGCCATTTTTGAATATTTTCAGAGGAAGGAAATACTTTACCAAACCTATTTCTTAAGAGAATATACAGCTGAAGTACCAGTTTCCAGTATAAGTGGGGAAAATTATCAGACTCCCTCCTGAAGGGCAAGACATCCAGTGAATATTCTTATTTCATTCTTTGGTTCAGATGCCATGACGATATCAAAAAGTTCTTCTGAAATTGATGGGATCCTAAGTTTTGGACTATTTGTAAAAATGCTAAAGACTCCTGGAGGCTGTATGATATCCTAACTAATGAATGAAGGCACTGGGGGCATTTATGATTATCCCTATTAATGCTTCTGGCTTGTTGATTCTCTTTCATGTACTAATAATTTTCCAATATTTTTAATATCTATTCATTCACTGGTTAGCTCACTTATTTATTCAAGTATATACTAACCTGTTATACCAGCATTTGTGATAGTCTCACAGTGAATGAGAAAACTTTGTTAGACACTACACAAAAATGGGAGACATTATTTTAAGACTACGTAGGGGAAGGGAAGAGAGTGATTAATAAAAGAACTTAACAGAGGACAATACAAATAGAAAACTGTAACCATAGAACTTCAATTACAGAAAACATACACATTCTTATATCCAAATCTACTTTATAAAAGCAAGCATGCTTGTTTCAATAGGTGACAAACTGTGTGTGATGTGTATTATGTGAAATTTATTATATATAATTTATTACAAGTCTTATAATATATATAGAACAAATTTTCAGTTGTGTTTATACATCTTTGCTTGTTGGTCAACATTTTAGTACCAATTTTATCCTTCCAAGGAAACATTCATACACATTTATGGAAAAAGAAAGTATGTGTTTAATATCAGAAGAGCAATGTTATTATTAGGAATTTCTATTATATAAAATACTAACATGGTAGTAGACCTTCTTTGTATATAGAATTTATAAGTGGGATATATATATATATATATATATATATATATATATATATATATATATTTGCTTTACATTGTGAGGAAAACAATAAATAAATTGGTGGGATAAGTAGGCAATCTCATAAACTTTCCCAAGCATCACACACCATAGTGAAAAGGCATATCAATGTGCTTGGTGAAATTACAGCTAGTTATTTTAAAGACCATATATTACTAAAAAAAGCAACATTACTTTTTTTCCCCACCAACCTGAAGCTCTTTGAAAATGTCAGCAGAAGCATCATCTATATCTGACATCTGTGCACACACACCAGTGGCAGGCACGCCAGCCATAAGAGAATAAAAATAGGCTGGAGGTCTGGATGCGTCATCTGGTACCTGTTATCGGTCAGCAAAGAGCCTGTGCTAAGTGACTCCACAGATTGCACCAGGCAAGAAGCTCGCCCCAGGAGGAAAAGCCAAGGCAATATTGTTCCAAAGGACTGTAGAATTGTGGCTGTGGTCTCAGAAAGTGACACTGATGATACCGATGACAATTAGAGAGAGGGTTTAGAATGTGAATGGGGAGCAATTCAGCTGCTACTCTATCTGTGAGCAGACTGTTGCCTCAGGCAAAAGGACCCTGCTGTCCTTTGTTCAAACTGCTACACTGGGAAGGTAGACCCAGAAAGGGGGGATTTGTATAATTCATCTTAACTTAAAAGTTTAAGTTAAAAACTTTGAATGAATTTAGATACCCATTTCTTGAATGCAGGATTGATGCTTTAGGCCCATCTCACCAGGATAGTTTTAAATTTAAAGATAATGCTTGAAGAGAAAAAGTTTGCATCTGCTCATGAGAAGTCATCAGTCAGACGAAGTATTGAACTACATTCTTTCCCCACTGTGCCTTGGGAGTAATGTCCACACTGAGTGGTCTCTAGTGCTCTTGTGGTAATCACTCCAGTGGTTGGACAGCTGTGTTTTACGGTCTCTTCATGTAGTAATCAGCTTTATATTTCAGCATAAATTAATCAAAATATCGAGATCAACAATTTTAAAATTAAATATTTCTATGAAATTCAGCATTCCACATATTAAAGTAATTTATTTTCATGGAAGTATCAGTATTTTCTGAAAGGAATCCAGTGTTTAAATTTATAACATAAACTGTCGTACCCACAGCTATCAAAACCCTTAAAAAAAATTAAACTCTTGCATATAAGGAATCTAGAAAATGTGAAAAGATAATGCCACATTTTTGGGTTGTTATTTTAAATGGAAAATATAAATTGTAATAGTTGATTAAATGCTGGCATTTTGGTGTTAGGGAAAGAAATATTGTGCCACTCAACAGTGGTTTTGTATTTGTTTTTATCAAGATTGTATTTTTAAAGATTGAATTCTGTAAAAGCACTATAAATATATATGCCTCATGTGTTTTGTATAATTCCACTTTTAATCTCAGAATAAAAGCAAGAGTTCCACACTATGCATAGATGAAAATTGGTTGCTTATGAGTTGAAGTTACAGTATGTTTTCTTGATATACATGGTTTTCAAAATAAGAGATTATTTGATATATTCTCTTTGATACATGCTAAGAACACATTTGTCATATCCAGGAAACTTAAATAATTCATTTCCATATATAGTCCTTATATACTTAGTGCTATAGTCTAAATATACTTAGTGGAAGGATCTAATTAGCAAATGGCCACTTTTTCAGTTGCTCAAAATATAGTAGAACCTAATATCATGAAAAGAGATAATATAGGGAATACATTTTACTTCAAACTAATGGCAACATTGTATCTTCTAGAGGCTTTATTCCATGAGCAAATAACCTTATATATAAAGTTCTTTATCATAATGCGATGGAAAGAGATGATTCAAAATGAAGCATCTGTCAGATATAGAAGATATTTTATAATTTTTTTAACTCTGTGTTTATGACTAATTATGTTGACAAAGGGAATACCAAAAATAAACTATCACCAAGAACCCTAGAAATCATACAAACTTGCACCTGAGAAGAATTTTCAATGGGGGAAATAAAATCAGGCAAACCTCAATCATGGCTTATTAAATTACAGCTGGCCCAAAACTGTTTGATATTCAAGCAGCTAATTAGCAATGGAGATGTCTAATTCAAACTCCAGGCTTTGATCTCTGCTTCACCAATATTTATTAGGTTTATTTTTTAAAGGAATGGAGAGGGAAAGTATCTTGAAAGCTGGAGGAGACAGTCTGAACAGTAGTTTACTTATAATTTACAGACTTGTGGTACTTAATATATAATGCAATAATCTTCCTGGTGCCATTTGTCATTTGGATGCTGCCACAGATTATAGCTTAGGGCACTGCATCTGTGCCCAGATCTGGCAGGAAATGGTCTAAAATCTTGAACAGCTGAGCATGATGCTTCAGTGTAGTTGGAAAATTCAACCTCTGCTCTGGAGGTCACTGCATGCTTCTGTCCTGACAGCCCAAATTGTTAAGCATGTGACTAATATGCATACAGAACACAGGCTGCCTGACGTCTGCTACAAGCTTGATGGCTGGTTAGCGGCTAGTCTTAATTTTATGTGACAATCCTATGTAGGAAGTGCTATGGGGGTGACTAAATGGAGCATATTGATGTCCCACTGGGTGTAGCCCCTGTTGTTTTGACAAATTCTCCTTAGCATTTATCAATCAGCCCTACAATGGGGAGTGTGCTGAATATCTAATTCAGACATGCTAGTCAGGGCTAATAGAGCAAGATAGCATGTTATTCAATTTGTACTTGTTAGCGATGTCCCACTGTCACTGGGCAATTTACCTTCACACTCCACAAATGAAAAGAGAAATTTGCTGGGCTTCAAACACTTACATGAGTTACAAGCAAAATTTTAATTAGCATGTCATTACAGCAATAATTTATTGCCTCTTTGTAGTTTTTCCCTAGCATACAGATAACACTTTTCCTATGTTAGAAAGGGTGCTCTCAAAGCTTATGAGGCAGGTATTAAAAAGGAGAGTCAATGAGTCTTAATATAAAAAGCATATGGATATTTTCTGTTTATAGTTTTACATATTTACATATGAAACAAAATTGATATTTGAGACTTCTCTTTTTGAATATTCTTTCAATGATCTACCTACTGTGTTTTAATAATGTTTGGTTTTTTTTTAAACAGATGTTTCATTGCTGCAATTTTTTCCTAAACATTACACATGTGGGCAAACCATAGAATGCTAATTACCATAGATAGTTAGAAGCACTCACAGAAAGCTTGGGCACTTCCATGGGTCTACTGTGCTCACTTGTGAACACACAAGGTTTTCCAGATTGGAAACAAAGTAGTGTCTCCGGTTTTCTGCTATTTGTTTATGAAAAGTTGTCTGGAAATTACAAATTTAGTAGCTGTCAAATAAAACACTAAGAAGGTAAAGTAGAAGAAAGAACCTGATAGCCAATTGCTAGTGTGGCCACAACCCAACATCCTTAGAGAATGCCCTATATTATTTCTGGGTAGAAACAAGGGAACTAGCATGAAAATCTAATCATGACACTTAGAATGGATTACCATAAAGAGTGATAAATACTCTCTCTGCTCACAGTGGTGGAGACTTTGAAGAGTGATAATTGTCAAAAGCCTCTCCTGTACGAGGTACACTCAAATCACTTAAACCACTTTCTATGGCAGTTCATGGCAAGTAACTAAATGTTGATTCACAAGTATGTGACCAAATATGGAGCCACGACTTTAGCAAATATATCTTTATGTATTGATTTATAAAAATCTGACCTTATAGAACCTTAGTCATATATGAGCAAAAGTATAGACTATGGTTTTAGGTTCACCTTGCATCACAGTCAAGCAGAACAGAATCAATTCAGGCAGCCTGCGTTCTGGATCGCATTTCTGCAAGCCTAAAGTGTTGAGATAGTGCATGATCCATCTTATTTCCTAACTGATGTGGTGTGGAGCACCTTACCAGAGCTCAATACTAACTCCTGAAAAAATGAATAAGTTACTGGCCAGAGGCATAAGAAGAACTATGGGAATGAACAAAGTTCTACTCTTGGTATTCTTTCTCTATAAGGACAATAAAATACATCCCAGTGTGCAAGAAATCCTACCATCCTACACACAACTATTATTTCTGGAATTGAAAAAGAAATCATAGAACACAGATAATTATAGGTGTTATATGCAATGCCTACATATTCATCTCAACACTGTATTCATGAGTTATCTTCCATATTTCATTTTTACAATAATTTCTGCTACACACACAATCAGGAAGGCATGTGAGTCATAGCTGTTAATTACATAGCTACTACTAAATTAATTATAAAAGTTTATTATGTGTTGTATTTATGGCTAACAATATTCTTCTGATTTCAGATTATTGTGGACATGTGTGTGTTTGTGTGTGTGTGTGTGTGTGTCTGTGTCTGTGTGTGTGTTCTTACTACAGAGAAATTATACCCAGCTGATAAGATGTACTCTGGAATAATGAGAGCTACGATTTATTCTTCCACAATAAAATAACGTTTCATAATAAGGGTTTTTGAAGCATTAACATAAAAGTGTGCATCTAATATGGATAATTAAATATGAGTAGTTAAGTTCACTTTTGGATACCAGGAAGTCAGGGTCCCCTCTTGGGGTTCTTAGTCTTATTAATAGAATAATTTAGACATGGACTCAAAGAGAGAGCTCAAGGATTATTTTATTAATGACAAAAAGAGAAACTCCCAGAACAGGCCAGCTATATGTTCACCCAGATGAGGAGATGGAAGTAAAAGCTATGCTGGTTAAGTTGCCGTGGAAGCCAGCTTCTTGGAGGGTAGGGGAATATTAGAGAAACAGCAAAGAAGCCCAAATTATCAGAAAATGCATACTTAGGTTCTGATAAGCAACCATGGGGAAAATATTGAACCCCCCAAAAGTTATACAATCACATATTTTTACTCGGGTCTCAGAAAGGAAGGCAGACCCAGTTGAACCTCATGGTGGCTTGTAGGGACTATTTCAGAAATCAGGAAGTATGAATGCAAAGTACAGTGTCTCATTTGAAGAGTCGTTATTCTATTAGCATGGCTTAATGAAAATCAACCTTCTGAGGGACTGGTTTCTTTGACACATGACTGACATGACCCAACTGCAAAGTAAGACCTGGAGACCAGAAATCCTATTTTGATAACCAGAAGTCTTTTCTTAATGGGCTCTTATTTCTACTCTAACATTTTATCTTTTTAAGAAAAACTTCTGCATAGTCTTATAACAATAATATTATACATTTCAAAACTAAATGATAACATTACTTGTCAGATCTTTTTATACTGACAGCTAGATACTTACAGATACATGTTTTAGGATGCCACTGTGATCTTAATGCTGTCAGATGATTCAATGAACAAAAACAAATATGAAGATGGGATAAGACAAGTATCTGAACCATGATGCCATAGAATAACGTATTATAGGGATAGTAAATGTGCTTTTAGTCAAAGGGAGATGATATAACATTTAGTTAGAAATGTCAAGGAGATTTCTGGTGTGAGTCGTTATGAATAGGTAAGATTTCCAATGGTAGAGGTATAAACAATTGGGGGAAAATATATTAAACAAGAATGAAACACATCAAAAATGAGTGAGCAGGCTGGAGAGATGGCTCAGCAGTTAACAGCCCGACTGCTCTTGCAGAGGTCCTGAGTTCAATTCCCAGCAACCACATGGTGGATCACAACCATCTGTGATGGGAATCCGATGCCCTCTTCTGGTGTGTCTGAAGACAGCAACAGTGTATTCACGTACATGAAATAAATAAATGAATCTTTTTAAAAAGTGAACAAGCAAGAAATTCAAACACAGACACATATAAGTCAATGAGCACCCAGTTTAAACAGATGTGGGAGTTGAGTGTATGGCTGAATGAATGGCTTTGAAGGCTGGGGTGTGAAGAATCTGGAGGCAAGTTAAACTCCTAATGAAGGAAGATCAATCAGCCTCTTAGTATGTGACAGAGAAACTCAGATGTTTGAATAAAACTGTGAAACAGTTGGCGATAATCTCACAAGAGGCATGCAACTTTATGGTTACAGGAGAGTAAGATAGGAATTATTGCATATCCTAGAGCATCTATGGTTCTCAAAGTAATTCAGCTGAGTTTTATAAACAATTTACTACTAGGAAAGAGCTAAATTTAAGTAATGACTCCTTGATTTTTATCTAACTCGGTATGCTTCAGTTAAAAGTTTATTCTATTGTGATTGGGTTACCTCACTAAGGATGATATTTTCCAGTTCTGACCATTTGCCTAGGAATTTCGTGAATTCATTGTTTTTAATTGCAGAGTAGTGTTCCATTGTGTAAATATACCACATCTTCTGAATCCATTCCTCCATTGAGGGACATCTGGGTTCTTTCCAGCTTCTGGCTATTATAAATAAGGCTGCTATGAACATAGTGGAGCATGTGTCCTTATTGCATGCAGGTAAAGCCTCTGGGTATATGCCCAGGAGTGGTATAGCCGGATCCTCCAGGAGTGTCATGCCCAGTTTTCGGAGGAACCGCCAGACTGCTTTCCAGAGTGGTTGTACCAGCTTGCAATTCCACCAGCAGTGGAGGAGTGTTCCTCTTTCTCCACATCCTTGCCAACAACTGCTGTCTCTTGTGTTTTTGATCTTAGCCATTCTGACTGGTGTGAGATGGAATCTCAGGGTTGTTTTGATTTGCATTTCCCTAATGACTAAGGATAATGAACATCTCTTTAGGTGCTTCTTAGCCATTAGATATTCTTCAGGTGAGAACTCTTTGTTTAGCTCTGTACACTGATAAGGGGATATTAACCCAGAATCTCGGAATACCCTAGACACAATTTGCATATCAATAGATTTCTAAGAAGATGGAAGGAGAGACCCCTGGTCCTGGAAAGACTGGATGTAGGGGAACGCCAGGACAGAGAAGCGAGAGGGGGTTGAATGGGGAAAAGAGGGAGGGAAGGGGCTTATGGGACTTTCGGGGAGGGAGGAAACGGGAAAGGGGAAATGATTTTGAATGTAAATAAAAAAAAAAACTTAGAAAATAAAATTAAAAAAAAGTTTATTCTAATCAAAAGTATACCTATAATGGCTAAATCAGGAATATGTTTATTGCCATGAAAAATTTAACTTTCTTTGGGGAAAACTAACAGTATTAATGGGATTTTCATGTTTTGTAAAAAAAAAAAATTAAGATTAGATTTTGAATTTGTTTTTTTTTCATTATCTAATCCCAATTCAATAAAGTTTCTTCCAAATGGGAAGAATTATCAACAGTCACTGCTTCTGTGAAGAAATTCTTCTAATGCACATATGGCATGTTTTCTCATTAGGAATCAGACAGCATGTAGATGCATATAAAGGTACTATTGGTCTTACTCCAGAGCTATCAAAGTCAAATTCTAAGAGTATTTTCTAATTAAGCCATATTTTCATCTTAAAAATTCTTTCCATTTTAAATTAGATGTCCAGTGTTCTACACATAAATTATTTGATCCACAAATTGTGCAATATTTAATATGTGGAAATTTTTGTTATAAACTCTAAATGGTGCAAGATCTGAATCATAACCATACAAATATTTTTTTCTGTTTGACATTATATTTTAAGGAATCCTTTGTAAATATTTTAACTCATGTATTCCAATGGAAATTCAGACAATTTGTTCACAGATTTCTTACCTGAAAGTCAAAAGATATAAAACACTAAAGAATCCTATCCTTGGATTTACATTTACATTCAAATAATTGTATGCTCATTTAATCAATTCAATTTTCAAATAATTGAAATACCAATTTCAGTCAAACAGGCTAGTTTTTCTTCTTTAAAAGATGCTTAATGGATTTTTTTTCTTTTTAAAAAGATTATAAATGGTATTTAAGACCTACTTTTGTTATTTTCAAATGATTATTTAGGTAATTTAGTCAAATTCTAATTAGTTAGAAGCATCTTTCTCTCACTCAAAAAATTGTAAGTAATTACTTTCAAAATATGGATTTACTACCTCATATTCAAATTCAGAAAACTGAGGCAGTTACTCACTAATAGGCAACAGTCATTTCAAGTGTAGACTAGTAAAATAAAATGAGGACAATATGAGTCATATTTTCAAGCAAGAAAATGCACAATAAAAAACAATTTAAAAGTCATTCCGAGGTGACAGAGCATCTTCTGATGATTCAATTTGGGATATGAAAACAAGATGATTAGAAATTGAAGACCATCCTTAGCTTGGTAGTGAGTTCAAGGTCATCCTAGATACATAAGACTCCATCTTAAACATGAGTGTAAGAGAGTAAAACGTTATTTCCCATACAGGTTCACTGGAATATAGTATTTTGATAATTTTGATAAAATAAATATATTTTTCTGTTAGAAACCACAACATTGAACCTGTTTCAATGATATTATTCACACACACACACACACACACACACACACACACACAACTCTGAACACATAAATATTCCAAATAACCGAGAAGCAAGAAAAGAAATCATGTACTAAAGATCTAATGATATAGAGATCATACAAAAGTAAAATAATAAAATTCTCTACTTTTCTTCTCCAAAACCTCCGTCTATAATCCATCAGGCCCTATGTTTATGATCAAAATCAATTCTGTCTCTACCTCTCACATTCAACACATCCATCAGGTTGTTGTGGGACATGTTCTTTCAGTCCTCACATCAGTTTCTCACAAAGCATGAACAAGATCACACCATGGTGCTTAGAGCTCCTCAATTGTCTGTTTAGTTTAGGAAATTGGTGTGTTCCATGTTGTCCATGCTGTTATTCTGACCTACTCTTGTCTCTCCAACATGGACTCTTCTCCCTTGTTATTAACAATCCTTACATATCTACCTAAAGAAGCTGTCCTGAGCCCTCGACACATTCATGTTCCCCAAACACACCCAGTAGACTCCATGTGGAATATTCCATTTGCTTCTGTCCTTGCTCTATAAATTAATATCTGTCTTCCACAGTAAGTTGTAATTTCTGAAAGAACAGAACTGTTCTTATGGGTGTATTCTTGAATATTTGTTTCATCACTACTTGGAGAATAAAATTTTCTGAATAATACATCTTAGCTCCATGCCATTTTGAAAACTATATCTAAGGGCAGTATGGAATCCATTAGAGTTCTTCTCCATTAAAGACCATAATCTTGGTAAATACCCTTTAGTCTTCACACCAGATGTCTGTAGGTCTGAAAAGGCCACTATTCTCATCTGCCTCTAGGTCTTTGCTACTGCTGCACCTTTTTTTTTTTGAACATTCTTTGTGCTCATTTTCCATCACCCTAAAACCCCAAATGCTGCCTAAGTATTTGTCACTTAAAGAAGCATTTTTGTCCTCTTTGTCTTCAATGTGTGGGGTGAGCACCCCTTCTATGCGCCTTCATACATCTGCATGTGAGTACAGATGTTACTGACAGTACATGTTTCTGTAGCATAAGCAATAAGATGACGTTGGCCTTTGGGGTATCAGTAAGTCATTGCAAATTGCCTTTCAGAATAAGCTGAGTTATGGTAACAATACAACTTCACTCAGATTGAGAAATATTAGGTGGTAAGAAAAGTACACAAATCTATGTATTGTGATCACTTGTGAGTGAAAACTGGGTGTGACTTTGATCATCAGAGACAAGTCTATTACTATTCCTCTAAGAATTTCCATTGTATACACAATATAATTGTCTATAATTGTCTAAGGACTACTTGTAGGTCTAGCAATGACTGATTTCGGTGTACCAGGAAAGCAACAGATACAATTTTTATCACTGGTTTTTAAATAGCATTCCAAAATAATTTAAAGTAATAGGCCCAAACTCTAAAACCATAAACAGCCTCAATATCTATTTAGTAACAAAATATTCAGCTGAAAAAGTTACCATTAGAAAATGACACTTAAACATGTCCCTGATTCATTAATTTTAATTTACACAGTGCATGATATAGATATACTAGAAACAGAAGGTACGATCATGATAACCTTTACTTTATGCTAATAGATAGCAATATAATAACAAAAACTGAAAATAGAACTGTGTGTAATTCCAATAATTCAAATTTTTAAATCTTCCAAAGAAAAAAATGATGTTGCATGTCAAGGTTGTGATTTATTAATTTCCAAATATTCTTCATGTGTTTATTGTATATATGTCATTTTAGAACAATATAACCAAGTTGCAATACTATTCAAACCAGCCAAAAAGATAAAAAAAAAGTTTATTAAAAAATGGTTCCATTGTCAAAATATGTTCCTAAAGGCAATGGGACATAAGCTGCTGTCAACAAATGGTTTTTCTGAAGACATTCTTAGACAACTCACTGAGTATAATATAAAATAACAGAATACACAAACAAAATCAGTTAGGAAAGCCAGGTGAACGTTTCTGCTGTAAGCTGCTGCCTAGGGACCTATTGATTTCTAAGGGCTGTGCAGAACTAGCTCCACCCCTCACCTGGACATCATGGAAGAGCTGGCCCTGCAAGCATGAGAGCAGGAGAGATGGTCCTGCCGTTAGCCAGCTGCAGTATTTGGCAGAATAGACTCTGTACATAGTGGGAGTTATGGGTGAGCCAGACCTAAGGATACAAGCATGGCAGAGCTGGCTCTCCCACTAGCCTTCTGTGCTGTGGCTTGGAATCGGGAGAGAGAGACCCTCTTCCAACTCTTACCAACTGCGGCAGGCAGGAGATCTGGCTATGGGATCAAGAAAGCAGACACTGCCCCTTACCTACTGTAGCACTCAGGAGACTGGGCTCAGCACCTTACCTGGACTTCACAGAATTGCTGAATTTGGTGGCAGAGTCATGGATGAGCTGACCCGAGGGCATGACCCTGGGAGAGCTGGCCCTGCAACTTGCCTGCTATAGTGCTCATGGGAGCAGGCCCTCGCCTGAGCATCACAATACCTTTTGTCTGTTAAGCCATGATGGATACAAGAGAAGAATGTCTTCCTCCTCTCCCTCTTCCACTTGCCACCAATGGCAGGTGAGAGAACTTGCCATACCCTTCACAAGCTTCATTACTCAGGAGAGAGAACCCTGCACCTTGCCTGGCCCTGGATGCAGGGGTTGTTGGTGAGCTGGCCCGAGGGTGTGAGATCAGGAAAGCCAGGAGGCTGTCCAGCATAGAAACCTTTCATACCTAGATCCAGGCCTTTGAATTGGTCCACTCCAACTACTATCTCATCAATGAACTGTTGGCATATATGAAGTGGCCAGTCCTGCAGATCCAAAACTACAGGATCTCCATGACACAGGGCAACAACAGGATATCTGAGAACAGTCTCAGTGAGAGTCTAGCATGGATAGAGTAGCAGAAACCATAGGCCTAGTACCAAATCGACAAGTCATTGCACTGAATATTTACAAGCAAAGAATTATGGGCAAAAGGGTATATTGTGGGACACACTGTGATACCCGACATGTTCCAAATGAGATGTTCTTTCCTCTGTTGGTGGGTGTCTTAGTCAGGGTTTGTATTCCTGCACAAGACATCATGACCAAGAAGCAAGTTAGGGAAGTAAAGGTTTATTCAGTTTACAGTACCACATCGATGTTCATCATCAAAAGAAATCAGGGCGGGAACTCACACAGTGTAGGAACTGGGAGGGAGGAGCTGACACAGAAGCCATAGGGGGATGCTGCTTACTGGATTGCTTTCTCTGGCTTGCTTTCTTATAGATCCCAGGACTGCCAACCCAGGGATGGCATCACCCACAATAGGTCCTCCACACTTAATCACTAATTGGGAAAATGCCTTACAGCTGGTTCTCATGGAGGCATTTCCTCACCTGAAGCTCCTTTCTCTGTGATAACTCCAGCTTGTGTCAAGTTGACACACAAAACCAGCAAGTAAAGTGGGGATGTTGCAAGGGTGAGGGCGGGTACAGGGAAGATGAGTGGCATTGGGCTGCATGATGTGAAAGCCACAAAGATCTAATAAAAAAATTTAAAAAAGAAAAATATCTGTTAGGTACTGAATCAATAATGATTGTGGAAAAATTATAATTTATTTATGTATAATAAAATAGTATCATTCAAAAACCTAAAGCCAAAAATTTTAAGTTTTCTGTCTCTTTTACTTGTAGTTTCCTTTAACTGCTAGGATTTATTTTCATGTCTCTTGAGGTCAAATTACATATTCCTATATAAATGACTTACTTTCATTAAAAGTTTAATTTCCTTTTCCTTCTGTTGAGGAACTAACACTTTCAAAGAATGTTTTTAAATATAAAGCCAGTAACTGAGTGGAGTGTCGACGGTGACCATGTCTTTGTTCTGGAGCTGAGTGGAGTGTCCACTGTGATCATGTAATTTGTTTTGTAGCTGAGGGTCTACTGTAATCAGACAATCTGTTCTATTTTAATTCTCCGTAAGAAGTGGTTCATTTTCTCCACTCTGTAGCCAAATATACTGACACTGGGCTGTCTACGGGGTTCTGTGGGTGGCCCATTATAAAATGGAAACTAGAGTACAGGTTGCAGGTCCTTGTCAGAGCTTTCTCCCCCTTGCAGCAGCTTCCTCACTGGGAAAGTGAATGTTTGGTGGTAAGCTGATTGGACTTAAGGCATCCTGGTGTTCTTACATCTGAATTCCACCATAAAGGAAAAACTGTGGTAGAGCCCTAAAAACGCCAGTGATGTTATTACTCATGTAGTTGGTCTTACAGTCACCGAAACTTGTATTTCTGCATACAAGGCACCGCTATTGGTGTTCTAGATGATGGCGACATTAACAGTCTAAGGTTATTGCTCTCTGGGGTCTAATAAACCTCTGGGGGAGAAAAGGCCTACAGTGTGTGAAATGAGCAAGCCATTTAGGGTTTTCTGGCTGACTCAACTGACTTCAGATGAATTCTTTCCCTTTGGAAGGAAATTAGAGTAAGCTAGACACCTGAAGGGAAAAAGTCATGGCAGGCATGCCTTCATGAGGGACAGAAACAGAGCAACTTTAAGGTTCTTAACAGCTGTACTGGGACACACATAGCACACTGTTGGCACTTTCTACTTGCCTGGCCTAGGTCTGAGCATTCTTCCCACACTGGCATCTTTAATCTGCATAGAAAGGCAATATGGTAGGTACTATTTTATTATCGTGTTTGTGGACAAGGAACCCGAGGCAGAAAGAAATTAGTAAGTAACTTACCCAAAGTCACAGGTTGTCTTCATGGTAGCATTATCAATACTAGAGGGTTTGTATATGGGTATGTATGAGAGAGACTTACTTTGCTTATATCTGAATTTAGTGAAAGGGGTGTGCCTTTCCATAAAGACATGATTCGAGTAGAAGAAATTGAATAGGCAAAATGACAAGTACCCCCGTTGTTGTAAAGATAATAAAATTGGGCTGCAGAGAAAGAGGATATTTTTATATAACTGCTGGATTATAAGCTTTGAGGCTTAAAGATATGACCTCATTCTGCAGGATACACAGACCAGGGACGATTAAAACCAGTTGTTTGAATACTACACCAGGGTGGGCTAGCTTCACCGTGACTGAAAGATGTCAGGCAGGCATTTCCCAGCAAATGTGGAAACTCTAGGATAGGAAATTCAATCTGGGAATGCTGACAGGTACTAAAAGGTATCTGGGCAATACCCTGTTTGTCACTGTCCTGGTTAGCCTCCTTAAATATCAGGGTTAAAATAGTCACAAATGGAGGTGACTCAGATAAGATATGAGGGTAGTGGAATTCCTCAGCCTGACAGAACCCTTTATCTGATAGGACCTCATTTCCACCCTGTCACCCTCCCCAGGTTCTCCCATTCCCACCAGTCATTCCTGGGCTCCTTCCTTGAAGAACAATCAAATTCAACAATCCATTTGTTCAATCTATTTCACAAGAACATGGTAGACCCTGCCACTACCCTACTTGAACCGCTGGTGTAGCAGGAGATACAGGAGAATCAGAAGGTCATTTTGACACAGAATTTAACCGTGAAGGTGAGGAGGTGGGTATTACGATATCATGCAGGGAACTATTAGATGCAACTGTTAGGGTAGGGATTTCTCTTAAAAGAACTTAAAGGCAAAGAGAAAAGAACCCAGGGTGAGGGAAGTGTAATATTAAATAGTAAATAGTTGGGGGCTCAGGACCAGTCAAGGAACTGAGGACCTATAGCAAGGAGGGCAATGTGAAAGGGACAGAAGGATGCTTGGGCTGCTGGTGAGAGAGAATGAAATGAATCTAGAAGCAATCATAACAATAACCAGAGGAGTAGTAGAAAGGGGTCCGTAGAAGCAAAACTTCAACTCAGCAGTGAGACTTTCAGAGACCTGATGGAGGAAGGAATTTAAAGGTATCTTGTACAGTAAATAGTTCCACCCAGAAGGGAAAACTGCCTCAGCAGAAGGAAATGATGGGGTAAGGTGAGACTCAGACTCTCTGTCTTGGGGTACCCACGATCACATGCTGAGAATTGTTTCCTTTGAGTCCACATTCTGTTTGTTGTTCTAACTCTTCTCTGTTGAGTAGATTGTTTGCAAAGAAGTTCAGATAAACAATGGGAGAAGCAATTGTTTTCTCTGTGTGGCTAACATTACTGCTGCCATTCATCTGGGGGACTTTCCTGATCTTAGCATCATTCTGAGAAATACTAAAGGTTCAGTGGATTCCAAAGGTTTGTCAAATTCTGAGTTCTGAATAAATATATGGACATTCCACTTGGCATAGTTGTTCTGAGTGTACTTTTGGAGTCAGACAACTTAGATTCCAGTGCTGAATATCCCAGTTACTGGTCATGTGACTCTGAAGCAATTTATCTCATCCTCTGCTCCTCCTTACATTTAGGAAGAAGTAACAGTAAGCATCCTTCTCTTTGCTCCTAAGAAGACAATGTGTAAGGTATGTAGCACATGCCTGGCACATAGCAATCACACGGGATGCCTAGTAAAACAAGAAGAAAACACACTAAATTCAAATACTGTGTGGAAAAGCCTGCAGACAAAGGACAGGAAGTTTTCCACTTAATCAAGAAAGGACAATGCGAAGAGTCGTCTGTACTGCCATCTGTGATGTTTGCTGACATCTCCCACAGATAAGCCTGCTCGTAGGACTCTACAGACGTTCATGTGCACTCTTAGATTTCTGAACTTGACAGGGATCTCACCACAGACTAGGAAACATTTGGGGAGGAAGAAACAGAAACAGGAGAGAAGGAAGTAGGGAGGGAGGGGGGAGATAGAGAGAAGAGGGACAAAGAGAGAGGGAGAGAGGGAGAGAGAAGGAGAGGAGAGAGGGAAGAGGGAATTGTCAGTGCTTTCCCTCAATTCTCTAGGAAACTGCAGTCTGCCGCATTTCTTGGTCACCTCTCATAGTATGTCCATATATAAGATCAGCCCAAGTACTCATCTTAAATAATGCATTTAGAATACCCTTCCTCAACTTTCTTATATCTTCCCATTCTCTGAAGCATCTGAAAAACTCTATCTCTGTAAGTTAGTCCTTTCATTTATAACTATTAAAAAAAGGAATATGATTGCATTAACATTTTGTTCATTCATTTCCAAAAATTTAAAAAACAATATTTGTAGAAGGCCTACTTGTATTCAAAGTATAGTGTGCTTGGAAGAAATCAAGATGCTGACTATAAAAGATATTTATACTTCAGCAGTGGTAGCAGGTTAATTTATATCAGGTAGCATTTCACACAATGTGGGAGAGGATCGGAGATTCAGAGCCACAGATAATCATCTCCTCCCCTTCTGTCCATGTAGAAACCCTACTAATGATTTCCAGACCTCACAACTGCTTCCAATGATGGTCAAAATAACTGGAAAGGAGAAAGAACTTGAAAAGACACCAGCACACTGAACATGCTATACAGTGACTGCTGATCATAGGCTTAACTCTTAGCAAGTGTGTTTTTCATATGCATGCATGATATGGTGGTTAACAGCAATTTTAGGACACAGATATTTTTGTATTCAAAAGACATCTTCAACATTATTGTCAAAGCAACCTTGGGTAAATTATTGTGTTTTCTAGGTGCATTTTCTAGGTGCGTAAAATACTTTAGAGGTACTAAATATCAAATGATTTTGACTATATGGCTGTCAATAAGCAATGGGACTGATATTAATATATTAAACCAACATCATTGGCATCTGGAAGTAATCTATTGGCTTGTATCCTCCTACTTATGTAGGTTAATGCAAATTTTATTTGTATGTGTGTAATCAACACACTCATACATTCTCCTGAATGGGAGCATCAACACACACACACACACACACACACACACACACACACACACACACACACCTGTAAACACATTCATTCTTATCTTTATCTGTTTGCAACCTTTCACTCTAATAACAAGCAATCTTTTATTCTCTATTTTTTATAAGTGTAAATACATGTCCATACCCTTGATCCTGTGTGTGCAGGTTTATGTGTGGATATGAAGGCTGGAGTTGAATCTCAGATACTATCCTCAGGAATGTTTTCCATCATCTTTGAATAGGGATTTTCATTGGCTTGGAACTTGCCAAAATGAGGCTATGCTGGCAGGCAAAGGAGTGGAGGGTTCCATTTTTCTCCTGGCATTTTATGTGGCTTTTGAAATTTAAACCAAGGCTCTCTCTCTCTCTCTCTCTCTCTCTCTCTCTCTCTCTCTCTGGTTGTATGTACATATACAGTCTCCTGCAATTGTAAATGTGGGAACCAGAGCTGGATAGACCTTGGGTATCTTTTAATATTGCTATGTACCTTATTCTTTGAGACAGGCTATCTAACTGAATATGCTTAAGAATAGTCTTTCAGTTAGCTTGACTGGTCAGCAAGCCACTGGTGTCTACCTGTCTCTATCCTATCTCCTGCAAGACTGTAACTACTCAGAATAGTAAAACACTAGTAAAAGCTACATTTCTGAGAGGAAACTTACTTCATACACTTCTTCTA
This sequence comes from Tokudaia tokunoshimensis, assembly GCA_036184795.1. NCBI lineage: Eukaryota > Metazoa > Chordata > Mammalia > Rodentia > Muridae > Tokudaia > Tokudaia tokunoshimensis. The sequence continues at coordinate 44,540,693 of BTHU01000009.1, forward strand.
GAATGTTTCAAAGTATACACAGTTGGGCTCTTGCATTTCATATCAAAATACTTTTAGATATTCAAACCCAAATTCCAGGTTTCTCACTTCTTCACAAAGCACAGCCTCAGCTGGTTTTTTTTGGTATTATAGAGATTAAAATGCAAATACGTAAGTGAGTTGCACAGTTTGAAATGACAAATTTCATTGACTATTTTCTTTTAATTCTCTAAAAGGGAGTTAGAACGAAAAAACATATACTCTTTCAGCTTAGCATTTCTTTAATGGAAGAAGGCTAGGATCATTTTTTTCTCACTGTTTAATGTGATTCTAGTTTTTTTAGAAATTAAGTTGTTGTTCCTATTTTACAGAATATTGATAAGGATATAATTACATATATATATATATATATATATATATATATATTAAACTATACAATCTTATCTTAGTGTATGAAGTAGTTAGAGTGGTAACTGAAGGAGTTTTATTAGAAATCAGAAGGATTTCAAGCATTCAGGAAAGCCACTTAGCTTCTACTGCTGACCACCCTCTGTTTTCTTCATTTATAGAAAACAACTTTATAGAACAATATAAAGGAAATGCACATAATTTCACTGAGAGATATACTTTACATGAATATACAAGTAGATATTAAAATTCCATTTATTGTGAAAATCATATACAAATCTTTTTACTTCTCAGTTGAAATGCCATTTCTTTCTACCATGTTTTTGTGACTAGACTTTGAGTCAATGCTTTAAGGGAGAATAGGGACTTTTATATAAACACACACTAAAGCTATTTCTCTCTCTCTTTCTCTGTTGTGAATGTGTGGTATGCAGTTGTATGTACACACACAGTCTCCTGCATGTGTAAATGCGAGAGCCAGAGACAGACTAAAAATTAATATTTGCTAAATAATACTGGTTAGCAGCTCAGCTTTCTTGCAATGTCTTGATTTGAGTAGAAAATAAGCATATTCTACCAAAGATTTGTCTCTTCTTTCTTTGAAATTCCTTCAATTCCCATGGCAAATCATTTAGTAATTTATAGAAACACTGATGTGGAATGATCCACACCACTAAAACATTTATTGGGCCCAAGGTGTAGTTTGTGGGTGGTTATAACATTGTATACTAGTCTCTTAAAAGAGATGAACTCTCGACTTTACAAAACTATGACTTTGAAAATGAAATTGTCACTGATTCCTAGAAATCATCGTCATATTTTTACGTTCATAATGTACTAGGAAAATTTTAAACATCTGACAATGGTGTGCACTGATCCAACGCAATGGAAATTTGGAAATTCCAAAAATTTACAGTATGACCAGATTCAGTATATGCAATGACTCATATTGAAATTAGAGTTTTTCAAGTAATAATCACAGCAGTAATGCTCCTCAGTCACACAAATCACATTTAGTGTTCCATACATGTAAGGAAAACAAAAATGTTGCATGTTCTACAAAATACATTTTTCCTTCTTATTTTAAAAATAAAAAGATGGAAGAACGAAGCTAACGCCTGCCGTTTCCTTGTTTTTCCTTTTGTATTTCTTCCTTTCTATTTTTAACATGCAAATTTGGAGACATGTCTCTGCGGAGATTTTGAGTGTAGAGCACCTAATTAATAAAAAATAAAAAAAAATCAGGATGCGGGGAAAGCATTGTTACCAAACAATGACCAAGGCTTGCATCTGAACCATCACTCCAAGAAGAATGCCTCTCATGAGCTGAAAGGTAGAGGCGCACCTGCGGCAGAAACCTTAAATGAAAAAATAAAGACCACTGGGGTGTAGGGTGCCTTTCCCTCTTTAAAATAAAATTCTTTGGAGCATAGAAGACAAACAACGACGAAAGTGAAAGGGCGCGGGGCAGATTGGATAGGCTTACAGCATAATTGAATTAAGGCTTGTGTGCCACATATGACCACAAAGCAGGCCTATGGCTCTGGCTGCTGAATGGAGGTGGCCGGCCTGTCAATAAAGACCCTTTAAACTGGTTAAATGCATCCTAAGCGAGTGCAAAGAGCTTTCTAGCTAACAGGTGGCTGAGTAAACCTCAGCTGGTGCCACATAGGGCTGTCACACTGGCCTCCTTTAGGATAATTTCACCCCCCTTTAAAAAAATTGTTACTGTACTTGCTGTGGTGGAAACAATTTAGGGATGAATAATTTCTTTTGGTCCCTAGTGGCGCTGGTGGCTCCCTCTCAACCACCCTCTCCTCCCCCCTCCCCGTTTTTTTTTTTTCTTGTACTCTCACTCCCCCTCTCTTTCTCTGTCTTGCTACTGAATTAACATAAAGGAACAGTGACAACAGCAAGCTGAAAAGCATGGCTGGTGGGAGGATTAAGTATATCATTGAAAGGAATTACGTTGTGAATGGCGGGGAGGGATAGGCGCTTCTGTTCCTTGGTCCCATCTGGTCCTTAAAGAATACCTTGTTGTAATTACCCCCAGATGGTTTGTGGTACACTGGGGTCTGGACTGCCAGGTGCCACTATGCCCTGCTGGGTGTGATATTCATTGCTACATGCAGCGACAAAAATGGACTTTATTGAAACCTAGTTTCTTCCAGGGTATTACACAAATATGAAATGAACCTATCTCATGGAGAGGGAGCTTTGTTTCCTTCTAAGCCGAAACAGTCTCACCTAAGATAAGGCTGACTGGTTATTTTACTTTCAACAGCTACCCTAAAAGGAAGAGGCAGAAGTAATTTGCAATGTGTGTCGGATTTAATTCAGTGTTTTTGTTTTTCAGTAGCGGAAATGGGCAACCTCAACTGCAAGTGTTTACTTCTTGACGTTAGTTGGTTTTAAAATATCACCGAAGCCCTATAAGACTCTTGCGAGCATATTCTTGCTGAAATTAATGACAAATAGGATGGGTTATTGTATAGCAAAGCTATATACGCATTTTTGTACTAGGGAACAGTTATTTATTCACTGTAAAACATGTCTCCCCAGCAATTTGATAAACAAAATTTGGACCTATTTTATTGCACCTTAACACTAATCTTTTTGCACACTAAGATAATGAAAGCTAATTGCTTTCAAAGCTTACATACCTCAATTTGGACAAAGGTGGGAGTTTACAAAATTGGGTTTTATTTTACCTTTCATCAGGAAATTTTATTTTAAAATTTTAATTGATTTAGTAAATTACCATGAAAATAAAGGTAAAAGGTCATAGTTATATGATTCAATTAGGTTCATTTTGTTTTAACCTAATTATACTTTGAATAAATGTGGTAGCTCTTTTGTGAGAAACTGAGCAACCAAAAAGCTCTTTGCTCCACTTAATTTAAAAAATAAAATATTCCTCCATTTCATATCTTTCTTATAATTTTGTATAACTTAACATTATGGGGGATTTATTTGAACTCATTAGAGAATCATATTTTCCTTGTAAAATTTATAAAAGTTTAATAGGAAAGTCAAACTTGGAAGCTGAACAGAATAGAATTTACGCATCTTTGATACTCTTTGTATACTTCTGCAGACATAAGTTATAATTTTTTAAACGACAGAAAGAAAAATAAATGAGGGCTAATCTTAATGACAATAGTTCCTTATAGTATCTATGGAACACATGTTAAAACTTGTAAGCTACATTTGTTAGCCAAAGACAAAAACAAGATCAAAGTATTTCTTTTCAGATTACTTTTTTAGAGCATGTTCAGGGTATATGAAAAGATTGGCTCTATTAAAACATTATTATATCTTGTGTTTTGCTGTCTCTTGTCTCCTCCCACCATCTCCCTCCGCTTTCCTTCTGCCTTTCTGTCTCACACGTATTCAACATGCTTCTTGACACATGTATGAGAGGAAGTTAGTATGTAGACAGTCGACGGGGAAATGGTGTCAAAGGTGAGCTTGTGGTGTTTGGGTGAACTTTGTTAACACAGAGCGGGAGGACACTGCAGTTTACAGACACTTTTGAAGGGAAAGCCTTTGTGTATCTAAACACAGACCTAAAAGTCTATCAAAACTTTATTTTTTATTTTGAAACAAAATAATTATTTTAGTATTAATTTTAGTCAATTTACAAAATAATATATTTATTAGTTTTTCATAGGTATTGTATGTCAATTTACTTTGCTCTTATCTGCAGGCCAATACTCCTCCTGGCCTGCATCCCTTGTTTTGCAGTTTCGTTAACCTTCCCCCAAATAATCCCACTTCTGCTTAGCATCTGAGACCTGCATGCATAGCACATAGGAAGATGGGAGATGAGGTAGAAAGTGTGAAAAAGGACTGAAGCCCTAATTCCTGTTCCACCCTGGGCTCCAGCTAAGTTATCCTGGTGTCCACCTAAACTTTTTAAACTTCTATTTCTCCCTCTGTATGTTGATTATAAATTAACTTGTATTTTACATATGTGTGTGTACATGTAGGTATAAATTTTACATATATGTGTATATTTTACATGTATGTAAAATTTTTACATATATACATATATTGTAAAATATATTCCAGCGCTGGAGAAATAATTTATCAGTTAAAAATAGGTAGTATTCTTTCAGAAGGTCTTAGTTCAGTTCCAAGTACCCACATCAGGCAGCTGAATGTTCCCCCTGGCCTCCGTGGGCACGCATTCACCTACACATATCTATGCTCATGCACACATAATTCATAAATAAAAACAATAAAATGAAATTTAAAAAAACCAGACTTGTCCAGCACTCCCAATGGGGACATAGGAAAGAATCTGAGATTATAGTGGTATAAGTATCCCTAACTGGGTCGTGTAATGGTAGGCAGTGGAGAAGAGATGGAGTAGACTTTTCAGTGTAGGGAAATAGGAGCTGGGATCTGTGTTCTTAATTATGTGTTTATAACATTTTTATGCATTTAATCAGTTTCCTTTTCACTTTCGAATCATGTGGGGACCCTTGGATAAACTGTCCTAGAATATATTTTAAAGTAATAGGCTTATTGAAGAATATTGTCTACATGTGTGAAAATGTTATGACAAAACCCATTATTCTTTATAAGGAATATGTGCGAATAATAAAAAGAGATTTCTGCTGGAATTTCTTTACTTGCTTTCCTTTCTTAGCCAAGTATTTTCATGGAACCTGTTTCTTTGATACTTAATTACTTGGAAAGGGAATTTAAGGGCAATGACACAGAAGCAAATTACGTGCTTTTACTCCCTTTTCTGATACACTCAACACTCAGGTTTCAGGACAATCACTCCATGTAAAAATGGAAGACAAAGTTATTCTCCAGCACTTTGTAATGCCAACATACCAGAATAATCACAGTGATATTTTACACACATTTATCTGTACATGTGTAAGAGACTTGTAGGGCTTGAGAATCAAACATCATAACACTTAGAACATGAAAACTAACTTGGGTAAGAATGAATGAATGTTCTGTTAGTTTGAAGCAGATCACTCTTCAATAAATCGTGTCAATATAATATAAAGTCAATAGAATCTGCAATTGAAGTGTTAGGATTCTCAAGCAAACTTCAATCCCTCACAAGGATTTATATACATAACGTATAATTATACTTACATATTATATCTACATTATATACATTATAATTATAATATATAATGTATAACTGCAGTTATGCACTACATGCCGTCTAGATGCCTTTCCCATCATTTCAATAACAGAAAGTTTTTGTCTTTACAAAGTAATCAAAGAAGAGAGATGACTTCTTTTATAAAGTCATCTTTGTTTCAGATTGAATTGTGCCTGCTTGTAGCCCACTTTCATATCGTCTTAGGGAGAATTCTATACTGGCATCACAGAAATACCATTAATAGCAATACATAGAGAACTCACAATGCATTCTTAAAATTCCAGGTCTCTACAGAATTTATAGAACTCTTTTCTGTCACTGCAACAAGCTTGATGTTTTTGTCACCTGACAAAATCATACATGGTATTGTATAATCTCATTCTTCTCTTCCTCTCAAATTCCTCTCATCATACTCCTTATTCTATCTCTTTCATCTCTGTCAGTTCCTTTCAGAGGGCCATGTCTTTTTGGTTTAATTTGTGGCCCATGTAATTTAACCAGGGCCATCTGTGAACACTGGATCGTAACTGTCCATTGGAACCTACTGGGGTCACTAGTGGTTCTTCACTGAAGGCAATGATTGCCCCTCTCCCTCAATTTATAGGTAGCTAAGACTTGTAGCAACAAATAAGCCTGGTCATTGACAGGACAGACCCACTGCAGGTGTCCACAGTTGCTGTGAGTTCATGATAACAATAGCTGTATCCTGACCAAGCGATGACATTTTCAGTCCTCCTACTCCTCCAGTTCTGACAGTCTTTGTGCTCCCTCTTCTGAAGTGCTCCCTGAGTACAAGACGGGGTGGCATAAATGTCTTACTTATGGATGAGCATTTATCCTTCACCTAAAGTCTCCACCTTGTGCAGCCGTAAGTCTCCACACTTATCGTTCATTGGAAAAAGAGGGAGGTTTCTCTGATTAAGGCTGACAGAGTGTCTATATGTATAAACTTTAATCTTTAAAGCCAGTTTTGCGCTAAGTCAATTTAGCTAGATAACAGTTTTCAGTTTTTTACCTAGGGCCTATAAGCTTCCTCATTATGGGCATTGACTTAGTTTAGAGTTCCAGGCATGGATTTCTCAGTTGTCAGCTACAGGGAGGATGGTGTTGTCATAGTGGCTTGCCTCAGTGCGGGAACTTCTGCCATTGGAAGTCTGACAAGTGGATGTTCTTCTCTCAGTGACTACTTCCGTAGCACATTTGCTAAAAGGACAGAGGAGATTGTTGAGGTCTCCCATCAAATTTGGAATGTAGATTCATGGGATGTTTCATATTTGTACACTGTATGATTCCCGCTAATGGGATATCAACAGAAGGCAGATTTATGGAGACAGAAATTAGAATGATGGCTACCACTGATGGGGAGAGTTAAGAAGGTATGATTTCATAAGAACATAGTTTTCATTTTGCTAGAAGGAAAGATTTCTGTGAGGTTGGAGAGAATAGACAACTGTGAAAATGCACTCAATGTCGCTTACCTGCATTTCCTCTCTCTGACTTTTGTTTTGTGTGTGTGTGTATATATATATATATATATATATATATATATATATATATATATATATATATATATATGCATACACACAAATGTATAATTATACATTTAATAGGTATATGTGCACCTGTGTGGGGATTCATTGCATCTGTATGCATGCATTGGAGGCTAGAGTTTCATACCCAGTTTCTTCCTCAATTGTGTTCTACCTTAGGTTTTTTAAACAAAGACTTTCACTGAACCTGGAGCTCATCAGTTCGGCTAGGCTGACTCACTTGCAAGGCAGAGTTACAGCTGTGTGTTGCTGCCTTCAGCCATTTATTTGTGTGCTGGGAATCTGGCCTTAGGTCCTCACACTGTGCAACAAACACCTTCCCGACTGAGCCATATACCAGCTGCCAAAATTTTATTTTCACACTTTGGGGGAGGGTTACCTTGCCAAGGAGCCTTGGATGGCCGGAGCTCAAGATCATCCAGCCTCATTCTCCATCACGTGGCGTTTACAAACAGGCACCATCAGAGACAGCTTGAATTGTACATTTAAAAAATATCATGGTAGCACACTTTTAAAATGTGTATTTTACCACAGTAAAAATATTTTCCTACACCTAACACCACCCACAAAGCAAACAAAACATCTCAGATTCTAAGATTCTGTGGTATCTTTATATCTGTTTGCAGAAAGATAAGAATGTCTATTATTTAGCCAGTAAGTCAAAATAACTTTATCTGGAGTGACTGTCAAAGTCTCAGACACTGAAGTCAGTACTGCTTACTCTTAATCAAATTCTTGATTGTGCAACAAAAATCTACAAAGAATTGACTGAAGGATATATAGTTCATGTGCCTCCTACAGATATTCCATAGATTTTCAAAGAAAATCTATCCCTGGAATAAAAAGCTACATATCTGATCCATATGTGATCTCTTGTAAATAGTCTCATGTAAAATGCTTTTTATGAACGTGATTTGGCATTATGTCATTATTGGCCTGTGCTAAAGGCTACTTTAAGAAAGAGCCCTGTGAGGCCCACTTAATGAACAGAATCACAGACTATTGTTGAAGATGTGCAGTGGTCTCTTTTCTAATGAAGGAAAACTTTGATTTTATTACAGCAAATAAAACCACTTCCCCTTTCTTTGGAGGTAGTGAGGTAAGGAAATTGACTATCTTCTTATGCTTACCTATCAAGTAGAAAGATTATAAGCCCAATGCTTATTATAGAATTTTTCAGACTTTATATGATGTATTCTCATTTCTCAACTACTATTGCTTATTTGTTTAATACAGGATTTCACTGTGTGACCCAGGCTTTCTTCGAACTCTTGGTCCTCCTGCCTAAAACTCAGGGAGTTCTGGGATTACAAGCATGCAGTACCAGAACCAGATCATATATATTCTGTTGACAAATTATTTACTCAAACTTACTACTTTTTATTTATTCTATTTTTTTATTTCACACTGTGAACCACTTTAAATCCAGTTTTGAATTAATTAATTGTAACTTATCATTAACATTGACTAAGAAATTCACTTTCTTTTCATTCTTCCTGGATATTGTATATATTCCGTTAATGACATTTTATTATTTATTTGTGTTTACACATATGCCATTTACACTGGACATTTAAGTCTCTTGTGAACATTTTCATTCTATTATTATTGTATGTGTAAATTATTGTGTGTTTCTCTGTGTGTGTGTGTGTGTGTGTGTGTGTGAGAGAGAGAGAGAGACAGAGAGAGAGAGAGAGAGAAAGAGAGACAGAGAGAGACAGAAAGACAGAGAGAGATAATTATAGGTACAGTGTGTAAGTATCTTTATCTTCACATGTAAAAAAATACTCAAAATAGACTCACTGCATGTTTACACACATGCATATACAGTATATACATATGCATAAACATAACACAAATTTAATGTTTATAGAAATCATTTTGTCATATATAAATGTTTGTATATCTATACATTATATGCTTTATATATGTTCATAAGGTTTTCTGTTTATCATACGCTCATTTGAGTATATTCACACATATGATGGAATTATATAAAGTCATAGACATATCTTTTCCATAAGAGATTGCATTAACTGATTTGTGAAACAAAACTATCAATTGACAAAGCAGTCTTCTGTTTTCTGACATTTCTAGTTTAATTTGCATGTTCATTTCTAGTCTTCATTGTGAACGTCTTCCAATAACTACATTTGAGCTTATTCCACTGTCTCTCCCCAATCAATTTTCTTCCTGTTTATGGCTTTATATACAAAATTACAGACCCCTGTTTCCTAAGTTCCAACCACATACCCAACCCTCCCATAGAGGTTCATCTACACCATTACAGAACAGTTTCTCAAACTAAACCCATTACTCCACATGCCAGCAATCTCCAAATGAATAGCTTCTCTTAAATCCTTTCTTCTCGTGGTTATTTGCACTTTCTTAACCCTCAAACTGGAAGTCTGGGTACGATTAGTACCTCATTATCCTCTCTTCCATTTCTGCTCAATGGCAGGTCTCCAACCACTCTTCATCTTAGCTTCTGGACATTTCTCAAGTTCTTCTTGCAAATCATTCTACTGCTCACTATCTTTGGAGAGATTCTGACAATTTTAGTAACAGCATCTCAACAAAACAGCCCAACCTCTTTTGACTGTTGATAGTTAATATGCAAATATTGCCACATGTCATATCTGCTTAAAACTACATTGTCTCTATTCTGTTCCTGAGATTCCTTCTGGATCTAGCATGGTGTGTATGGTTTTTGCTTGATGTATCTCTATGTGAGCACTGAACATGCAGTCATGTCAGGTGCTACATGTCAAGCCTCTTATTTGAAGAGACTTCATGTTGTTTGAAGTCTCCAAGATTGGCAGCAACCTCTACCTAAGGAATCTTTATTTCCCCCTTTCAATCATCCAAATAATGGTGAAAACACAGATATTAAGATCATACACGTCTTAATTCTGGTTATAGTCCCAGTACCTGATGTCCCTAAAATTGGGTGGGTCAAAAAGGAATGGGTCAAAGCATGACTAATAGATCTTGCCTTGAGAACCATTACTAAGTCATGCTTATTAATTGTTAAAAAAATAAAAAAAATAGAAAGAAAGAAAAGCAAGAGACAGAGAGACAGAAAACAACATTCTACTTAAAGGAGAATTTTTAAGTTCAACTGAGCATTTGATTTTGGCATCAGGCCAAGCCTATCTTTATAGGTAATGATATAGAATGATAGTTTCAATAAACTGTAGGAGTTTTTTTTTTATGGGTTATTACCAACTATTCCAGAAAACTCCAAATAAATTGTAATTCAATTGCTTTACCTTAATATTTTAAAATACACACTATCTAAGGAACTGACTATGTTCTTTCAGGTCAGGGTATAAGCAAGTCACACACCAAAGTAATTAGATATATTCTTTCAGGTGAGTGTATTAATAAGTCACATTTATTGATTCTCAGCATCATAAATTAAAGTGGCAGCAGTGATGCCTGTGTCTAGCTTAAGTCCAGTGGCAGATTTATCAACATACACTAGCTTGTATACATTTTCATGGGGAAATAGAAGCACTGTTGTATTCTTAAAGGCAGCTGCCTTCTGTGCTGTGCTTTCTCTAGAGTTTCAACCATGGATTTCCATATCCAGAGACATCCCAAAAGCAGAGCAATTGCTTCCAATGCAGTTCCAAGGCAGAGAAGATTTAGGTATTACGATGGAAATAAAGGAACTTTGGCATAAATGTGCTATGGAGACACATAACAAAGAGAATCAGAATGGCAGAATGATGTCTAGGTGAGCCCAGGAGCCTCTAGCTGCATGCCAGGCTCAGAGAGCCCTCTTTGTCCATTTTAGCTGGCAAATTTGATCTTCATAAAGAGGAACAATCCTCAATTAAACAAAAATTATAGGATTCTCTCAGAGCCAGAGGGATAATGAGATAGAATGAGAGGTACCCAAATCATTTGGTAACACAAATTTCACAGTAGATTTAGATTTGGCCTTATTTCAGCCCTTTGTTTATAAGCCGCAAACTAAAGTGAGATAAATTTATCTAGAATTAACTTCTGTATGATTGGGTAGATTATAAATGTTTTAAGCCATTTTATTTGTATCTAGTTGCATTATGTTTTTCTTCAACAACTGTACCACAGAACAAAACTTATTTAAATCTATCTTAATAAATGAACAAAACGGACGTCTCTGAATAGAAATGCTTACTGTCTTCCTTGGGTTCACATTCTTATTGATCCTTAAAGTAGCTTCCCAGCACCTAAGTGATACATCCCACCTCAATGTCATTTCACATCTCAGAAAAAGACACACCTCAACCTAGTACCATATGTTAGTTACAGTTAGAATAAGGTCAGCCCCCCATTTTTACTCAACATGTTTTATATAGATCATTTTATGCGATTCCTTTTTGATTAGCACATTAAAAGGACCGATTAATAGGTTTCCTATGAGTTTTACACACCGAACACACAGTGCACATAGTGATTATAAAATGATATTTACATGTAAGGCATATAAGCAAGCTTACTGTGTGTTCCTATTTTATGTTAGAAAGGTACTTGGTAATTTGCATTTGTTTGGGGCAAGAAAAGGGGCATGCAAAACTCCTGAAAGTTCCAACATGAAAATAGGAAATGTAGCCTCGCATTGATTTTTGAAGTGGCCTGTAACTTCTGATATGTAAGGTGGTGAGGGGCCATAAGAGGAGAAGCAGAGGTGAGAGCAGAGGACAAAGCAAGGAGGGCAGAGGCAGAGACTGACCTAAATAGAAACCCTCAGCATCCTCCTCCTCGGGAGTCCTCCAGTGGGAAGTGTGTCTTCTGTCCTCAGCTTTTCAGGTTTTTGTTTGTTTTGCTTTGCTGACCCTCCCCCCTTCCATCCCCAGGAGAAGTCACTTCTGCACCCTACCTTCTGCTCAGCCTCATTTCCCCAGAAGACCTTGGCTGCTTCCCTGCCTCTGTGTTCTCCAAGCAATGCTCCAGATCAGCTGGAGCTGAACTGTTAACTAGCAGCACAGCAGGGACCTCACACTGCCTTTGGCTGCCTCTTGAAAGGGGCAGGTAAATTACCATTTTTGATATACTTTGTTTTTTCAGGCTTTCTCCTTAGGATTCTATTGCCACTGTTAGACTTTTGGCCTCAGATTATCATAAAGCAGCAGGCTGGTTCACTCTCATGGTTTCAGATACTTAACACCAAGAACAGAAGTTAATATGAAAATGCCAGAAAATGGTAAATGTCATATATTTTTACTGCTAAACTCAGATTTAAAAGAAAGGTGCATACAGAGAGGCACGGACATTAACACAGATGTACAATATGTGTTCTTTCATATAGAAAAACAGGAAACGAAGATCCTCTTTAATCCTTTCTTCATGTTTGTTATGCACTTTTGTCCTAACCATAAATAATGACAAGATAGTGATACAAGATCGTGATACAAGATAGTGGTATGCTGCCGCCAAGTCAATCTATTCTGCACACATATGTGCATGAATATACTGGTGATGTATTATATTGTTTTGTGTTTAAATAACACACACACATACATACTCACATACATGCACACACACGTATTTGATATATATCATATATCAACCTTTGTTGCTCATGACTAATCCCAGTACTCCAGAAGCTAAAGCAGAAAGATTATGAATTAAATGCAACCCTGAGACAAATAATGAAACAGTTTCAAAAACAAATAGCTTAAAAGAAAATTTATATTGCTATTGTCTTATATAGGTATGTATGTATATCTATGTATGTATATATGCATCTATGCATGTACATATCAGGCAGTAAGTTGCCTGACAATGTTTTTAATTTCATAGATATATGTGTGTATGCATAAGTATGGATGCATCTGTGGATATGATATGTAGCTACACACACAGACACACTTACACAGTAGTCAGGTTACAACAGTTGCTCACACTGTAAGCTTTTTATCCACTTTCCAATGGGAAATTATTGATCTCATTTTTGAGTCTCTATTACAAATTATATACCTGAGAATGTGCTGCTGTGAACCTCTCAGAACATCTGCTTCCTAGATTGTAAGTGCCATGTATTCACCTCCAGTAGACTTTGTCAGTCTTCTCTGGAGTGGCTTCACCAACACACATCTCACAGCAAAGCTTACATTCTGCCATTGCTACAAGTCTTAGTCAAGGTTTCTTCTATTCCCGCACAAACCTTATGACCAAGGAGCAAGTCGGGGAGAAAAGGGTTTATTCAGCTTACACTTTCCACATTGCTTTTCATCACCAAAGGAAGTCAGGACTAGAACTCAAGCAGATCAGGAAGCAGGAGCTGATGCAGAGGCCATGGAGAGATATTACTGACTTGTTTCCCCTGGCTTGCTCAGCTTGCTTTCTTATAGAACCCAAGACTACCAGCCCAGCGATGGCACCACCCACAAGGGGCCCTCCAGTCTTGATCACTAATTGAGAAAATGCCTTACAGATGTATCTCATAGAGGCATTTCCTCACCTGAAGCTCCTTTCTCTGTGATAACTCTAGTCTGTGTCAAGTTGACACACAAAACCAGTCAGTATACTACACAACTTCACAAAGGCTAATTTTGTAGAGCTTAATTCTTTTATTTGGCAATAGGATGCTGTGAAGTTATCTCAGCATAGTTTCATCTAGCATCCTCCAGTTTCAGTGAGATTCTGCATCTTTTAATTTCTTGTTGGCTATTCAGACTTTTCTCTCTTAAATGACTTCTACTGAACTCCGACAACATACTCTTCAGCTTTAGTTTTTCCTTTCCATCTCCTGTTTCCTCCTCCTCTTCCTCCTCCTCCTCCACCTCCTCATTCTCCTCCTCCTCCTCCACCTCCTCATTCTCCTCCTCCTCCTCCACCTCCACCTCCTCCTCCTCCTCCACTTCCTCCTCCTCCTCCACCTCCTCATTTTCCTCCTCCTCCTCCACCTCTTCCTCTTCCTCCTCCTTCTCCCTCCTCCTTCCCCTCCCCCTCTCCTCTCCCTCTTCTCCTCCATGCTTTCTCTCTTGCTCTCTTCCCCCCCTCCCCCTCAGCTTTTCTTTCTTTTTCTGTCCCGAATCCTGACTATAGCCTTTACAAATGTCTTTACTGTTAGCAATCAGGCACATCCACAGACAACTGAAAGGAACAATCAGGCATCTTTACAGTCAGCTTTTGAGGGACCAGACAACAAGACATGTCATCACTATCAATCGCCCCTGTTGCATGTCTCCTTGTGCATGTGCCATGGCCCCAATAAAAGTCATGTTTTTAAAAATATGAACCAACCAGTACTCCCAGAGCTCCCAAGGTCTAAACCACCAAACAAAGAGTACACCTGGAGAGACCCATGGCTCCAGATGCTTATGTAGCAGAGGATGGCGTTGTCGAACATTAATGAGAGGAGAGACCCTTGGTCCTGTGAAAGCTCGATGCTACAGTGTAGAGGAACATCTGGACAGGGAAGCAGGAGTGGGTGGGTTGTTGAGCGGAGGGGAGATGGGATAGGGTGTTTTCGGAGGGGAAACCAGGAAAGGGGATAACATTTGAAATGTAAATAAAGAAAATATCTAATAAAAAAAAGTCATGTTCTCCCTTCATCCACTCCCTTCTTTCTTCTCTCTCCCAGAGGCTACCTCTGCGCCCTCTCTCTCTCCTGTAAAAAAAAAAAAATCCTCCAATGGGAGACCTGTCACATACTGCGATTTTTGTCACGACTGACACCTAGTCCCACCATTTGCAGCATAGGAACCACTACTAAACTTTGTTTTTGATGTTATTTTTATTTTGATATGGATAAATATAAGTCATCTTGTTGTATATTTCTTAAGGAATTCCAAAATGAAGGTGTTCTTCTATGTTGTCATCTAATGTTTCTAAAGTTCTTTTCCATAATTTGAAAGCGAACATCTGAGTGTATTTCCTCTTGTGGGTTTATGTGGATACAAGATTTACTCCTTCCTGTCCAGAAAGCCAACTGCTCCAGCGTTGTTTATCCTCACGGCCTGCTCTCTACCCCTTTGTTGTACAAGTTCTCATCACTCTTCTATTTGGTCTTGGACTCTAGTTTATTTTGTAAATTGTTCTATGTCCCTCAGCCTCACAGTCACACTGCTGTAATAGAATATCTATAATAAGGCTTATTACTTGTAGAATAGAGTCATCTTGGCTATACTCATTACCTGTCCTTTAATATCAATTTTAGAAAAAAGATATTGAGGCCTTGATTTAAGTTGCATTTTTTTTGCATAATAGTTTAGGGGATTTCTGTTAATAAAAAACATGTTGAGTCTTTCTGCCTATTCAGAACTATTTACTTCCTTCTCTGACATTTTGCCACTTACTCAGTAACAAGTTAGAGACTGCTCTGTTTCGTACAAAACATCACTCAGGGTCATCAGTATTCTAAATATCAAGCTGTTTTCATGAAATTATATTTCTCTTCTAGCATTGCTATTGCTATTACATTACGTAAGGATGTTTTTATATCAATGGTGATTATATTTTAAGGCATATTAATTATTAGGTTTTAATAAGAAAACACTATTATTTAGGAAGATGTCATCTGGCTTCTTCTTTACAAATCTTCCCTAGGCCCTTTTCAAATCCTTTCCTGGTCTTTGGTTAATATCTAGTAGAACAATTATGACAGTCACTTTTTGGTCTTCTTGTTTCATATGCTTCCAGAGGTTTGTTTGCCTTTGCTGTGAACTAAAGGCTGGAGCTAAGAAGCCCCACCCCTCTCTTCCTCATAGAGCTCATCTGTTTGAATTACCATAAGTGCTGATGTATTTTACTTATTCCCTGCCACACTCTTTTGTGTCCTATCCCTTTAAAACCTCCCTCCTCTTCTGTGTATTCCTCCCTCCCCACAGGCAGAGTGTGTAATAGACATACTATCTATCCTTCTTAGGCTCCATTTTTCCTTTGGTGGTGTTTCCACACTAAAAGTTTCTTGGTCTTTGTGTGTTTAGAAGTTTACTTATTTTAACTTCTTTAATAATGGCATATTTGATGCTAATTTATTCCATTATGTCAGCCACTTGTGGCTGAGGCAGGAAATATTCATGTGACAAGCTCTCTAATTGCATTGGCTGATCTGGATGACTGTGGATTCTTCAACTCATTTCCAGGATTCATTTTTGTGGTTCCTGTATCACAGTGACTCCCAGCACATTGCTATAAAATGTCGAAGTTTGACGTTTCTCACAGGATATTTTTCCCCCTTTGTGGCATTAGCTAGTGAACTTTTCCTCAGTCTCAGGTTTTCCTCAGAAATATGGACACTCCATGATTCCTAGCTGGGCAATTGCAGTTCTGCAAGGGTTCTGGTTCTTTCCTATACTAGAGGTGTGACTCAGTCACTGAGAGCTCACACCTCTGTTTGACTTGATTTCCCTGGAGTTCTTCAAGCCACAGCTGTCACATCCTTGACCATGAATTTATCTCTTCCTATGATATTGAAGATTTTCAAGATTTGTTTATTTCCAAGTTCAGAAAAGATTTTGCATGTCTAATATATATATATATAAAGTAGAATAAGTAAGTTATATGTTTATTAAATTCATAAAGTTAAACTAAAATACTTTGGGGCTGATTTAGAGCAATTGTTGCTCTTCCAGAGGACCTGAATTCTTGAATTGTCCTTAGCACTCACCTTAGGTAAGTCACGCTATTTGGGGCTCCAGCTCCAACTGATGTAACAACCTCTTCTGACATCCTCCAGTACCCGAATGCACATGAGCAAACACACACAAATAAAACTCTTAAAAAATAAAATAAACTTTGAATTAATCAATGTGTTTATTATATGTATGCATAATGAATCCCCTCATGTCATGAGGACCATCTTATGGATGTTCATTGCACCAAATTCTTTGAAATAATTTCATCCTTGACTTCCCTTCATGTTTTGACAAAATACAGTGATTTTGAGTCAAATGCAATCAATTATTTTAAATCTAGATTCCAGCTTTTTCTCAGACTTCCTGGATAATCAAAATAAAAAGACAACACAGATGTTAATTGCCAGAAACTTGACAGTTAGCATCCATTCCTTGACACTCCTTTCAAGGAGCTCTTCTACTACTAGGCATGTTTCCTAGGAATTTGGTTCTTTTCTTAGGAAGAAATACAGTGGCTAAAAACACAAATAGTATTCAGTTAATATGGACTTGTTAAATCTGAAATCAAAGGTTTCTGCTAATGATAGAGTGCTGTTACTAAGTCTAACACCCATCAAGCAAGGGTCTGCAGTTTCTCAACCCCAGCTTCACACTTGGGGTATCCCCCCCCAAACTCTCCCACACACTGCCTTCCTTACTGATTCACTTGAGAAATTCACTAGACTCTGCTGCCCCCTCCAGATACCACATATTTCTCTCTCTCTCTCTCTCTCTCTCTCTCTCTCTCTCTCTCTCTCTCTCTCTCTCTCTCCCTCTCTCTCTTTCTGTGTTTTCAGGAGTAGTCACCTTTTTATGGCCTACAGGCTTTTTTTTAAGTCCTTGTGATCTGGCTTTCACTCCCATCACTTAGGAAGCTACACTCTGGGACGGCTACATGATTTATAATCTTTCTGCTAAACTCAGTGTTGTTCCTCAATCCAGTTCTCCTAGGGAATATGTAGCATTAAGTGTTGTGAAATTACAATGCTGTGCTAAACTAATGTTGCTGCTATTATTATTATTATTATTACATTCTGTATTCTTTAAAGGACACGTAATTAACTCTGCTTTACATTAGAAAAAAAAAGTGAGGTGCGTAAGTTTTAAATAAGGGCTGAGAAGACATAGATTCCAACTCAGTTCTTTATACAATATCACAATTGCAAAACAAGGAAGAGCAGTGTGGGACTAAGAAAGATTTTCTATGTGTTACATTCTATTTTTCTTTATATAAAGATGAAAGTCCTCATAATCAGACTAGTTATGAGTTACATAGCCTATAACATGTTCTATATTAGAAATATTTCATTACTTTTACCTCAAAATATTGAAAAAAATATACACAAAATATTTTCCCCAGTGAACATCTTTGGAGAAAATCAAACTGTAAGTGACAACCTTTCAGATTTTCTGGTTTTTTTTTTATTTTCTAAGTTTTTTTATTTACATTCCAAATCATTTCCCCTTTCCCGTTTCCTTCCTCCCCAAAAGTCCCATAAGCCCTCTTCCCTCCCTCTTTTTCCCATTCAACCCCCTCTCGCTTCTCTGTCCTGGCATTCCCCTACATCCAGTCTTTCCAGGACCAGGGGTCTCTCCTTCCATCTTCTTGGAAATCTATTGATATGCGAATTGTGTCTAGGGTATTCCAAGATTCTGGGTTGATATCCCCTTATCACTGACTGCATACCATGTGAGAATTTCCTGAACAGAACTCCAATAACTTATGCTCTAAGATCAAGGATTGACAAATGGGACCTCATAAAATTACAAAGTTTCTGTAAGGCAAAAGACACTGTCAAAAGGACAAAGTGGCAACCAACTAACTGGGAAACGATCTTTACCAACCTTACATCCGACAGAGGGCTAATATCCAATATATACAAAGAACTCAAGAAGTTAGACTCTAGAGAGCCAAGTAACCCTATTAAAAATGGGGTACAGAGCTAAACAAAGAGTTCTCACCTGAAGAATATCTAATGGCTGAGAAGCACCTAAAGAGATGTTCATCATCCTTAGTCATTAGGGAAATGCAAATCAAAACAACCCTGAGATTCCATCTCACACCAGTCAGAATGGCTAAGATCAAAAACACAGGAGACAGCAGTTGTTGGCAAGGATGTGGAGAAAGAGGAACACTCCTCCACTGCTGGTGGGATTGCAAGCTGGTACAACCACTCTGGAAAGCAGTCTGGCGGTTCCTCAGAAAACTGGGCATGACACTCCCGGAGGATCCGGCTATACCACTCCTGGGCATATACCCAGAGGCTTCCCCTGCATGCAATAAGGACACATGCTCTACTATGTTCATAGCAGCCTTATTTATAATAGCCAGAAGCTGGAAAGAACCCAGATGTCCCTCAACGGAGGAATGGATTCAGAAGATGTGGTAAATTTACACAATGGAATACTACTCTGCAATTAAAAACAATGAATTCACGAACTTCCTAGGCAAATGGTCAGAACTTGAAAATATCATCCTTAGTGAGGTAACCCAATCACAAAAGAGCACACATGGTATGCAGTCAGTGATTTTTTGTTTTCTAATACTTGTCTTATGTTTTACATGATATTTACAATAAAGACATAAGAGAATTAGACTTACTCTTTTGTCAGAGATTACTGAAATTTTGCTGGATTCCAGACCCTGAGGATGCAGAGATAAATCAATTCTGACTATGGGTTGAGGAAGTTAAGACACAAGACATTTGGTCCAAGATTAATTCAGTGCTGTGGCACAACTGTGAAGAGACTCAATTCTTCCTATAACCTGATTCATCTTTGGTGAGCCCAAAATAACAGCCAACATTTGCCTGTTATTTTTAAAGGAATTAAGCGACTTCATTGAGTGTGTTAGTGGAGACAATGATTACAAATTGGGCAAGCTAGGTTGAGCTATACCTCCAGTTTAGATTTGACTTCATAAAGTACAATAAAATGTAGCTTGATCATCATAATACACTGTGTACATCTATAAAATTACAAAAGAATAAATAAAATACTATACTAAAAATAAAAATAAAATCTTGAAAATCAAGAAGGTTTTCAAAAGTGTAAGATCACTTAGTTTTGATTTTATTAATACAAGATAGGTAACTGAATGGATGAAATGAATACTTGAGACATAGAAAAAAATAAGTCAACATCATAAGGCTGTTAATTTTTCAACCCATTTTGCATATTTATAAAATTGTCAACCTGAGGCACAAATACTGTAATGATGAGGTCAAAAGTAAGTAAGAGGACCACTGAGCAAAATGCCTCATCATGTTACAATAGTTACAAAAAAAATTAATAACCGGAAATTACCCAACACTGCTTCAGGGATTGAACAAATGATATAAAATTTAAGGAAAGCTCCTTCTCTTTTGTTCTCTGTATAAGAAATGTATGAAAAGAAATTCTTAGAAGGGTGAACAAAATACAGGAGGAAATATGGGGACAAAGTATGGAGCAGAGACTGAAGGAAAGGGTATTCAGAGATTGCCCCACCTGGGGATCCATCCCATTACAGTCACTAAATCTGGACACTATTATGGATGCCGGAAAGTGCTTGCTGATGGAAGCCTGATATGGCCGCTCCTGAGAGGCTCTGCCAGAGCCTAACAAATACAGAGGCAGATGCTCAAAGCCAACCATTGGACTGAGCGCAGGAGTCCCGATGGAAGAGATGGAGAAGGGATTGAAGGAGCTGAGGGGTTCTGCAGCCCCATGGAGGCCAGTCCCTAGAGCTCTTGGGGACTGGACCATCAATCAAAGAATACACATGGAGGGACCCATGACTCTGGTCGCATATTTGGCAGAGGATGGCCTTGTTGGACATCAATGGGAGGAGAGGCCCTTGGGCCTGAGGGT
Source organism: Tokudaia tokunoshimensis (assembly GCA_036184795.1). Classification (NCBI taxonomy): domain Eukaryota; kingdom Metazoa; phylum Chordata; class Mammalia; order Rodentia; family Muridae; genus Tokudaia; species Tokudaia tokunoshimensis. The sequence goes on from BTHU01000009.1 coordinate 44,561,233, forward strand.
GTTCGATGCCCCAGTGAATGGGAAAGTCAGGGTGGGAGAATGAGAATGGGAGTGGGTGGGGGAGCAACCTCATAGAGGCAGGGGGAGGGAGAATGGGATGGGGGTTCCCAAAGGGGAGACCTGGAAAGGGGAAAACATTTGAAATAAAAAAAAATGTCTAAGTCTCTAGTCATTTGAAGTCACATCTAAAATATCTAAAGAGTTCCATGTGTATCTTCTTAAAATACACAAAACTGTGCAGTGGGTTATAAGGGAAGAAATTAGAATATGTCATTGCCCAATCTGCTCAATAAAGATGGAGAGAAATCAAATATTGTATAAATGTTTGCACAGGTGTAAAATAAGGGAAATAGCATTGATCGTGATTAGAAGCTAAAAGGCATAGTGGTGTTTTAAAGGGATTTTTAAACTTTTCCTTTGCAAGTTCAGGTTTATTATAATTTTTCATTTGTTTTAAAGTGAAAAATGTTTACCGTGCTTAAAAGGCTTTGCATTTATCCCTTATCGGGCACTGTAAGGGTAACACTTACCGTTCACATGCGTGACCATCAATCCGACCTTTAAGTCAGACATTTTATTAAGGCTTCTCTACAAACTGACAGATTATTCATCTTGATTTGTACACGTATTACGTTTTCTCTATAGTCTGAGGAGATTCAAAGCAACTGCATTGATACACTTCATGACTAAAATGTATTTAACATTAAATTTTAAAAATGTTTTTTTTTCTTCAAGAACTTGGGTGTTATTTTGAAGGTAATTTAGTGGCTTAATTGAGTGTGTGAGTGGGGATGGTGGAGATGGGTCAGGACATGCTAGACTGAGCTATACCTCCAGCTCAGACTTAACTTTATAAGCAACAATAAAATATATTTTGATGATCAGAATACATTGAATATGTCTATAAAATTCTCAAAGAATAAATAAAACATTATATTAAAATTAAAATAAGAATTGACACTAACACTTTTAAAGATTAGAAATATTTGAGTATTTTTAACAATATAACGGTATTAAATATCCATCCTGGGAGAATTATACATTGAAATCAGCATGTTGTAGGATGTTAAACATGTACACTTTTGTGTACAATGCAGAAAAATGGAGAGACACTGGTTTCAAAAGTGTAGTGTTTTGGAACAAGTTCACATAAACTGAAGAGAGTTACATGTCAATATCACTTGTCTTCTCCAAGTGTTGATCAGCAAGTGACATTGGGATGATAGATGGAAATAAGCCATGCTGTGGGCACTTCTTACAATTAAAATGAAAATACTACAAATTTGAGTTTTTCTTTTATTTTCCTTTAAAGAGAGATGATTATTGAAATTATCCACCATCCAACCAATAGAAGAGGCAGAAAAGACTGATGTAAAGAAGTCACTTGAATCTGGTGTTAAAAATCTAGATGAGATGGAGATATATGAAATATATAGGCGCTAGGATTTGTGGTGAATTGAATGCTGGAATAAGGAACAAACAGAAGAAAATTCTACAACTTCTAACTTAGATATGTCTATCAGTCAGCAAATTTTATTTGGGGGAGTAGAAGAGACTAGAAAGAGATTTAGCTGAGTGACTCCAGGGACATGTTCTTTTAAGTATTCACCAGCCAACTGGACATGTAGCCTGCATGCTGAGAGAGATCCATTAAAGCTAGAGGTAAGGTTTTGCTCCATCCTCTTATAAATTATTCTGGAAACCATCACCAAGAAAGGTTTCTCCGGAGGGATAGCCAGCAATATAAAACATGAGAGTCACAGAGACCAGAGCCTGAGGAGCATGGAAATAAAGGATGGTCATTTTTAGGCGTGGAGCCAAGAGACAACCAGATAACAAGGGTACTCAGAAAGAGCAGAGAAGAGGCAAAATTAAGATGTATTTCTACAGAAGCTAAGGAAAGAGGAACTCAAGGAAAACCAATGGCAGCTGTATCAAAGCTTAGGAGCTAGGAAGGGAAAGACCAGGAACCAGAACGCAGGGCTGGGAACTGGAGGAAAGAAAGGCACATTCATCTAAGACTATTATGAAAAAATGGAAACATTGCTTTTATAATTTTTGTTGTTTTCCAGTTGTGGAGAAAAGGGCACTGAAACTTGATATGATTGGGGATTAGAGAAGAGATGTAAGACAAAAAGAAAGAGATGATGTTAAAGAAACTGAAGTGTTAAGGCTTCCAAGCCCAGACGATGAGGCTCAGAGAAAATGCATCTTTCCTGTGCTGGTTATAGAGAAGTTGAAGCTATCAGGCATTTCTGCTGAAAACACCAAGGAGGTTTACTGAAAAAAAAATGGGGGGGGAAAGAAATCCAGAAGCTTCAACATACTTTGCATAATAGAAGAATACAAGCTCCGGAAGCAGGAGTGGACAGTTGGCAGAGTCAGAACTGGAAAGGAATTTGAGAGCTTTCTGAACAGCTCCAGACATTGTCAAGGCAGATATAACAGAAGAAACACATCTCACAGCATGAAGCAGTAAATGCCTAGGATAGACAGGGTATATTGTGCTTTTTGTTGTTAATCTTTCTTTTTTTGTGGATTTTCCCTAGTATTAGAGATTGAACCTAGGACAACATATAAACTCGAACACTGAGCTAGCTACACACTCAGGCTGGCCTTGAACTTGTGATCCAACTGCCAATGCATCTTCATAATTTCCTTCAATGTACATACATCATCACCACCAGCTTGTATGATTTTTTGTATTCAAGTAAATTCATAATTTTTACGTTGTAATGTGTTGTTACAGTGTCACCATGTTCTTATTTTGTAATTCTAGATCGTTAGCATTTTGTGGCTATTTAAAATAATACCGCTATTAATAATTTTATTGATAGTACCCTTAAATGAGATTATGTAAATTGGAGAAAATTTAATAGATATTTGCAATTAGTTTTTTAAAAATCTACATGTTCTTTATATACACACACACACACACACACACACACACACAATCCAGTTTGAAAATATAATCTCCAGGGATGATTATTAACAAATTTCACTGCTCTAACACCAGTTTTTGGAAGTTTGTTTCTACTTTCACTTAAACAGAGTGTCAGCAGGTTGGCCACGCTTGCACACAATTTTGAAATTCAAGGATCCTTCATCTCTGCTTCCCCAAGAGCTAGAACCACATGTGTGTGCTACATCTAAAGAAGTAGGAAAGTTTTGTTGATGTTAGTGTATTACATGATTGTACTCATTCTGCTTTGAACTTGTGATTAAATATTTTTTAATATCTGTTGAACCACAGGAATAAAATTTCCAAAAGCATGTTTTAATTACCTAAAACCAACCCTTGCTCATTTTCTCTTCCTCACAGAATATTTTTCAGTATCTCTCCATAAAACTTTGAAATGTACTCATAAATATAGATAACCCACAAAACATTCTCTCCATTTTTAGTCCCATCTCTATCTATTTTTTATGGTAAGAAGTATTTATGACTCATTGCTTCAAATAAGATCCCCCGCAGTTGCTGTATCACTGTTCTCTTTCATTGGTACCGCCTCTCACCTAAATTTTAACCCCGTGTTTCAATTCGAGATGCAACTCTTTCCCCACCTACGTAAATTCTGAGGAGAAAAGATGACTCTGGAATCAGGACAACTGAATCTGTCTAGGGAGAAAATAAGACTGCAGATGCATAGGATTGAAGGAAAGAAGCCATAAGTGGATTAACCATGAGTCTGGGGAAATGGGAAGGCTTCATAGATGTAGTATCAGAGGAAAGACATGCTAGTTGTGGGAGAGAGATATTAATGGTATATTGAATAATAGACTTTGAGTAAGTGTATCAGTTACCATTACTATGATCGTTATATTGGCAATCCTTTGATATAATGTCATCTAATTTTGAAATATAATCATGTTGACTTTTCACCGTATTTGGATATATAATTCCATCCTGTTAATCAAGCCAAGTCAAACTCAAGTTAAGCAAGACGTGAGCTCTGTGGTGAACATTACATTGCTTCTTTTGATTGTTTGTTTTCCCAGTGCTGGAAATCAAGCACTGGACCCTGTACATGCTGTAGAAATGTTCTACCCCTGAGCTGCCTCCTCAGCCCAAGTTCAAAGATTTCAAATTCCCAAACAGGTCTCAAGTATTTGTTTTCCATTCAGAAAGAATTTAAGTAAGAATGTTGTGCTATATGTGAGAATTAAAACAAAAGAACTAAGAATAGTTTAAAGTGACTTGGCGGACATCTATTCTTTTAAGCTTATCTCAGACTCTACCTTCCTCCATTCTTCTTATCTGTTCCACATCCACCATATCAACACTTCATGGAGAAAATTAGCAACTTTCAAAGTTTAGTCACAAAACTGAAATGTTGCTCAAGTGATATCAACAAGCAATATGTATAAAACATAGAAATTATAGAAACTCTGTAATTCATAATTCTGAGAATATTGTTTTGAAGTATGATGGGAATGAGGGCAGAGTAATGACTAGCACAATCAAATAGCAAGCACTCCAAAAATGCAGGTGTGGGTGAACACTAACAAAGCACACTTGAAATGAGTGTACTAGCATCACAGCTGTGCATCATTCCTTTAAATATGCTAATTTTCAGAGACAGAAGGAAATCTTACTAGATCACCATGGCTTCATAAAAAGAGACATTGATGCAATCTAAACGCCTTCTTTTCTCTGTTTCCAAATTCACAGTCATGGCCAGGATGAACAGTGTTGACTATGGCATACACTCTAATAGGAGAACCGATGCCTGGTAAGTCTCTTTGCTGAGTGGTATGTACTTGCGTGAAGGGTAACCTTTGTACTGGCTGATCATTCCACATTCTAACCACTGGCAAGGGCTAGGGTCTCATAAAGAGGCAAAGCTCATTTTTTTTTTTTTAATTTAATTTAATTTTATTTTTTTAATTTACATTCCAAATCACTTCCCCTTTCCCGTTTCCTCCCTCCCCGAAAGTCCCATAAGCCCCCTTCCCTCCCTCTTTTCTCCGTTCAACCCCCTCTTATTACTCTGTCCTGGCGTTCCCCTACATCCAGTCTTTCCAGGACCAGGGGTCTCTCCTTCCATCTTTTTAGAAATCTATTGATATGCTGATTGTGTCTAGGGTATTCTGAGATTCTGGGTCAATATCCCCTTATCAGTGACTTCATACCATGTGTGATCTTTTGTGATTGGGTTACCTCACTAAGGATGATATTTTCAAGTTCTGACCATTTGCCTAGGAATTTCGTGAATTCATTGTTTTTAATTGCAGAGTAGTATTCCATTGTGTAAATATACCACATCTTCTGAATCCATTCCTCCGTTGAGGGACATCTGGGTTCTTTCCAGCTTCTGGCTATTATAAATAAGGCTGCTATGAATATAGTGGAGCATGTGTCCTTATTGCATGCAGGTAAAGTCTCTGGGTATATGCCCAGGAGTGGTATAGCCGGATCCTCCGGAAGTGTCATGCCCAGTTTTCTGAGGAGCCGCCAGACTGCTTTCCAGAGTGGTTGTACCAGCCTGCAATTCCACCAGCAGTGGAGGAGTGTTCCTCTTTCTCCACATCCTCGCCAACAACTGCTGTCTCCTGTGTTTTTGATCTTAGCCATCCTGACTGGTGTGAGATGGAATCTCAGGGTTGTTTTGATTTGCATTTCCCTAATGACTAAGGATGATGAACATCTCTTTAGGTGCTTCTCAGCCATTAGATATTCTTCAGGTGAGAACTCTTTGTGGAGCTCTGTACCCCATTTTTTAATAGGGTTACTTGCCTCTCTGGAGTTTAACTTCTTGAGTTCTTTGTATATCTTGGATATTAGCCCTCTGTCGGATGTAAGGTTGGTAAAGATCATTTCCCAGTTAGTTGGTTGCCGCTTTGTCTTTTTGACGGTGTCTTTTGCCTTGCAAAAACTTTGTAATTTAATGAGGTCCCATTTGTCTATTCTTGATCTTAGAGTATAAGCTATTGGAGTTCTGTTCAGGAAATTCTCCCCTGTGCCCATATGTTCAAGGTTCTTCCCTAGTTTCCCTTCTATTAGTTTCAGTGTGTCTGGTTTTATGTGGAGATCTTTGATCCACTTAGAATTGAGCTTAGTGCAAGGAGATAAGGATGGGTCAATTTGCATTCTTCTGCATGTTGACCTCCAGCTGAGCCAGCACCATTTGTTGAAAAGGCTATCTTTTTTCCACTGGATGGTTTTAGCTCCTTTGTCAAAGATCAAGTGACCATAGGAGTGTGGATTCATTTCTGGGTCTTCAATTCTGTTCCATTGATCTACATGTCTGTTACTGTACCAATACCATGCAGTTTTTAACACTATTGCTCTGTAGTACAGCTTGAGGTCCGGGATACTGATTCCCCCAGAGGTTCTTTTACTCTTGAGAATAGTTTTAGCTATTCTGGGTTTTCTGTTATTCCAGATGAATTTTTGAATTGCTCTTTCTAACTCTATGAAGAATTGAGTTGGGATTTTGATGGGGATTGCATTGAATCTGTGTATTACTTTTGGTAAGATGCTCATTTTTACTATATTAATCCTGCCAATCCATGAGCATGGCAGATTTTTCCATCTTCCGAGGTCTTCTTCAATTTCTTTCTTCAGAGACTTGAAGTTCTTGTCATACAGATCTTTCACTTGTTTGGTTAGCGTCACGCCAAGATACTTAATATGGTTTGTGGCTATCGTAAAGGGTATTATTTCTCTTACTTCTTTCTCAGCCTGCTTATCCTTTGAGTATAGGAAGGCTTCTGACTTGCTTGAGTTGATTTTATATCCGGCCACTTTGCTGAAGTCGTTTATCAGCTGTAGGAGTTCTCTGGTGGAGTTCTTTGGGTCGCTTATGTATACTATCATATCGTCTGCAAATAGTGATAGTTTGACTTCTTCCTTTCCAATTTGTATCCCTTTGACCTCTTTTTCTTGTCTAATTGCTCTAGCTAGAACTTCAAGTACTATATTGAAAAGATATGGAGAGAGAGGGCAGCCTTGTCTAGTCCCTGATTTTAGTGGGATTGCTTCAAGTTTCTCTCCGTTTAGATTGATGCTGGCTACTGGTTTGCTGTAAATTGCTTTTACTATGTTTAGATATGGGCCTTGAATTCCTGATCTTTCCAAGACCTTTAGCATGAAAGGATGCTGAATTTTGTCAAATGCTTTCTCAGCATCTAATGAGATGACCATGTGGTTTTTTTCTTTGAGATTGTTTATGTAGTGGATTACATTGATGGATTTCCTTATATTGAACCATCCCTGCATCCCTGGGATGAAGCCTACTTGATCGTGGTGAATGATCGTTTTGATGTGTTCTTGGATTCGGTTGGCAAGAATTTTATTGAGTATTTTTGCATCGATATTCATAAGAGAGATTGGCCTGAGATTCTCTTTCCTTGTCGGATCTTTGTGTGCTTTTGGTATTAGTGTAATTGTGGCTTCATAGAACGAGTTGGGTAGTGTTCCTTCTGTTTCTATTTTGTGGAACAGTTTGAAGAGTATTGGTGTTAGTTCTTCTTTGAAGGTCTGATAGAATTCTGCACTAAAACCATCTGGACCTGTGCTTTTTTTGGTTGGAAGACTTCCAATGACAACTTCTATTTCTTCAGGGGTTATAGGACGGTTTAGATGGTCTATTTGATCCTGATTTAATTTTGGTACTTGGTATCTGTCAAGGAAATTGTCCATTTCCTCAAGATTTTCTAGTTGTGTTGAATACAGGTTTTTGTAGTAGGATCTGATGATTTTTTGAATTTCCTCAGTTTCTGTTGTTATCTCTCCCTTTTCGTTTCTGATTTTATTAATTTGGATACTATCTCTGTGCCCTCTGGTTAGTCTGGCTAAGGGCTTATCTATCTTGTTGATTTTCTCAAAGAACCAACTCCTCGTTTTGTTGATTCTTTGTATGGTTTTATTTGTTTCTACTTGATTGATTTCAGCCCTGAGTTTGATGATTTCCTGCCTTCTACTCCTCTTTGGTGTATTTGCTTCTTTTTGTTCCAGGGCTTTCAGGTGTGCCATTAAGCTGTTAGTGTATGCTGTCTCCCGTTTCTTTTTGGCGGCACTCAGGGCTATGAATTTTCCTCTTAGCACTGCTTTCATTGTGTCCCATAAGTTAGGGTATGTTGTGCCTTCATTTTCATTAACTTTCAAAAAGTCTTTGATTTCTTTCTTTATTTCCACCTTGACCAAGTTATCATTGAGTAGAGCATTGTTCAGCCTCCATGTGTACGTGGGTTTTCTTTTGTTTTTGTTGCCATTGAAGACCACCCTTATTCCATAGTGATCTGATAGGAGGCATGGGATTATTTCTATCTTCTTGTATCTGTTGAGGTCTGATTTGTGACCAATTATATGGTCAATTTTGGAGAAGGTACCATGAGGAGCTGAGAAGAAGGTGTATTCTTTAGCTCTAGGATGAAATGTTCTATATATATCAGTTAGTTCCATTTGGTCCAAGGCTTCAATTAGATTCACTGTGTCCCTGTTTAGTTTCTGCTTTCCTGAACGATCCATTTCAGAGAGCGGGGTGTTGAAGTCACCCACTATTATTGTGTGCGGTGCGATGTGTGCTTTGAGTTTTAGTAAAGTTTCTTTTACGAATGAGGGTGCCCTTGCATTTGGAGCATAGATATTCAGGATTGAGAGTTCTTGATGGTGGATTTTTCCCTTGATCAGTATGTAGTGTCCTTCTGTGTCTTTTTTGATGACTTTGGGTTGAAAATCAATTTTATCCGATATTAGGATGGCTACTCCACCTCGTTTCTTGGGGCCATTTGCTTGTAAAATTGTTTTCCAGCCTTTTACTCTGAGGTAGTGTTTGTCTTTGACACTGAGGTGCGTTTCCTGCATGCAGCAAAAAGCTGGGTCCTGTTTACGTATCCAGTCTGCTAGTCTATGTCTTTTAATTGGGGAATTGAGACCATTGATATTAAGAGAGATTAAGGCATAGTGATTATTGCCATCTGCCATTCTTGACGCTATCTTTATGTTTGAGTGGTTATCTACTTTTGGGTTTGATTCAAGAAGGTTATTATCTCATTTTTTCCAGGGTGTTGTTTCTCTCCCTGTATTGGAGGTTTCCACCTATTATCCGTTGCAGGGCTGGATTTGTGGAAAGATATTGAGAAAATTTGGTTTTATCATGGAATATCTTGGTCTCTCCATCTATGGTGATTGAGAGTTTTGCTGGGTAGAGTAGTCTAGGCTGGCATTTGTGCTGTCTTAGTGTCTGCATGAGATCTGCCCAGGATCTTCTGGCTTTCATAGTCTCTGGTGAGAAGTCTGATGTGATTCGGATAGGTCTTCCTTTGTATGTTACTTGGCCCTTTTCTCTTACTGCATTTAGTATTCTTTCTTTGTTTAGAACATTCGGTGTTTTGATTATTATGTGACGGGAGGTATTTCTGTTCTGGTCCAGTCTGTTTGGAGTTCTGTAGGCTTCTTGTATGTTCATCGGCATCTCTCTCTTTAAGTTAGGGAAGTTTTCCTCCATAATTTTGTTGAAGATGTTTACTGGCCCTTTAAGTTGCAAATCTTCACTCTCATCTATACCTATAATCCTTAGGTTTGGTCTTCTCATTGTGTCCTGGATTTCCTGGATGTTTTGGGTTACGCGTTTTTTGCATTTTGCATTTTCTTTGACTGTTGAGTCGATGCTTTCTATGGAATCTTCAGCACCTGAGATTCTTTCTTCCATCTCTTGTATTCTATTGTTGATGTTTGCATCTATGACTCCTGATTTCTTCCCAAGGTTTTCTATCTCCAAAGTTGTCTCCCTTTGTGATTTCTTAGTTGTTTCTACTTCCTTTTTTAGTTCCTGGATGGATTTGCTGAGATCCTTCACTTGTTTGTTTGTATTTTCCTGTATTTCTTTAAGGTATTTTTGCATTACCTCTTTCAGGATTTCTTCCTGATGACCCACGTTCTCCTGCATTTCTCTGAGCGATTTTTGTGTTTCCTCCTCATGGGATTCCATCTGTTGATCCATCGTCTCCTGCATTTCTTTAAGCAGTTCTCGTGTTTCCTTTGTAAGGGCATCTAACTGTTGATTCATTTCTTTAAGCAATTTTTGTGTTGCCTCCTTATGGGCATCCGTCTGTTGACCCATATTCTTCTGCATTTCTTTATGCAAATTTTGTGATTCCTTTGTGAGTGCATCTACCCGTTGATTCATCTCGTTAAGCGATTTTTGTGTTGTCTCCTTGTGCGCCTCCATCTTTTGATCCATGTTCTCCCGCATTTCTCTAAGCGATTTTTGTGTTTCCTTTGTAAGGGCTTCTAACCGTTGATTCATGGTCTCCTGTAACTCTTTATGAGATTTATTTGTGTCCTTCTTGTGATCCTCTAATAGCATCATGAGAAGTGATTTTAAATCCAGATCTTGTCTTTCGGGTGTGGTGGGGTATCCAGGACTTGCTGCTGTTGGAGAGTTGGGTTCGGATGGTCCCACATTACTTTGATTACTGTTAGTAACATTCCTACGTTTGCCTTTTGCCATCTGGATACCTCTGGTGTTAGTTGGTCCTGCTGCCACTGGCTGTTGGTTGGACCTCCTGTGAGCCTGCAAAGCTATTTCTGCCCCCCCTGGATTACCAGGATTCCCCTGGCACCGATTTCTGGGGCCTGCCTGCTCCTGAGTGACTTTGGAGCCCTAATGTGCTTTGCCCCAAGTGATCTTATATTGGGGAGGCCTTGCACATCTAAAGGCTCAGCCTAGTGGATTCCTGGAGCCGAGGTCGCCAAAGGGAGGCTGGCAGGCTCCTGCCCTGTGCAGGGGTGTGTGATCTCTCCTGGGGGGGGGAGGGGGCGTCCCTCTGCCAGGCAGAAGTCCCACAGCAGATCTGGCGCGCTGGTCACTGCAGATCAGCCCAGCACCTGGGAGCAGGTTACACACAAGCTGCCTGAACCCGAAGCGATATTATGCCTGTCTGTCTCTGAGCCTGGTGGTCCCAACTACCTGGTCACTGGAGCAAAGATGGCGGAGGGCACTCTCCGTGGCGCTGCTCACCCTGTGGTCACGATGGCCTGCCGATCTGGCACCCAGACGACCACAGCGCCAACCCGCCCTCGGGCACAGAAGGAAGCCCCAACAGGCCGTGTCCCAAGTGATGTTATATTGGGGGGAGAGCCTGGGTACTGGTCTCTCCAGCGCAGTCCGCGGGAACAGAGGTCGCGGAAGGGAAGCTGGCGGGCTCCCTCCCTGCGCGGGGTCCCTCCACCAGGCAGAAGGTCCCACCGCGGAACTGGCGCACTGGTTACTGCAGATCAGCCCAGCACCTGGGAGCAGGTTACACCCAAGCTGCCTGAAACCGAAGCGATATTATGCCTGTCTGTCTCTGAGCCTGGCGGTCCCAACTACCTGGTCACTGGAGCAAAGATGGCGGAGGGCAGTCTCCGTGGCGCCGCTCACCCTGTGGTCACGATGGCCCGCCGATCTGGCACCCAGACGACCACAGCGCCAACCCGCCCTCGGGCACAGACGGAAGCCCCAACAGGCCGTGTCCCAAGTGATGTTATATCGGGGGGAGAGCCTGGGTACCGGTCTCTCCAGCGCAGTCCGCGGGAACAGAGGTCGCGGAAGGGAAGCTGGCGGGCTCCCTCCCTCCAAAGCTCATTTTTGATTCCTCTAGATGACATTTCTTTTTTAGACATGTCTTTTTTTTCTGGATCAAAAGAAAAATCAATTGCATAATTTGCCCTAAACTTACATTCTCTGTATTTTTTTGTATTTGTGGATTTGATGCATCAACTTATTGTTCGATACAGCATGATGCAATACAATGCATTAGCAAAAAGACATTTTATTAAAAATGTTCTCACTTTGGAGTTGCCAAAATTTATCCTCTCAGAAGTAATGCTCTTAAAAGTAACATTTGCAAAACAAAACATAAACCCCTTAATAAACAATGCTACATCATGTAGTTGCAAATAGAATTCCAAATGCAAATAAAAACTTTCACTGTACCAGATTCTATTTTAGAGGACTTTTTAAGTCAGTGATATCCAAGGTCATAAAGATGAAAAAGATTAATTTTTAATCTGGAAAGAAGATTGAATCTTCTATGAAAAATAAAGCAATATGTCACTCCTGCCTCAATATAGTTATGACCAATATTTTCCTTGTGTCTTTGTTCTCTTGTTTTTATAGTAGCAATCATTTCACAGAAACTAGAATATGATCAATGGGATTTTTCTAAAATCGTGATGTACTTAATTTGTCTTTTCAAATTTTAGTTAGATTTTAATATAAAGATATTTCTTATGGAAAAATGACTCTATAAACAGATTCTAAATAAATAAATAAATAAAGCCTCTGTGGCCTTTTATAAATGTGACTAAACAAACACCAAAGAAATGATGACAGACACATCACTCATGTCTTTCTCTTAGACACAAACAAGCAAAAATGTGTTCTGGGTAGCTGCTACCAAATGTGACTGACTTGGCAACTGCATGTGTTCCTTGCCAATTTAAATCTAAATCTGTTGCTTTTCTCAAGTGAAAATTAATTAAACTCATTTCCAGGCCTTCACCTTCTCTTTCATTTTAGCCCTGTATTCTTCCACGTCCTCCCCAACTGTGATACCATAAAACTTCCTCGAATGCACATCTCTTCTGTAGCTAAGCAACAAATCATATTTCTATACTTTCATTAATGAATAGAGTATGTTAGGGTGATTCATCTTTAACTGCTCACCAGTGCAATTGCATCTTCACCATTGTGGATGAAGTACCAGACAATAAACAATCTTGTGGGATGCTGGCTGCAAGTGTCCTGAGCACCTATTGCCTTCTCTCAAGTGTAAGTGAGGTCTGTCTTTGTGTTGCTCTTAGAGATTATGATGAAAGTCTTTACTCTGTCTTCAGGATTTTGTTATACATTTCACAATGGTTTCAGTTTCCAATTGGTTTTGTTTACGTAATAGAAAAGTTTAAAAGTTCAGAAAGTTAGGGTTCTGTTTCATTACTGATACTTATTTTATGGATTGATCCACAAGTTACTGTTTTGAAAAAAGAGGTCAAATCTGCCCAAACTCTTAGCAAATCACCAAAAAATAAATAAATAAAAAAAAAATAAATAAAAACTGGAAATACAAATGAACTAAGATAATTTTCAAGTCAATACTTCATTATACTACAACTATCACTTTTTCTGAATATATCTGAAAATGGTGGCATAATAATTCTCCAAGGCAGATTCCACTGTTATTGATAAGCTGATGTATGTGTGTCATGTGTATCATATGACTATTTAAAAGACAATTTTACTTATAATTGTCTTCCGAGTAAATAAAATCTGTTTCCTCTGATACCTTAGTATTTTACTAATGCCAAGAAAGAGATGGACTATATTCTTTATGGGAAGAGACTATAACATTCAATAGATACAAATAGCCAGTAGCACAGGACCCAGATACTGAAATTATTTTGCTACTAAGGTAGGAATAAGGTTTAACATGCTAAAACCATGATATTAGATTTTATTTATTGGGGTTTTTGAAGGAAAGAATTTATATAAATCATATAAAGTGAAATAATAGTATATTGGTAAATGAAAATCATTGCTCAAGTTCTCATTTTGCCTTTATTAAAAATATTCTTTCCATTTCATACTATACTGTTATTTGTAACCATTGAGTACATACTTTCTAAGGGATGTTTTGAAAATTGGGTTGACCCCCTAAAGATATCAGTCACTGTTATATCAAAGGAAGTTTATGAAAGGAGGACAAGTATAAAGCAATCCTCCAGCTGAAGTTTCTCACTAACTGTTTATTCTTTTGTTACTTGGGTTCAAGCTGACATACATTTACTAATGCAAAAGTTTGTAATTTAAAAGAAAATTATAATATAGGTGATAAAATTTACATTTTTGCAGTTCAAATGAAAGACAAATATCAGAATAAAAAAAGCCAGCATCATACATTTCCTGTTCCCTGAATTTAGTTTTGCCAAGGAACTTATCATTCAAATGGAGGAAGGTTAAATGTCAGCTTTACTGTTCTAGATTTGTGAATGTTCACATTGGAGGATCTGAAAATTCAGAGTCTCTTCCATTTGCTATATACATGTTGTCATCTGTCTCCTTCAGGTTAGAGTTCTGATATACATGGACCAATGTTTTTCTTCAGCAAATGAAAAATATATATGTTATAAATAAATATATATAAATATATAAATTTATAAATATATAAATTATATAAGTATAAAATTTATAAATACATAAATAAATCGTTTGTGTGTGTGTGTGTGCGTGTGTGTGTGTGTGTGTGTGTGTTACATTCAACATTCAAGGGAGCCCTCTCTCCACATTTCACTCCATGAAGTATAAATCAAACTGAATTGCACTCTAGACAGATTTTCAAATTTAATTGGCCTATTGTTCCTGACTAAAATCATCAGTTGATCATTCTAAAGCCCATTTATTTCACAGTTTTCCCCAGTGTTTTGATCACAAGAGTCTCCAAATTCCCAGCATTCCAACTTCACTGTCTAAACCAAGTTTGACCACAGCCTATGTCTACAGACCACGACTTGCTGAACCTTGGCGATTGTTCTTTTCCATTCCATGATTTATGTGTCCTCTGTCACTACTCTACGTCTTGAGTCAATCTGTCTATCTGAGCATAACACTGCTCTCTCTCTCTCTCTCTCTCTCTCTCTCTCTGTCATTAACTATGAACTTAACTGGGAACATACTAACTTTATCCATCAACAATAGCTCTACAACATTCTCTCACAAAACAGAGAAGTTGGTTTAGACAGTTTCTTAATGTTTTTTTTTTCAGATAGCAAATTTATTTCTACCTCTCCAACACTGACCATGAGTCCATCAATGTTTTCTATCCATTGTACCCACTGTTTGCCATGTTTCTCATACTCTTTGATGCTAAGTTGCCTTCTGTCACCCTATCATGCTTCTCTTGGCTCCTGCTAAACTTCCTCAACATTCTCTGTATTGTGCTACATCATTGTATATTCTGCATAAAACATATTTTATTTAGCTATGTTTTTACTAGTGCTAAGATAACATTTATATTCTTGACGATAGCTCACATATCTAAGACAAAAGTGTACAAACATTCGAACTGGATTCAATAATGAGCACTTGAGGATTTCAATTCTTTCTGTAGAAGCAAAAAAAAAAAGAAGAAGAAAGAAAAAAAGCCAAAGCTAAAGAAAAGTAGATGCCTTCTGGCTGAAGAAAGCCAGGAGAGGGCTGCTGCTGATGTTAAAGGACGACAGTATTTCAAGAAGGGAGTCACTGACTCTAGTGTACATTGCTGGAAGTTTCAGTGACATAAATCAGAGCAAGTTCTATTGCAATAGCTTATTAGAAGAAGTTGTGGTTTTGATAAGAGTTGTTTCAGCAGAATGGTGAGATGAAAATCACTGTGTCATGGGTTGAGATATGGGAGGTGGAAGCACATAAATAGCTCATGTATACAACTCTTTTGAACATTTAAGTTTGAAAGGACACAGATATGAAGCTGTGGGTGGAAACAAGGGATGCAGTTTTATTTATGATGGGAGTGTCTAGAAGGTTTTTATCCACTGATAGGGGAACTCTGCTAGAAGGAGAAAGGAAAATAACTAATCCAACAAGAGGCATAAGGACTTCTAGAAAAAAGGATGAGATGCAAAAGGGAAGAGTATGAAAAAATCATGGATGAGTAAATAATACTGGGCAAATATTAGGAGTAAGGAAGAAAGATCTCAGTAGAGTCAGAATGAGAGATATGAGAGTTACTTCCCACTCCTTCTATTTCCTAAATAAAATATGAATGGAGTAATCAGCATCAGCTCACATATAACAGAAGAATGAGAGCACAGGGAGGTGACATTGGAGTAAGGAAAGTAAGCCCACTCTACAATGTTCGATATCAGAGCATTATTGAGGGTCAGATCAATTTGGAGGAGAATGAGTGACCATATCTAACTGTTCCTATGACAATATGGAGAAGACTACGTTCTTTTTATGCCACAGGCTTTGCCATACAAACTCCACTCCATGAAAGAAGTCAAAATAAGAAGTAGGTATTTGTGAGATTGTGTTAATAAAGTAGACCTTAAACTAGTCTGGACCAAGGTAAGGGTGTAGAGAATCTGAAGTAAGTGGAACAAACACTAGTGTCCTCATATAGTGGAAGATTTATAGAGGAGACATTGATGAGAACTTAGTCTAAGAACCAGATATTTGAGATATGGGTCTCAAGGGTTAAGTGTCTATTTATAACATAGTATAGAAAATGAAAGTAGAAGTTGCCTTGGAAGAAAGAAGCAAAGGAAGGAAGGAAGGAAGGAAGGAAGGAAGGAAGGAAGGAAGGAAGGAAGGAAGGAAAGAAGGAGAAAGAAAGAATTGAGGAGACACACACACACACACACACACACACACACAGAGAGAGAGAGAGAGAGAGAGAGATGCAAAATTTTGTCCTCTGGATGAATTTATCTCTGAGTTTCTATGTCACTAAGAATGACCTTCACTTGATGCAGACATCGAGGACGTTTGAAGACAGGACAATGCAAAAAGGAAAATAACAAGTGGATAAAGAGCTGTGTGCAAGATTATAGTAGGGAAGAATTTATAGGCAGTCAGTGTAGATCCCTCAGTAATGCTCTGGAAGTCATAAGAAAACATTATCTCTAATTATTATTTTTGACTCTGCTAAATATGTAGAGAAAACCATCCTCCACTTCACAGAATATCAGTTAAAGTGATATCTTCTGAAAGCTGTGATGGTTTGAATGAGAATCACTACAACTGGAGCAAGAACTTAACCCAATTCTGTTGCCTGCCTGTGGGTCCTGTTCCATTAAATGGGTTGCCTTATCAGGCCTCAGCTTGGGAAAATCTGCCTATTCCTGCAGTGACTTGAGGTGCCAGGTGGGTTGGTACCCACTGGAGACTTCCCCTTTCTCAGAGGTAAAAGGAAGGAGTGGAAGAGAAGCATGTGAGGGTGCAATGGGAAGAGAAAGGGGGCTGTAAATGTCTAGTAACATGAATTAATTGATCAATTAATTATTAATGGAATAAAAGCATTCTGACTCTCATTCTTAGTAAGCAACAAGAAAAAGCACATGATGAATTATCCTGGAGAAAATATTCTGGTAAATCTGTGCTCAGAACCCTTCCTTTTACCCATAGAAAGTTATGAATCTTTTAACATCAAACTCAAGACTTTTCATAACTAACAACGAGACATCTGTCCAGATTCAATTGTCAAATTCTTCGTTCAATAAACCTATATAGCACCTATTGCAGAATGTTTTCATTTCCTGAAGCATTCTATGTCCTCCCAATCCCGTTAAAGAAAGAACATATTTTTAATTGCATTTTATGTAAATACAATTTAATTACATTGTGGTGTGTATGTGTGTTTGTGTGTGTGTTTATGTATATGCAGTGGTTGAATATGGAAACCAAAGAGCAATTAGTTTCACTGTATGTGTGGCCTAAAGATCAAATTCAGGTCATCAGTGTTGATGGCAACTTCCTTTATGCATTGACTCATCTCACAAGAATCAAAGAACATATATGTGGAATATTTGAACCACTTAGATCCAAATTCTTGGTGATTTGTCTCTAGACATGGCAATAGAGTCTGAAGAGTTTCATCTTTTTCTTTCAATTAAATGGTTAATTTTTCATTTGTGCTTGATGGAATGATATTTAAAAGAACTGAATGCTTTGAGTACTGTGACCTGGCAATGTCCTTATGCATGAAATTTACTAGGAAAACATATAATGTAGTGTATTACAGAAGAAATGTAATGAAGCACAATAGGATTTAGAGCCAGGTAAAATGACCCTGAATCCACCTTGCACCACTAACTGCAGTGATTAAGGGAAATCCATGAGATCCTGCTCCAACTCTTTTAACTGTTAATAATAGGGCACAATCACTCTATTGAAAGATGAAGAACTTAAGATGATATGTTTAAGTATCTGGAATATTTTAAGTTATAAATTGTATATACTATATGATTGATAAAGTAATGCTATTAACATCTCATCCATATAAACACACAACTCATAGCTTTTGTTTATATAAAGACCTTGAATTAAAGAATCAATAATGCCTCTTCAGACCTCGCTACCTAACTTCTCCAGAACTTAATATTTCGTTAGCTACTATGGCTTACATAAAAACATGAAGACATGCTCATAAGACCTTAAAATGCAAAAACTGCACTAGTCTCATGTGAATAAAGTACAAGATATTAAGTACAACAGCATCCACTTGAGAAGTTGATATATTATTGGGTCTTAATGAAATTTGTAGGTGTTGTAACATCAGTCTTAAGATTTTTATCAACATATAGGAAGAGTGGAAGTTGGTAAATATACAATGTAAAAGCAGATTTATCTGTGAAATGCAATAGATAAATACAAGCAATTTCAAGAAGGACCAATAAAAATTTGGTGCAGGATACCCTGAGCAAAAGAAACTCATGCCTATAGCTTAATAGTGAGAATCAGAGTCGTACACTCAAAAGGTAGGATACTCTTGGATCCTTTCAAACTTATTATCAGGAGAAGCTGGGAGAGAATGTTAGAAAGATATTTTCCAGAGTCTAACTGGATAATTATCAAAACAGTACATTTGCATGAGACCATAAATAGAACATGTTACTTAGAGAGATACCAAGGTCAACTTGGTAAAGTTGAATGCCGTCCACAAGGGAATAAAACTGAAGCTGGAAAATCATTTAAACCACAAAGAAGTAGACACTGTGTTCATTAATTATTTTATACAGACAGATTTTTCACAAGAACAAAAAGTCAGTTATTCCCAACACTGAAAAGCATGTCAACTCTGCATTCATTTTGTTGAGAGAGTAAACTGGTAAACAAGTATTTGAAGTCTCTACATGGAGACAAGTAGGTGAGTTTCAGAGAATACAACCTCTTGAATACAATCCTTAACCTTTCATGATCAATTTCTGCATCTTTAAAATACATATAGTGATGGCACTTGCTTCATAGGACTATGTGAAGTTCAAGGGGATGGAGGCAGATGAAACATAAGAGAACCTGGCTCCTGACAACGTTCTTTACTTTCCCTTTTGTGTTATCAGCCACGCGGTTATGACATTTCTGGCAAACAAAATGGAACCTTATAGGATTCTGAGTTTTTTTTTTCATATTTATTTGAGAAACACCATCATTGTTTGGGTCTTATGAATACCACACAGATGAAATTCCATGCCTACAATGATGGAGCTCTTAGAAGTTAGAGGCAAGGCTCTTATAGAAGTAATTTGTGGTCAGAAAGTGAGAGGAGTAGAGGGCAGAGAGAATAAGGATAGAGAACAAAGGACCTCAGCCCAGGAGAGCAATAAGTGAAGGACAAAACCAACAGAGGAAAGCACGATAGCACTGAACACACCATTCTCCAAAAAAAATAAATAAATAAATAAATAAATAAATAAAATAAAAATAAAAATAAAAATAAAAATAAAAATAAGCTATAAAATCCTGACTTGCTTCCCTTTTTAACTGTAATATATTATGTCAGTTGAAGTAAACTTGAAAATATAATTTCCCCTCTGAAAAAAGACATATTGGGTACAAAAATTCAATAACATTTCTTCTAGCTTCTAGCTATCTCTTTTACATATAGATCCTCAATAAAATAAGAATAGAAACACAGGACCACATAACATTGTCGAACCACTCTTGACTTAAGATAGATTGACTGTTACAATTTTTCCATGACCCAAGCAAATATTTTATTTCTTATTTATTTATTTATTTATTTATTGAAACAAGGCATCTCTATGTAGGCTATCCTGAAACTCACTATGTAGCCCTGCCTGGCTTTGAACTCACATAGCTCTCTCTACTTGTGCCTCCTGAATTCTGGGATTGAACTCATGTGACATTACTCCTGGCTCCCAAACAAATAAAAGTCTTAGGTATGTTCACTAATTTTGCACTACCTAGGATCACAGTTTGATTTATTTACCTTACTTATCCACTACTTTACTGAAGGCCAATCAAATTGACAATTGCTCTTCTAAAGAATAATAAAGATCCATTTAAGATATATTAGGTTTTGTTTTAGTTACTGATCAAATATTTCCCTAGACTTAATTAATAGCAAGTGAAGGCAAGGGACATTCATATATAATAGTCTTGATATTGCCATAACTAGCAAGAAATTACCCAAGAGTTGATTTTTCTAAACATCCACTGAAAAAACATATTGATTCTTTTCTAACGTAACTTGGTCCAGAAGAGAAAATTGTGCATGAAAATCACACAAAATAGCCTTCAATAAATCCAAACAAATTTTAATTTAAACTATTTGATAAATAGCCTTGTAATAATTTTGAATGATCCAATTGACATGCAGACCTAAGAAGCCAATTCTTTTGAAGAGCTGAGCAAATTATCGAAGACATTTTCATCCTCTCTCTACTTGGACATTGATTCATTTCTATATAACAGGGATAAAAAGAAAATTGTAATTACAGCAGCACTGTTCACTCTATTGTAAGTAGAGGACTACCAACATTTCTATTATTAACCCCTATTGTCATGGGTTTATGATCTCAGCAGTAAACTTGGCATAGATGATACCTCCTTGTGAGTACATTTTTTTCACCATGTTTCTTAAGCCATTTGTCTATTTATGAATTATACAATTGCCAGAAATGATGTTCACTCAATAGGCTTTTGATTTCCAAACACTCAGAATAAAGGATTATGTTTTGAAATGAAAGCTCTGGCTTCAAAATATTCGAAATTCCTTTGGGCATTTTTAGTTGGTCCGTTTTTATTTTCTTAATTTCCCAATATGTCTGTTTAAGGCTAAATTTTAATATAAATTAATAAGACCTGGTCTCAAGCAATTGGCTCACTTCCCCCATGTTAACAATCGGCACAGATTGCTAGGTGGAAAAGTCAGCAGCGATGATTGGTATCAATTGCCAGGCGGCTGAAATAACACTCAGCGTTACAACCATTCACTGGGCTGTCAGGTACTGGCGGAACCTAGAGTTTTTAACATGCATTTTCAAACCCTTGATTCATAAAAGTACCAACTAAAACATAATTGTTTCTTAGGTGAAAAGAGTTACTTTATAAATGAAATTGTGAATTTCATCTTACACATGTAAAAAATGTTTATATACTGTAATAAATGTAATATAATATGTAGATATAGTATAGTGAAAGAAATATAAACATCCACTTCCACCTCACAAGCTAAATATACATTGTAACCAGAATATTTTTTTTACTTCTTCTTTGTGTGTGTGTGTGTGTGTATGTAAGTGTCTACACAGATGAGGTCAGAATACTGGGTTCTCTCAAGCTGGAGTTATGGGAAGTTGTGAGCCACATAATGTACATGTTGGAAACTAAATTTCGATCCTCAGGGGGGAAAAAAAAATCACTCTTAACCACACAGTCATCTCTCCAGTCTAAATAACCAGGACTTTTATTTTGTCCACAGATATAGTGTTTAGATTTCCCCTTCATCCTTTAAAAATTAGCCAGTGGACTATTTTAAAATATAATTTCCACGGTTTTCTCAAATATATTCATCTATAAATAACATGTGCTCAGTTTTCTTTCTTTTTTCTTTTCTTTTTTTAAATATAGAATAGAGTTTACTCAGGGCCTGGGGAGGAGAGTTAAGAGGATAGTAATGTGCTGATTACTGACTTGCTCCCTGTGGCGTGCTCAGCCTGCTTGCTTATAGCACCTAGGACAACAGACCCAGGAGTGACACCATCCACCGTGATCTGGGCTCTCCCAGGTCAATCACTGACCAAGAAAATGTACCACAAACCTTGCCCACAGGCCAATCTAGTGGGGCATTTTCCTTCCTTTTCTATTTTCTTATTTTTTAATTCATTTATTCACTTTACCACCTGATCTCTGACCCCTGTCCCTTCTCCCCTCCCCTTCCCATCCTCATAAATTCCTCTCTTCATTATCCATTCCCCATCTACTTAAAGAAGTGCTTGCCCCACTTTGGTACCATCCAGCAGGACTAAGCACATCCTCTTCAACAATGTCCAATGGCCCAACCAGGCAGTCCAGTTAGAGAAAGGAGATCCAAAGGCAGGCAACAGAATCAGAGACTGCCCCTGCTCCCAACTATTAGTGAACCCTCATGAAGAACAAGCTGCATGTCTACTACAAATATATAGGTGTCTTGGGTCCAGCCCCAGCATGCTCTTTTGTTGGTGATTTAGTCTTTGTGAGTCCTCATGGACCAGTTTAGTTAACTCTGTATGTCTTCTGATGTTTTTTACTATTCTGGCTCTGTCCATTCTATCCCTCACTCTTCCACAAGACTCCCTGTGCTCCATTGGATGTTCGGCTATGGGTCTCTACATCTATTGCTGGATGAAGCCTTTCAAGAGGCAGTTAAGCCAGGCTCCTGTCTGTAAACGTAACAGTGTATCATTAATATTGTGAGAGGCTGGCTCTCTTACATGGGAAGGGTTTCAATGGGTCAGTCATTGGTTGGCTGTTCCCTCAATCTCTGCTCCATTTTTATCACCAAGCATTTTGTAGGCAGGATGAATTTGGGGTTGAAGGTTTTGTGGGTGGGTTGATTTCTCCCTCGTTCCATGGGAAGTCCCATACAGGAGGTGAACACTTCAGTTTCCATATCCCTCCTGCTAGGAGTCTCAGCTAGGGTCAACCTCGTAGACTGCTGGAGGCCTTCCCAGTATCAGGTCTCAAACTAATCCCAGATACGTGCCCCCCCCCACCAATTCCAGTTCTCATGTCCAGCTTTCTCTAGCCCCCTTCCATCAGACCTGTTCACCATTCCTGTTCTCTTCTTCATCCCCTTGCCTATCCAGTTTCCTCCCTTCATCCACCTCTGAGGACTATTTTATTTCCCATTCTGAGTACGACTCATGCATCCTCTCATGAGACCTCCTTATACTTAGTTTCCTAGAGTCTGTGGATTATAGCCTGGATATCCTGTACTTTATGGCTATTGTCCACTTATAAATGAGTAGAGACCATGTTTGTTTTTTCTGGACTTGAGTTACCTCAATCAGGATGATATTTTCCAGTTCCATCCATTTGCCTAAAAATTTCATGCTGTCTTTATTTTTTAATAGCTGAGTAGTGTTCCACTGTGTAGACGTACCACATTTTCCTTATCCATTCTTCATTTGAGGGATATCTAGGTTGTTTCCAGTTCCTGTCTATTACAAATAAAGCTATTAAAAGAGCTGAGCAAGTGTCATTGTGGCAAAGTGGATTATCTTTTGGGTATTTTTCCAGTGTCCAGGGATGGTATAGATGGTTGTACAAGTTCGCAGTCCCACCGGAAATAGAGGAGTGTTTTCTTTGCTCCACATCCTTGCCAGCATATACAGTCTTTTGAGGATTTTTTTTTCTTTTTGTAAAAGATTTATTTATTTATTTATTTATTTATTTATTTGCAAAAATGAGTACACTGCAGTTGTCTTCACACATTCCAGAAGAGGGCTTCAGATCCCATTACAGATGGTTGTGAGCCACCACGCAGTTGCTGGGAATTGAACTCAGAATCTCTGGAAGAGCAGTCAGTGCTCTTAACCGTTGAGCCATCTCTCTAGCTCTTCACTTGAGTTTTTGATGCTAAAACTAAAAGTCTAAAAGTCTAAGGATGGAATCTGAGTTGTTTTGATTTGCACTTCCCTGATGACTAAGGATGTTGAACATTCTTTGAGTGCTTCTCAGTCATTAGCTATTTCTCCTTTGAGAATTTTATCTCTGTACCCCATTTTTAATTGGGTTTTATGGTTTGTTGGTGTTTAATTTCTTGAGTTCTTTTTGTATTTTGGCCATTAACTCTCTGTCAGAAATAGGGTTAGTGAAGATATTTTCACATTCCATTGGCTGCTATTTTGTCCTATTGATTGTGTCTTAAGCTTTGCAATACCTTTACATTTCATGAAGTCTCACTTATCAACTGTTGATCTTAGTGCCTAAGCTATTGGTGTTCTGTTTGGAGTTTGTCTCCTTTACCAATATGTTCAAGGCAGTTCTCCAGTTTCTCTTCTATTAGATTTAATGTGTAAGCTATTATTATTATTATTATTATTATTATTATTATTACTACTACTACTACCTCTATTTTTTATAATCCAGTCATTGCCAACTTCTCTTCCGCCCTCACATAGTTCCTCATCCCATTCCTCCTCCCCCCTGTCTCCAAGAAGATGTCCCCTCCACCCCGTCCCCCACCAGGCCTCCCCATTTCCTGGGGCATCAAGTCTCTCAAGGGTTAGGAGCATCTTCTCCCACTGAGGCCAGACTAGGCAGTTCTCTGTTGTATATGTGTGTTGGGAGGAGGGCAGGGACCAGCTAGTATATGCTGCCTGGTTGGTAGCTCAGTGTCTGAGAGATTTCAGGGTTCCAGGTTAGTTAAGACTGCTGGTCTTCCTATGGGGTCACACTCCTCCTCAGCTTCATCCAGTCTTTCCCTAATTCAACTACAGGGTTTGGGACTCCAGTCCAATGGTTGGGCATAAGTATCTGCACCTGTCTCAGTCAGCTGCTTGTTGGTCCTCTCAGAGGATGGTTTGATCTACTTGCACTTGAGGTTTGTGGAGGGTGATAAATATTGATCTATTTGCATTCTTTTACAGAAAGACGTGCAGTTAGAATAGCACCATTTTCTGAAGATGCCTTCTTTTTCCCATTACATTGTTTTGGATTCTCTGTCAAAAAGCAAGTGTCCATAGGTGTGTAGGTTCCCTTCTAGGTCTTCAATCTATTCCATTAATCAACCTGTCTGTTTCTGTACCAATACCATGCAGGGTTTTTTTGTTTGTTTTGCTTTATTAATACTATTGCTCTGTAGTACAGCTTGAGGTCAGGGATGGTGATTCCTCCACAAGTTCTTTTATTGTACAGAATTGTTTTAACTATCCCAGGATTTAACTATCTCAACCCCACATGAGGTTGAGAATTCTCCTTTTGAGGTCTGTAAAAAATTGTGTTGGAATGTTGATTGCCATTGTATAGAATCTGTAGATTGCTTTTGATAATACATTAATTTTTACTATATTAATGCTACCAACCCATAATCATGAGAGATCTTTCCATCTTCTTATATCTTCTTCACTTTCTTCAGAGACTTATAGTTCTTCTCATATAGGTCATCCACTTGCTTGGTTAGTGTTAGACCAACATATTTTATATTATTTGTGGCTATTGAAAAAGGTGTCATATTCCTAATTTCTTTCTCAGCCCATTTATTGTTGGTAAAAAGGTGTTCTACTGATTTCTTTGAGTTAATTTTGTATCCAGCCACTATGCTGAAAGTGTTTTCAGTTGTAGGAGTTCTCCAGTAGAATTTGGGTGTCACTTATGCATATACCCTACAAGTTATGCAAAATTTCATGTATTTTAATTTGTTTTATAAAAGCCTGATAAGATAGTTCATACCAGCAATTGTAGTTTTCAAGCATCTGAGCCATGAGGACTGACACATGGGTTGAAACAAGAGTAAGTCTAGGCTACATTGAGTTCCAAGCTAGCCTGGGGTATACAATAAGATCCTATGTCAAAACAGGACAACACACACACACACACACACACACACACACACACACACACACACACGCGCACGCACACCCCACACAGAGGATCAGCCTTTTTCTCCTAACGATTAAGTTCTATCTATCCTCATCTCCCAATTTTACCTTAGTTCAAAATAAAGATGATGCTGAGCTCAAGGTCTTACTCCTCTCCTTCCAATGAACTATAAAAATAGTAGTAAGAAATTCAGAAGAAAACACATTAGGAAAACAGATAAATCAGGAGTAGGAACCACAGCTACAAGTGGGGTGGGAAAGTTTCCTCTATAAAAATCAAATGGATATGAATGAGTCACAGAGTAATAAAAGTGGAGGATGCTGAAGTCCTAAACCTTACCACGTAAGTACAGCAAAGCTTTCCAATAAAACCTTTGAAAGGAAATCAGTGTTTTCTTCCACAAACACAGAGATAAGGGGTGGGCAGAGTGAAGAAAGCAGAGTGATTTATTGAAGGACTATTTCCAGAGCAGCTGCTCCTGTCATCCCCCTGTCCTCTCTCCCACCCTTTACCCAGAGCAACTGACTGTCCTGCGTTTACCCCCAGGCAGGAGCTGGACAACTGTTCTCTAAAGAAACTGAGCCATCTGTCCAGGAAAATCTGGGACTTCTAATGAAAGACTTTGAAAACTACCCCATTTAACCTTAGGAGGACTTTCTCCTGTAAGCACAAGCTACTGTGTTGCTGTCCCTCTCAGTGAACACTGGAGAGATGTTGGTACAAAGTAAACTCATATCAGTAACATTTATTAGCTTGCCTTAATAATGCATGACAGTCGGTCATCAGAAAAGGGTTGATATCACATTACGTAAAAGCCAATTATTAAAGTTTGGGCAAAAGCAACATAATAGAAATGAAAGCTCAAAATGAATAAATAAGACAACCACTTCCGAAGATGAAAAATAATTAGGGAAATTATTATAAAATTCTAACATTCACAAAGAAATTCAAGAATATGTAACCTATAGAAAAGAAGAGAGTTGTTGAAGAGAGATTCAAAACAGTATAAGATCTTAAGACATGAAACTGTGTCTGATAGTATCAGAAGATCAATTTGAAATACCACAAGAAAAAAATTAAGGAAAAGTCACAGAATCTGGAGCTAAAATGGAGAAAAGGGGCAAAAGAAAATATAATAGAGAAGTTGAGAATAGTTAAAGTAGATATTACAGGGAAAATGAAAATGTAAAACCTATGACTATAGTATTTCAAATAAAAATATGGGAACATGAATTGGAGGGGAGTAAGGAGGAGAGAAAAGTCTAGTAGGGCTTGGGGTGAGGACTGGAGGAGAATATGAAGAGAATATGTTGTATGAAATTCTCAATGAATTAATGAAAGTATTATAATAACGTCATTGGCTTCAAGCAAACATCAGTGCCTCTGAAACACAGCTTCCTTCTTGGTAAAATGGAAACCAATTTATGGTTGAACACTGGATACAATAATGTAGATAACAATAGATCCTGCAGTGTCTTCTTTCTAGATACTAGGAAATTTGTTTCATTTTCCTCTTTTGTAAAATTCAAGAGAATATTCTCTCCTAATGTTGTTGTAAGGAATGTGGTAACTACATTTTCTATATTCATATATCCATTATCTGTCTGTCTGTCTCTGTCTATCTATCATCTGTCTGTCTGTCTACCATCCTTTATTTTTCATTTGTCTGTCATTTATCTTGATATAACCTTCCCTATCTCCTTATATAAAGCATACCACATAGCCTGACTCAAGTAAACAGCATTCTCCCTTCATTTGGCTCTATTCCACCTCTTTATAATAAAACACATCAATGCAAGGAAAAAATAAATATTTCACAAGAGAACGAATCTAAGTTGGTTTCCTTGTTAGCAGTTTTAAGCACAAGGAAGTGATACGTACTCTGTATCTCAACTATTCTGTGTTGTTAAGCATGAATATCAGTACATGCCATACTTGGATAATGGCAATCTGTATATTAGCTCAGATTCATCTTCCATGGAGCACCATGTTCTTAGAAGGCAGCATAATGCTTGCAAGTGAAAAAGAGTCAGTGTTGACAATTCAGAACTCAATGCAAGAATACCACATGATAAATTATCAAGAAGAGAATGACAATATTTGTATTAAGAAGACATAGGAGGTGATTCAAGGTGTCTTCAACAGGACACAGGATGATGAAAACATTTAGCAGTGCAAATCATACACTGTTTAGAACTGGTTCTCAGTCAAAGAATCTCAGAGGTGGTTGTTGGGAATGCCTATGCATCTCCTGGAGTAAACCAAAGAAGTTGACTGGTGCTCCTGGAAACTGATGTGGAAATGCTGATCACAGTTGTTACTCTGATGTGTTCCAGAATTATGTAGGAACATCCTCTTTCAGTGTTACCAAAGAAGAATGTTTTCCAAATCATAAGTTCTTAGAAACAAAATCTTTATCTGATTTGTAGTTGCATTTCCTTCAGTTATCTGTCATCTATTTACAGTATGTGACTGAAGGTAATTGAATAAAATTATGAGTAAAGGGATAAAATCAATGAGACCTGTGTGCCAATGCAAACAGCCCCTTGACTTCCAATATTCAGCTCAGACAGAAGGCATACAATGAATTCTTACTTGACAGTAAACAGTAAACCAAAATGCAGAAACAAAAATAGCAATGGAAAGATGCTATTTGGTGGCTTGATCTCCCAAGAAAGTAAATGTAAATTTTATTTTAAGAAAGACTTTTGATTGGCAGCCAAGATTTTTACCTATGAGACCACTGAATGGTATAGGTATCATGTAACACCATGAACTGGTGCACTCATGCTCGGTAAGTAGAGAGGAAAGTAATTAATATACCAGGAAGATAATATATATATATATATATATATATATATATATGCCTTCTCATGTTAACAGTCTTGCATGTACCTTTGCCAAACATGTCAGTTTAAAAACAGTTCTCTATACAGCAAGGCTAGAGTTATTATCACCCAGTGATAATGGTTTGGGGTCTGAGTTCAAGCATAGTTTCGAGAGATGACATATATAAGAAAGTGAATTTGAAGTCCACTGCAGTTTGACCAGGAACATTAGTATATTTAGAAAATAGGAAATAGACCTGTAAAAATTCACAGGAATGGAAGACAGAGTGCTGGCGGGTAAGGAATGACTGGCCCCATGAGTGGCACACTGCAGCAATAATCATAAAAGAAAGAACAGGGAGAAAGCAAGCCTATCGGGAACTTGTAACTCAGCCTTAGAAGACAAAGCAAAACCAGTAAGCAGGTTTTGTGTAAGTTTTTCATTATTATAATTTTATTGTCCTTTTTAAATTTATGTACTTTACATCCCAATCATTGGCTTCATTCTCTTTCACAATCCCTCCTCCCCTCTCCCATCCTCCCCTTCTCTTCTGAAAGGATGGAAGCCTCCTTTAGGTATGCCCCAACCCTAGTAATCAGTTTTCTGCAGGGCTAGGCATATCCTCTCTCACTGAGGACAGACAAGGCAGTCCAGCACAAAGAATATATCCCACAGACTCGATACACTTTGGGGAATAGCCTCTGCTTCTGTTGGTCATGACCCACATGAAGACCAAGCTGCACATCTGCCACATAGGGGGATGGTGGTGCTAGGTCCAGCCTGTGTATGCTCTTCAGTTGGTGGTTCAGTCTCTGAGAGTCCCAAGGGTTCCTGGTTAGTTGACTCCTGTTCTTCTTGTAGAGTTCCTATGTCCTTTGTGTCCCTCAGTCCTTCCTCTAACTCTTCCATAAGAGTCCCTATGCTTCATCTATTGTTGAACTCTGGGTCTGTACATCTGTTTGAATCAGCTTCTGGGTGATGCCTCTCTGAGGACAACCATGCTAGACTCATGTCTGCAAGCATAGCAGAGTATCAATAGTGTCAGTGTTTAATGCTTACACATGGGATATTTCTCCTATAGCTGGGCCAGTTATTGCTTGTTCATTCCCTCATTGGAATCTCCAAGCTGTTTTGATTTGCATTTCCCTGATGACTGAGGACTTTAGACATTTCTTTTAAGTGTTTCTCAGCCATTCAAGATTTCTCTGTTGAGAATTCTCTGATTAGCTCTATACCCCATTTTCAAATTGGATAATTTCGTTTCTAAGTTCTTGAGTTCTTTATAAATTTTTAATATTAGCTCTCTATAAAATGTAAGGTTGGTGAAAATACTTTCCTGATCTGTTGACTGCTGTTTTGTCCTATTGACAAAGTTCTTTGCCTTATAGAAGCTTTTCAGTTTCATGAGCTCCCATTTATCAATTGTTGATCTTAGAACATGAGCCACTGGTGTTCTGTTCAGGAAGTTATCTCCTGTACAAATGACTTCAAGGCTATTTTCCAACTTCTGATCTATTAGATTTAGTGTAATCAGTTTTGCATTGAGTTCTTTGATCCACTTGGACTTGAGTTTTGTTCAGGGTAATAGAAATGGATCTATTTGCATTCTTCTCCATGCAGACATCCAGTTAGACCAGCACCATTTGCTGAAGATTCTTTCTTTTTCCCATTGTATGGGTTTGTCCTTTTTTGTCAAAAATTAAGTGTCCATAGATGTTCTGGTTTATTTCAGGGTCTTTGATTTGATTCCATTGATCAACCTGTTTGTTGCTATACCAATAACTTGCAGTTTTAATTACTGTTGCTCTGTAGTACAGCTTGAGGTCAGGAATGTTGATACATCTGGGAGTTCTTTTATTGTTCAGATTTGTTTTAGCTATCCTGGGTTTTTTGTTCTTCCATATGAAGTTGAGAAAATGCTCTGTCAAGGTCTGTAAGGAATTGTGTTGGAATTTTGATGGGGATTGCATTGAATCTGTAAATTGCTTTTGGTAAGATGGCCATTTTCACTATGTAATTCCTACAGATTCATGATCATGGGAGCTCTTTCCATCTTTGATATCTTCCTTAATTTCTTTCTTCAGTGACTTGAGGTTTTTGTTATATAGGTCTTTCACTTGCCTAATTAGAGTTAGGCTAAAATATTTTATATTATTTGTAGCTATTGTAAAGGGTGTTGTTTCCCTAATTTCATCACTGGTCTAATTATCATTCATATAAAGGATAGCTAATGATTTTTTTCAGTTAATATTTTTATCCAACGACTTTGGTGAATGAGTTAATCAGTTGATCTAGCCCCATTTGTTAAAAATGCTGTCTTATTTTCCACTGGATGTTTTTAGATCCTTTGCCAAATATCAAGTGACCGTAGGTGTGTGGGTTTTTTTCTGGGTCTTCAATTCTATTCCACTGATCTTCCTGCCTGTCTCCATACCAATACCAAACCGTTTTTAACATTATTGCTCTGTAGTAGAGTTGAGGTCAGGGATGGTGATTCCCGCCGGAGATCTTTTGTTGTGGAGAATAGTTTTTACTATCCTGTGTTTTTTGTTATTCCAGATGAATTTGAGAGTTGGTCTTTCTAGATCTATGAAAAATTGATTTGGAATTTTGATGGGGATTGCATTGAATCTGTAGATTGCTTTTGGCAAGATGGCCATTTTTACTATATTAATCCTGCCAATCCATGAGCATGTGAAATCTTTCTATCTTCTGAGATCTTCTTTGATTTCTTTCCTCAGAGGCTTGAAGTTCTTGTCATATAGACCTTTTACTTGCTTGGTTATAGTCACACCAAGGTATGTAATAGTATTTGTGAGTATTGTGAAGAGTGTCATTTCTGTAATTTGTTTCTCAGCTTGTTTATCCTTTGAGTAGTGGAAGGCTACTGATTTGTTGGAGTTAATATTATATATAGCCACTTTGCTGAAGTTGTTTATCAGCTTTAGGAGTTCTCTGGTGGAAGTTTTGGGGTCACTTAAGTATACGATCATATCATCTGCAAATAGTGATTTTTTGAATTCTTCTTTAAAATTTATATACCTTTGACCTCCTTTTGTTGTCTGATTGCTCTGGCTAGGACTTCAAGTACTATATTGAATAGATAGGGAGAGAGTAGGCAACCTTGTCTGGTCCCCAGTTTTAGTGGGATTGCTTCAAGTTTCTCTCCATTTAGTTTGTTATTGGCTACTGGTTTACAGTATATTGCTTTCACTATGTTTAGATATGGGCCTAGGATTTCTGATCTCCCCAAGACTTTGATCATGAAGGGATTCTGGATTTTGTCAAAAGTCTTTTCAGCATCTAATGAAATGACCAAGTTGTTTTTTTTTTTCATGAGTTTGTTTATGTAGTGGATTACATTGATGGATTTTCATATATTGAACCATCCCTGCATCCCTGAGATGAAGCCTACTTGATCATGGTGAATTATCATTTTGATGTATTATTGGATTCAGTTGGCCAGAATTTTGTTGAATATTTTTGCATTGATGTTCATAAAGGAGATTGGTCTGAAGTTCTCTTTCCTAGACTGGTCTTTGTTTGGTTTAGGTATAAGCATTATTGTGGCTTCATAGAACAAGTTGGGTAGTGTTCCTTGAGTTTCTATTTCATGGAATACTTTGAAGAGTATCAGTATTAGCTCTTCTTTGAAGATCTGATAGAATTCCCCACTAAACCCATCTGGTCCTGGGTTTTTTGTTTGTTTGTTTGTTTTTGGTTTTTTTTTTTGTTTTGATGGGAGAGTATTAACAACTGCTTCTATTTCCTCAAGACTTATGAGACTACTTAGGTGGTTTATCTGATCCTGTTTTAACGTCAGAACCTGGTATGTATCTAGAAAGTTGTCTGTTTCTTCCAGATTTTCAAATTTTGCTCAGTGTAAGCTTCTTGTAGTAGGATCTGATGAGTTTTTCAATTTCCACAGTTTATGTTGTTATGTCTCCCTTTTCATTTCTGATTTTATTAATTTGGGTAGTGCCTCTGTGGCCTCTGTTTAGTCTGGCTAAGGGTTTATCTATCTTGTTGATTTTCTCAAAGAACCAGCTCCTGGTTTTGTTGATTCTTTGTATAGTTCTTTTTGTTTCTATTTGGTTGATTTCAGCCCTGAGTTTGATTATTTCCTGACATCTACTCCTCTTGGGTGTATTTGCTTCTTTTTGTTCTAGAGCTTTCAGTTGCACTGTCAAGCTGCTAGTGTAAGCTCTCTCCATTTTCTTTTTGGAGGCACTTAGAGCTACCAGTTTTCCTCTTAGCATTGCTTTCATTGTGTTCCATAAGTTTTGGTATGATGTTTCCTCATTTTCATTAAATTCTAACAAGTCTTTAATTTCTTTGTTTATTTCTTCCTTGACCAAGCTATCATTGAGAAGAGCATTGTTCAAAGTCCATGTTTATGTGGTTTTTCATTGTTTTTGGTTGAACTTAAGACCAGCCTTAGGCCGTGGTGATCTGATAAGGTGCATGGAATTACTTCAATGTTTCTGTATCTGTTGAGGCCTGCTTTGTAACCAGTTATGTGGTCAATTTTTAAGAAGGTACAATGAGGTGCTGAGAAGGTATATTCTTTTGCTTTAGGATGGAATGTTCTATAAATAGCTGTTAGATCCATTTGGCTCATAACTTCAGTTAGTTTCACTGTGTTTGTTTAGTTTCTATTTCCATGATTTGTCCATTGTCGAGAGTGGGTTATTGAAGTCTCCCACTATTATTGCGTGGGTTGCAATGTGTGCTTTGAGCTTTAGTAAAGTTTCTTTTATTAATGTGGGTGCCCTTGTATTTGGAGCATAGATGTTCAGAACTGAGAGTTTATCTTGGTAGATTTTTTCTTTTGATAAGTATGAAGTGTCCCTCCTTATCTTTTTTGACAACTTTTGGTTTAAAGTCAATTTCATCCGATATAAGTATAGCTACTCTAGCTTGTTTCTTGGTACCATTTACTTGGAAAATTGTTTTCCAACCTTTGACTCTGAAGTAGTGACTGCCTTTGTCACTGAGGTGGGTTTCTTATATGCGACAAAATATTGGGTCCTGTTTATGTATCCAGTCTGTTAATCTATGTCTTTTTATTGGATAATTGAGACCATTGATGTCAAGAGATATTAAGGAAAAGTGATTGTTGCTTACTGTTACCTTCTTTGTTAAAGGTGAAATTCTATTTGTGTAGCTATCTTATTTTGGGTTTGTTGAAAGAAGATTATTTTATTGCTTTTTCTAGGGTGTGGTTTCCTGCCTTGTGTTGCTATTTTCCACCCATTATCCTTTGTAGAGCTGGATTTGTGGAAAGATATTGTGTAATTTGCTTTTTTTCATGGAATGTCTTTTTTTCTCAGTCTATGGTAATCGAGAGTTTTGCTGGGTATAGTAGTCTCCGCTGACATTTATGTTCTCTTAGGGTCTGCATGACATCTGCCCAGGATCTTCTAGCCTTTATAGTTTCTGGTGAGAAGTCTGATGTAATTCTGATTGGTCTGCCTTTATATGTTACTTGATCTTTTTCCCTTACTGCTTTTCATACTCTTTCTTTGTTTCGTACATTTGGTGTGGGAGCTATTTCTATACTGGTCCAATCTTTTTGGAGTTCTGTAGGCTTCTTGTATGTTCATGGGCATTTCTTCCTTTATGTTAGGGAAGTTTTCTTCTATAATTTGGTTGAAGATATTTACTCGCCCTTTAAGATGTAAATCTTCTTTCTCTTCTATTCCTATAATCTTTAGATTTGGTCTTCTCATTGTGTCCTGAATTTCCTGGATGTTTTGGGTTACAAGCTTTTTGCGTTTTGCATTTTCCTTGACTGCTGAGTCAATGTTTTCTATGGAATCTCAGCATGTGAGATTCTTCTATCTCTTTTATTCTGTTGTTGATGCTTGCATCAAGGACTCCTGAATTCTTTCCAAGGTTTTCTATCTCCAGAGATGTCTCACTTTGCGATTTATTGTTTCTACTTGCATTTTTAGATCCTGGATAGTTTTGTTCAGTTCCTTCACTTGTTTGTGTTTCCCTGAATTTCTTTAAGGGATTTTTGTGTTTCCTCTTTAAGGGCTTCTACCTGTTGACTCATGTTCTCCTGTGTTTCTTTAAAGGATTTTTGTGTTTCCTCTTTAAGGGCTTCTGCCTGTTGACTCATGTTCTTCAGTAATTCTCTATGAGATTTTTGTGTTTCCTTTTTAAGGGATTCTACCTGTTGACCCATGTTCTCTTGTATTTCTTTAAGGGAGTTATTTATATCCTTCTTGCAGTCCTCTATCAGCATCCTAAGATGTGATTTTAAATCCAGCTCTTGCTTTTCCAGTGTGTTGGGTATACAGGATTTGCTGTTGTGGGAGAAATAGATTCTAATGGTGCCATGTTGCCTTGGTTTCTATTGGTAATGATCTTGCATTTTCCTTTGGCCATCTAGTTATCTCTGGTGTTAGCTGGTCTTGCTGTCTCTGACTGTGGCTTCTCTGTCCTGCAAGCCTATGTATCTGTACACCTGGGATTCCTGTTCTCTCAAATACCCTGCATATGGCTGGTTCTCCAGGTAGTATTAGGAGATAGGGTCTTCCCTGTGGCAGACCTGGCAAGGGTCGAATGTCCTGCGTGCTGCTGGTTCTCTAGAAAGTATCAGGAAATGGGGTCTTCCCTGTGGCATTGGTCTACCACAGCAGAAGGAACGAGCAGGCAGCAGCAGAGGAAAGAGGAGAAGGAACAGAAAGGGAGTAGATGGAGGGCGGGTTTGGGTGGTTGCTGTGTAGTGAGTCCCAGCGTCTCTGGGCCTCCAGAGGTGGGAGTGGTTCTTACTGAATGCCCTGTGTGCTCCTAGTTCTCCAAAAAGTATCAGGAGATGGGGGTCTTCCCTGTCACAGAACTGGCAGGTGTTGAATGCCCTGCATGTTGCTAGTTCTCTAGAAAGGATCAGGAGATGGGGTCTTCCAGTGGCAGAACTAGCAGTGATCTACCATAACGAAATGAATGGGATCTACCACAGCAGAATGAATGGGGCAAGTGGCAGTACAGCTATTGGCTTGCTTCTTCTTCTTCTTCTTTTTTGGGGGAGGGTGGGGGCTTTAAGACAGGGTTTCTCTGTATAGCCCTGGCTGTCCTGGAGCTCACTCTGTAGACTAGGCTGGCCTTGAACTCAGAAATCCGCCTGCCTCTGCCTCCCA
The DNA here is from genome assembly GCA_036184795.1 of Tokudaia tokunoshimensis. NCBI lineage: Eukaryota > Metazoa > Chordata > Mammalia > Rodentia > Muridae > Tokudaia > Tokudaia tokunoshimensis. Next base: position 44,596,739 of record BTHU01000009.1, read on the forward strand.
AGTGCTGGGATTAAAGGCATGTGCCACCACTGCCAGGCGATTTGCTTGCTTCTTATTCTTTTTTTCTAGAGCTTTCACTTGTTTTAAACTGCTTGTATAAGAACTTTCTAATTTCTTTATGTATGCCTTCAGTGCTATGAACTTTCCTCTTAGCTCTGCTTTCATTGTATCCCATAAATTTAGGTTGTGCCTTCATTTTTGTTGAATTCTAGAAAGTCTTTTATTTCTTTCCTTATTTTTTCCGTGACCCGGAGATCATTAACTAGATAGTTGTTCAATTTCCATGAGTATGTCGACTTTTCAGTGTTATTGTTGTAGATGTCTAGCTTTAATCCATGATGGTCTGATTCCAAGGCATCATTTCAATTTTCTTCTATCTGTTTAAGCTTGCATTGTGACTGAATGGTCATTTTCGGAGAAGGTATATTCTTTTGTGTTTGAGTGAAATGTTCTATAGATGTCTGTTAGGTCCATTTGATTCATAATGTCTGTTCTTTGTATTATTTCTGTTTAGTTTTTGTCTGGATGATGTGTCAATTGTTAAGAATGGGGTATTGAAGTCTCCCACTATTAATGTGTGAGGTTCAATGTGTGATTACAGCTTTAGTGATGTTTCTTTTACAAATGTGGATGCTCCTCTGTTTGGAGCATTAATATTCATATTTGAGATATCATCTTGGTGGATTTTTCCTTTGATGAGTATGAAGTGTCCTCCCTTGTCTTTTTGATTAATTTTGGGTTAAAGTCTATTTTATTATATATTAGAACAACTAATTCAGCTTGCTTCTTGGGATTCTCCATTTGCTTTGGAAATTTTTTTTCCAGTCCTTTACTATGAGGTGATATCTATTTGTAATGCTGGGGTTTATTTCTTGTACACAGCAGAATGATTGATCCTGTTTTCATATGCATTCTGCTCACCTGTTTCTTTTATTGGGGAATTGAGACCATCGGCATTGAGAGATATTAATGATCAGTGATCGTTAATTTCTGTTATATTAATGTTGGTGATGTTAGTGTATGTGTGGGGTGTGTGTGTGTGTGTGTGTGTGTGTGTGTGTGTGTGTGTGTGTATGTGTTTCCCTTGTTTTTGCTGATATAGAATTACTTATTTCCTGTGTGTTCTTGGGTGTATGGATGTAGTTTTCCTCCTTAGGTTAGAGATTTCTTTCTAGCAGTTCCTCTAGTGTTGGACTTTTTGATAGATATTGTTTAAACTTGATTAGTCTTGAAATGTTTTATTTTCTCCATCTATAGAGATTGAGAGTTTTTCTGGGTATTGTAGTCTAGTTTGGCATGTTAGGTGTTTTAAAGAGTGCAAGATATCTGTCTAGGACCTTCAAGCTTTTAAAGCCTCTGTTTAAAGTAGTAATGTGTAGTAGGTCCAATAGTTCTGCCTTTGTATGTTTCCTGACCATTTTCCCTTGCCACTTTTAATAGTCTTTCTTTGTTCTGTGGATTTTGTGTTTTGATTATTATATGGAGGGAGGATTATCTTTTATGATCAATTCTGATTGATGTTTCACAAGCTTCTTGTATGTTTATAGGTATGTCTTTCTTCTGACTAGGGAAGTTTTCTTTTATGATTTTGTCATTTTCTGGTCCTTGGAGATTGGTTCCTTCACCTTATTCTATTCCTGTTATTCTTAGGTTACATCTTTTCATAATGTCCAAGATTTCTTGGGTGTTCTATGTCAGGAGTTCTTTTAGACTTAACATTTTCTTTGACTGATGTATCAATTTCTTTTATTGAATCTTCTACACCTGAGATTCTCTCTTCCATCTCTTGTATTCTGTTGGTGATGTGTGCATCTGTTGTTCCTGTTCTTTTTCTTAAGTTTTCCATTATTTCCTTCTTCTATTTTGTTGTGTTTTCCTCTATTTCTTTAAGGGATTTATTCATTTCTTCTTTAAAGGCCTCTGTCATTTTTATAAAATTAGATTTAAAGTCATTTTCTTTTGCTTCAGTTGGGTTAGGATATCCAGGTCTTGCTATAGTAGGGCAGCTGTGCTCTAAAGGTGTCATATTGCCCTGGCTTTTGTTGATTGTGTTCTTTTGAGGGCCTTTAGCCATCTGGATGGTTTTGATCCTTGCATGTTCCTTTTGCAGTAGACATTGGTCTTATCCTCAATGGTACTGGTGTGGCAGGTCACTGATGGGTATCCTTTGGATGTGTCATTCTGGGTCAGCAGATCTGTATGGTTCAGGATACACAGTTCTGTATGTTTCAGGATCTTGTCTGATGAAGGTGGACAGGAGGATTCAGGTCCACCAGGGTGTCCCTGAGGACTCAGGGAGCCAATTTTATGCTTCTTATATGGCTTCCTATTTTTTCTTTCATTCTTTTTTTTGGGGGGGCGGATAATTGTTCAAAAGTAGTTTTAGGAATTAAAAATAAAATGAAAACTTGAAGGTAATGGTAAAGATTACCCTGCAGAGGGCAAAAGTTGGCATCCAACTGAAGGAAAATATTTTTTATATTTGTGCATATAGTAATGCATATTTATGTATATAATAAATAATAATCAAAGAAAAAGAGACTATCAGTTTGAGATTGGGGAGGCAAGGAAAATTTGGAGAAGGGAATTTGGAGGAGTTGAAGAGAGAAAAGTAAGGGAGTAATAGAATTTAATTCAATTGAAAACATATTTTTAAAAATGAAAAGTGAGGGCATGAATTTATGATCTGAAAAACTTCTAGTTGAAACCATATGGACTTTCAAGACAGAAGAGTCTGTGCTGCGCCACAGGGAGATAGGTGAACAAATGCCTTTGTTGAGCTGTAGCTAGACACGACACTAAAGTACCAACCCTGCTTTAGGAAAAAGAAACAGAGGAAGAAACCCATGATAGTCATTAGAGATTTTAAAACTGAGCACCCTCCTGTCCCCTTAACCCAACAGTTGGGAGGCTGAAGCAGAAGATGGGGAGTTGTTAACAAGTCAAACTAAACAGTAAAGAGAAAATAAGGTTGAGGATTGATTTTCAAGGTTGAGAGATGACTCAGGAAACCTTTGAAATAAATTAGAGTCAGAATAAATTGGGTATCTAGAGGAAAAGTCATTCTATAAAAGAGGAAAATAAAACAAAGATTAAAAAACAAGTAAATTTAGAACAATAGAGTTTGTTAATTGGTGTTGCTGATTTTGTTTAATAAAATTGATGGTATAGAATTCAAGTTAGAAAGGCCAAAATTTAGCATAATACTATTAGGAGTCTACAGTGTGGAAGGATATGCAATTTTTTCACACATGGACATTCTAATGGGGAAGAGATTCCCAAAAGAGGGAAGTTTCTGGATACACAGATTAATTTCTTTTAAAGCAAGAATTATTCTGACTAGGGATGATATAAAATGAAAGAAGCAAGTCACTTGGCCCATATTTAATTACACATACATGTCTGTTACACCTCCACAGACAGGCAGTCCACTCTATACATGAACTGTGTCTGCATTCATGGGTCCAATCAGCCATAGACAATAATATTCAGTACAAAATGTATTTTTTACTGAACATGTACAGAATCTTTTTGTATTGCTTAACCTTTCATAATAGCTATTTGCATAGCATTTACATCATACTAGATCATATAAGGAGTGACTCTAGAGGAGAGTGAAAATATTATAAAAATAGTATCATGTTCTATGTAAAAGCTACATAAGTTTATTTATATAGGACAATTTAAATCTGTGGATTTCTGTAGATAAGAGTTCATAGAACCAAGGATACTGAGGAATATATGTATGTGTGTGTATGTGTGTGTGTATACATATATTTATATATGTACACATGTTTATATATATATAACATATGCAAACATAGATTATAGCACTAGTACTCATTAAACAACTGACAGTTTTTCAGAAAGTTTCTCAGACAAAATTCCACACTAATATTGTTTTCCCTTTTGTGACCAGCACAAAAATGTATAGAACCTACTATGATTTGCACATTTTTCTATTAAAACATTGAACCAAATAGTTTTTAACAGAAATATTTCCAGGTTCATTTCATCCTGAGATCATGAAAAATAATAGACATAAATTTTAATAACCAATAAGCTTTAGAGTCAAATTTTTCTTCCTATATACAGTTTTTTTCAATATTTTGAATTAAATGTATTCTACCTTTGCATTTCTAAACTGAGATTTTCAGTAAAGCTTTCAAGAAGACCATGAGTGTATTTCTGTCCCACTAAAACTGTGAGTCACTAAATCAATGACAAAAGACAGTGATGACTAAGACTCCAAATCAATCCAGCTTTCTGATTTGTGCCCTTGAAGCAATTCAACAATCACATGCTGCATTCTCATCCAGCATTCACCCTGCAAATAAGGAGAGAGCTGGTCCTGAGAAAAACAATTGAAATAGATTTCTCTAACGTCACAGTTTTCCAAAGTCTGAGATTTTTCCATGGCCACCATTAGTACTATACTTTGAGTGGGATGGGGAGATGGTTTAGTGGGTAAAGCACTTTCTGCAGAACCGTAGGACAAGACTTTGTGTCCTGAGTATCTAGGTAAACATCAGCTGGGCATGGTGGCCACCTATAATTCCTGCAATCAGAAGAGAGAGATAACGAATCCCTAATGGGAGCAATTTGGCTATCTTGACTTGCCCATACAGTGTGCTGTTGTTGCTGCTGCAGTAAGACACCTTTCTTCAAGATATAAGAATGGATGTGACCAAGGAAGATATCTGATGATGTCAATATTCAGCCTCCAATTATATGCACACATGTGCACCTGCACATATGCAAACGTGCATACATACACTAAGGTATACCACACACACATACATATGTGCACACACATGCATACATACATACACATGTACACACACAGACACACACACACACACACAAACTCACATACACTCAGTGCCTGAGGAAGTAGAAGAGATCTTCTGGGTGTCATATGTGCCATTTCTCTACAGAAATGAGGTATTTTAGGACTTTTGCTGTCTCCCTTGCCGTTTTCCCTCTTTTTATTTTTATTATTTCTTTTTTTTGCCCTTACTTTCCCATTAGCTTGAGGTTTACATATGCATATAAAGTAGCAGGGTAAGGACAATCTTAAAGACCCTGCAGAGGCTTAAAAAATTACTCAGGTGATGTTTTGATTGACTGAAGAGTTCATATCAATCCTATAAATTGGAGAGAAAAACTATCTTAGGGTCAAAGGATGATGGACCAGTTTTGGCCTTTGCCAGCTAGTTTGGGTAATCTGAAGCTAATCTCTTAGACTAGACGTACACTTCTTCAAAAAGTACAAATGAAATACCCTCTGGTCCTGTGACTTACAATGTCCTACATTACAGACTTGATTTAAGGCAGATAGCATAGAAAAACACTGTCCTTAAAAAGAATAATCATGATATAAATATTCAAATGTAACAATCAAAAACAACTCATGGGACTGGAAAGATGCTCAATGATTAGGAACATTGACTGCTTTCCCAGAGGATCCTGTTTCAGTGCAGGCTCCCATATAGCAGCTCACAACTTTAACTCCAGTCCCAGGGGATGCAAAATTCTATAACCTCTGGCATTCATAATCACCCAGCACATACATGATGCACAAACACATGTATGGACTAAATCTGTATACATAAAGTCAAATAAACAGTTTTAAAATATTTTATTCATCAGTGGACTCACTTGTCAGTTAATAAATGACCTCTAAATCATTTCACATAATGAATAAACTCATCAGTGTCAACAGATTCAAGACAGTTTTGTTAATGACAGAAAACAGCAAAATTTAGATTGTTAAGAGAGATAAAGTTGATACACTTTCTTCTCCAACACCTAATTAGGAAATGGTTATTATAATAGTAGACAGGCCTCCCTTTATTTATTTTCCCTGTTTTTAGGTGGAGAGTTGGGGGGGGTCAAAGATAAAAAACACAGGTAAAAGGTAGAGTTCTTGATCTTACTGATTCCCACAAATCAACAACTCTAACAATTCTATTGATTATAGCAAAACTTTTTCCATTGGTCACAGATGAGTGATATATTGTTAGTCCTCATGGTCACTAAAACACAGAGGGTAATATTCATAACTCCTTCAGCAAAATCAGGGGAAGAAACAGTAATTTAGTGAAAGTGCCTGCCAAAGTCTTTAGCAAAAAGCAATGTAACCTGTGTCTAGTTGGTTTAAGTGTAAAGGAATTATTGGAATGATATGGGGGATACAAAACAGTAGGCAGCCTCTAGGAAGTTAGAAACTAAAGTAATTCATACCATAAAAGTAGAACTGTAAAGATACACCTATCATGTCCACTGGCTAGGAAACAAGCAGTATGTCCTGTGACACTCACATCTAGAACAAGATAACCACTTTGGGATGCTTCCATCACTGCCCATGGAAAGTGGATACAATTGCAGCCTCTGCAGTGTCCTTCAGCAGAGCAAAGTTTGCCATGTCTGTGTAAAGAATTGTGTCATCATTTGATTGAACTTAGGTTTATAAAGAATTGCTCAGGTTGCTGGACTGAATACTCTCTGCAGAAGCACAAGGGTAGAAATTAAATGATCATGCCTTGCTGGTGTGGCAATGATGGGAAGGAGTTAGGATAGCAGTAGTTTGTACTAGGGGAGGTAGTCAGAGGCTGGATACACTTGAACTTATTGCCAGCCTAATATGCTGCTAGACAGGATATGAATGAGATCCTAGAGGAAGAAATCCAGAATAACTCCAATGTGTTTGGCATGGACTGCTGGGAAGATGAAACTCCCACAACTGGGAGGGAAGAGGGGTGAACGGACTGGACTTTCAGGCTAAGATTGTTGTTTGACTTTAGAAGCTGTCTTACTTATTTCTAGTTAAAATTTCAAGTGGATACTTTGAGTAAGGAATGATAGAGCAAATATAAGATCTCTGAGCTGGCAATAAATTTGGTTATCTGGAGGAGGATCTAAGTGGCATTCAAAGCCATCAAAATATATGTAATCCCAAGAAAATGAGCACAGATAAAGGATAGGCTGCCCTACAGATTTTTATGTTCAGATGTCAACTGGACGTTTTGTAAAGATTGCTAATTCTGCTTTTCCTTGTTTTACTTCATTTTTAGGGCCTGACAAGGGTTACTAAACAGATTAAAGATTAAATGTGATTGTACATTTGGTTCTCTTTTGAACCTCATATATGATTCATGAAACTCAGAAAAAAAAATATTAAATTGCATTCAATACCATAGAAAAATAAAGTTTAAAAAGGAAATTGTGTCACCAAGTCTTAACTTAAAATCTGAGTTAGGGGTGTCTTATGGACTCAGTTAATACCATAGGCATGATCTTAGCTGCAAGGGAATCTGGAAAAATGAGCATTGATACTTTCATCTTACCTAGTCAGGAAGTGAGCAAGTTAGTTAGGCATAAAACAGAAAAAATGAGAAAGATTGGAAAACCACAAAGATGAGGAAATCCAGAAGAAACTGTGTATCAAAATGAGCGGCTGACAGACTTCAAATGTCTGTACCTTTTAGTTTGATAGGTTGAGCAGATGATGAGAGGGAGTGAAGACATTTAAATGTGGCAGAAGCCTGCCTCTGCAAGAGAAAGGGCATTTCTTTTATTTTTCTATGTTATAGTGCTATCTTCTGTTATTTATCTCTATCACTCTTGAGAAATATGGAATGTGCATCCTTGGAAAATGAATTCTGTGATGTTCAGGGTCTTTGCTGCCAATCTCTCTCGAACATTATTTATCAACTTTCTTAGACATTGCTTATTCTGACAGTGAAGAAAGGAGCCACTTTAGTTAATGTGTCTGGATGCCTCTTCTTGGATCCATTCATTCAAAATGAAGTATGGATGCCCTTCATGTACAGCTATCTAACTGTAAATCATTTTGTATGGCAATACATTTAGTCACTGGTCAAATCACTTGGTAGTGTCATTAACCCTTTCCTTTGGGCTATCTTGTCTCATTTAGTAGACTGAGAATTCTTTAAAGGCAAGACTAGAAATTATACAGATTTTTCAACTTCTCATTCCCACATATCATCCTTTTCTTCCTTGTCAATCCAATATTCAAGAAATTATACAGCAGTAAAGAAGCATTATTAGGAAGTTGGAGTTATATAAATCCTTTTATTGTCTTATGTTCTAGTAATAACAGAAAAGAGCTTATGATGTAATGAGGAAAATATGGATTTTCATTAACCTCAGTTTTATAATCTGAACAATGGTTATAATAGTATTATGTCCCACCAAGAGCAACTGTAGAAGGAACTTGTTATCATAAAAACTCATTGGGTACCTGAGGTTGAGCAAATGTTTAGTAAATGTTTTGTGGTATACTACTACCCATGGTCTTTATGTAGCAGAATGGTTGTAACCATTGGGAGTTTATTTTTGAGTATAAGTAGCTAGGAAGGAAGAGGTTTGATGAATAGCAGATAAATAAAAACCCTAATTTGTCAGCAAAATCTGAAAGGCTCTAAGGGGATGTCTTAGCAACTGAGAGCTCAGACTTCAACAGGCCTAAAGGACTTTGGTCAAAGTTGATGATTGCAATTAGGAACCATCTTAGAAACACTCAGAGAAGAGTCTTAGAAACAGAAAACAACAAAGTATTTCTCTAGGGATCAGCACCACATTTATATAGGTAATACTGAAACAGGGATGAGTATTTTAGAATAGCAAGATACGCCTCCAGAATTGCCAATGGCAGAAGTAACAGGAGAAAGACTGTTTGTGCCCTGGTGATAACCCACAATAGCCGGATGCAGGAAATGACCTGCCTCTCCTAATTCTTGCACCATATTAGAGGAACAAAGACGAGCATTGCTGTGTGCACCAACCTGATAGTACTTCCTGCCTTTATCACAGCCCCTAGTCTTATCTCCATCAAACACTGCAAACTCTGTACTTGTAGAAGTGTCCAACAAATTTCAGTCCCACCAGGGCTGTGATGATACCATATGCCTTTAGCAACGATTGGTTCAATAAATGTTTCACTGAAAAAGAAGACCATGTTTGCTCACTGGAATATGAAATGTGCACTTCATAGTTGCACATGAATAAGCATTGAAGCATATGTAGGATGTCAGGTTTGCCTGCAGGTAAAAGTGAAACAGGTAATGCTGATCATACGGCTCTGCCTTTCTGACCATATGCTCATTTGTACTTCAGACTTGAAAGTCCTTATTCCATTTTTCCCCAGTAAATGTTAATTTTTAACAGCACTAGTTTGACAGATACTGAAGGCTGCTATGGCAAAGTGGATTGGTATTAGATAATAAAGGTATATAATTTAGGTCATGAGGTTTTAAAGAAATGTTCTCTGTAGAAGTTCAGCACTGGAGATAAATGGTGAATGACATTTTATGCATTCTTTAGGTATATCTTTAGGAATAACCTTTGCATCTGTTATGATATTGAATTTACATTTTTCTTTTACATTAGTTTTATTTTTATTTGTTTCATCCACTAAAACAGTTGGCATAGTAAGAACATTGTACTGATTCTATGAAAAGGGAGTTCAGAGTTTAGGTTGGCAGTTCAACCTGCTGCTCAAATGTCTTCCAGGTAAAACTTCTTTTTAGTTCTCTTTGCTCTTTGTCTTTGTCCTGAGGCAGACAGTAGCAGCAATGTCAGAAATATCATCTGGTGTCATGCTGATGTCTTCAGACAGAAGAAAGACATCTGATGCTTTCCTTTACTTCGGCTGGGGAAGCATCCCATAGGCTCCTCTGCGAGACATCTTCTCTATCCCATTCTCCCTGACACGCTCATGGTCTCCTCTCTCACCAAAGGTAAGCAAACATAAACCAATCCTGAAACCTAGGAGACCTGTCTGCAGTCAAGCAAGAGACTGATTTTCCCAAGGCACTTGGTCTCAGAGCAAAATAAATGCCTGGATAACACAGAATGATTCATTTTGAGACTCCAGCCAGGGAAACACATAGGCTGGCTGCAGATCTTCACCTCTCTCTAGTTCCTCCATCCCCTGCCCCCTTTCCACCCAGCCCCATCTCATCCCCATCTCTGTAGCAGACCATCTCCTATGGCCTTCCATTCCTTTATGTCCCCATTTCCAGCTGGTCATACAGATCTTTACACAGCCTTCCTCTACACTCATCCTTTTATCCCAACCCACAACTCCAGCCAGAGAAACAGGTAGGCAAACTTCAGACATTCATTTGCCCATCTTCTCCAAGTCCAACTCCCCTAGTCTTATCCCCGCATCTGTACCAAACCACCTGTTGTGAGTTCTCCTCACTCTACGCCTTCATCCCCAGGGTATTGTGGATCCCATCACTCTGCCTTCTAGTCCGTCTCATTTCTAAGTATAAGCTCCCAATATCTATTGGTGTGATTTAACTTGGACACCCCAGTGGCTACACCTATCAAGGTCCAAGATGAATTTCCTAAAAGGCAACATATAGTTACACAGTCTTCTAAGAACAGAGAGGGCAATTGAAACCAAGGAACAAAGCACCCAACCAACAGAGCAAAGATCAGATATCAGAACCTAGAACTGTAATCTTCCCAAACACAGATGCCTAGACACAAAAGCAAAAACACTATGTCTCGTCATACAGATCTTTAGACCCTAGCAGCCCTACCACCACAAGCTATAAGTGTAGCAAGAGAGCTTGGCCCAAGAAAAAACTTGAAATAATTTTTCTAAATATAATAGAGGTCTTTAAAGAGGAAATTGATAAATCCCCTAAAGAAATCTATGAAAACAAAAACAAACAGTGGAAGAAATGAACAAAACTGCCCAATACCTGAAAGTGGAAATAGAATAAACAAGGAACCCAAACTGAGGGAAAACAGGAAATGAAAAAAAAATTCAGGAACTCGAATATAAATCCCAGAGGCAAGCCTCACCTACAGAATGGGAGAATCTCAGGCCCTCAAGACATGAACAAGGAAATCAATAGTTTGGCCAAAGAAAATATTAATCTGAAAAATAAATTCCTGGCACAAAACATTTAGGAAATCTGGGACAGTAAAATTTAATAATAAAAAGAATAGCTGATGGAAAAGCAACCCAGGTCAAAGTCACAAAACTATTTTCAACAACATCATAAAGGAAAATTTCTCTATCCTAAAGGAGATGCCTATCAAGGCAAAAGATACATACAGAACACCAGATATCCTGGACAAGAAAATAAGTCCCCTTGGAACTTAATAATCAAACACTAAACATAATTAAGATAAAATTTCAAAAGACTAGAGAGTAAGAGCTGATGTTCTGTTGTTTTGTTTTTCAGATATGACTTTCTCAAAAGTTTTTCATTGAGAAATTCTAATCTTTTTTGAGTAAAAAGAAATTCACACCAATAATTTATACCAATAGTATGAATGTTCCCGCCTTCCAAATTCATTGTTTACCCTATGTCCATAGCATAGGCTTCAAATATACTTACTAATTTTCATTGTTCTCCTATGGGTATTGAGCCCAGGAAACAAGAGCTTTAGATGAGAAACAACTGAGGTATTGGAGTTTTAAATTTGTTTATAATTTTCCTGCAACAGATCATTTTTTCCACCTTGAAAAATAATCACTACAAGCAGGTATATAACAGAAAAAAAATCCAAATAATTTTAGTTACTGTGTGTGTGTGTGTGTGTGTGTGTGTGTGTGTGTGTGCACGTTCCTGCCTCCTTCATTCTAGGCAAATTCTCTGGCTTAAACCTGCATTTCTAACCCTTCTCTTATGTTTCATTAAAGAATTTCTAATGTGTACAGGAGAACAATTCAAAGTAATCAGTAACTGTATTTGAGACCTAACTTAGGTAATACAAAGTGGGGAATGGCTTGAGGAGAGAGAAACATCTATTATTAATGTTAACAATGGCATAATGTTCCATTAAAAAAAAAGGAGAGTATAATTATATCTGTGAGATCTTTAAATGGTTCGGGAAGCAGATAATATATAAAAGGAGCTTGAAGAACAAACAGGTTCTGTCAAAAATTGCCTATCAGACACTGCAAGAAGGAAGGTGACTGTGTTAGAATAGTGTGTAGTCTGATGGAGTCTGAGCTTCTGTGCTGGAGCTCAGAGTGGGCAGTTATGTAGAAACGTTATAGTTCCTAAGAGAGGCTGGGAGCAAATGAGAAGGATCCATATAAACTTGGCTCTTTGTCCCATGAGCAATCACTAAAGGTTATTATTGTTGTTGTTATTACTATTGTTGTTATTGTTATTATTATTATTATTATTATTATTATTATTATTATTATTATTATTATTATTATTATTATTTTACAGTCCAGTCATTACCCACCTCCTGGCCAGTCCTCCCAAAGTTCCTTATCCCATTCCTCCTCCCCCCCATCTCCAAGAGGATGTTCCTATCTCCCACCACCAACCACCTCCAGGTTGACCCACTCACTGGGACCTCAAATCTCTCAACTGTTATGTGCATCTTCTTCCACTGAGATCAGAGTAGGCAGTCCTCTGTTGTTTATGTGGGGGGTGGGGATTGGGGTGGGAGCTTAGACCAATGAGTGTATGCTGCCTGGTTGATGGCTCAGTGTCTGAGAGATCTCAGGGGTCTGGTTTAGTTGAGATTGCTGACCTTCCTAATGGAGTCACCCTCCTAAGCTTCTTCCAGCCTTTCCCTAATTCAACCACAGGGATTCCAGCTTCTGTCTATTGGTTAGGTGTAAGTATCTCCATCTATCTCAGACAGCTATTTGTTGGGCTTCTCAGAGGACAATCATGCTAGGCTCCTGTCTATAAGCACACCATAGCATCAGTAATAGTGTCATTCCTTGGAACCTCCCTTAGAGATGGATCCCAAGTTGAGTTGGTCACTGGATCTCCTTTCCCTCAGGCTCTTCTGAGTTTTTGTTCCTGCAGTTCTTTTATATAGGAACAATTCTGGGTCAGAATTTTTGACTGTGGGATGGCAACTCCATCCCTCACTTGATGTCTTCTCTTTCTACTGGTTCTTAAGCAAGAAACAAAGTCTTGGTAAGATTAATAAAATAATTCTAATGCCATAATGAAAAGCAGATTAATTATAAAAGTTAAGTAACTTGAAAAATAGTCACCCCTGAAATCATGTACATACAAGTACTCTCTCTCTGTGTGTGTGTGTGTGTGTGTGTGTGTGCCTGTGTGTGTATTTGTATGTGTATATTATCAACAATGAAAGAAAAAGAGGCCATGAATTTGAAAGAGATCAATAGTGGGTGCATGGGAGGATTTGGGATAAGAACAGGAAAGAAGAAAATGATGCAATTGTATTTTTAACTTCAAATAAACTTGAACTAATTCTAATTGCTATTAATGAGAATGTGAACAATAGCTTTCTGGTAGAATCAAAGTGGCAGTAACACAAGCAGAGGCAATGTGAGGGTTATGAGGACAGACCAGTGGCAAACTGCTTGTCTGCTGAGTACAAAGATCTGGGTTAAAACCCCAGTGCCAAGGAAAATGAAGTTAGCAGTAACTTTCAAAGGATCTTGATGACCAAATAAATAAATGATGGGGTACCTGAGATAGCTAAAGCAATCTGTACAGTAAAAGAACTTCTGGAGATATCACCATCCCTGATTTCAAGATGTACTATAGAGCAATAGGAGTAAACACTGCATGACATTAACAAAAACCAAAAACCAAAACACCAAAACAAAACAAAAAAACCCAGATAAGTTGATCAATGGAATAGAATAGAATCAAAGACACAGAAATAAACTCACACATCTATGGACACATGATTTTTGACAAAAAGCCAAAACCATTCAAGAGAAATAAAAGAAAGCATCTTCAACAAATGGTGCTGGTCTAACGGGATGTTTGCATGTAGAGGAATGCCAATAGATTCACATTTATCAACCTGCACAAACCTTAAGTGAATCAAAGAACTCAACATAAATTGTATATTCTCACTTATAATTGTGTGTTCTCACATAGGGATATTAACCATACAGTACAGGATAACCATGCTACAAGGAAGACCTAAGGAATGATGCTTTAATCTCTCTCAGAAGGGAAAATAAAATAAACATCTTAAGTGAAACTAGTTTGGAGATGTGTTAGGGAGGAGGAATAGGGGAGTGAATCAGGTGAGGGAGATTAGTGATGGAGGGAGAGGTCTTGAATAGGGAAGAAAAATTGGTGGAGGTGGGCCTCTTTGGGACAAACTGGAGATCTGGGCCTAGGGAGGCTCTTGGGGGGAATCTATGGGGGTGACACTAGCTGAGACTCCTGAGAGTGGGTGATATGGAGACTGAAGGGTCTATCTCTTTTGGCCAAGTGGGACTTCCAGTAGAGGGAGGGAGGGGACACCAATCTACCCACAAAACTTTTGACCCAAAATCTGTCTTGCCTACAAGATGTGCAGGGAACAATATGGAGCTGAGATTGAGGAATGGCCAATGATTGGCCCAACTTGAGACCCATCCTATGAAAGAAAGCCAACCTCTGACACTATTAATGACACTCTGCTATGCTTGCAGACATTAATCTAGCACAACTGCCTTCTGAGAGGCTTCATTTAGCAGATGATGAAAAAAGATGCAGAGAACCACAGTCAAAAAATAGGCAGAGTTTGAGGAGTCTTGTGGATGAGTTGGGAGAAAGATTGAGGGAGCGAAAGGAGCCAAGTCATACAGAGTCAACTTGGACCCATGGTGCTCACCATGACTAAACCACCAGCCAAAGTGCATGCCTGGGCTGGACCTAGGTCACCTACACATATGCAACCGATGCTCAGTTCGGTCTTCATGTGGGTTTCCCCCAAAATTGGAGCCAGGACTCTCTCTGATACAGACTCTGTTGCCTGTCTTTGGATCTCTTTTCTGTAGCTTGGAGGCCTTGTCTGTGAGAGGATGCACCTAGTGATGTTGCAACTTGAATTGCCAAGGTTGTTTGGTACCCATGGGGAAGATCATCTTCTCTGAGGAGAAGGGGAGGAGAGAATTGGGGAAGGGTTGGTGGATAAGACTGGGAGGAGAGCAGGCAGGGGAATTCCCATTTGGATGTAAAGTGAAGAAAGTAAAAAAGCGAGCAAGCAAGCAAGCATTTTGGGTCAATAATTTTACTTATCATTGTTATTATGTGTTTTAGATAATAATCAAAGTAAAATAATATATTCACATATAGATAATATGTCTTTGTGGGTATGCACAGCTTCAGTTACATAAAATATATGTTATTAAAAATGGTTTTCTCAATGCAAATATATTTTTAAAATTTTTATTGCCCTGCAAATGTAGGCTTCATGATAAGCATTGCATAATTAATGGCTCTACAAATGTGATTTATCTCATACCATCCAGCTGTATGCCAAATACATAGACATTCATGAATCAGTCAGTACAGTAAATCTGAAGGACAGAAAGCATTACCAAGTTAGCTTTGACTTGGCTACCATTCATGATACTAGTTTTGTTCCATTTAAGAAAAGTGAACAAGAAGTTGGAGTTTCTTTGGATGATCTTGCCACTAAGCTTCAAGAAAGGATTAGCATGAGTGTTTTAATGCTTGATTTGAGTCTATGGAATTGTTGTATATATGGTAACAAGGTTTCTGTGCTTGAAGGAAGTAAGTGTCCAACAGCATATGTGATGTTCCCAGGTAAACACAGGAAATCAACAGCTCATCATTTTCAGAAGGCCATTTTGTTGCCTGTAGAGATAGAATTTTACTCACATGGGAATATCTCTAAGGTTTTACTTTCATCATTAATAATTAATTCCTTAGAAATGTCTTCAAGTTCTTTTCTCTGTTTTGTGCTTACAATAGACAGCATGATTGTAACTGTGACATCAACCAACAGTTGGCTCTCCCATCCTGGCCTTAGTTTTTATAAACATGTGGATAAGACACAGGTTTAGGTAAACTGGTAAATGTAACATTCATAATTATGTATTTTAGAAAAAAGTGAAGGTTTGATATCTATATTTACAAGTTGATCTTATACATTAAACTTAATAGAAGATCAAAATTTTGTTTTTAAATATTCAAATATTTCAAGATATTTCAAAATAAAGATAATAATATGCCTTTATTTTAAAATCAAATATTTACGAGGATGATATCATATAAGGGCCAAATAAGATATGATATGCCTCATACAAGAAGGACATGAAATGAGACTATCTTTTCCAAAAATACATGGTGATATTAAAATTTTATTGTGATAAGGAGAGAAATTATATTGTTGATAATATTTTCTTTATAATTATTTGAGATTTGTTCAATGATAAACTAAGAAATACCGCAGACTTTCTAATATTTTAAATTCAAAAGCACTGGTTAATCTATAACTAATGAGAAACTTGAAAAAGAAAACACTCATGAAACTCTGTATTTCATTTTTAAGAACTTTCAGAATTTTTAATCTAGAAATGTTCAAGCATAAGATGGGGTGAAAAATATCCAGACCTATGCACAAGCAAATATAAATATTTAAGATATGTTATTATTTTTCCTAGAAAAAAAAACGAGGATCATTTTTAAAGATATTTGAATCTTCTCACCAGCTTCATTTCTTTTACATTTTCTTTAGGAATTCTGCTGTGCCATATATGGTGTGTGTGTGTGTGTGCGCGCGCGCGCGCGTGCATGCATGTGCACGTGCATCTGTGTTCATGTGCACCTATGCACACACGTGTGCAGTGATGACTTTTCCAACATTATGTTTTTAAATCTGACAAGGTCATATAAGCTGGAGGAAAAAAGAAGGGGTCATCAAAAGGGGAAAAAAATAACAGAACTGCGGTGAAATGGCTCTCTGTCGGCCTTGGTATTGATTCAGAGTGTGTCAAAAGGGTCTTTTGTCGTGCCCCAACCACAGCATACTAATTTGCTAGATCAAGTCTGTCAGAATATCGACTGGAAGTAAAGAACTACAGTGGCAGCTTTTGTGTTTCTTCCAGCAGGGAGCCTGTGTGTGAAACAGGATTATCAGGGGGTCATGAAGAGAGTCAAAGGATGTCCATCACTTCCCTTCTGGTAATGCAATGGGGCGGGCGCCTGGGTGTGATTAAGATGTAGGAGACAGGAAGCATAGCGGTGAACAAATCAGAAACACACACATGCAAATCAGGCAAGCTGCTGTTAACCATATATTTTTAATGAAAAAATTCAACAGCAAACCAAACAAATATCTAAACAGCTGCATTCAGCTAACATATCAAATGGCCTATTCAACATCTATTCTTAAAAAATCAGATACATGGAAACATGAAAATGCTGACCAAGTGTATATATCTCTGTAAATATTGCTTTGCAATCTACAAGTGTTCCTTGTGTGGCTGTGTGCTCTTGGCACAACTGTCAGGTGATTAAATATCAATTTGGACTTTTTTTTACCCATATAAAAAGATGTAATACTTAAAACACCACGGCTCAGCTATATCATAGCCTTCAATATTGCAGAATTTGGCTTTGGTTCATTTCTTTCCATTGGTTTCACAGAATTAGAAAAATAACTCCTTTGAGTGAAAGAAAGAATATAGGTGGAAATTGTATGTCTTCATAAGAATATTGATGCTTAGGAATAGGCTTTGGAATTGCAATCCTATCTATTATAAGCATATCAATACTTTGCTTATAGCATAGACAAAAGAATGAGGAAAGCCCACGAGACCTCAACCCTGCACAAAGAACTACAGACAACTAAGGAATGCTGAAAGCAGAAGAAATGATCTTCCCCAGGGAAGAGCACAGCAATTTTCTATCCAATATCAAATGGTCAGTCCTAAAAACCTAAGTTCAAGTAACATTAAATGAATGATAGATAATTTTAGTAACATAAGTTTCTTCTGTTTCTACATCCTTCACATGGCATGATGGATACTTATTTGCTCCTATGAAAAAGATTCTGATTTAAGTGTTTATTGTCTGGCTTTCCATGAAGGATATTAAAATGAGAGATGTCAATTATCTAACTTTCAGGCTAAGTGATCATATGAAGGATCATTAATATTTGCAACTTTGATGATTTCTATATCAAAATGAAGGCAAGATGTCAGAAGGACAATGGATATTCTACAAAACTAATATTTTGAAACATGGCCTGCTGAATCAACTAATCAGTGCTCGTAGGAGCTTACAGAGGCCAAAGCTGCAATCGCAGGGCCTGCTAGGGTCTGTACTAGGTCCTCTGTGTGTATGCTATTACTGTTAGCTTGATGTTCTTGTTGATCTCCTAACAGTGGGAGTGGGCATGTCTCTGACTCTTTTGCTGCTCTTGGGACTCTTTTCCTCCTATTGGGTTACTTTGTCCAGTCTTGATAGGAGGGCTTTTGCCTTGTCTTATTGTAGTTTATTTTATCTTGTTTGGTTGTTTTCTCTTGGAGGCCTGCTCTTTTCTGAAGGGAAATGGAGGAAAAGCAGATCTGGAAGATAGGGGAGTTTGAAGGAAGCTGGCTGGTGGGTGGGGGGAGTGGAGGGAGAGGGAAATGTGGTTGGAATGTTTTAAATGAGAGAATAATCTATTTTCCTTAAAGACAATTATTGATTCTTGTGAACTTCACATCATGCACCGCAATCCCACTCATCTCCCTCTCCCTTCATGCCTGCCCTTTGCCCTTACAACCTCAGCCCAAAATGAAAAAAAAAAAATCCTATTGTGAAAGCTATAGTGTATCAGTGTTTCCCACAGTATAGCCTTTAATTCATTCATTGCAGTGAGTCTATGGTGTGGTTTGAAGCCTCTGGCTTCTACTACATTATCAATACTGGACCCTCACTGGAACTCTGCTCAGATATCCTATGGTTTCCACGTGTCATGAAGCTATGTCATGCAGCTCTGGATCTATAGGACAAGTCCCTTTACTTGCTGCAATGGTTCATTAATAGTTTAGACATTGAGATGGGCCAACTCAAAGCTCTGGATCCGTGTCTGGGTGGTATCCGAACTGTTTAGACTGCCAGCACTTCCACACCCACTACTGCCCCAGGAAGCTCATCCAATGCCAGTGCCAGCAAGGAGAAGAGCCAGTTCTCTGCCTCTGATGCCTGCAGCAGCAGAATCACTAGTTCTCCCCACCACCACCACCAGGAACATTTCTACTGTACTGCCCAGGAGAGGTTCAAGGTCAGCTCTCCCAAGTGCTTCAGTAGTTGAGAGGCAAGGCCAGCAACGCAGGAAAAGGCATCTCTCTTTTCCCCACATCACCATATGGCAGAAGACAGGCAGGGCCAGCTCACCTGAAACTCCAGCAACCAGGGACAGCTCCACTGTGTTTTCTGGGCAGGATGCAGGGGCCAGCTCTCCTATGATGATATCTAGGCAAGATGTGGGACCATTTCTACACAGCTGATACCTATATGGCTCCAGGAAGTAGCTTAGACTAGGACCATCTGCCCAGCCTTTAGTGGTAACAGACTCCTACTGCTGCAGAATCATGGACCAAGGCGTGCCATTAGTGGAAACACAGGCCAGGACCTTATTGATAGCCATAGATGGCATCCTCACATAAGGCTGTTCCTCATTATTCTTAAATCTCCAGTTCTGCCTCCCTTCATTTTGCCCACACTCATTTGCTTCTGTTTCTCTTTTATCCTTCCACCATTTACTTGCTCATCTTCATGTTCCCTAGGACCTCTAGGTGTCTGAGGTCCTCTCAGGGGTGGTCCCTGGAGTGCTATGACCTGTCTGTGCTGGGTAGGACTGGGAAGGAATGGCTGTCTCAGGTTTACGCCCAGTCTGGGAGAAGTGGCACCAGGCAGTGGTTGTCTTTGACATGTCAGCCCACCAGAATCTAATTTCAATAATATAGGTCACCAAAAAAAACAAAAAAACAAAAAAACAAAAAACAGGCTGGGCAGTGGTGGCGCACGCCTTTAATCCCAGCACTTGGGAGGCAGAGTCAGGCAGATTTCTGAGTTCGAGGCCAGCCTGGTCTACTAAGTGAGTTCCAGGACAGCCAAGGCTACACAGAGAAACCCTGTCTCGAAAAACCAAAAAAAAAAAAAAAAAAACCAAACAAACAAAAAGAACAAAACTCTGTTGATTACAACTGCTGTTAAGTAAAGTATCAGGTGATAGGAACCGATTGCAAATTTGATAAGTCTGAGTCTATATTGCTATAAAGATAACTCTATATCACTTTCGTGTAGATCAATAAGATCCTTGGTAACAAAAGGTTATTATTAATACAAGTTCCCTACATGAAGGAACCCTTTTAAAGCTTCTAACTCCTATTGGCTCTTAACCTCTCCATTTATGGAATGCAAGTAACCCAGATCTATTACCCACAGTAGCATTTCTAGTTGAGGTTAATGAAGCTTCTTGACCTTAGTGAAGGACTTTGGGCCACTTGGCATCTAATAATACAAGAGGCAAAGATTTGACCTTACACTTACAGTTTACATAGATTATCATTTCCTTTATTTCATCTTGCCTTGGTTTTCCCTGCCCCACTCACTCATCTTCCGCTTTCCTTTCAAGAACCTTTCTTCACTTTTCTAATCCTGTCCCATGGTCTAGACACTTGTATTTTCCAAAATTCACAATACATCCTAATCCCCAGAGTGATATGTTAATGGTATTTGAAATCAGGCCCTTAGGAAATTAATTTGGATGAGGTGGTGTCATAAGGATATGGCCTTCAAGATGGTTTGTGTGACTTTATTAGAGACCCAAGTTAATAAACTTGCTGAGTGTCATCACATATCATCACATCCCCACCATGGAAGCTCTTTCCAGGCACCGAGAAGACGCTGGAATCATATTCTTAGATATCACAGATTCCACAACCATGAGCTGAGTAACCTCTTCTTTACAATTTACCCAGTACCTGGCATCTAATTATATATGTACTTTTCTCCTGCCTATTTCTTAATCTTTGTATCTCTTGCATGACCCTATTCACTGACATAGCAGGTGGTTTTGTTTTTATGCCATGATGGAAATGCTTCTGATATCAGCTTTATATTCCTGATATAGTTCCATTGGCTAACATTTCCTAAAATCTAAAACCTATTTCCAGCCCAACTTTATCCATCCTAGGAGATATAGCACCAACAATCCTGTCCTTCTCTCATTGACACACACAAATACCCATGCACCCATGCACGCAAACATGCATACACACAGAAAAGTTCAAGGAGAAGAGAGGGATTCTTCACTGAGTTTCTAACTCTAGACTCCTACCAATGTATAGACTATATATATATATATATATATATATATATATATATATATATATATATATATATATTTATAGTAGAGCACTTTATAATCATTGTTTATGCTATTCTCTGATTATATCATATAATTCTTTTTTTTTAGTGTAAGCCTTTTTCCTTTTATTTAGAATCCTTTTTTTCTTATTTTTTTTTAAAGCAATTTCCCCACTCCCATTTTGGCCAGTGCGGATTACATGAGAACTGGCCGCCTATCGCTGGATACAGATGCACCAATGAGGGTTAAAAACTTTCTGAGTGAAAAGTAGAACAGAAAGAAAAGAATCTCCTAGCATTTCCCCAAGGGTTCACTGTCCTGCCACACACACTCTCCCAAGGACTGCTACAGATCCAACTCTATGTCAGCTTCATGGTTTTGTTATAGAGGGAGTCCCCCCTCCACTTTACTCATGTTCTGAATTGTTTCCAGAGCAGCTTCATATGTTTTATCTATTGGGGATTCATCAAAAATGATCAGGACACCCTCCCCCCATGTCCAAAATCCCATGAAACTTCTTGTCAAGAATCATCTGTGATAATTTTCTTTTCACATCGGCCTTGGAGAGTTTGACAAGGCTAGATATGTGTTCAATCTGTACTCGGGGGCGGGGGGGGGGGAGAGGTTCAATGACCCGGATCAGATTCTGTTCCAGTTAGTTATCGTACAACTTGGCCAAATGTGTGCTGATGATTGGGTCATCCTGGAGTTCTGCCCTGTAGTCTGTCAGGGCCTTTTCAAAATCTGCCAGTGATCTGTTCTTGCTAGCTTGAATCACACATTTCAACGCTTCTGTCTGCCTCAATGTATACCGAAGGGCAAGCTTTCTGGTCACGAAGCCTGGACATCTTCTGGGGTGTTGAGCATGATTTTGCACAGCATCATGTACTTCAGAGATGTGATGGCCTTGGGGCTATCAATGGAGTGGTGGCCTTCGAATGTCTCAAAAGTATGAGTACGCAGTTTTCCAGTCCTTCTCCTCTGCTGCATGAATAATACCTGACTGCATGTCCAGGGTGGCCTGCAGTTTAGGGGGGCAGTAGATGGCATTTGCTGTGGTTCGAGCAGAGTTTAAGGCAGTTCGGGCTTTCAGCAGATTACTCAGAGCGTGGTGAGGTTTGCTTTCTAAAAGCTGTACTTCCACCAAAAGTGCTTTATCATCCATCCTTTTCGACTCCCACAGTAGCTGAAAGCCCAAATGCAATGCTTCCTGGTACCTCTTGGTATCAAAATACAAAGAAACCAGCCTTACTTCCAATGCTTGGCGTAAGAAAGTTCTTTTCCCTGATTTGGCCCATTCGATGCACTCTAAACATAGCTTGACCTGTAGTTGCTTCCATATCTAGAAATAGATCAATAAAAGATTGGGCCAGATGAGCTGTTTTAGCTTTACTGATGGAATTCAAGAAAGGTCGCACATACTTCAGGAGGCCTCCAAGCTCAGCAATTTGTCCAGTCTTCGCCAGGAGAGACCCCAGTTCAAGGATGCCCTCCTCTTTGACCTGGACTGCCTCCTAATCATTTTCCTGAATGTCATGCTTCACGATGGAGTAAAGGATGTCGATGGAAGCCTCCCGGTCAGTGTTAAGTAGAAACTGGGCTCTCTGGAACTCCACCACTTCTGAGGCCGCCATCTTATCACTCTCACACCATCATATCATATAATTCTATCTCGAATGTAGATCATTTACATTGAGATCATATAATATCAAGTTCTTACTGTAAGCTAGGGATTATTACAAATGATTTCAATGGATAAATTTAGCTTGTAAGATAGTTGTATCATTCCTTTCTTCCAAATTAAAAAAAAAAGTAAATATATCAAAAGCTAAGCATTAGAAAGTGAGTAAAATACAGGAAGAGGGTACAGTTCAGTTGGTAGAGTACTTGCCTAGCATGGTCATAACCCTGAGTTCAGTTTTTAGCATGGTATGACCCTATGGCATAGGCCTGTAATACAAGTATTGGGAAAGCAAAGGCAGGAGCAGAAGTTTAAGTATATACATATACAAACACATACATATACACATACACATACATGTATACATATACATGAGAGAGGGACTTATAGGATAACCCAGGATCCATGATACCCTGATTCAGAGAAAAGGGCAGCTAAGAACTAATTTATTATATATAAATATCTGTACTACTTGAGATATAGGTGCAGAAAGATTAATAATTATTATTTAATACCCACCAAATAATAAAACAAAAAATTGCAATAGAAATATGGACAATTCAAAGATTCATGTTACTTTATTTTTCTGTTCCTTTAAAATTTTCAGATGTCCCTATATAAAATCTATGAGAAAGAAATAAGAAAATCAATCAGATGGAAAGATAAGAACCCCTTTCTAATCAATTCACAGAAGTATCTTTACTTTCTCATTGGAAGAATTCATTTCAAAGCAAGTAAACAATTCAGTTTTGAAGTTTTCTGACAGTCTCTGTATTTGCTTCCTTTTATCATTATTTATCAATGCCTTTAGGTAATGAAATTCTATTTTAAAGGAAAATCAATCAAATGACAGAAGTGAACTGAAATTGATGCGATCATCTAGAACCAAGATCTATCTGTATAAAAATAGGCTAACCAGTTTGGAAAGTTCCTTTGACAAAATTGATGTTAGATCACTTTGAGTTGAACAACCTCTAGGTCCCACTAAGATACAAAGAAATGCAATTATCACTAGAAAGATCAGGAGAAGAGAATATTTCTCCATAATGCTTTGATGTTAAGGAAGAAGAAATGTAATCTGTCGTGGTAAATTAAATCTCATCTTCTCAACCTTGATAATGTGTAACTGCTGACTTTTTCAGCATCCCTTCTTCTCCAGCTGAACTGAAAGGGTTATAGCAACCAGAGACCAAAGGCCAGCATGAAACACAGATAAGCATATGTGGTTTCTTAAGAAAAAAGTAAAATTAGTATAAAAATTAGATATTACATGACACTGAGTCTAGCATAATGCAAAGAACATTGATCAAAGTAAGCTTAGAGATATTAGTCAGACTATAGTGTCGGTTTTGCATTATTTACAATCAATATTTTAATATGAGCTAAATCTAAAGAGATGTTTTATTTTGATAATTATGATTGTCTTTTCCCTTTTCTCTCTAGTCTTGATGAGTATGATCAGGGTTTGTCTTCTAGATGTGAAAACCACATCTTGTCATATGGTTAGGGATTATAACCACATTGAACAGTTGACAAAAATCCAATTTCTAATTTCTCAAGTGAGAGCATTTTGTTAAAAGTTAGTCTTCAATTAGAAAGGTCTCTTGAGCAGGTTTATAAAAATCATAGCTATCAATTTTTAAGTATGAGGGTTCTTTGGCCATGACACCTTTCCAAATTGCCATTCCAAATATTCATCTACATCCCTTGAATTAACAGAAAATGTTAGTGATAAGGTAGAAACTTCAGGCACATATTGAATTTCTATTTGTGAGAGCAAGTTGGGTTCTAAGAATCCAATTTGCTCTGAAAGAACATCAAAGTCACACAACTCAACACATGTTGGCATTGTCTAATTTATACGAGGGTTAGATGAATCCAGATGCCCACGGAATCCTACATCTTGAAATATTTGCCAAATGTGTGAAACTTAATAAAATTCAAAGTCCACCTGGTAGGCTTAGGTTAATTTTAAAGCAATCATTACTTCCCGGGAATCTGAAAGCATGTGGTTCTGATTTGTTCACACTTGACTCACCAAAATATTACTTTGCAAAATGATTCTATATCCAAGGAACTCTTTGTATGCTCTCTAGGAAAAGAGGGGTTTGGTTCTGTGCTAGGATTTGGTTAACACCACATATGAGGTAGGCTTCTGTGGTAGTGCTTGCCAAAGCCGACATTAAACAACAGCAGACAGTAGTGTGGGTTGATAGTGGTTTTGATCTTTCAGTGTCGAGCATTCACAGTCTCCTCATTCAAATCAAGAAACCAAATGCATGGGATTAGATGAGACTCTGATTCCAAAAAGAAAAAGGCAAGACTGGACTTAGGTGAGGCGATCTCTCTAGATGTGGGAATCATTCCTCAATGATAACACCAAGAACTGAGGAACTCAGTGACTTCCTCTCTACATTTTGACTGCTTGTGGCTCCCTATCATGGTCTTTTATCTGTGGCAAAAAGAAGATTCTTTGATGAGGGGAGCATGAGCGTTACATTGTGTCATGTTTTTAGCACTAAAACCCTATTTTTTTTCCTAGTTTAAATCACAATGAGAAGGCTCCAACAAAACAATTCCTAGGCTGGATCCAAAATTTGAAATTCATCACTGGTCATAAAGTCTTGGAGCTTTGCCTGAAATTATTTGGCGTGCCAAAACTTTAAAATATGAAAGAGATACACATATGCAAGTTAACTGTCAGATGTGGATGTTATTTTTTTCCAGGCTATAGTTTAACGCGCTGGTAATTTGTACTCATCCTACCGACTTATAATGATTCTAAATTTAAGTTCTGCGGAGTGAGTTCAGCAAGCAGAATGCATTGTGTTTGTTGGCATATGAGCTCACAATTTTGTCAAACAGAAACATTAGAATATATCCAACTTATATTCTCATCCACCCCTGCAATCTGGCATTCTTAGCATTTTTTTATAGAAAGCTCCTTGATAAAGTAGCACATATTTTCACTCAGTGATGTTTGTAATAACATTTATGAGGTCCTTTATCAAAGCCATTTTTTAAACACCCAGTTTCAAAGTTAAGTTAGAAAGAGAAACCTTAATAAGGAAATGACTGTTTTTCTAGGCATCATAGAAGCAATAAAACTGTATAATTAGAGATCAATTTGAGTTAATTGCATTTATTTTTAGTAATATCAGAAACGGTTGAAGGACATATCTACAACACTATAGAAAATACAAGAACAAGAAGAAATCCTGGCATAGTACTGCCTGTACATTGAAACCTGGGGAGGCCAACTAGGCAAATCTCCAGTTCTCAGTTCATTTTAGGGAAAAAACTGATTAAAAGAAAATAATGTTAGATGGAAGGAAGGAAGAGAAAGAATTGAAAGAATATGTGTTCAGGCACACATATATCTTCTTTTTAGAACTCGTTCTCCTGTCCATACTTGACATGCACTATGACTTCCCTGTGACTTAAGTTTCTCCAGCATGAGAAATTCCTACAAAGCCTCCTGTAGGAAAGATCAACAGATCGCCATCCCTAAAGGGGTATGGAGGCAGCAGAACAGGGAGAAGACAAGATGAAGAAAGGTGTGTTTCCCAGTCTTAGCTCAGTTCCTCAGTGTCAGAAATGGGTAGTACATCTTCAGAGGGAGCTTCCACCTCAAACCACTTCTTATCCTTCTCAGCCATTACTGAAGGATCTACGAGCAAAGCAAACATGGAACTTCAGAGGTTACATGCACTTATGAACACAGAAACTTGGTGGCAGCACAGGAAAAACCCTCAGTCTGTGAAAACATGAACACAGCACCAACGGTGCCACTCGGATGTCAATTTGACAATAGAATTATATGGGTTCCTGCAGACAGGACTATGAGTTGTCAAGTTGCCTGCAATACACATTTCTGATGCTGCCTTTTGCTCTGTTCATTTGGGTACTTTTGTTTTAGGTAACCTAAGTGCCTACCTGTCTTAGTGATTTGTACCTTTTAGACATTTAACAAGAGTCTCTCATTTGAAATGAGAGATGCACATCTGTGAGTGGGTTCCACAATGGGCCCAGGCTGTCACCAAATTCTTCAGCATAACAGATGTTCTTGTAACAAAGCTCAGTTGTTATTTCAGGGAAAGGAATCCGTTAACAACTGCAAATGAAGAGAACTCATCCAACCAATAACTAAGCATGCCAAAAGGGAAACCTTTGAAATAAAATTAAGTAATAAATTTTTCAGAATTAATAACTTCCTATCCCAGAGAGACCCCTTCCTCTCTCCTAAGAAGAAGCTAAGCTTTGAAGGATGAGAATAGGCTCAGAAGATTGGCAGAACCAATAAGGACTGCTGGGGTTTACTCATTGTTGTGGAGACATTCTCCTGTGTTCTTGCTCGTTCTAGTGCCTTAGTTGCCTGTGACCCGACCGCGGCTTAAGTGATTATCTGAGAGCCACTGCACGTTGTTAAGTTACCTTGAATAAGAGGTGAGTAATGGTATTTTTATATCTGTGAAGAGAGAAAGCAAATTTAAAGTAAGATAACACAAACATGTCACAGAGCTAGCCACTGACCAAAGAGTGCATAGTGTGCCCACACAACTACTAGAAGGAGCTTCTGACAATGACTTGGAAGATGTTGCTCTCTCCTTGGAGACTCTCCGAAGTTTAAGACAATACTCTGACCATGATGCCTGGGACATTTGCCCTGGCACCCATTTACTTTCTAAATCATGATTATTAGAGAGGCTGAAAAAAATGGACTAAAATAATTTGAACTTCACTTTCTAATTCATATCTAACCTATATCATCAAACAGAAATGGAGTCATCTGTGTTTAGAAATAGTGGGGAGATATACTAGGATGGTCGAGTTACTTAGCTCTGTCTTAAAATTCCACAATTAAGAAATTGGTCCAATTGGGTTAAGAACCTGTTGAAAGTCATACTAATGTCCCCTGATATGTCCCAATACACCGTTCTTTCAAGGATGCCATACTATTTCCTAAACTCCTTTTAATAATTCAAATTAAGTAATTTGATCAAACTACATTATCACTATAAAATTGTATGTAATGGAATTTCTCTGCAAAATCAAGGCACCTTGATTAGGTGGAAAGAAATAATGAAATAATTGAAGTTTTTACTAGAAAATGAATTAAATTTTAACATAAGATCATGTTCCTAAATAGTTGCTGTGAAATAGCTGATAGCATATTTTAATGAATCTAAAATTCCATTAATTAAAATATATATCACACTTGACTCATCATCAAGAGATTTTTGTGTGTATTTATGCATTGATGTATAAGTATATGAGACCAAAATTTGAACCCAGGCCTCAGGGATGCTAAATCGTTTTGATACTTTGTTTGTTTGTTTTAATTTCCAAACAGGGTTTCACTAAACTACCAGGGTTGGCTTTGAACTCATTCTACAACTTAAGTCCTTGAATATTCAATTCTCTTGCCTCAGGCAGATGAGAATTAGAAAGGTAGGCTTGTGGTACCAGGCCCTACAAAACTCTGCAATTATGCTAGCCTTTACAATTTCAGAGGATCTGCCCTCCTGTCAAGAATGTTTCTGTTAGAATCAATAAAACATTTTCGCTTATATGTGTTATAAATGTAACGTTAAATCCGTTCATATATTCTGTCTTTGAAGTAGAACAACTGGCCAATAAGTGGCAAAGTTGAAGGATTAACAGATAGGTTTAGACTCTGAATAAATTTATAATATTTTAATATAAATGTTACTGGCTTAATTTTTAAGAAACTAAAGTCTTAAATCATGAAATTAGGTTTAACTTGTTTCTTTTAAACTGTGTTTATTAGTCACAGAACAGAAAGAGTACAAGGAGCTTTTAAAAGTAAGAGATTTGAAGTAACACACTAACAGAAAGAAATAAAAACAATGACCATCCTCATCATCTCCTTGGGGAAAAGAAAATCAAGGAAAATTCCAAAAAACTTATAAATTTACAAAATTATAACAGGGAAATCTTTATCACCTAGAACTCATGGGAAAATAGCACATAATCGTTGGAGAAATTCCACAGTGTTATATGTCTGTGCAGAAATAGAAATTAAACATCCGATTCAACAGTGAGAAAAGCTAAGCCATAGTCAAAGACTCAGAGATGAAAGCAAAATCAATATTAAAAAATCAATCTAAATAGACAATTTGTATCAGGAAAATATTAAATAAATTATTAACCACTTTATTCAAGAAAAAGATGAGAATCCATGAGTATGCTGTTAGAACTGATATTGAAATTAAAATATTTACCATAACTGTAATGGAGCAATGGAAAATTACACTACATTAAAAATAAAAGTGAGAATGTCAATTAACATAAGATAACACGAAATCAAGTAAAAAGATAAACGTTTTCCTCTGAGGAAAAAAAATGGGTGGATTTCTGTGCAAACATAAATGAAAGCAAATGGTAAGTTAAACAAATGCTTAGAAGAAACAGAAAGATGCACTACATGTCCACTCTACCAAGCTGTCCTCTGACATTCCAACAGGTGGATTCTGCTCTTTGAAGCCTAAGGAAACTAACATCTCATCAATTTCAGACCTCAAAAAAGGCAGAACGCTTTCTAGTCATCCAAACCTAGTATAAATTTTGTGACTATTGTTATTATACCTGAGAAAACACATTTGAAAGTACTAAAAACAGCATATTGAATGTCACAATGATGTAAAGGTAGTTTGACAAGAGAAAAGCTGCAAGTCAGCAGATGATCAAAGCCATTGATGACAATAGGTAGTGTTCCAGACACTCTTAGTATGTGTCCTTTCTGACCCGTGTGGTTCTAGTCATTTCAGTCAACAGAACCAAAACAAAAGAAAAGGACACTCCACCAAGGGATCAATATAGTTGCTCATAAGCACAAGGACTATATCATTTCTTACACTGAAGCAAACATGCAACAATTATTTTAGCAATTGTCAATTTTACACTGTATTATGGGCTTAGGTATGGAAAGGATGAACAAATATTAATTAACTATGTCTGTGTTGCATATGAGTTTTAAACAGTAACTTAGCGAAACTAAATCGGCATGTTAGAAAACTCCTGCCGTTTTCTTTGAAGTCCCAGTTCCTGCACTGATGAGACAACCCAGCAGGTGCAGGTGGCATGTTTTTCCCACTGTCTTTCAGATGACTCATTTTTAAAATGAACTGAAACCCTATCCCTAATTATAACTGTAATCTGTACCTCTTTTTTTTAGACCTCTTTAAGCATCAAATTGGAATCCTCCAATAGAGTATTCTTTCATATATCTTTCTGATTTTCATTTGAAGATCATCCAAGTGCTGGGCAATTGAGTCCATTTTTTAAATCCCCTATCCCTAGTTATTTTTTTTTCACAGACTGTTTCTAGGATTTATATAAAACATCCTCTGTTACTCTATATTAGGTCTACATTCCTTCATCCAACAACCTTGCCCAAGATACTGACATCTCTCTACATCTGCATCATGCCTTTCCTTTTTGTGCTGCTCGCTAACCAGTGGTGCTCAACCTTCCTAATGTTGCGACCCTTTAACACAGTTCTTCATGTTGTGTGACCCACCCTCACCAAACATAAGTTCATTTCAGTTGCTCCTTCATAACTGTAGTTTTGCTACCATTATTAGTTATAATGTAAATGTAATCTGTGTTTTCTAATGGTCTTAGGTGACTTCTCTGAAAGAAGTCATTAGACCTCCATAGGTTGAGAACTGCTGCCCTTAACAGTTGAAAACATAGCTGTATGTGGTAGAGATACAAGATCTGGTATGCTTTTGTCTAGATGGGTGAGTTACATTATGACTGCCTACTACAGCGTTGTCTTAGTTCCCCAGAAAGCAGGAAATGACTGGGAAATTTACCACTAAATGTGCCTTTCTAATTGGCAGGATCTCTTACTCAAGCTGTGGCTATTACTGGCAGTGTAAATGGTCATCATTTTGTGAGATGACTCACATCGACATGTTTCTGTCTTTGGTAAAACATATCCCCCTGTGCTTTGCTGATATTCTTATATCCAGAATGGTCTTTGTACCTTCAGAGTTTGAGTAGTGGTTCTATTGAAAGGCAAAGGCAAATTCATCAATTGGCTATCTAATACCAAATACTCATTCCATAGGTATATATATATATATATATATATATATGTGTGTGTGTGTGTGTGTGTGTGTGTGTGTGTGTGTGTGTATGTGTGTGTATGTATGTGTGTATACATATATGTATATATCATATAGCTTGAGAATATTTTTTGTATTTAGGAATATACATGTATATGTATATCCATATAAAAACATTTAATGAAACAAGAGGCCATTAATTTGAAAGAAAGTAAAAAGGAAAAAACGAGAGGATTTGAAGGGAAGAAATGGAAGGAAAAATTATGTAAATTATATTACAATTTCCAAAACATGAAAGACCCTGTTGTGTCTGAGAATTATTGTTTCCTCAGAGTTGTCTACAACCTTATAACCTTATCTTCACCCTCTCTGCACAGATGCCTGAGCCCTGAGAAAAGGGGCTTGACACAGACATCTCATTTAAGGCTCATTTCTCCCAACCCTCCCAGTCTCTGCATATTGTCCATCTTGGGCTAAGTCCCATCTACTACATGAAGATCTCTCTTGAGATCTCAGAGACGAACTCATCTATGGGTATAGCAATTCATCATTAGGAGTCATTCATTGTTATACACATTATCAGAATGATTATAGTAGAGGAGGTTTTCCCCTAGGCTCCATGTCCCATCCTATCTAATAATTTTGGCCTCATTCACAATGTCAGATATGTGTTCCCTCACGTGGGACAGACCTTAAATACAATCGAAAGGTGGTTGGTTACTCCCATAACATTTGTTCTACTGTTTTATCACTGTAAGACCACTTACAGGAACATCAGTGTTGTAGGTCACTAGGCTTGTAGTGAACCTGATGATCAATTTTCTCTTCCAGGGACATGTATAGTATCTCCAAGGACTGAATGCTGCTCAGTAGGTGTGAAGGTTCTAGTTGAGCAATAGCTCAATTTCTCTTTGTTTTGTTACATATGCTGTCACATCTTCAGCAGAGGCCTTACTTTGGAAGGGGGCGCATTGTGGAAGGTAACCAATAGCATTGAAAATAATGTTATTTGGGGGCTCTCTGTGGGACTCCGTGGCCAACTACTCAAAAGTTATAACACATTCCCAATCAAATGGTCAATGGTGTCAATATAATGTACATCTTGTATTTTCTCCTACAAAATTTTACCTTTTCTCTTTAAATCAGATGTTTAAGGATTAATT
Source organism: Tokudaia tokunoshimensis (assembly GCA_036184795.1). Lineage (NCBI taxonomy): Eukaryota > Metazoa > Chordata > Mammalia > Rodentia > Muridae > Tokudaia > Tokudaia tokunoshimensis. The sequence goes on from BTHU01000009.1 coordinate 44,628,790, forward strand.
TACATATTTTATAATCTAAATTTTTTTGAGGTAACTAAATCTTCCATTTACTCTAATCTTTTTTTTAACAGGAAGTATAGTATGCCTCCTAAAGTTTACTAATAATTTATTAAGATTTCTCAAGTTTTAGATACACATTTATCACTATCTAAGTGACGTATAATGATCCTGGCCAAGGTAAGGTAGGGAAGAAAAAGAACAGAGAGGAACTGGAAAGATGGCTCTGTAGGTAAATGTGTCTGCTGCCAGGCATGGGGACCTGAATGAGTGCAATATCCATGTGTAATCCATGTGACAGAAGGAAAAACTGACTCTGGAAAGCTGTCCTTTCACATGACGGGCAGAATAAAAGGCTCTGTCCTTCAGACTTGCACAGCACACCCTGGGACTTGTCACATTCATCCCATCTTTCTCCATGTGCAGCTCTCTCTACACCATTGGCTCATCCTGAGCTGGGTCTACAGTCATTGCTTTCCTGTTTCTGCTATGGCAGAGTGTCAATAGTGTAACAGCTCCTCTGTAAGTGCTTGAGGAAAGGAGATGAGATGGGACTGAGATGCTCTTGGGTCCAGGTCTTGCATTTTCACATTTCCCCCATATGTTGGACCCAGAGATGTTCATTTATTCAGAATGAGACAAGGGGACAGAAGGACAGCACAACTACATCAGCCTTTGTTTTCACAAAATGTTCAATGATATGTGAGGTTTAATAATCACTCTGATTCAGTTTAGCACTAAGCAGGCGCAATTAATTCACTTAGCTATAATTGTGTAAACCTATTTGAAAAAACCATGAACATTCATTCCCCATTGCCTAATTTCCAAAGATCTTGATTTCACGTTAGGGCCTTCACAACTTCTCTTTTGTGTGTGTGTGTGTGTGTGTGTGTGTGTGTGTGTGTGTGTATCTGACGAGCAAGAAAGCCTTCACCTCTGCCTGCACATGAGTTCTAATGCCCCCCTACACTCAGAGCCACCCTCAGAAATGAAAGGGATGATAAAGAACATGTATACAACTCATTGTCACTCACATGGCACACACATACATATCCTTGCATGCTCATTATCACAACATATTAAGCAGAGTTACAGCTATAGCATCTCCAATGTCACCAAGGAAAAAGCAGAAACAAAAAGGCTGATTAAAGAGAAAGCTGTTTTCTTCACTTTACGATACTCTGTAAGTTCACCCAGAGCCTGAATTTGCAACCTCAATCGTTTTGATTCTAAATAATGGGCACTTTTCTATTACAATATTCTTCTTTTCCAAAATGGCCACTAATAATACTTCTAGCAATTATATGATAATAACTAGATAAAGCTGTGGGTCTCTAATCTCTATTACCTATCATTTCAGTATTTATCCCATTGGATAAACATTTACCCTACAGGGGAAAATGAACTCATCTTTAAAATGGGGCATAAAAGGAACCTTGCATCTGGTCTCTGAATGGCAGCCATGTCTTTACCGTCCTGGACCTCATCCCCTTCACTGCTGCAGATGAACCATTCTCCCTATTCATAACCTTGTTCTTCTGTGCACCCTCTCTCCAGACTAACTCTGGGGAGAACGCTTTGAGCCAGAATTCACCAACACCGTGTAGGTAACACCTGTGATTGCTTGTTTGCTTGCTTGTTTATTTTGCACTTGAGGCAGTGAATCTCAAAAGATAAAAAGACTTTAAATTTGTTACAATATTCTTATAGTATCTAATCTATCACTGGAGTCTGAACAGTCTCACAGACAACAACTTCTGACCCTAAGTGTCCCTTCCTCACAAGAGACCCTAATTAAGATAATCTTCCTTAACTAACCCAGTGCCCTAACTTTGGGGTTCAGACGGCCAGAGATCCAGTGGGATTCATTCCTCCCCAGCTGTTTCTGTAACCCTGCTCCGTGCTTGGACTCTAGAAGATAAAAGTGTTTGAGGGTAATGCTGAGCTCAAACAAATTTCAAAACTGAAATGTGTTTTCCCACACTTCCAAAGGACAAATGACACTCCCATTAAATCTTCATTTATAGAGCTGTTGGAGGTAAATTTAAATGAATCTTAATAAAGCAAAAACTAGTCAAGGTTCCTGTCTGTAGTTTGGGCTGAACTCTCAATAAGGGCATAATTTAAAAACTGCACTGACTATACAGTATCCTCTACTTAGAAAAATTATCAATATTCCCACACTGCTCACCGCAGCTTTACAATGTTTGCTACCTTTTCATATAACCTTCACTTCTCCCATGTTAACAATGAAAGTCACATCGCAATCTGAATTATAGAGTCTGGAGTGTGGCCACACTAATGAAGCTCAGATACCATTGAAATGTGAGAAATAAAATTCTCCTATAATCACTTCTATAGATTTTGCTGTAGCAAACTATACTCAGGTCCCTGGTTTGTTGCCTAGGCCCTTGATACCTGTGATATGGATATGTATGCCCCGTGTGTTTGTATATGAATATATACATCGCTATGTGGAGAGATAATGGATTTTTAATCCATGAAAAGGAGTCTCCTTTTTGAAAGTCTAAATGAAGATTTGCTGTCAGCTGAGATACATCTAACTTTCTGACAGGTGCAGGGAGTCTAATCCCCAAAGACTAACACTTTCCTTTTTCAGAGCCATTTCCTATCTGTGTGACCCTCTGGGAGAACCTAGCAATATTCTGTGCATTTATTATGGTTAAAATAACCAAGAAGTGTCTATTTATGCACTTTCTAGAGCTGAATTGGACCAGTAGTAAATGACGTCTGATTCTCTTTCTTTGGAAGTATAGAATCTTCACAAAGACTCTCAAATATATTCTAGTTCAACCTTTATAAACTGCAAACAGGAAATTTGTCAAACGGTTTAAAAGAAAAAAACACTTCAACTTTAGTTTGATATATGAGTGATTTCCTGGGGAAAAAATTAAAATAAAATTCTAAATAAAAGTGATTATGTCTAATCCCTAGTCAAAGAAAGAATAAAATAAAATAATGAAATAAAAATATCACATCAAATTTAGACATGTTAAGAAGGGGAATACCCTCATAGAAGCAGGGGGAGGGAGGATGTGATAGGAGGATTCCAGGGAGCGGGATAACTAGGAAAGGGGAAAACATTTGAAACGTAAATAAAGAATATAGCTAATAAAAAAAAGGAAACAAAGAAATGTAAATAAAGAAAATATCCAATGAAAGAAAGAAAGAAAAAAGAAGTGAGCCAGGCAGAGTAGCACAGTCTTGTGATCTCAAGACTTAGGGAGCCAAAGTCACCTAGTTCTGTATCTGAGGTTCTCCAATAGCCTGGGTTATAGAGAAAGACCTTGTTCCAGAAAACCAAAAGAAAATGAAGCTACTCCATTGTCTCGCACTGGTGATAGCACACTAGAGCTTCATAAGCTCAATCCACACGTTCCTGACAGGCCACATAGTTGATATCTCAGAGGGCGATGCAGTGAATGTGCCCTTGGCCAATGGCCATGCTGTCCTTCACAGAACTCTGAACTAAAATCATAACTTCCAGGAACGGAATTCCCAAAGAGCCTTATTAGTTCAGCAGGTGACTGTTTAGCATCAGAAGGGAAAGGAATCCTCATTCTGTGATGTGCTAAGGATTTAGGGTACATTGTAAATGTTTATGTATCTTTTTCACAGGAGGTAAATCAACCAGGAATATCAAGTATATATGTTGACAGAGATGATGAAATTCCTAGAGATTCAAAATCATTTCTTTTGCTATCTTATCTCATTCTACTCAGTTCTAGTAACAACAGCAGCAGCAGCAGTAGCAACAAAATAATGAAGTGCTTCCAACACTCCTGTTGCTCATTACCCAGAAACTTGAACAGGCACTTGTAAAGAGTATAATTTTCATTAACATATCTACCTTCAAAGTGGCGGTCTGAAGTGAACTACGGCTGCTGTGAGTTGGTGGATGTCCAGAAGACAACATTTCAAAAACTCCTCCCCATCTTCCAGATCTTACATTGTTTCTGCCTCCTCTTCCAAGATGGTATGGTTACATGCAGAAGACCTTCACATGATCAACAAAGCCAAATATCTAATGTGGATGGGTGAAGAGCTCATGAGCCCTTGACCTCTATGTGAACATACTGACAGTAGATACACTGGGAGAAAAAGAATCATGACTCTTTCGGGCATGGTCACTCTGAGGCTACTCACACTCGAGTAGATTCTCCCACACCCCAGTGCAGGTGAGTAACACTAATTCCAATCATAAATAAAATAAAAATAAATAAAATAAATAAATAGGACTTGCAGAGATGGCTCAGCAGTGAGAACATATGATGTTCTTTCAGAGGACACAGGCTCACGTCCCAGCACCCATGTGTTCACCAAAGCATCATTTCTGACATTTAAGGAAAGCAAGGGATTAATCTAATTTTATATCAGCTAACTTATGAATAAAAAACCTGTCTTTCTCAGTAACAAGGAAAGAACTCTGGACATTTACATTAAGTGAAATAACTAAATTCTGGATTAGCACAACATGTTCTCATTTATGCGGATATTAAAATTTTAACTCAAAGAAGGTGAGATTAGGCAATGACTACCAAAATTTAGGAAGAACGTAGAAGAAGGAGGACAGAGACAGGAGGATTGACAGATACAAGTTGATCATCAATCAGAACAATAACTTCTAATATTTATAGAAAGAATAATTATGGTTGCCAATAACTAGTAACATAAATGTAGATACTTAATGGAACTTAAATATTCCCTAAACACAGTACAATAATATTTGAGGTGATAGATATGATGATGACTCTAATCTTACCATGGATGGTACAAATAAATGGAAATGTCACCTGTACCCCCCAAGTACAGGCATTACCATACATGAATTTTAAAAACAAATCTTTAAAAGATGAATGTGACATACATGTACAAATGAAATATTATTCAATATTAAGAAAGGAAACCCTGCTGCTTTTCCTGGCGTGGGTGAACCTTGAAAGCATACACCAAGTAAAATAGAGCAGGCACAAAGATTAAAATGCCAGATGATATCACTCATGTGAAGTCCATCAAACTGAGCCTCATGAAAGCGGAGAGTGCGCACTGGTTGCCAGGGTTGGATATACAACCATGTAGGGCAGTGAATGTATTTTTAAGTGACTAGAGTAACCCTGTCAAAATATGTATATGTATTAAAACATAGTTTTGTATACTTCAAATATGTATAAGTGTGTGTGTGTGTGTGTGTGTGTGTGTGTTCTCCTGGGGGGGGGTAGGCACAAAACCCAGAATAAAGAGTCAGATCTCCTGGAGCAGGAGTTACAGGCAATTATGAGCTATGCTGTGTGGGTGCTGAGAACCAAACTCTAGTCTGGAAGAGCAGCAAGTTCTCTTAACCATTGAGCCATCTATCAAGCTCTTAAATACATATATTTTTTAAAAAAAAAATTGTCAATCAGATATCAATTAAGATCGAAAGAATAAAACATTTTACATCTTGATAGCCTCCAAATCATTTGGAAATATACAGTTAAGTTTGCTCTCAGAACAGAACTTATGGAACGCTGAGTTTTATCTTATTACCTCTCTTTCATATAACCGTCACTTCTCCCATGTTAACAATGAAAGTCACATCACAATCTGAATTATAGAATCTGGAGATAGAGCCATCAAAGATGGCACAGTAGTTAAATTCAGTTGCCCTGCAAGCCTGATGCCTTGAGTTTGATGTCTGGGACACATGGGGAAAGAAGAAAATCAACTTCTGAAAGTTTTCTTGACTCCCACACAGGTGCAGTAGACTTGGCACAACCACATTCATATCCATATCACACATGCCAGCACAATAATATTGATACTAAGAATAAGCAATAATAAATAAATAATAAATTTAATTTATTAGTCATACTAAACTAATAAATAAGAAGTTCAGACTTTTACTTTATTTATTTATTATTTTTGTTTTTGTTTTTGAGAAAGAGACCCTCTCAGGATGACAAGAGATCTACCCAGAGATCTACCTGCCTCTGTTTCTTGAGTACTGGGATTAAACAAGGCTTAAGTTTAAACTCTTCATACAATTAATTTTGTCTCAAAATCTGTTACAGTATCTGCTATGCAGCTATTAATGCAATAATTGCCTTTAAAAACAAGGATGCAGACCGAATATATGCATTTATGGGTTATTAACCACAGAATAATTTTTAATGACCCATGAGTTTATGAAAAGGCAGAAAAATATTTAACTTCTTTTTAACCCTCTGTGTATAAGATGAAAGAGAGAGAGAGAGAGAGAGAGAGAGAGAGAGAGAGAGAGAGAGAGAGGAAGACGAAGAAGAAGAAATGAGAGTGGAAGGAAGGGATGGAGGGAGGGAGGGAGGGAGAACATTAGAGCCCCATAAATGTGTATAGATCATTTAAACTATTATCAGAAAAAAAGATGAACTTTGTAAGTTATTACAGGACTAAGATTACATCATTTTGATGAAATGCTTGATGCTAATTCACTGCAATACAATCATAAGTAACACTTGAGTATATGAACCACACTTGTCAAAGTAAATGAACAAAACACTATTTTGATGTAGGGCCCTTGAACTCCTTTATGGCATTGGCTGTGTTTACATTGTAATTTTCAAAATTAAGTAATCCACATGGTTCCCTGGTGTGAATTAACAAGTGGCTCTCAATCAATGTTTCATGTTTTCTTCAGTAAGGCCACAGAGGAAACGGTGCCTGCTTTCTTTCTTGATGTATAAAATTCATGTAGACAGTGAGTCTTTCTGCTTGACTGGGAAGACCGTGTTTTTACATTATGTACTGTATACCACAGTTTCAGAATTACCCCTCCATATATTCAGTGAAAAGACAAAAGAAGACTAAAAGCAAATTTGCTCTGTTATTATGAAACACGGAGCAATGTATATTTAATAAAATTATTCCACCATTTTTCTGTTAAAAGGGTTATATACTTTCTCCAATCAATTACACAATGATATGTGAACAACTCTCCCAGGGCACTGCCTCATCCACAGAATCTCACCAGACAACAACTGATCAAATTTACAGGTTGAACCCTTCAACTCTCTTATTTGAAAGACCTAAAATATTTATTTTGAAGTTTCCTTTTCTTCCTAAGTAAGACTTGGCTAATAGTTTCTGTAAAGGAAAACAAGAGAATTTTTGAAAGGGCGAATTCAGTATAGGAAATATAACATGAAACATAAAGAGACGACAGTGGTTTCAAAGCCAGTGTTTCATGGTGGATTGTCGTTATTTATTGGAAAAGCCAAGTGCGCACCAATGTATCGTCTCATTGGTTTCAAGGACATAAGAGAATCTGAAGATAAACCATGAATGTAATCAGCGAAATATGTAGGAGTGGGAGGGAACACACCTGTTGCCCTAGACTCAAACAGCCGCGTGTTCAAAGGCAGGAAAGAACAAACGTGAAAATAGCAAGCTACTTCTGAGTTCTCAAAGCATCACAAGGAAGCTAGAACTAACAGAAATGATGGGCCTGAACTAATTGGATCTTAAATCAAGATCAAAATGCAGCATGCATTATCCAGAAATGGAGCAGTCTAATTTAGTAATTACGGGATTCTCTGCAGTCGATTCCCTCACAGTTCTCAGGGTTTCAGGCAGCAGCCCCACCCCCACTCCCCTTGGGATGGCACAGCCTTCTCATTTTTTTGCTGTTAGGAAACTTCCATCAATGCATTGTTTCAATTTTTCATTCCCTCTTATCTCTCCTGAAGGATTCCTTTTGCCGAATACTGTTTCCAATCAATAGGATAAAATGGTATCCGTAAGTACAATTTGGAAATTATTTCACATATACTCATTTCTGGTAAATTCCGGTTTGAGTCTGGGAACTTTAACCCTTTTATTTTTCGGGCACAACCATTTTCTTTGAAGTTGCTTTTCTTCCTCAGGAAGACTTGGCTAATGGTCTCAGCACAGGAAAATAGGGGGGGAGGCGTGGGCGGGGACACACCTGTTGCCTGCATTTGTCAAAGCCAGATCTGCAAAAACAGGAAGGATTGAAGGTAAAAATATGAAAGCTACTTCTGGGTTCTGATAGCCACCAAGAAGCTAGAACTAACCAGAATGATGGGTCTGGACTAACTGGATTTTAAACCAAGTTCAAACCGTAGCGTACAACATCAAAAACCAGAACAGGAAAAACGTCTTATTAAAAAAAATTGAAAATCCCCTTCATTATTTACTATAGCATACTAAGGGAAACAGATCAACTACCCCTGAGCTTCTGGTTCTGAATGGAATTTCTGAACTGACTCCATAACATGCTAAGGTCTGGAAGGACCACAGACTATAGCAATATTTGGATAGCTAAGCAGATGAGTACTTGTTTCTTCAATTTTCAAATCTGGTTGTAGCGAACAAATGTAAACCATATGAGCCAATGGCACATATTTAAGATTATAAAACAAATAAAAATGAAAAACTGTTGCAATCTGAACTTGAATTCCATATTATCTGCATCATAAAATGATGTAGAAAATTTACTATTAACAGAAAGATGCTGCAATCATCAGGGCATACCAGAGAGTCAGAAAACATTCATAATCGCTAGATAGATTTATATCTACTGACTGTTCTGCAATGTTGAGAAAGATAAAGCTTCAACAACCCTCAGTTTTCTTTTCTTCAGAATGAGACCAATACTGAGATCATATAGAGCATTATGTGCTCAATAATATGAAAAACGTGAAGCCCTTAAGTAATATCTTAACATAGTAAGTGCTATTCGTATAACAAAACCATAGCCCCTTCTCTTTGTTGTAAAATAGTGGAAGAATAAAGGGCTGTACATGGGTGAAGTCACTGTACTGCTCTGGTAAGGATGCAGTACTACCACAGGGAAGATGTCTGAATTACCACTATTGACTATAGGTTCCACTTGTGAACGGACTAAGGTCATTGATTGATTGGGGCTGTGAATATTTCTGAAATATTTGGGCGATTAAACCAGAAAGCCAAAATCAACCCCTACTGAAGCACATACCCATGTCCTCTGTCTGACATTTTCTCTCTTCAGGGGAAACCCTACAGAGGCAAAGTGCAACATGTAAATTGTATAGTGAAGTGGCCTAGTATGATAGAAGGACAGGATTTCATTTTGAATATTTTAGTATGGTATACTCCGTATCTGTACATTTCCAAAGTAGAAATTTATGCCTGCCACTGAGGAAGCCCTTCTTACACCTCTAGACAAAGCACTTTCTTCTTTAGCAACAACCTTAACTTTCAATTCCTTTAGAAGTAGCTCGTATTTTCCTTCCATGACTTCTGCTCATTTAGGAAATACATTGTACAAGCAAAGTCATGCCAAGCTTTGTCACCTTAGGGAACAACTTCTGGGGAATGATTCACACAGGATCCACTTGTATTTAATTTTATAAATTAACCCTAAAGGGGCTCATCATTATTGTCACCTGTGACATGGTGACCACCTCCGTTTTTGTTGGGTACAGGGAGACAGGGTAACCTATGGTTAAAATCTAGGTACTGGGGCAAGATGGTATGTTTATAGGCTTAATCTACCACTAACTAGTCTGTAAACATGTTCAAGGTATTGTCCTCATGCCTAAACCTACACTGCTATAAAATGGAATAATTGCATCTGCTCATGGTACTTTATAAAAGGGTTGGTGGGGCAAAGGAAGCAAGCTACATCAAGCAATTTGTAAGTGCATCTGAGTATTTATGATACTCATATTTATTCCTATTATTCTGTAATAACTGCATCACATTGTATTATTATTTGTTAACCATGTGACAGACTTATGCAACTATCACCTGAAACTAAAAATCCACCATTTGCTTAGTATTACATACTTTCTCAGAAATCACAATACATAAAAGTACACAGCAACACTTCTTCTTCAAAAATAAAAAAAAATCCTGAAGACATCTCAGCATCCCATCCTTTCTGATCATCTGTCATTCTTCCATTCACTCAGCCACTACCTGTTTGTCAGCTTTGTTCATGCCTGGTATCTACTGGACACTAGGTTTCAGAGCACCATAGAACACAGTCAGGACTTCTGTCATTTCTCATGTCGTAGTAATGGTATCATTAGTACAAGGATATTCTCAGTCTTCCAAAGAAAGAATTTACACATTAGTTTGCTAAGAACTATCATTCACACACACACACACACACACACACACAGAGAGAGAGAGAGAGAGAGACAGACAGACAGACAGACAGACAGAGACAGAGACAGAGTTCAGGGGGACAGAAGTGGGTCTGCAGGAGCTGAAGTTAGTGTAAACAATGCAGTACAGGTGATGGGAACTGAATTATGGGTGGGAGAGCAAGAAAAGAAGCAAGTGAGCCATGTCTTCAGCTTCACATTCCTGAAGACTTTTTTTAAAGCAGAAGCATATTTTACATCTTTGATCATGTATTTAAAATTTTGCTTGAATTCAAGATAAATATTGATGGAGAGTGAATATTTTACTATGTTTTATATGGTTCCAGGAAAAGAATAATGTTTTGCCTCAGAAATGTTCTCTAGGTTTACATGTGTTCACAATTATCTGGGTCAATATATAATGCTCCAAAAATTGTACTTCAAGAAACTGGAAGCAGCACATTTAGTTTCTTATGTTGGCAGTTTTCTCTTTACTCAGGGGGAAACAAGAAATTCATGTTGTTGCTTTCTAAGATGTGGTGCTCCACCATGATGAAATCAGAGTGTTTATAAAACAAGAGCTAACATTGGACTTAGAAGATTTGAGTTTTGGGACAAAAGGAGAAGAAAATAAAATGGGTTGAAATTAACCTCTTGGCACAAAAAAGTAAAAAACTGAATAAAATCATAAAATAAATCATTATTTAATGCTCCCAGCAAAAGATATCAATACACTGTGATCTATACCAGACAATTCACAAAAATTAATGAGGGAGAGAGAGAGAGAGAGAGAGAGAGAGAGAGAGAGAGAGAGAGAGAGAGAGAGAGAGAGAGAGAGAATCATGCAAGGTTTTCTTTTTTTGCATAACAACAGAGATCATTTAATAAGGAAGATATAACCATTGTAAACATATAATTTCAGAGTACTTAAATGTATAAGGTAAATATTAACAGAACCAGGGTAATAGCAGTTTAATAGGAAGAGAGGTACTCAACATCTCACTTGTAACAATGGACAAAAGAGATTTAAAATATCATTTTTCTGCCCAGAGAAAATTTCAAAACTTCAGGTCAGAACAGAGAGACTGTTCAGCTACAGCCTGACAGCGCCTCTAGGTGAGAAAAAGCTAGGATTTCTGCAGCAATTGATAGGAAGCACTGTACAGTGGCAGAGTAAGCATAGAAGTTCCCTTCCATCTTCAGCTTAATGGACACCTACACACTGAGACACTGGGCAAGAACATTATATTTTTTTTTCTAAGTTTTTTTTATTTACGTTCCAAATCATTTCCCCTTTCCCGTTTCCTCCCTCCCCGAAAGTCCCGTAAGCCCCCTTCCCTCCCTCTTTTCTCCATTCAACCCCCGCTCGTTTCTCTGTCCTGGCATTCCCCTACATCCAGTCTTTCCAGGACCAGGGGTCTCTCCTTCCATCTTCTTGGAAATCTATTGATATGCGAATTGTGTCTAGGGTATTCCTAGATTCTGGGTTAATATCCCCTCATCAGTGACTGCATATCATGTGTGTTCTTTTGTGATTGGGTTACCTCACTAAGGATATTTTCAAGTTCTGATCATTTGCCTAGGAATTTTGTGAATTCATTGTTTTTAATTGCAGAGTAGTATTCCATTGTGTAGATATACCACATCTTCTGAATCCATTCCTCCGTTGAGGGACATCTGGGTTCTTTCCAGCTTCTGGCTATTATAAATAAGGCTGCTATGAACATAGTGGAGCATGTGTCCTCATTGCATGCAGGTAAAGCCTCTGGGTATATGCCCAGGAGTGGTATAGCCGGATCCTCCGGGAGTGTCATGCCCAGTTTTTTGAGGAACCTCCAGACTGCTTTCCAGAGTGGTTGTACCAGCTTGCAATTCCACCAGCAGTGGAGGAGTGTTCCTCTTTCTCCACATCCTCGCCAACAACTGCTGTCTCCTGTGTTTTTGATCTTAGCCATCCTGACTGGTGTGAGATGGAATCTCAGGGTTGTTTTGATTTGCATTTCCCTAATGACTAAGGATGATGAACATCTCTTTAGGTGCTTCTCAGCCATTAGATATTCTTCAGGTGAGAACTCTTTGTTTAGCTCTGTACCCCATTTTTTAATAGGGTTACTTGCCTCTCTGGAGTTTAACTTCTTGAGTTCTTTGTATATCTTGGATATTAGCCCTCTGTCGGATGGAAGGTTGGTAAAGATCATTTCCCAGTTAGTTGGTTGACGCTTTGTCTTTTTGACAGTGTCTTTTGCCTTGCAAAAACTTTGTAATTTAATGAGGTCCCATTTGTCAATTCTTGATCTTAGAGCATAAGCTGTTGGAGTTCTATTCAGGAAATTCTCCCCTGTGCCCATATGTTCAAGGTTCTTCCCTAGTTTCCCTTCTATTAGTTTCAGTGTGTCTGGTTTTATGTGGAGATCTTTGATCCACTTAGAATTGAGCTTAGTGCAAGGAGATAAGAATGGGTCAATTTGCATTCTTCTGCACGTTGACCTCCAGTTGAGCCAGCACCATTTGATGAAAAGGCTATCTTTTTTCCACTGGATGGTTTTAGCTCGTTTGTCAAAGATCAAGTGACCATAGGAGTGTGGATTCATTTCTGGGTCTTCAATTCTGTTCCATTGATCTACATGCCTGTCACTGTACCAATACCATGTGGCTTTTAACACTATTGCTCTGTAGTACAGCTTGAGGTCCGGGATACTGATTCCCCCAGAGGTTCTTTTACTCTTGAGAATAGTTTTAGCTATTCTGGGTTTCTGTTATTCCAGATGAATTTTTGAATTGCTCTTTCTAACTCTATGAAGAATTGAGTTGGGATTTTGATGGGGATTGCATTGAATCTGTATATTACTTTTGGTAAGATGCTCATTTTTACTATATTAATCCTGCCAATCCATGAGCATGGCAGATTTTTCCATCTTCTGAGGTCTTCTTCAATTTCTTTCTTCAGAGACTTGAAGTTTTTGTCATACAGATCTTTCACTTGTTTGGTTAGAGTCACGCCAAGATACTTTATATGGTTTGTGGCTATCGTGAAGGGTATCATTTCTCTTACTTCTTTCTCAGCCTGCTTATCCTTTGACTATAGGAAGGCTTCTGACTTGCTTGAGTTGATTTTATATCCGGCCACTTTGCTGAAGTCGTTTATCAGCTGTAGGAGTTCTCTGGTGGAGTTCTTTGGGTCGCTTAAGTATACTATCATATCGTCTGCAAATAGTGATAGTTTGACTTCTTCCTTTCCAATTTGTATCCTTTTGACCTCTTTTTGTTGTCTAATTGCTCTAGCTAGAACTTCAAGTACTATATTGAAAAGATATGGAGAGAGAGGGCAGCCTTGTCAAGCCCCTGATTTTAGTGGGATTGCTTCAAGTTTCTCTCCATTTAAATTGATGCTGGCTACCGGTTTGCTGTAAATTGCTTTTACTATGTTTAGATATGGGCCTTGAATTCCTGATCTTTCCAAGACCTTTAGCGTGAAAGGATGCTGAATTTTGTCAAATGCTTTCTCAGCATCTAATGAGATGACCATGTGGTTTTTTTCTTTGAGATTGCTTATATAGTGGATTACATTGATGGATTTCCTTATATTGAACCATCCCTGCATCCCTGGGATGAAGCCTACTTGATCATAGTGAATGATCGTTTTGATGTGTTCTTGGATTCAGTTGGCAAGAATTTTATTGAGTATTTTTGCATCGATATTCATAAGAGAGATTGGCCTGAGATTCTCTTTCTTTGTCGGATCTTTTTGTGCTTTTGGTATTAGTGTAATTGTGGCTTCATAGAACGAGTTGGGTAGTGTTCCTTCTGTTTCTATTTTGTGGAACAGTTTGAGAGTATTGGTGTTAGGTCTTCTTTGAAGTTCTGATAGATTTCTGCACTAAAACCATCTGGACCTGTGCTTTTTTTGGTTGGAAGACTTCCAATGACAACTTCTATTTCTTCAGGGGTTATAGGATGGTTTAGATGGTCTATTTGATCCTGATTTAATTTTGGTATTCAAGATTTTCTAGAAGTGTTGAATACAGGTTTTTGTAGTAGGATCTGATGATTTTTTTGAATTTCCTCAGTTTCTGTTGTTATCTCTCCCTTTTCATTTCTGATTTTATTAATTTGGATACTATCTCTGTGCCCTCTGGTTAGTCTGGCTAAGGGCTTATCTATCTTGTTGATTGTCTCAAAGAACCAACTCCTCGTTTTGTTGATTCTTTGTATGGTTTTATTTGTTTCTACTTGATTGATTTCAGCCCTGAGTTTGATAATTTCCTGCCTTCTACTCCTCTTTGGTGTATTTGCTTCTTTTTGTTCCGGGGCTTTCAGGTGTGCCATTAAGCTGTTAGTGTATGCTGTCTCCCGTTTCTTTTTGGCAGCACTCAGGGCTATGAATTTTCCTCTTAGCACTGCTTTCATTGTGTCCCATAAATTAGGGTATGTTGTGCCTTCATTTTCATTAACTTTCAAAAAGTCTTTGATTTCTTTCTTTATTTCCACCTTGACCAAGTTATCATTGAGTAGAGCATTGTTCAGCCTCCATGTATACGTGGGTTTTCTTTTGTTTTTGTTGCCATTGAAGACCACCCTTATTCCATAATGATCTGATAGGAGGCATGGGATTAGTTCTATCTTCTTATATCTGTTGAGGTCTGATTTGTGACCAATTATTTGGTCAATTTTGGAGAAGGTACCATGAGGAGCTGAGAAGAAGGTGTATTCTTTAGCTCTAGGATGAAATGTTCTATATATATCAGTTAGTTCCATTTGGTCCAAGGCTTCAATTAGATTCACTGTGTCCCTGTTTAGTTTCTGCTTTCCTGAACAATCCATTTCAGAGAGCAGGGTGTTGAAGTCACCCACTATTATTGTGTGAGGTGCGATGTGTGCTTTGAGCTTTAGTAAAGTTTCTTTTACGAATGAGGGTGCCCTTGCATTTGGAGCATAGATATTCAGAATTGAGAGTTCTTGATGGTGGATTTTTCCCTTGATCAGTATGTAGTGTCCTTCTGTGTCTTTTTTGATGACTTTAGGTTGAAAATCAATTTTATCTGATATTAGGATGGCTACTCCACCTCGTTTCTTGGGGCCATGTGGTTATCTACTTTTGGGTTTGATTCAAGAAGGTTATTATCTCATTTTTTCCAGGGTGTTGTTTCTCTCCCTGTATTGGAGGTTTCCACCTATTATCCATTGCAGGGCTGGATTTGTGGAAAGATATTGTGAAAATTTGGTTTTATCATGGAATATCTTGGTCTCTCCATCTATGGTGATTGAGAGTTTTGCTGGGTATAGTAGTCTAGGCTGGCATTTGTGCTCTCTTAGTGTCTGCATGAGATCTGCCCAGGATCTTCTGGCTTTCATAGTCTCTGGTGAGAAGTCTGATGTGATTCGGATAGGTCTTCCTTTGTATGTTACTTGGCCCTTTTCTCTTACTGCTTTTAGTATTCTTTCTTTGTTTAGAACATTTGGTGTTTTGATTATTATGTGACAGGAGGTATTTTTGTGCTGGTCCAGTCTGTTTGGAGTTCTGTAGGCTTCTTGTATGTTCATCGGCATCTCTCTCTTTAGGTTAGGGAAGTTTTCCTCCATAATTTTGTTGAAGATGTTTACTGGCCCTTTAAGTTGCAAATCTTCACTCTCATCTATACCTATAATCCTTAGGTTTGGTCTTCTCATTGTGTCCTGGATTTCCTGGATGTTTTGGGTTACACGTTTTTGCATTTTGCATTTTCTTTGACTGTTGAGTCGATGCTTTCTATGGAATCTTCAGCACCTGAGATTCTTTCTTCCATCTCTTGTATTCTATAGTTGATGTTTGCATCTATGACTCCTGATTTCTTCCCAAGGTTTTCTATCTCCAAAGTTGTCTCCCTTTGTGATTTCTTAGTTGTTTCTACTTCCTTTTTTAGTTCCTGGATGGATTTGCTGAGATCCTTCACTTGTTTGTTTGTATTTTCCTGTATTTCTTTAAGGTATTTTTGCATTTCCTCTTTCAAGATTTCTGCCTGTTGACTTAGGTTCTCCTGCATTTCTCTGAGCGATTTTTGTGTTTCCTCCTCATGGGATTCCATCTGTTGATCCATTGTCTCCTGCATTTCTTTAAGCAGTTCTCGTGTTTCCTTTGTAAGGGCATCTAACCGTTGATTTATTTCTTTAAGCAATTTTTGTGTTGCCTCCTTATGGGCATCCGTCTGTTGACCCATATTCTTCTGCATTTCTTTGTGCAATTTTTGTGATTCCTTTGTGAGTGCATCTACCCGTTGATTCATCTCGTTAAGCAATTTTTGTGTTGTCTCCTTGTGCGCCTCCATCTTTTGATCCATGTTCTCCTGCATTTCTCTAAGCGATTTTTGTGTTTCCTTTGTAAGGGCTTCTAACCCTTGATTCATGGTCTCCTGTAATTCTTTATTAGATTTATTTGTGTCCTTCTTGTGATCCTCTAATAGCATCATGAGAAGTGATTTTAAATCCAGATCTTGTCTTTCGGGTGCGGTGGGGTATCCAGGACTTGCTGCTGTTGGAGAGTTGGATTCGGATGGTGCCATATTACTTTGATTTCTGTTAGTAACATTCCTACGTTTGCCTTTTGCCATCTGGTTACCTCTGATGTTAGTTGGTCCTGCTGCCACTGGCTGTTGGTTGGACCTCCTGTGAGCCTGCAAAGCTATTTCTGCCCCCACTGGTTTACCAGGATTCCCCTGGCACAGATTTCTGGGGCCTGCCCTGCTCCTGAGTGACTTTGGAGCCCTGATGTGCCTTGCCCCAAGTGATGTTATATTGGGGAGTCCTTGCACATCCAAAGGCTCAGCGTAGTGGATTCCTGGAGCAGAGGTCGCCAAAGGGAGGCTGGTAGGCTCCTGCCCTGTGCAGGGGTGTGTGATCTCTCCTAGAGTGGGGGGGAAGGGGGCGTCCCTCTGCCAGGCAGAAGTCCCACAGCAGAGCTAGCGCGCTGGTTACTGCAGATCTGCCCAGCTCTTGGGAGCCGCATACACACAATCCGCCAGTGACCCAAGCAATATTATGCCTGTCTGTCTTAGAGCCTGGCAGTCCCAACTTCCCGGCCACTGGAGCAAAGATGGCAGAGTGCACTCTGCACTCTCTCCGTGGCACTGGTCACCCTGCAGAGGCGATGGCCTGCAGATCTGGCACCCAGAGGACCACCGCTCTGTCCCGTTCTTGGGCGCAGGCAGAAGCCCAACAGGCCATGTCCCAAGCGATGTTATATTGGGGAGAGCCTGGGTACCTGTCTCTTCAGTGAAGTCTACAGGAACAGAGGTCGCGGAAGGGAAGCTGGTAGACTCCCACCCAGTGCGGGGTCCCTCTGCTAGGCAGAAGTCCCACAGCAGAGCTGGTGCGCTGGTTACTGCAGATCAGCCCAGCACTTGGGAGCTGATACACACAAGCCGCCTGAGACCCAAGCGATATATTATGCAAAAACATTTTAGAAAAGAACGATTATAACTTCCACACTCATACAAAGTCCAATATTGTTAAAAAAAAAATCCCACTGTTTGAAACAGACAAGTCAGCCTGGAAATTTAGAGCAGCAAAGACTCAATCTCAGCACAGGATGAATTAGCCCTGAGGAAAGGACCAATGTACCCTTGAGATAAAACTTGACAGCAGGCCCAAAACAGATAAAGCTTTATCAAAACAACCTACCATCTGTCAGAACAATTCAAATACTCTTGATTAGAATTTTATAAAACCCAGCATACAGTTGAGGACTAGAGAATTGGTGTTCCACAGGGATGAACCTAACTTGTTATCAAATACAAGAAGTCAACCAAAATCATATATATATGCATATATATATATATGATTTATATGCGCACGTGCATATACACACACATAGATAGATAGATAGATAGATAGATAGATAGATAGATAGATATACACAAAGAACTAAATAGACTTGGTAGGTTGTATTCATATAGCTGTACATATACATGTATACATACACATAGTAATATCAAAGACAAAGAGTATATTTGAGAGGGAGGAAAAGGTGCAATTGATATCATCCAAACATATGTTGCCAGTGCCTGGTACCTTCCTGGGCAGTAGGATTTCTTGATCATTTCTCAAATTCTTCCTTAATGGTATTATTAATTAAAAAGACAATTCCAACCTTCTCAAGAGCTCACACATTAGCTCACTAAGAAATATCTTGCATTATTAAAGCATTCCGAATTTCCTTTGTATTTAGTGTTTAAGTAGAAGCTGCACATATATGCATTCAAAGCATAAAGCTCATAAAATCCTACACCTCTTGGTTTACCACAAGGTTGTAGGTAAATGTCAATAGTACTTTCTACTCACAGATGTATTGACCCAGCCCATTATTTAAAAAATATGTTTCCAAACATACATTCAAATTGGATCATCCTAATCTCCCTTTCCTGATACACAGACCTGCTGATACCCTGCATTGTGACTGCTCTGCTCATTAAGAATACAACAGAAGCAAGCTGGTACAACCACTCTGGAAATCAGTTTGGCAGATCCTCAGAAAATTGGACATAGTATTACCTGAGGACCTAATTATACCACTCCTGGGCATATACCCAGTAGATGCTCCAACATGTAATAAGCACACATGCTCCACTATGTTCATAGCAACCTTATTTATCATAACCAGAAGCTAGAAAGAACCCAGATGTACCTCAACAGAGGAATGGATACTGAAAATGTGGTACATTTACACAATGGAGTACTACTCAGCTATTAAAAACAGTGAATTCATGAAGTTCTTAGGCAAATGGATGGAACTAGAAACTATCATCTATCATCCTGAGTGAGGTAACCCAATCACAAAGAACACATATGGTATGCACTTACTGATAAGTGGATATTAGCCCAGAAGCTCAGAATGCCCAAGATACAATTCACAGACTACATGAAGCTCAAGAAGGAAGACCAAAGTGTGGGTAGTTTGGTCCTTCTTAGAAGAGGAATTAAAATACCCATGGGAGATACAGAGACAAAGAGTGGAGCAGAAACTGAAGGAAAAGCCATCCAGAGACTATCTCACCTGGGGATCCATCCCATATACAGATACCAAACCCAGACACTATTGTGGATGCCAACAAGTGCTTGCTGACAGGAGCCTGATATAACTGTCTCCTGAGAGGCTCTGCCAGTGCCTGACAAATGCAGAAATGGATGCTTCCAGCCATCCATTGGACTAAGCACAATGTCCACAGGGAGGAGCTAGAGAAAGTACCCAAATAGCTGAAGGGGTTTGTAGCCTCATAAGAGGAACAACAATGTGAACCGATCAGTACCCCCAGAGCTCCCAGGGACTAAACCACCAACCAAAGGGTTCGCATGGAGGGACCCATGGCTCCAGCAGCATATGTAGCAGAGGATGACCTTGTGGGACATCAATGAGATAGACCCTTGGTCCTGTGAAGGCTTGATGCCCCAGTGTAGGGGAATGTCAAGACAGGGAAGTGGGAATGGGTGGGTTGGTGAGCAGGGGGAGGGGGGATGGGATAGTGGGTTTTCAGAGGGGAAACTAAAATAGGTGATAACATTTGAAATGTAAATAAATAAAATATCTAATAAAAAACCAAAAAGAAAAAGAAAAAAAGAATACAACAGAAAACCCAATGGGTGGAGATGGGGGCCAATCATTTCCCAACACACTGAGTGTACTGGCTGGTTTTGTGTGTCAACTTGACACAAGCTGGAGTTATAACAGAGAAAGGAGCTTCAGGTGAGAAAATGCCTCCATGAGATCCAGCTGTAAGGAATATTCTCAATTAGTGATCAAGGTGAGGAGAGCCCATTGTGGGTGGTGCCATCCCTTGGCTGGTAGTCTCATGTTCTATAAGAGAACAAGCTGTGCAAGCCAGAGGAAGCAAGCCAGTAAGTAACAACCCTCCATGGCCTCTGCATCAGCTCCTGCTTCTTGACTTACTTGAGTTCAGTCCTTTGGTGATGAATAGCAATGTGGAAAGTGTAAGCTGAATAAACCCTTTCCTCCCCAACTTGCTTCTTGTTCATGATGTTTGTGCAGGGATAGAAATGCTGACTAAGACACTGAGTAAGAAATTTCTGAGATTTTTGGAGTTATACTTAACTACAGAGTACTTTAATCTTCAATTGCTGTTGATAGAATGAAGTTAACAATGATAGGAAAACTTGGGAGACTTGCTCGCACTAGGGCTGTGGTTCTCAACCTGTAGGTCAAGATCCCCGTAGGGGATTACATATCATATGTCGTACATACTAGATATTCACATTATAATTTATAACAGTAGCAAAATTACACTTATGAAGTAGCAACGAAATAATTTCATGGTTGGTGTTTACCATAACATTGAAGAACTGTACTGAATGGTATCAGTTTTAGGAAGGTTGAGCACCACAGCTCTAGGGAAAGCCGGAATTTGCAATCTGTTTCAGCTTTTGTCAAAATTGTTCTAGTTTATACAGAAATGTTAACCTAAATCTTTCTGTTAGATATTTGGTTAATTTTACCCAATATCTCCACAGTCCTTCAACTTGCTAATGTGTTTTTGAACTTGCCAATCAGGGACCAAGGATGAAATGATGATTCCTAATTAATTGTCTATCAGTCCCTCTGGTTTTCAAAATTGCCACTATCCTTAATGTACTGTGGAATATTCTTCTAGAAGTGTTGAGATTGCACAATGCTCTTATTTCACAAATGAACAAATGGACATTGATAATTAATGCATAAACCCTACAGCTGCAATTCGACACTCGGTAACTCTCACCTCTTGCTTTCTGCTCTGCACTGTAGGAAAAGAATTAAGTTATAATTGTGCTCAGAGAGTACGTGCTTTTCTTTAAGCATAAAGATTCTAAAGAGTTAGTTGCCTCAACATTTTTTACTTTTACTCTTTCTTGGATAAAAATGTAGTACAATGAAGAACAATATTTTACAGGGTGTACATGACAAAGTGATGCTACATTAAAAAAAATCTAACCTAAAATCCAAACTATTAGTTGAACTAATAGTTCAACTCCTGTGATGGCATCTAAATTCTGAAGACTTTGTTACAATGCCATGCATAGATGGGCTCTGAACAGAGTGTCTTCACCTTGTGACCTTAAAGCCCACTCCTCAGTGAGGCTTTATTTGAACTAACTAGTGAAAAATAACTTTATTTCATAATCCATTTTGAAGACTCACTATTTGATCGTTTTTTTTTATCCTTCACCTTATGATAGACCACCGTGCATACAAGGTATCAGCAGCTACATGATTTCTTTACTTTCTTGCTTGATAGCATCATTCTCCTTCTTAGAACAGGAATTCAAAGGCATCCATAGTTGTTCTCTAAGGAAATGCTAGAAGACTTTCTAGAATATTGTAGTCTCTCAATCAGTAGTTTTAGATTTGTGGATAAATTTTTCTCTTGCTCATTTGAAGTTATGTAGATTATTTGATTTCCAAACCTTACAGCCTTGATATAATTTGTGAACTATCATATGACCTGATATATAACTTTCAGTTTTTCAAATCAAATCAAACCCTAGTATTCAGATAATATGTAATAATACCCCATACAAGTAATATTATATAGACTCTGCAGGTTGTGCACGTGTATTTAGAAATGTATATATGTATACATATTCACACACACACACACAAACACGCACACACACACCACTACCACCACCACCACTACAACCACCACCACCACCACCACCACCACCATGGACAACATCAACAACACCTAATGAAAAAAAGAGGCCTGGTATAAAAAAAAGAAAGAAAGAAAGAGAGAGAGAGAGAAAGAAAGAAAGAAAGAAAGAAAGAAAGAAAGAAAGAAAGAAAGAAAGAAAGAAAGAAAGAAAGAAAGAAAGATATATGGGAGGGTCTGGAGGGAGAAAAAGTAAAGGTGAAATGATATAATTATAGTCTCAAAATACAAAATAAATCATTTTCAAAATATTTTTAGGCACTGCCTGTGCACCACAACAATGACCAGCATAGCTAGATATACCTGGCAGGAGAGATGGGCTCACCAGCATGGACTTCTACTCACTCAGCTTGTCCAACTCCTGAATGTAAATCTGTCAGTAGCAGATACTAACATTAAACCCACAATATGGCACCATTCTCTGGGGTGATCAGCCAGAGACCTGGTAGCAGCTTGTCTTTGGGTCATGTCCATCACAGAAAGGACAGCATTTTGTCTTTGGTGGCGTAGATACTTATTCTGGTTTTGAATGTACGTTTCCTGAATGTAGTGCTTTTGCCAAAACTACTTACCAAACACCTTATCCACCATCACAGTATTTCACACAGCATTGCTTCTAACCAAGACACTAACCTCACAGAGGGAGAAGTGTGACGATGCACCCATATTCATGGAATTCACTGGTTTTTTTTCCCCCATCATGTTTCTTACCATCCTGAAGCAGATGGTCTGATAAAATGGTAGAGTGGACTTTTAAAAATGCAAATGTAGCTGTTTAAATAGGTATGGCCCCCATAGACCTGTATGTTTGAATGTATAGCCTGTAGAGAATGTCACTATTAAGAGGTGTGGCCTTGTGAGAGTAGGTGTGGCCTTGTTGGATAGTGGAAAGGCTTAGATCTCCTAAGTGCAAGCTACACCCAGTGTGGCACACAGTCTTTTGCTACTTGCACATGGAAATGTAGAAATCTCAACTCCTTCTCCAGCACCATGTCTGCCTGCACACTGCCTTGGTTCCCACCATGACAATAGTGGACTAAACTTCTGGAACTGTAAAGTAGCCCCAATTAAATGTTTTTCTTTATAAGAGTTCCTGTGATCACAGTGTCTCTTTACAGCAATAAAACCCTAACTAAGCAACAAATTTACAGTGAAAATTGTTAGGTGACTGGAGCAGGGTTCCCCAGAAGATGGTACCTGTTTCAGTCAGCATTTGAAATATGTTACAGTTTCTCCCACAGCCAGGATTCTAAGGTCTGTCAAAGCATAACAATGGGAAGGATTATATCACCCTAGTGACCCACTAGAAATATTTTTTGCTTCCTGTTTCCACGCCCCCAAGTTCTTCTGGCCTAGAATTGTTGTTTCCTGGTAAGTGAGTATGACCTGCAAGGAGCCACAATAATATCTCACTGAACTAGAAGCTCAGACTTCCTCCAGACCACTTTGGGCTTGTAACACCCTTAATCCAAGAGGCTAAGAAAGAAATAAGAACATTATAATGGTGATTATAATCCTGACTCAGGAGGAAATTGGGTTGCTCATCTATAATGGATGTAAGAAAGATTATGTCTGGAGTGCAGGAGATCCTTTTCATACAGTTCTTCATGCTGCAGTGATTCCCAACCACAAAATGATTTTATCTCTACTTCATAACTGTAATTTTGCTACTATTATGGGTTTTCTGATGTGATTGTGTAGCAAGCCGACAAAGGTTGGATTTGTGAAAACTAATCTTGGTTGTCAAGTTGACTTCATCTGGTATCAGTTAAAACCCAAGCTTCTGGATGTACCTGTGAGGGATTCTCTTGATAAGATCAATCAGGGTTGGAGCACCCTTATGAGTCGGAGCCACAAGTTCTTGTGGCAACACACATAAATGGACAGAGAGGAAAGAAGCTGCTTTGTTTTCTCCTGCTTCTCTCTCTCTCTCTCTCTCTCTCTCTCTCTCTCTCTCTCTCTCTCTCTCTCTCTCTCTCTCTGGCAAGTTTATCTGTTCTGTTGCAACTCCATCAGGATTCCAAAGTAAACTAAAGATAAGATAAGCAATTCTCCCAGAATCCCCTAGGACCCTAATGCCAGACTAAGAAGGCTGAGGTAACCAGAATTGTGGACTGAAAACAAGTATCAGAGTCTCAGCATTGCTGTCATGATATGTCCACTGCTGGATTTCTATAAGCCTATAGCCTGTAAGCCAGTCTAATAAATGACATATACATCCATCCTACCAGGTTTTTTCCTTTGGGAAATCCTAGCACAGAATGCAATAGTGGCACTCACATCTTGGTGGTAACCAACAGCTGTCTAATTGAAATTAAGGTCCATTCATCAGGAGGGAAATTCTGCCTTTTATTGAAAGCATAGAAAACTCCACAGGCAGGTCTTTAATATCATAGGAGAACCTAGTACTATCACTATCCTAAATTAGTATAATTTCTAGCTGCATTCTAAACATGTATCCTTAACACAGAGATAAGTGTAGTCCCCAATTGTTTTCAAAAAAGTTTCTCTTTGCCAATAATGGAAGATCATTAAAAAACAAAACAAAACAAAACAAAACCACACATACACACAACCAACCAAAATGTAGAGAACAACTTCTTGTGAGATGCCCAGTCCCAGCTGTTATATCTAGAACATAACTCCTGTGCCTAAGACTCGGGGAATATCACAGAAGAAGATAGAAAGATTGTTAGGGGCTACAAAACCAGGAAAACTGCTATGAGATTGTGTCTCCTAGAAATGGCAGGGAAACTTAACCCATTTTACCACAACAAGGCTGCCTAAACAAGACCTGAAAGAGCACAACATAAATAGATATGCTAAAAAGAAGGGGAAAATCTCACAAAGCCCAATCCTTACACAAAGCGCTACAGGCAACTCTGCAATGCTGAAAGAGAAAAAGTTTCCCCAGCACTGAGCCTTTTTTTCTGCAGTGTTAAATTGTCAGTCCTAAAATTTTGTGCATACAAATGATAATGAATGGATTGAAAAAGCTGTAGTCTAATATTTATATATTTAATACATAAATATACATATTACATGTTATATTCCTTTAATATATATATATGTATGTGTGTGTGTGTGTGTGTGTGTGTGTGTATACGGTTAGGTAAAAGAGGTCATGAAAGAGTAAGGTGAGTACATAAAGGATCTAGAAAAAAGAAAGAGAAAGGGGAAAATAATGTAATCAAATTTTCATTAATTTAAAATTAAGTCCAGGTAGTGAATTAAGTTTTCTGAGAGCACATTCAGAAAAGACATGAATAGGTATAACTTTCTTAAAGATCTGTCTTGGGTAAAATTCTCCTAGCGCTCTCATTCCTAGTTTGTAAAATCCCCTAATTTATGAAATCTACTCTGCAACCTTCCTCTGCAAAAAATCTATTTTTTGAAACACCCTTATCCATGCGGCTATGTTTTGTCTAATTAATTCTGACTTAAACCCTTTAGGTTTCTCTCTCATCCAAAGACCAGCCTGAATCTCTTCCTTCCCTCACTCCTCAGTTTGGCTAAGGTATCATAACCTTACTGACCTTAGTAAACTAGTAGGGGTGACTTATTAATCAGCACACAGTGACTTTCTCATCCTAAAATCACATCAACAGCAAAAATGAACAAAGGAATGATCTAAACTCTTGCTCAATTTAACTTTTTAAGATGGGCATTAAGAATAAAGGAAGGTGATGTTACTAAAAGACCCAGAAAGCACTCCTGTGTATATTCTTATCGATTTCTAAGCCTAGTTTCTCAGCTAATATTAATTTGATTATCTCAAAGAAGCTGGCCAGAACAGGGTCCCTATTTTAAGTTAATTCGATGATGCAAGGTGCCATTATAACTATGGTTATAATGCACATTCTATAACTATATATTTGTAGGCAAAAAACAATGCACATATAAAATATAGGCCAAAGAAGCTGTGCTACATGGATATATCCAAAAGCCAGGATTTCTTTTCTCAGTACATTCTTAAGATACTTCTTCTCTTCTCCAGAGGTTCTCTTACTTTAAATTAGAGAAATTCTTTATTTGATATCAATTTCTGTTTTCACTATCAAAGTTAATGAATTTCATTAATTCATATTGCTGACTGCACTCAGTAAAGATGATTTGTGTTTTGAATGCAAGCAGCAACCAAAATGATGACACATCTTGTCTTCTTTCTATACCCAAATGTAAATAATTTTGATAACCTCTAGCTATGTGGGAAGCGGCTGTCTGGTGTGATTATTAAATTACAGCTCCGGTATTGTATTCTCCCCAGTTACTGTGCATCCTAATTCAATAGTCTGAATTGTATGTGATGCAGAAAATTCTTATTTTTACTCACGAAATACAGTTTACCAAATTGCTCTATGACACTGTTCATTTTATTTCATGAGTATTTGAGATAAAAATTGAACGTGGTTCTTCCTTTTTAGTTTGTACATTTGAAGAAACTGAAGCCTTTAACAATATTTGTCATAAAAGCACACAAACAACTATGGTGAGTAGTGTTATTTCACTCTGCACATCACAAGGATGTCAGTATATAAATGTACATAACCTTCTTCAACATCACATATCAAGTTAAGGGCAGAATCAAAGAAAGAAATTGCACGCCTCACTTCAGTGGCCCCCATTTTATGTGCTAGACCTTGCCTCCACCCAGCTACAACTCTTCCAAATGGTACCTTTTTGAAGCATCCTGGCTCTGAGACCCAGTTTCTTTTATAGCATCTCCCTGCCCCCGTCCCTACCTTTTACTTGAGTGTCTGTTCAGCCCTTGTTGAGAACAGGTCCACTCTGACTGAGCCCAAGAGAACACAACAATTGTTAGTGTCATTCCCAGTAATGGTGCGGCTGATCCTGGAAACCATGATTCATATTTTATTGCCACCTTCCTGGGTTGCTTTTATGGCTGCTTTTATTGCCTCCATCTATTTATTCAAAAAGTGTCATTTCGAAAATATAAACCTTAAGACAAGAAAGCAGTTGAGGAGAAAAACAGAACGTGTGCATCTTTGGAATGAGTATAACAAATTGTGTTTCTGAGCGTGTCCACTCTTCCAAATTTATTTCTCTGAGTGCCCTCCCACCTGCTATCCCAAGAGAGAAAGATGCTGGCAGTGGAAGCAGAGGGAAGGAGAGACTGGAAGCCAGAGACTTGTTCTTCAAACACTTTCACTTCACAAATGAGCAGGCTGAGGTCTAAAGCCAGTGAAGAGGTGACCATCCAAATCCACACACCCATTCATTCTGCATCCAACCTGAACCTCCTCCACCTGGGTTGGGCTATTCTCTACATTTCTGAGCCTCTCAGAACAGATGGTCCCTAAGTCCCTGGCTGAGAGAGTTCTAACCCTGTTTGCACTTCACAGGGTAGAGAGCTACAGAGACAGTGAAGAGGAGCTCCCAGGGAGAGAAGGAATGTTTTCACCTCCAGGCAGGTTTGCTTATCTTATCCTTGTTAGCTCAAATCCGGAAGGCTAGCAAAAGAAAAAAAAAGAGCTTGGGGAAATGGAAGTGTTCTTTGTTTGCTTAGATGGTGCTATAAACATCCTACAGGGCCAGAATGGTGGTTAATGATTGACTGATCAATCTGCTATAAAGCACTGATTAAGCATATAATACATGTATACCATTAGTCTATAGAAACATCGAGTGGGCCCAAAAAATTTAATAATTGAAATTAATGATTTTGTTTTAGAATTTTCATTCACTATTTTATATTGTTGAGGTGGGGTGGGAATTTCACCACCCAGTTGCAAGAGCAAAAGACACAGTTAAGTTTGTCGAGTTAAATACTCATTAAGGATAATTTCTATATGACACTTTTATTAAAATTTTTATTGAAATATTTCTTCATAAAGTTCAAAATCTGGATGTACCTAAAAGAAAAAGAAATGTACATATTTGAGAATCTTTTCATGTGGGGTAGGATTGTTTAAGCCACATACTTCTGTCCAAAGTACATTAGACACAAATTGTCTAAGACCATTCCAGAAGAAACCTGACAATATTGAAAACATTCCTTCCTGAATTTAGTTCTGTACATGTCCTATTTCTTATGTACAATCAAACTTACTAAAACTAATTTTATGTTAGCCATGGTTAGATGCCACCATCTTGCTCATGTATCCTAATATTTTTATTCCATGTTTATTATAGGAATGGTAAGATTTTGTTCTCTTGGATTTTCATCAAGGTTGTCATTTCTTACTCTTAACAGATCATCAGCATCAAGTAAGTATCAAAGAATTCTTCGATAAAACCCAAGGATCTAAATTATTGAGTAAAAAGTGACATTAGAAACTAGCCTATTTTAAAAACCGATTTACATTGATTTTAAATCACTGTAAAGGTACATTTTATCAATTTCAGAAGTTCAAATTGCATGAAAACAAGCACTTTCATAAACATGTTTTCTTTTCTCTACATACACTCATACACACATATGTGCACATGTATGTGTTTGTCTTTCTGTCTCTCTGTACATGCACATACATGCTGGGAATAAAACCCAAAGCCTCCTTCATGGTTATTTGTTGCATTGAAGAACAAATTCCAGGTCTAAGCCTACTAGGTAATTAATTTATAATTAAATATAAAACATTTTGTATTTTATTTTTCATCAGACATTTTTTACGTTCTCTGTTAAATTCCACTTACAAAATCATAAGTTTCACTTGTATGTGTTTATGTATGCATGTGCATGTGCATATGTGTGTATATGTATACATGTTTGTACATATAAAACATAGAAATGACCCTGACAAAGTAACTATAGAGACTATGAACAAAACAGCAGCTGCAGCCTTCAAAATCTAGTGCCAAATGGTCAGCTCCAAAAACATATATATACATACAAGTAGCATATGAAATGTATGCATATATATGTGCAATAACAACTAGGAATATGTATGTGTATACATTTACACATACACACAAATACACACATGTAAACCTATATACACATATATATATATATACACACAAATACACACATATAAACATATATACACATATATATATGCACACACATATATATACACATATATATGTGCAATAACATTTAGGAATACGTATATGTATACATATATGCATGCAATTACAGTGAAAATAGTGATCACGAATTTGAAGAAGAGTAGGGATGGGTATTGGGAAGGGGTTGGAGGAACAAAAGGGAAAGGAAAATGTAATTAATTATAATCTCAAAAACAAAATTTTTTAAGTACAAAAAACAGCTCTTAGAAAACTTAGAAGAATCTGATAGGAGTAGGAAGAGGGAAAAACAAGATCAAATTAAAATTTTCATTAAAAAAGACTTTAAAAGAAACAAAAAAAAGGTTTTAGATAAAATTAACTTATATTTTTAGGCTATTATTACTATGACAGAATGTTTCTCTGAGACAGCATATACTACATATATATTTTTACTTGTTTATTCAATATACACGTTTTCCTAAGAACTGTTTTTCAATAATCTACTTCATTTTATTCAAGATCATGTGTCTGACATCTACCACTTAGAACCATAACCCTTTATCTCAGTAAGCTTGGCTTATAACCACAACCAAAAACAAACAAACACACACATACATACATACATAAAACAGTTCTGCATTGATTGCTCTCCTTTTTTCAGAGGTTTTGACTCTGCCTTTTTTGTTCTTGGCTGCTCTGCCTGGTTGTGACTCTGGGCCCTGCTCCGGCCCTTCTGGTTGGCACGTCTCACAGTGTTCAGGAAAGTTCACTGAACTGTGGCATTGTGGGAACTGATGGGGAAGAACTGTTCTGGAGCGTAGCTCAGCCAGGCCATACCATCAACCAAAACACCAAGTGTGTTCACACACGTGGCTCTTCTGAGAGTCAACTCTATGATTCTGTATCAGAAACATCCAGGTATATGACTCTCCGCATTTGTAGCTCTACATCTCTGTGTTTTTTCTTCTGTTGTTCCTGGGGCAGGTTTCATAGAAAATAAATTTGAACTATAAGCTAGAAGAATAGGACACACACACACACACACACACACACACACACACACACACTACCATTGTCAGTTAGGTTGGTTACTGTATTAATCACTGAGGGTAAGCCTTCCAGAAACCATGGCCTTAGGATCACAGGGGCTGCAGCTGTGTGAAGCTGTGCGATTTCCACTTTCAGAAGGCTCTTGAAAGATGGTAGTTTTTTTTCTTTAAACTTCAGATTATATCTCCTAGGTTTCAAAAAAAAGGAATAAGCTTGAGGGTTGATCCAAATCTTAGCGCACTTCCAGATTAGGAATGCTTCCAGGTGAGTTTAGAGATACTATGGAGTTGGAGCAGTGTAATGGAAATTTCCACAGCCTTTTACAGAGCCTGATCTGCAAAGTGCTTTCTGTTGTTGTTTGTTTTGAAGGAAATAGGCAGTGAGTTTTGCCTGCTTGTTTGTTCCCTTGTCATTCATGGCAAAGCATCAGTGTTAGCGATGATGACTATGGATGCTGTTAAGGGACTATGTTTGTTTTCTGCCACTTTTGATTCTGTCCACTGTAGAGTTGAACTTAAGGGAATAAAAATGTCAAAAAACTTGGGAATAAAGTCAGCATATGGTGTTAAGAAGAGAGAACTTCAGATAGCCTTCACAGTAAGTACTCTTTGGTGAAATCATGCACAAAAGGAAAGAGGGAGGGAGGGAGGGAGGGAGACAGGGACAGGGAAAGAGAGAAAGAGAGAGGGACAGCGAGGGACAAACAAACAACAGACAGAAACAGAGAGACACAGAGAGAGAGACAGATACAGAGAGATAGAGTCAGAATCAGAAAGATTCAGAAACATACAGAGAGAGACAGAGTCAGAAAACACACACACACACACACACACACACGCACACGCACACGCACACGCACACGCACACACACACACACACACAGAGACAGAGAGACAGAGAGACAGAGACAGAGAGAGACAGAGACAGAGAGACAGAGAGACAGAGAGACAGAGAGGACAAAGACTGAATTGTGAGACCAGGTTCTGTTTTATGCACATAAAATATAAGAAATCACAGCAGAAGTTGTCTTAATTTTCCTGTTGATGTATATTATTTATTATAAAATACTGGGCAAAACATAAAAGACTGAATTCTGGATTTATCACAGGTAATATGCTAAAGGTGCTCTATCAACTAAATGTGAATTTAAAAGGGGGAAGTCTCACTGGATAACTGTATTGCCTTGGGCTTTATGCTGTGGTTATCTTTTTGATGCCATGGTGGATATGACTGGACAATGAAGGACTGCACTGGGGTCCATGCTGTGTAATCCAAGAGTCTTTGAAAAGTCAGTACTTACCCAACAGAATATATTTATAAAACTTATTTTTAATCTAGTCTCTGAATTATACTTCTAGGTCTGTGTTCTAAGGGAACCTTAGATTGTTAGATTAGTATGTGACCAATCATGTTAGCAGTATATAATAAAAATTAATAATATGGTTATTTGTCTCATCCAAAAATTGATTTTTTTTAAAAAAATAAGTGGGGTGGTTGTGGTGGCACACACTTGTAGGGAATGTTAAAGAGATGGAGGCATTAAGATCACACTTTAAAAAAGTAAATTCTGAACTGTACTTTTTTTCTTTGAGACCCTGTGGACCAACAATAGGAGGGTCTGAATCCAAATGAGAAGGCTGTAGATCCAAAATGACTGCAGCTGGCTAGGTATGGTTGTATGTGCCTGCAGTCCCAGCTGTGCACAAGGCTGAGACAGGAGGGTCATAAGTTTCATGCCAACGTAGACTGCAGGGATAACATAGTGAGACCCTGTCTCAAAAATCAAAAGCAAGTAAACAACATTGGAGGCCAACGTAAGTCTTCCCAAAGCCCATTTGTTCTTGGCAGTAGAGATGTATGGCTCAGTTTCAGACACTAAATAAAGAAATTGAAATTGCTAAATTATATTAAAAATTATTGCTAATGCTTAGGCATGCTAGAAAGCCATGACTAAGGGGGAAAATGTAAATATTATAGTGGAGATTTACAGTCTTTTTTTTCCACAAAACTCTATATCAATGGAGAGAATTCTATAAACCTAAACATTTTGCCTTTGAACATAAACACATTTTTGAAAAATTTAAGTATCTTACATAGAGGACTGACAAATTGATTTGGATTTGTGTGGGGATTATGTTTGCAGCAAAACTAAATAGACCACTGAACGATGAAGGTAATTCATAAAGAGACACTTTGATATATAAATACTGTATCCAGTTTTAAAACATGTATAATGCACTGGAGTCATGATTCTATACTAATCATATTCACTTGCTTCTCTGATTTGTCCCTTCACCTCCCATTCTCCTAATCACACTCCCATAGAATGAGAGGAACATACTCTAACCCTTTCACTTTACAGACAAGAAAATGGAGCTAAAATAAAATTTAAAATACAATAGGGCAATCCAGTGGGGAAAATTCCCTATGCAGCTAAGAATAATATGCGTAACTCGGAGCCCTTGATTTCTGTCATTCTCTTTTGTGATGAAAGTCACTGTGCTGAGCTGGAGGCAAATCACAAACTACAAAGACAAGGCAGTAAATAAGGAATTTTAAATCTAAGGCTGATGCAAAGAATACACATTGTATTTTGGCTTGAGTTACTCAGAACCAACACAGCATTAAAGCACTAGAAGTTGGGAGTGAAGAAACAGAAATTCCAGTCCCTACTCTAGTGTGTGTGTGTGTGTGTGTGTGTGTGTGTGTGTGTGTGTGTGTGTGTGTATGTTGAATGACTAATTTGAGTTCTCCTGGTGTCTGTTTCCTTTTATCTGCCATGGGGCATGTGAATTGTTATTCAACCCATGTTATAGAACTTTGGTGAAGATCAGGCGAGACAGTGGATGGGAGAAGCTCTGTACATTCCAAGACACTAAAAATAATGTATATGTACATAGTATTGTGTTGCTTATGGTATTATTTTGTCACATTCTGCAAAATGACACCCAGTTAAGGTTCTAGGGAGTACCCAGTTAAGGTTCTAGGGAGTACCCAGTTGGTAAACAGTGAAACAAAAGTATGCCTCACGTATGTTACACTGGCATCCTTTTCTTGCTGTTCAATGGACCAGAGGGTCCTGTGTTCTATTACTTGGCTCACCTTTGCTCTTTCAGTAAACCATCTAAACCTGCAAGGCAGCACAGGCCGGATTCATCCTCTGCATGGATACCTATCATCCTTTCACATCTTTCTCAGTTTTTAAAGTCCTTTACGCATCCACATACTGTAATACTTTCAGCTGTTCCTCGGCCTTAACGTCCTTGCCTTATATAGCTCTGGCATTCCCCAAAACAAAACAACAACAAAGGAAAATAAAGACAGCAAGTTCTGTCTGATAGAGCTACAGTAAAATAAGGGACAAAGGCTGCCAGAAAACTGATATTCAATGCCTGCCAAATGACAGGCAGAGACGCTAATATAACTGGACTCCCAGCTCACAAAGGAGTTAAAAATGAAACAGCATCCGCTTAAGATCAATATGAAATTCTATAGGCAGCCTTTACAAAGAAATCAAGGCAGGCATAATATGATCTCAGCGGCTCACTCTCAGGAAGATGGGATCACTCCAATGTGCAGCACTAGCTAAGTGCAGAAGCCAAGTCCTGAAAGCCCCAGTAAAATGGAATTACCGCAATCAGGCAGTATGGTCAGCGGGGCAGGGATGAGATTGATGAGGTTATCAGGAGACAAATAAGGAGTGAGCCTATGCAAATTGCCGGACAGAAACGGAAAACATGTTCACATAATGTGTCATTAACAGTTTTCATTCAAAGAATAGAATAAGATGTCTACTTAAGCTATCAAGAGATTTCTAGATATGTACCTTCAATTAACCAAGAACAGGAAGAAGTGCTAACAGCCCAAGCAACTGCATCCATCAGTGAGATTTTGTGATAGTTGCAAGCTGACATCTTTGCAAGCTAACTACATGTCTGTCTTCAGTGTATTTCTGTCAACTATTACATTTCAGTGGGGGTTGGGGGAAAGCCTGATCATCTACAAACAAGTAAAGAAAATCTAACTTCACGAAGTAGCTTTTCCAGGTTCTTTTTAAAGTAACTTAAGGAAAATCAGAGACTTTGAGATTTCAAAAATTGCCCTTTTCATAATCCCTGTTCAGTCTCCTCTCTGAGCCAGACCCTTTTAAAATAGCTTGAGTTCCCATTTTGGACAAAGGCTCTCAAACAGAAATGATGGATGCTGGCAAGGACTCCACAGAGTGATCTAGCTCCTGCTCCTCATTTGGTAGCTGGGGACATTGAGGCTGACTGGACATTGTGTCCAAGTTAACACTGGATTCCAGGCTTCCTGTGATACCGAAGACCTGAAAGGGGAAACTAATGTCTAAGAAGAGCTGATATACATAACAGAAACACATGAACCCAAGGAGAGCTCATGTTGAAAATATTAAAAATGAGGAAGATAAAGAGGATCTTTATGTTATAAAGACTACATACATGAGATCCACTCATGGAGGTTCTACAGTCATGCCATTCAGTGCCTCCCCCTGCCATTCATTCTAACTTCAGTTTCTCCACAGACATATTTTCTGGGCCTGTGATCTCTACAGTTCTAGAATAACACATCAGGACAGACACAAAAAATTAAATTTATAAAGCAAGAGATATTAACTTTTACACAGAGCCTAGAATACATCTGCTTATGACTTTATTCTGAAATCTGTTTATATTGGTTAAAGATATCTGTGATATATGACTTGATAGTAGTGAGCTTTGTTCTCTAGTTTTTTAATTGTACCTTCAATTTTTTTTTCCTGGAAAGATGATTTTGATAAGTGTTATTCTTTGAATCTTGGGAAGCTAGGAGAAGATTAATCTAGCCCAATGGAGGAACTAAAGTGGCAAAAATTGATTAAGGCATTAAAACACCTACAGTATGTCTAGAAAATATGACCTGTCTCTAAATGGTCCCAGTAAATCACAAGCCAAACTCAAAGGAAGCAGTTAAGGAGAGCTTTACCAAGTAATAGAAAAGTTTTCAGGACAGAGCATTTTGTAAGTGCCATTTGACTTTTATATTCTGTGCAATCAGAGAGAAATATTTATACAGCTCAGAACAATGTTTTCTACCTATATTAGACTAGGCCTAATGCACAGGTAATATTTATAATATATTTGCAGTCTTGTAGATATTGTACACACAAATATACAAGTGTATTTAGGAATACTTATGACCAGTTTTATGACATTATTGATGTACATTGAAACCCAGTATCAGTTTACCTTGTCTTACAAACCCACATAACTTTCTAAAACTAACTAACTTTGCATTTCTCTTCTCAGATATACTTTCTAAGTTATTCTGTTGACAAATAATGATACTCAGAAAAGAATGGGAAAAGATTTTGGGTGGACACATAAAGCAATTGGAATCTCCTAAATTTGGCATATTTACCAAATTGGTTAGATCTGGAACAGAAAACAAATGAAATTGTCTTATTTTAATATGTAAGGAATTTGAACCGTGTTGTTCACTGTCAAGTCCATGTGTAGCATCGCCATTGTGGGTCCTTGGAGAAAGCAGTGAAATTGTGACAGTGTGTTCATCCCCACTGTTGAATCCCTTCCACCTGTCCCTTGAGGGTCTAACCCTCTAGTAATTACTGGGGCTGGGGAATAGCTGCTATGACTGCCCTCTAGGCATACAAAAATCATTTCTTTCTATTCCATTTTACATTTCTTTTATCTCCCCATTTTCACTTTCTATTTTCTTTCCTTTTAAAAGTAGCTGCCTACTGCCTCTATTACTTACCCAGGTTTTGTTTTCCCTCTCAAAATTCTGCTTCTGAAATTTACTTTCTCTTCTACTCACTAACCTAAGAAAGCTAAACGATAGGTTACCCTCACAAGCTAATTTTCTTGAATATTTAGCCATAAGTATTTGCATGAGTAGATATTTTGTACCATATAAATATGCTAGATTTCTCTACTGTCTTTGTACCATACTGGTGCTACTTTCAAGTCTTGATATTTATATGGAATGGCAAGCTCTGAGGATTAATCAGGCTAAAATAGAATAAAGTTTTTTTCTATTACTATAATTACTATAATTAGCGTATTATGTTTAGTACAAAGAATTTAAAGTACTTTGTTTCAACTGTACTCTAAGAGTACACTGATGTCAGGCCAGCAGATCTAGGCATGTCCCAACATGCCCAAAATGCTGTTTCTAGGTTTCAGGTAGAAGAATAGACATTCCTTCCTGTGACATCTACTACCAAGAAACCACAATATTATGGCAAATTGGGCAGACTATTCTCTCTATCAGCCTAAGCAGAAATTGTATTAAATGTTTTCCGCAATGTGGACATCAACATTGACACATTTTCATGTGAAGTTCCCTTATCCTTTGATTTTTAATAAAATTTACAAACCAAGCAAAACAAGTTTCCAACAATTAAGATTTTAAAATAGACTGTATACGAGGGTGTAAGAATAGGTAGGTACTACGGAACTAGGTAAGAAACCAGAGAGAAGCAAGAGACAGTAAGAAAGGGGAGACTGGGGAGGTAGCCAAAGTCACATGTGTCATGAGAGACTGCTAGCTTGGGATAGCACAAAGGAGAGGACACCAGGAGAAAAATCAGGAGAAGAGAAGCAACTGAAGCAAATATTTCTATAAAAACTCCATGGTGAAACCTAGCTCTTCATGTGCTGATAAAAATTATTATTAAAGAAGTGGTTGAAAAACTTCTGTATTCCTGTAATACGGAAGAAAAGAGTGCCTGGATTTAGAAAAGCCTCAAAGCGCCCCAGAAGACCAGTTTTCTGAAACTTCTCTGCAAATACACCTCTCGTTTGTGCTCTGGTCTCTTAGGTATGTGTCATCGAGCTGGAGTGAAGTCCGAAATGACAAGAATTGAAGCCAAGAGGAGCATCAAACTGAAATCCTGTTTTAATCCTGGGGTCGTCCTGAATTGGGTGACCTTGAGTGAGTTATCCAGTCTCTGAGTACTATGTGTCCACGTGTTGCAGGAGCTATATATTTGTCTTCTTATTCTTGTTAAGAAGAAGAAGAAGAAGAAGAAGAAGAAGAAGAAGAAGAAGAAGAAGAAGAAGAAGAAGAGGAGGAGGAGGAGGAGGAGGAGGAGGAGGAGGAGGAGGAGGAGGAGGAGGAGGAGGAGGAGGAGGAGGAGGAGGAGGAGGAGGAGGAGGAGGAGGAGGAGGAGGAGGAAGAAGAAGAAGAAGAAGAAGAAGAAGAAGAAGAAGAAGAAGAAGAAGAAGAAGAAGAAGAAGAAGAAGAAGAAGAAATGGTTAGTAACAAATATTTTCTAAGGTTCCAAATTTTGACCATTATCACTGGAATACAGAGCCACACCTACCCAAAGAGAACATTTTCTGCGTGAGTTAATGACTTACTTCTAGTGAACTCTTAACTACATGAATTCCTCATAGGCTTTAGAGGTACAAGAATTAGCCCAGGCACATTGGGGGAGGCTAACTTATAACCTTCAGGGATAAAAGCTGCCAAAAGAAAGACCTTGTGCCTTCTGAGCTACTTAAGTTGTCCTCTAGGCAAGGAATATCAGGCTCTGTGATCACATTACTCCCTCACCCCAGGAATAATTTGATAAATTAGAAAGATGTATAAGATGATCAATTAACATAGCAGAAATTATTTATATGCCAAACAGCATACATAAGGTCTCAGCGTATCCCACATAAAAGCTTGTCAGCAATGTTCTCATTACCAAACAGCATGTCAGGGCTCTCAGGTTCAGCTCATTCAAACATGGCAGATAGGATGTGGGTACACACCAAATGCCCTTCTGGGTACCCACTTAAATGCTCAAGAACATATGAGAATAAGCCCTTTAGATATTTACCCCATCTTCAATTCTTGCTCTGCAAGTTATAAATTCCTACTCTACTGATTTTCCTGAGAAACTGTTGCCACAATATCAACACTTTATTAATTACACAGAAACTGATTTTCATAGATCTAATTCTATCTAATTCTATCCCAATCTATCTATTCAGAATATATTTCAGCATTCTTTCCTGTGAATTTCTTAGTAGATAGCTCAACATACTTTTGAAAAGCTCAGTCAAAGGTTTTCTATTGTAACAAATATAAAAGTAAACATTTATTCATTGATGAATACACAGAAGACCATATCTCAGGAGTGATCTACCATAATTCAGAATCTGTATTTAAAGTTTTCACATTTGTTTATTTATCATGGAAAGATACTTCAGTGTTAATGATGCCAATGTCCCAAGAAGCCTCTCTCTCTCTCTCTCTCTCTCTCTCTCTCTCTCTCTCTCTCTCTCTCTCTCTCTCTCTCTCTCTCATCTTTGCAGTCACCACAGCCTCTACTCTTTTTTTTGTGTCAATATATTTATCAAGAACACACTTTTATTTTATCCATGTCAATACTTTTGTTTGGATCCATTTTATCAAAATGGCTCCTTAACTACTCTAGTTAAAGTACCTAAAGCCTGTATGTTTTTTGAGAACTGGTTAAGAGCAAACATACCGTTTTAAGTAATGTAATTAAAAAAAAAATACTTATAGTGTGATGCTATTTTGCATAATTGTTTTTCTTATATATCTTAATAGTTGTGGATGAAAGCCTAAACTTCAAACAAAATATTCTATAAGATAATAAAATCATCAGATACAAAGCCCTTCAAACAGCCCTGGCTTTTGTAAGAGAACACATAGTGATTGCCCATCATCCTATGCGATAATTCCAGTAAAGATGTGGGAGGGAGTATGGAAAGCTTCTTTGATGGCTGTACTCCAAATCAACTCCTTTAAAAAGTAACCTAATTATTTTATTGTACTTAATGCCTCATCCTTTGTTTCCTGATGGTCTTCCTATCTAAATATCTTATGTTTTAATGTACTTTCTATACCTCTCCTCAAATACATTAGAGATCAAAGGAGATCCATAAGCCAGCATCTATCTGAACTCTATATTATCTGAAATAGGTTTCAGGACAATTCTTTCAAAACCAAAACAAAAACCAGTTCCTTGAAAAATAAAGGCTGTAAATATTTCTGTAACAGGTGTAAAGGAGACAGTATTTGTTTCCACAGCTGTGACGTGACTTGCAGAACAAACATATGCTATGCACAAGTAAATCTCAAACTCCCCATGATAAGGTATGATCCGACCAAAGGACAATTCGTTGTCCTCATATTCTAATGATGCAAATATTAGAGGGTCTGACATTTGTCTTCAGTGTATCTTGGTATCCCTACACATGTCCAGAAGCTTTGTTTTAGAGAATGAAAATGAGGAAATGCACATCCCAAAGCCATGTTACCTTTGAGAAGTCTTTGAAGCATATTGTTATAAACCTGACCATGACACATGAAGATGTGTTACTTTCTCTTTCCAGAATATTTCAAAACTTATCAGAACACCTTTCCCAGTGAAGGAGGAGAGGTTAAAGGAATCCCCCTTAGAAAAAAAGTCAGAACCTCTCGTTGTCAGCTTCTGGGAAGGATTGAGATCTCTCTCTCTCTCTCTCTCTCTCTCTCTCTCTCTCTCTCTCTCTCTCTCTCTCTCTTTCTCTCCTTCCCTCTCTCTCTCTCAGCCTCCCTCTCCCTCTCCCTCTCTCTTTCTCTTACCCTTCCTCTTAAAAATCAGCAATGAAAGAAACAATGTTAGCTGAAGGCTTCAGGCTCCACTCTCCCCACCAAATAGGTGCCCTGCTCAGAGGCTGCCAGAGAGCAGATGGGAAGTGCCTGTACTGTCTGTACAGATGATGAGTGCTTTTCTATCTTTGTCTCTGAGATGACTCCAGAAGTGCATGGTCTCATGTCACCCTAGGTAGAGCATATCCTATGATATCCAAGCAGCTGTCAGGACTGGCTGACAGGACACTAGAGAGAAAAGCTGGATGTATCAGCGTTTTATTAGAAAAGTGGAGACATTGATAAATGCAGAAGAATGCTTGCTCTACTCCTCATGTCTATACATCCACACTATCTGCTAGACCCCACTCCTACTCCACACTACACATGTGATTCTGACTCTTTTTCTATAAGAGATCGTTTAGTTTGGGCTACTTTTAGAACCAAAAGCTCTCATGTCTCAGGAATTTCTGCAAACAGCTAGTTTTATTAGAAACACACTAGCATAAAATATGTGAAAATTAGGCAAGTCACTGATGAGTGCTTTTATGAGTTCATCCGATAATTTGGCTAAGAAAACATGCCCGCCATCTCTCCTTTTCTCTCTCAGTAAACCTCCAAAGTGAATCAGAGTGGCTGGGCTTTAGAATTCAGAATAAGCACTTCTTAGCTGTCTCAGTGTCGGGTGATTTATATTGAGATAGGTGGTTTCATTGTTCATGATTGGGTTTTTGTTTTGTTTCTTCAGGGTTTGTTTCTGGTTTGGTATTTGTTTTGCTTCTGCCACTGAGTTGCCTGTACTCTAAATAATCATCGCACAAAGGATGGGAGGAAAAACACAATACAGCTTTGAGAGTGAAAATTGCCCCAATGCTTCACCAGAGCTTTAGGCTGGAAATGACAAGAAGACAGAAACCAATTGTTTACCTTTTCCTGCCTCCAGCAATATTTTTAGCTTACCGCATATCTTTTTCACATGGATGTGATTTTTCCCCCACTGAAAAATATATGCTAAGAAGAAGAATGTCTGCAATTAAGTAAAGTAAAAGAGGAAACTACAGCGTGTGTCCCACAGCACAGTAAATGTAGAAGGGCTCTTTGTGAAGAGACATTGCTCCAGGAAAATTCCTTTCTCCAACTGTGATGCATTTGCTTCTATTCTGCATTGTGAACCCCTCCGAAAATAGAAACTTTATGTTTAATTGATTTATTTGTAATGAATCTGGCTCGGGATAAAGACTCTTTGAAGCTGATTGATTACTGCAACAAGCTTAAGATTTCATACCACAACAAACCTTTTTGTACTAATAAACAGTGGGACAATAAAGCTCTAGGGCATGGTGTTTCCCTTCACATTAAAGTGAGGATTTGCAACTTAAGTATGTGAGGGACATAGTTTATGCGCTCCCAAGAAGCAGACATAATGAACTATTTCTTTTAATGGCAGATTATCCCTGTTTCTATTTCCTGGAGTGAAGACCTCGCAAATTGATGTATCTGTCCTCTGAGGTTTTCAGAGAGGCATTATGGCATTTTAAAATATTAATATGAGAGTACATTTAGCTGAAAGTAGCTAGTCTAGGAGTCTCTTGTGGCTGCAATGTAGGTCACCAGAGACCTGCTGTCTCTCAAGGCAAATGATTTACTCTAAGTGTATCATTAAGATACACTTTTTGGGAATTTATGATGGTGCATTTTCACCAAGTTATACCTTTTCCATAAAAATTTAAGTATTTTGTGCTATTTTCCCCCACTCTTACTCCTTAAAAACCTGGTCAGTGTCACAGGCAATTGTAAGTACCTCCTTCTTCACTGCCACTGTGGGTTTGGGCAGAACACTGATTAACCAGGACTGGATGTCACATCTTGTTACAACTTTCCAGAGCAGAAGATGGTCCTAGGAGACATTGAAAAGAACAGCAATTATTCCTCCAGTGGGGAAATGGAGAAGAGGGTGGAGGTAGAGTCAGATTCAGTGTATGAACAGGATAACGGTGACAGAAAAATACTAATCAAGTCAATGCCAAGAACACTATTCAGGGAAGTTCATTTAAAAAATAATCACGATGTGCTTTTGAGGTTTCCTTTCAGATTATTGGGCTTCCTGTTGGTTTAACTTCGAGGTATTCAGTTTCTAAGAAATCATGAGTGAGCTATGCATGCCTGAAAAAGGAAAGTCAACATGAGGTTCTCCTGTTTGTTTCTTATCTCCAATTATTATTGAATCTTAAACTCTTGAGTTCTCCATTGGTAATAAGTTGTAACTTTCTCTCCATTGCAGTGAGACAAATTGGAGTTATCGTCTCTTGCGTAATTTAGAAACTTCTTAATAAAATGTGTCTCTAGTGTTCCAAATGATCCAATCAGATATAATATCCTCTATTGCATGAGTATCAGAGATGAGAGCTACCTGAAAACCTGCCTCATTTTCCCAACCTCAGTTTGAGCCTGAAGTTACTACATCAGCATCGACAGCTTGTCCTGTCACCCTGCTCCACTTGGGCTTTGGGGTATTGTATGGACAGTAACTGTGGCACATTTGCCTTACTGTCACCTGAAAATTTCTCTGACTTCTATGACTGAAGTTATGAGTTTTTATATAAAGACTTGATCCAAGACATAGAACTCTTTAATATCTTGATGAGAGTCCAGTTGTCAAACATTTTTTTTTCTATCAAGGGACAAGCCACTTAACTAATTTACTGAGGCTAGAAATCTATTGTCAATCAAAATAAATATAATTATAACATCACAGCAATTAATATTAAAAGGTTACTCTCAAGTTTCCTTGTGCTGTGACAATCATTTTACTAGCAATATTAGTGACCTAGTGAACTCAGTGGGCAGGATTCCTCAAGCAACATTTCTCTGTGCAGTCAGCTCAGAACTCCTCACAGCATCTCATACGCCATGGCCAGTAGAGTGTTCTAAACTTCTGAGAAATGAAATTATAATTATGTGCATTCTGGAACTGTATTTTAACAATAATCTCGTCAATATTCTGTTTTCCCTATTTGCAAACGTAATGACCCAATTGACTCTTCCTTCAGGATGTATATACAAATGTTATTAAGAAAAAAATTAGGATAAAACTGAATTAGACTTGATCATTTTTATATGGAAATTGCTTTCTGTTATAACACAGGTATATCATAACAGTGAAGTCACTTTTTAAAGGTACAATGTTTATGTATAGAAGCATGCTTTGGGTGCATTATTCTAAGGATTCCCATTTACATCTTTAATTAAGGGCATAAAATTTTAGGAAGGGAAGCATTTATATTTTGAAACCTTAACCAGTGATTCCCAATCACGGCTATTATTTACAGTGTTGTTCACTTTGAGTTCACTGCCCCAATTTTATTATTTTCTGTCTAGACCAGCTTCACCTAATACTTTATTGATAAAAAACATCTTATATTTATGTCTTAATCCTCATTTGGAGAACTCAGAGGCTTCACAGACATTACCTCATTCAGATGTCCACAAAGCATCTCTGAGGTAGAAAGGTGACAGCATTATAAATGTTAATGATGACATTAATACCTATATTTATGCAGTGTCTTTTCCCCTCAGGAAATTTTTTTTTGTATATATTCTTTCATTCCTCACAAAACCAAAATGATGTGCATTAAAAGCAAGACTTATTGACTCTAAAATGAATGTGACAAGAAGTTAAAGGGAACATGTGCCCGTGGAACCGACATGGTAAGCATCTCATTAGATTTATTTTAATAATATTTATAAATATTTTTATGATTATTTCTTTAACCTTTGTACTCCTGGCAATAATCATGTGCTTAATGATTCTTTCTGTGCCTGAGTCTTTCTGCTTTCTTTAGTGTCTTTCTTTCCCCACCCAGCTTTTTACAGAAATTACGCTACTTCCAAGTGAGTCCATACTAGGCCTCCAGTAATTCTTTGCTTTAATAAATCATTAAGTCTTTGGTAGTTCAGTTTCTACACATAAAAAAAAAAGAAATATAGTATCTGTCCCAGTTGCAAGTATGGTAGCTCAAAGGACCAGGCGAGGTATATTTGAAAAAGTAGGCTATGAGCAGTAATGCATTCTTCAAGGAAAGTTTCTTGATAGTATGATATTACTAAGCACAAGACATGCTCTTTCAGACAGCAAGCACGGGCAACAACCCTCTTCCTAGTGTTCACTATATCGCAGCTCAAAGCCAAACTGAATGGAGGAACTGAAAATAAAAGAAGGCTCTAAAATATTTTTCATATTAAGATGGAATTATAAAGACCTTATTAGAATATTAATATATAGAAACACATAAATCTGCAATTTGGTTATCATCAGTGTAGATAATATCTATATTAAGTTATTTGATTTTTATGCTTTTCCCAAATAGTACCAACTTATTGCTCCAGTTAGAAATGTCATTTCAAGTTGGGCATGGTAGTAGACACTTGTAATCTAGCCTAGGGTAGTGGGTGCAGGCGAATACTAAGTTTGGGATCAGTCGGAACAGTGAGCTTCAGGCTGTCTTCGGGATACACAGTAGGACTTTATCTCAAACAAACCTTCATTTCTGATTTTTAATTTCATGACCAACACTGAGTTCAGTCAAAATTCACCAGTCTTACTGCTTTTTTTAAGCAAAGTTCAGGGAATTTTGACAGGATTTTATTGAATATTTATCACTGATTTTTATTATGATAGTAACAAATTAAAATGATTCAGAAAAATACTTTAAAACTAATGTTTTTGTGTGTGTGTGTTTAGTTAGGTAACCAAATAAGAATCCACTGTTAAAAAAAAAAAAAAAGAACCCACTGTAAGTTTATTGTAAGGAAGCTCTGGGCCTAGAAAGATGATTTGCCAGTTTAACACTGAAGTAGATGTCAGGACATGATTTTCTCTCGTGCTTTATTTTTTTTTCTAGTATTTCAAAGATTTACTTATTTTATTTATTCACTATATGTAGGCTT
Organism: Tokudaia tokunoshimensis; assembly: GCA_036184795.1. Classification (NCBI taxonomy): domain Eukaryota; kingdom Metazoa; phylum Chordata; class Mammalia; order Rodentia; family Muridae; genus Tokudaia; species Tokudaia tokunoshimensis. Next base: position 44,673,167 of record BTHU01000009.1, read on the forward strand.
GAGTGTGTATGTGTATATATGTGCACCACATACTCACCTGGTGTCTTCCAAGGCCAGAAGACGGTATGGTATTTTTCTTGGGTTGCAGATGAGTATGAATATAATGTGGTTGCTAGGAATTGAACTCAGTTCCCCTGGAAGAGCAGTGAGTGCTCTTAAATGGTGACCATCTCTCTAGGCTTTCTCTTGCTTTGCTTATTTTGTTATAATTATAATAGACCTCTGGTTTTCATTCTGTTGGATTCTACAGGTTTACTGTCCTGATGAATTACCTAATCTCTTCCTCACAGATTTTTTTATCTACTAGCTTCTTCGTCTTTTTTTTTCTAATTTTTATTTCATGTTCACTGACGTTTTGCCTGCATGTATATCAGTGTGAAGGTGTCAGATTCCCTGCAACTGGAAGAAGAAACAGATGTGAGCTGCTCATCTGTACCCTGTGATGCTGGGAATTGAACTCCAGTCCTTTGGAATAGCAGCCAGTGCTCTTAACTGCTGAACCGTCTTTACAGTCCCCGTTTACTTCTTTGTTTATGTCATTCACTGTATTTATTCTTGCCAAAGTCTAAAATGTCAAAATTTTAAAACTATACACTTAGGAAGAACTGTAAAATAATCTCACAGGGCATTTTTTTCTTTAATTTAATTGATTTATCTCTGCATCTCAACCACAGTTTCCACTCTCTCCCTCTGCTCCCCACCTTCTCCATCCTCCCACCACCTCCTCCCACTGAATCCAGTCCTCCTCCACTTGCCTTCAGATAAAGGCAGTCCTCCTAGGGAAATCAACCAAACATGGCATATCAAGTTGTATTAAGGTTAGACACCTCCCCTCTTATTAAGATAGACAAGTCACATGGCATTTTTAAAAACAGACGTAAAGTTGGTTTCTCTGTACATTTTCAGTAACTTACTACTAGTGTTTACTTAATATTATAAATAGTTTCATGTTTCAACACACAATTCCTTTTTCCTTGTACAAATTGCTGAATTGTCTGATCTCCACCAGTATTAGTTTTTTATTCATTAGCATTCTGTATGAATATTTGAGAAGCAACACTCTAAAATGTTAGTACTACCCCAATAAAATGCTTTCCTCTACATAAAAAACCCTCAGAATTTTAAAATTGAAACACAATTAATACTGTAATACTTGTAAAAGATGGTTTCAATTTCATCTTCTCAAATTAACACTTTCAATGCCACTGTTTAAAGAAATGCACATTAGAATCCCAGCATCCTCTGTAGTGACTATTGACCTCCTAAGCCAAAGGTTGCCTAAACAATGCAATTGTGGGATTTAAGAAATTCCTCTATTTACATATGAAACATCTAAATCTACAACCTGTTCTCTGGACCAAAAATCTGTGTGCTTCATATCGCTTTTACAGAGCCATGTAAAAGTAAAACACAAGAAGCAATTAGAGTCATGATTGGTAAATGAGCTCTTATGAATTATATACGGGTACTTGCTGGAATGAAGTTATTGAACAAGCATCATTTAACATGATTTTCCATAAGATGAAACTAATAGGGATTCTTGTGTTAAATTGTAATCTCTCTCGCCACATCCAATAGTTCTTTGGGGTCCAAATCAGAAAAGAGATATGAAGCGATTTCTTCACAATGAACAGGGGCACAGGTTAAAGTGAAGGGGGTTAATCAGTCATGTTTGGTTCTGAACAAGCTAAATTAATATTATCCAAAAGAAAACTCTGAGCATGGCAATCTGTCATCTTGGATTTACAAGGAACGCCAGCAACAAATGTTCAAGTGGACAAAAATATCTCCTCTATTCATAAGAAAAGGATGAGGGTGTGGTCATGCATCCGCAGATCAAAGAGAAGTTGACATTTAGAGCTTATTAATAAATCTTATACTTTGGTAAAGAGAAATATTGAGTCACAAAGACTGCAGACACTAATTCCAGAGTAATTACATGATGGATAAGGACCCTTGGAAGTACCAAGTCCTGGAGGAATAAATATAGAAGAATCACCTAAATACCTAAGTAATGTATTCATCGGGGGTTCTAACATACTATTGGAGAAGTGAATCTTTCAATGTTAACTCTTCAGGGTCTCTCTTAGGCAAGATGTCTTGAGAGCACAGCAAAGGGTCACTTTTAACTGTTTATTTTTACAAAAGGATGGGGACTGCATTAGTGTAGGACAAAGTAAATATTGATTTGAGAACCTAGAGCATACAGTAAAACACCAACCTTTTAAACCCTTTTAAAGAAATCTAGTCATAAATAAAGTTCATCTGTACTATATTCACTTCTTCAGGAAAACAATTGATACATAATTCATCCATAAAGTATCTTCACATTATCTTCACTGACAGCTACCCAGGAAGCCTAGTCACACTCACATCATGGCCTGGAGATAGCATTTGTCCACCCTTCCAAAAGGGCGTGTTGTGCTATGTATTACAAGCCCGTTTTATTTATGGCAGGATCTATAAGGGCAACTTTTAATAGTTCCACAGGAGCTGAGTGCTAAAAGACAGAGATGACAAATGTTAGTATTATTCTCACCAAGATAAAAATAGAATCAATAATTGCACTTTTAGAATCAGGAAAAATAACTTTCAACTATTCCAGGTCATGTCTTATTCATTTATCCCCTATAATTCCGTGCAAAAAGAAAACACTGTAATCTGACTAAGAATCTTGATGATCTACAACAATAAATAATTATTGTGATCTGTTTAATTCTTATTTTAGTGAATATAATCTGCCACAATGGTTGCTGTGGCATTATTTGAAATATGTGTGTATTGAAATAGATTTAACATTTGGTGGTGAGGACAGGAAGAGGCCCCACTATTCCTTAAGCATAGTCTTTTGAGGCCCAGAAGACTTAAGGTAAATATGATACGATCATTATTGTCTAGGAACTTACAGTCTCATTCCTTGAAATAACAATTGTCTGGGTTATTATGGGCTTAGGTGGGCTTCAATTTGCCTATGTGTATGCAAATTATGTGAGAGGTAAAGAGAGGGCCTCCTACACCTGAAAAAGCTTACATTTAGGATCTTAGCTCCATTATCCCTCCCCTTGATGTTGTAGGGGATGTGATCAAGGGGGAATGGAAATGTGGGTCTTTGGTTGTCTATGGCCTAGAGAATGGAATCAAACAGATTATATCCCATGCTTTTTATTATCAGTCTCCAAACACGGAATGTTTCTGTTTGCTGGTTTCACGTGAGGTTCTTTGTCCTTACCTCTATCTTCTTCTAGGCATGTATCTACATCATGACTCCAACACCAATGTGTGTCTTAAATCCAGCTATTTTAGTTCAAGAAATTTAATAAAGGAATATAACTCAAAATCGTATTAAAATTTATGCAAATGAACACTAGTGGTAGCACTGTTTGAAATAAGGACTACTTAAAGACAACTTGGCTATTAGTTAAGAGTTGATTTGAGATATGATATACCTATTTTGGTAGGTGTTGTGCTATAGGGAACTTCTCAGACCTCCCTTTGGGGCAAGCCACCTCCCCAAGGTACTAAAAAGTTGCTCACCAAGTGTTTAGATAGTTATTTAATGGCTTTAGCTAATGGTACTCCCTTACTTTGAGGTAACCTAGCTCCTTTAGAAGAGCTTATTCAATATTTATTCAATGTGAAGATGCAAAAACTTCATTTCAAATGGGAACACTCTGAAGGACCATCTCTGTAGTAGTAGCATGAGTATTTACTAATGTCATTTCATGACAGCAGAGAACATGAAAGTTCTGCACACAATGCAATCCCCAGAACTTACCATGACACATTGTTCATAGTAGATGCTCAAGAGATGTCTACTGAGTCAAAAAAAAAAGTCAGCTTACTAGTTAACAAGAAGGCAGTGGGATGTCAAGTAACTATCTTTTTCTTCACAATTCAGGGCTATTTTAAGCTGTAACACTGTGACAAAGATTCATCAGTATTTAAAACTATGTATGCATATACTTTTCTCAGCCTAAACATTTGATTTTCAATTAAAAATGTTTTGATAAGACTGTAAAGGGAACACTTAATCATAGGGCATTTTGATGTTAAATGTCCTATAAAAACCTTAAGAATTCAGAGAGTCATACACACAGTCAGTAATCTTCCAGTAATACAAGAAGATGGCCAAAGAATATATGAAAAACCAGATATTTTGAAGAATGTGTAATGGAAGTTCCATTGGTTTCCTTCCTTCTATACCAAGAGCTAACATACTCTCTACATGAAAGATGTATGATGCTCTATTTCTCTATCCTTTCACTGACAGTAGTAGATATTTGTTAATGCTTAAAGATAGCAGTCTGATACCACTAATATAAAGTGAAAATTGACATCTTTGTCATTTTGGAATTACATGTTTTACTTACTATGGGCTTTCGTGTTCCCTGTACAGAAATACCAATGCCTTTTAATGAGACTGTTTTTCTTAGGAGTGTTTGTTTTAATTTAAGTTGCAGTTATTTACCCAATCAAAAATAATGACATGGTGAGTAATGTCAATTTAATGTAGAGACTGAGAGATTGTAGTTTACCCTTCTGTAAGAGTTATTTGTAATTATATCAAAATATCTGGGAAAAGTAATAAAATTATAAGCATTCTGTACTCTGTACAGAAATAGAAACACCAAAAAAATCACTGCACAAAACATTTTGAGAGTTTCCCAGTCATCCAGGTTTTCTATAAAAATATCAATGGGAAATCACCTAAGAAAGTAAACTTGGGTCTAAGCTACTGAATGCATTATTTAAACCATATTCTTTGCAATAGGACATGTCCTTCATTGACTTCCTGTGAACTGAATTGACTTGTGCATAGGCAGAATCTTCTCTGAAAAGCCAAGCCAAGCCATTTCTTATGATGGATATTTTTGGATGAGCTCTGTGTCTAATTGTTTTTGTTTTCCAGAAAGGATAAGAGACAGCTATAACTTGCCTTCAATAAGTTTTCATGTTTCTTCAGTCAAATATTTTTATCTGGAATCAATTAGTCTATAATTAGTCCAGTCAAAACTAAGCAAAATAAAACATATGAAGCAGACCCTTGGATGTAACTTTTTTCATAAAAATAAATGCTTTTTTAACTTTTTATTTGTATCTTTGAAAATTTCACATCATACAACCCAATCCTACTCATCCTCCTTTCCTCCAAACTTTTTTAAGTCAAGATGGGTGACAGGCACTCCTGGTCAGTCCCAGAAGTTCAGTATCTCACTACTAGACCCTCTCTCTTTCTCTTCTTCTGAAACTGGAGGTGTCTCTCTCCTCTTCAGCATTTACTTTTCCCTGCTCTAGATTTAGTAATTCCCCCATCAATCATTCTCTCTGCTTCCTGTGCTCTCTGCTTCTTCCTCTCCTAGCCATCATCTTAATCTCAGTCATGTTTAAGTCTCTTCTAGTTGATCAGAAGAAAGAATACATTAAAGCTTCTGTTCTCCAAATAATTATGTATGTGCCTCTTTTCCTCAGGACACAAATCATACATGTTCTTGTCAGCTTCTCGACTCCCATTCATTTCTCAAGGCACCTCACTTACTGGTTTACCTCCATCATGAAATTAAGTCTGTTGTTCCACTAACTCCCCAGTCATATAAACCTAAACACACTCTCCATTCTTTCACTTTTCCCTGGGCTTCCTTATAGCAAGCTACCTTCCGTATTATTGCAAGACTATTGAAGTAACTCACATGTTCTATTTCAGTTGATACTCAAAGACTATCAAAGTGCGCCTCATCTAGAGTATAGTATTTATATTCCTTAATATGTCACTTGTATAATTTTTTTACCACCATCTCTGGAGAATGTATGTAGCTGGTTTAAGGGATGGGCCGCTTCTTGGATAGCCTTGTGCTTTAAAGAGAGGACTAGGCTCTTCAATCTTCTAAGAATGACTGTAATGACACCCATCCTAAAAAATTCATGGATTATCATATTACCTATTTAGTTATTAGTATTCAAACTGGAAAGACTGTACTCTAGGGTTTACTCTTCCATGCCTCTTGCCAATGTTTGAGATTTAATGCTAGAAAAACACTACCAGGAATACAACATGGGAGAGACAGTTGGAGCCAACTAACCTACCAATGTTAAGACTAGCTCATTTTGAGAATTTAACTTTTTATCTTTAGCCATAGTTAATTAAAAGTATATGACATATAATTTACCATTTTCAACCATACATTGTAGTAGTAAGTGTATCAAATTCTTGGATAACACAAGTCTAGAAATTTTTCTTATGCAAAACTGAAACTCTATGTCCACTGATTTTCTCATTTGATTACTTCAGGCTATTCATATGAGCACAATCATGTAGTATTTTGTTTTACCAGATTTTTTTTTCACCTAGCACAATATTCTTGAGGTCTATCCATATTGTAGCATGAAACAGGATTCTTTCTTGTTTTTAATTACTGACTTCAATTTGGATGATAAATTTAAATCATTTTTTTTCATCCATTGATCAATGGATGGCATTTAGATTATTTCTACTTCTTCATTATTGTGACTACATAGACAATAACAAAATGGATGTGGGTATGTAACCTACAGCAATGCTTCTTCTTCTTCTTCTTCTTCTTCTTCTTCTTCTTCTTCTTCTTCTTCTTCTTCTTCTTCTTCTTTCTTCTTTCTTCTTCTCCTTTTCCTCCTCCTCCTCCCCCTCCTCCTCCTCCATCTCCTCCTTCTTTTTCATCATAGGAATTGAACCAATGGCTTTACAGACACAAGGTAAGCATTTTATCTCTGAGAAACATTCACAGTCATAGTCCAATTCTTTACTGGGAAGACATGGGAGTGTGTGTGTGTGTGTGTGTGTGTGCATGTTCATGTGTACTAGTATACATGGGTGTATAAATGCATGTAAATGTATAATGTGTGTATGTGTGTGTCTGTGTGTGTGTGACTATGAAGACCAAAACACAATTTCAGATGTCATTCCTCACAAGCTGTTCATCCTATTTATTTCCTGGGGTAAGGTCTCTCACTGACCTGAAACTATGATAGCTGATCTAGTGATCTATCTCTCTGGCTCCCCAGTATAAGGGTCACAAGCACATGCCACTATTCTTCATGTTCTTTACTTATACAACAAGCCCTTTTCCAACTGAACTATTGAAACAGCCTCCTGGTTTAATTTTTGATTCTCAATGGATCCAGACTCACAAGTAATCCAACTAATTCCCCACATGAATGCCAAAATGTCAATAATAAAAATTTATATTTGCCTTAAGTTTATTCTTTATCTCCTGCAATACAGAAAGCTACCTTGTAAGGGTGGGGGGAGGGTATTAATAGGGCTAGCAGAGAAAGGCAGCCTATCTCTTCATGCAGATACAACAATATACATCATCTCATTCTACTTTGTGTCACCTTTTCCTAATAAAAAATACTTTTTTGTTTCTACTACATATTGAAGTTGTTAAAGAACCATATGCATCAATCACATAATAAAAATGAAATCCCAGATTCTGCTATTTTCTGGTACATTATTCATTCAGTCTCATGTTCTGATATACTGTTCTGTGCTTAAATACAAACAACAAAAAGAATGAGATGGTTGGTTCCTTCTCTTAAAAAGCTTAAAACCAACTAATAAAAACTGAAGTCTGACCAAATAATTATACTGCAACAACCAGAGCACAGTGAGTAATGAGCAGAATTTTACGAAATGCTTAAGGGAGACACTGCCCAGATCAGGAGACTATAGGGGAAATAGACACAACAGTTTCCTGAAGGAGAAGACACTGAAGCCAAGGATTATAGGATGAATAGGAAGTAATGATACACAGAGTAAAACTTGCCAGCGAAGCCCATCAGAGACATAGAATTATTTAACAAAGAAAAATAGAGCATTAGAAGATTTTTAGCTGAAGGAGAGGCAGAGTTTGAACATGGTGGTGAGATAAAGCATAACCTTGAGAACCAAAATGCAAGTAAATTAATTGGAATCAACTAAGGGGAATTATCTGAAGGCTAAATCTTAAAAGGGTTGTTTAGCATATGTGATTTTGTAAAGATTGTGTCAGACAAATGGCCAAACCAATAAATTGTGTATAGAACAATCTTAATGATGAAGAAAAGCCTACCCACTGTAAGTTTTTTTTTCTATTTATACTTCAACCCCCAAAGTATCACCTTCAAGATACTTTCAAAGATAAGTTACATTCCCATCCTCTTGTAAGATGTAATCCACTCAAATATATCCTTACTGGTTTTTACTGAAACAGAATAAAAGAAAATTAAGCAGAATTATTAATATGTTTTCCCAGATTTTTATCAGCTAATGAAGAGAGACAGAAAAGTAGAATAGACTAAATGGCAGGGGACATGTGACACACCTCATATAAAAACATGGGGAAGGGGGATGAAAATTCCCAGGATGTGTAAAGGCTTGAAGCAATCTTTAATTGGCCAGAACTAGATTTGATAAGCACAGAGATCTTTCTGTTTGGCCATTAGCAATGCAATAGCACTAGTCCTCTTGGTGAGGTATGTAATTGTTCAGTGGGTGAGAAAGCGGATGACATCATCCAGCACCATGACAATAAGATGATCACTTCCAGTTTATACTGAATGCTGTGAAACTGCTGCCTGATAATTATTTCCATGTGGTAGAGTCAGCTCAGCAAGACAACTGGAAAAGGAGACAAAAGCCTTCATCAAAATGTCGGCTATTTGGCCATAAAAGTATACTGTAGAGATAGAAATTCTTCCAAATTTATGAATAATGTCCATGACCCCAAAATAAAATGTAATACATCATGAATCAATAAAGTACTCAATGACCTGACACATAAAACTAATGAAGAATGGCTTACAGATATCGAAAAGATTTTATGTTTATCTTTAACATTTGATTACTCAGAAAAAAAGGACCAATTGTGACTTTCCAATAGAATCAATTATTTTTAAAATGTCATATATGTGTGTGAGTATATCTTCACATAAAAAGTTTTGGTTTTCTCTAAATATTTTAAATGCCCGAAATAAAGTAGAAATGATGTATTTGCTTCTGTTCCTTCTCTAGTAACACAGCTGGTACCAGGTTGAACAGGAAGTGAGGAGGCAGGGATGTGAACACTCATGGCTATGACTTTAATGGCAGCATTCCCCGATCTTCCACAATGCCTTTCATTTTTAACCTTCCCTAAATGTTATCTCACTTGTTTCATAGATACCACTACCAATCGTTCCTATAGCTGGTTTCATCATCCTCATGTTTTCAACATCCTAGACCTTGAATTCGCCGCCATTTTCCCATGAGTATGACTGTTACCTTCATTCTGCTCTGAAACTCACATATACAAAGTTCTTTCATGTTCTCATCATTTGAGCTTTTTCCTTTAAACCACCAGGCTCGAGATGCTGAACCAGACAGTTGGGTGTCTCGTCCCTCTGCCTGGCCCACTACTCACATCCACTAACCCTGGTAATTGGTCGACACCCTTGGATTTTGTCTCCAGACTATGTCCTCTGCTCTCTTTGCTTTGTGCCTCAATTCCCTTCTAGTTCCAACTAGTTTATTTCTTTCTCTGCCTCATTTGAATGTTATAGTCCTCCTCTGCCAGGTTATCAGGACCTACTAGTCCATCTTAGACTTCCTCCACAGCTGTCCTGCCAATCCTCAGCACTGAGGGGATCTCACTGTATGTTTGCTCTGCTCTTGTTATGCCCCTGTCAAGTATCATTGCAGAGAGTGAAAGAAGAACCAATGGCTCAACTGCAAATTTATGATAACTAATCTCAGTCTCTCTGGGATTTCCCTTGTATTCTTCTGTTCACTTAATTTCAATCAATTTCTCCAGTCATCATTTTCCAAAACTTCTTTCATTCTCATCAGCTCTTAAGCCCTTAAGTCTCCCAACTCTCCCAACAAATGGTCTAACCTCCATTTCCCTGAGTTAGGTCATCCAACATGTACTCTCCAAGATACCTTCCTAGATGATTTCTTGCTGATCATTCTCTTCTATGTAGGAACATAAAATCAAATGGGAATGCAGGAGCCAAAAGACACTCCAAGGGTCAGGGAGCAAATAAAAGCTGTTGTTTCTCACTTAGGTATTAGAACAGAGAATCTGGAAGTGAAGACAGGCCTACTCTAGTTCTTCTCCTACTGTTGTAATAGAATGGTCTGAGAAAAACAACTTAAAGAGGAAAGTGCCACTTGTTTGTTTATTTGTTTATTCTTCACAGTTCCAGTCTGTCATGACACAGAAGTCACAGCAGTTGGAGATTAAAGTGAATGGTTACTTTACATCCCCAGTCAGGAGAGAGCAATGAATGCACGCTGATGTCCAGTTCAAGCTCTGTAGAGTACAGTTTCCTGATGGCTTTTCCCATATCAATTAACGTAGTCAAAATACACACACACACACACACACACACACACACAGAGAGAGAGAGAGAGAGAGAGAGAGAGAGAGAGAGAGAGAGAGAGAGAGAAACAGAAAGACAGAGAGAGAGAGACAGAGTCACATACACACAGTCCACAGCCTTGATTTCATCAGGTTGACAATTGTATTTAAATCACAGCACCCCAGGTGGGTCTCAGTGTAGAAACATCAGGAAGTCAAGAAAGCTTGTGATGAGATTCTCTAATGGGAGATGGTGTACATGGATTTTGAAATAAACTCATCGAAGAGCTCAGACTGTATTTTACCACTTCACGAGTATGAGTCCTATATGGCTATTCCAAAGTTATTTGAAGTTGTGCTGAAGTACATTAGGTTCTGTAACTCTATAGTGCTTAATCTTGCATAGCAAGATATATTTCACTCTAGAGGCAATTTCCGCCATGTAAAAACTACTAAATTTTAAAATCCTTCTTTATGTGTGTTCATCTCTCACTGCATGTTGCTTTTTTGACCTACTGTATTATTGTCTCAAAAATCCAAACATTACAAAGCATAAGCCTCCCTCATTGCCTATCCCAAATACCAACATCTCCTCGCTGTTCAACAGGTGTAAAGTTTCTGTCATTATGAAAAAGTGCTAGTCTGCCACACAGCATTTCACTTGCATGGTAAATGAAGACAATTTTAAAAGATTCAATGTGTTTCTTGACAAAATCTTCTTTAAAAGCAAAGTTTTACTTGTATTGCTTCCTTCCCTGTGGGGGGAAAACCCCACATAGTGACACAATCCTGGCACTGCCTGCTCAGAAGGCCCTTTGCCCACTTAGTTCTCATAGGTTTTTCTCTCCCAGTTCTGACCACCCTAGTGTCAGTGCTGGTAAACACATCTTTAACTGGCATCTCCTTTGTTGGACTCGGAGTTTGTGCTCGATCTTCCCCCATCTTACAGTTCATACCACACCCAAATCTCTTTGTTTCATCTGATACAGACCATCATTAACTAGGGATATTCTGTGGGGTGTGGTCCTCAGTTCCCTTCCATTTGCACTCCCAATTCCTATAATGCTCGGTTCCTGGATCTCACTTTCTCGCCTCTCCCTTCATTTTCTCTCCCATTGTGCACAATTTCTTCTCTCTACCAATAACTCCACGAGCTAAAGTAACTCTGAAAGTGAGATAAATTAAGGGTGCATGTTAGCTCTATCTCTGAATGCCAGACCTTAGGGTAAGCTTGTTGAGTACGGCCTTAGTGTGAGCTCATTGAGTAGACCTTAGTGTGAGATCATGGAGCAGAACTTAGTGTGAGCTCATTGAGCAAACCTTAGTGTGAGCCCATTGACTAAGACCTTAGTGTGAGTTCATCGAGCAGTCAATGTATTGAACTAGAAGTAGAGAGCTAGACTGATGAGACAACAACAGAAACATATGGGGAAAAAATAAACATCTTTCAGTGTTCCAGAGAACAAGCAAAATTATATTTTTGATTAATTTATTCATTTACTTTATTTCCCAACTTTAGTTTCTCCTCCTTTCTCTCCTCCCTCCTCACCTCCCCTTCCTCCATTTCTCTTCAGAAAAAAAGGAGGCCTCCAATGGCTATCAGTCAACTCTGGCATATCAAGTTGCAGTAAGACTAGGTACATCTCAAGAAGAATAATTCTAAGCATTCATGGCAATTGCAATTGACATGATTAATCCTAGTTTGCAAATGAAAAATCCTGGTTACTCATAAGGTAGGCAGCTATTGTTGCCCAGTAGGGTATCTCAGGGTACACATTAAGGAGAATGTCAGGAAGGGGAGCAATAGAAAGAATGAATGGTATGCAATGTGAAAAAAAGTGAGGAAAACTCAGTAAAATTGTGAAGAGCACTTGCACACTTCTAACTGAAGCTCTGTGTTTAAGTCAGCATAGACAAAAGCTAAGAACAGAGTCTTGTTCTCGCCCCTCCATGACTGAGAGTAGTAGATCTGAAATAGACAGCTGAGAACATTATTTTCATTGAATGCTTGAGGCAGTTCGATACAGAACAGTTTTGAGGATGTGATGTTTTTTATTATTTATTTATTTATTTATCTACTTATTGTGCCTGTGTGTTTGGGGGAAGGAAGGTAGTTGTAGTATATGCCACATAGTACATGTGGAAGTCAAAAAGATAATTTGCAAAAGTTGGTTATCTCCTTTTACAATGTGAGTTCCAGGGACTGAAATCAGGTCATTAGGCTTAGCTGCAGTGCCTTTATCCGCTCAGCCATGGCACCACCTCCAACAATCTTAAACCACCACTCTCTCCAGATTATTCCTTGCTTACCCAATTAAAGGGCCTCCCATCTTCATATTCTATCAGCCATAAAATTCTCTTTTATCTGCTGTGTGATAATTCCTTGAGAATGGAAACATTCCTTCCTAGAATAACACAGAAGTTTTAAAAAGAAGTACCTTAAAATTTGAGAATTAAATAGCTCACAAGTCTTAGGAAGTTCCTGAAACTTAGCAAACTCATAAGCCCCCTCCTGTCTCAAGATTACATAATTAGTAAGAACTGCGGAAAAGAAGAGACATACTGGCCTGCCAAGCTACCTGCACATCATGAAGAGAGCACCAGGGTTCCAGGTTTCATGACTGTGATAGGGTAGGATTTCAGTACTTCAGCTGCCTCTGAGCCGTTCATGTTTTGGTCAGTAACCTCACCCCCAACCCATAGTCCTGTGAGTAACCCTGATAGACTTACTGGTTCAATTATCAAATTGAACTTTCACGCTCTTATTACTTTGGCCTGTCATTATTCTCTGAATGGGGATGAGTAGACATTGTTCACATTTCTCTAAGAATGCTATTACATCTTAAAGATGTTTTAATCCAGATTCAAGTGAGTGAGCCAAACTTACCACTTATTTGCCACAGAAATCTCTCTGCTTTTAGATCTCCTTAGCCCAGCAGAGAGACTTCTTTTCCTCTTCGGCACCTGTGAAAATTCCACATATTCTTTCAATCCAAGTAACTAATGCTTCTCATCCAAAGATGCTCTCATCACCACATGGGCTCTTCTTTCTACAGGATCACTTACATGTACCATCTGTGTCTCAGTCCTGAAGGTGTCACGGGTTGCTTTCAGAGTGTTGGTATCATCTATACAATTAACTTCTGAATACTTCTTTGTATGCATCTCATGATCTACTCATGAGTCCACAGTGGGTTCTCATAAATTAATATAGGAAAAGAAAAAGTATTGTGTTTTGGGTACTTATAGCTAAAATTCCAGGAGCATTGGTTCCTTTTTCTTGGAAACCACTGCATTCCCTAGTAGACTTAAAAATTGTCCCTCAACAGCCACAAAATTCCTTTGTACCAGCTATCTTGGCCTTCTCCTCCAGTCAGAGCAAATCTATACAGGATCAAAGTCTGAGAGTCCCCATGGGTTTGATATAATATCCTTTGCTAAAATGGATGAAGCCTAAAAGCCCATCCTAAGTAAGTACTACCTCATCCTTTGGGGTTATTTTTAGATTAACTTTTGCTCCCAGAGATAAAGGTGAATAACTTTTCCATCCATTCTCCATACTAAGTATGCAACTGACTTTTTCTCTTATTTTAATCATCAGACTGGCATTTGGGGTTTCTAATCCCTTTCAGCTGCTCTAGCAACCTTAAAGACTATCAATAATTTAAGGATGCTTCATCAATGAAATACCACATATGTGCCCATTTGTTCCCACTGAGTATCTGGGAATGCAATTCTGTATGTGAACTCACTAGGAAAATGTATCATAGTTAGTTGCATTATTATATATTGCCTTTGTTGTGGTTTTTGTTAATATTTCGATCACAGACTGAATATTTTGGGGACCCAGAACTTCTTTAAGATGGCTTTATTTCCTTGTCCACCAAAGTATTATCTAGAAAATATCATGTTGTGATTTGGGGTGTTAAAAGAAAAGAAGTTTGCTCTTCATGCCACAGCAGAAGGCTCTTTGAGGGAAGTCAACAGCACAGCCATTTGTAGTATTAATATTTTACGTGAAAAGATGTGAAGAGACTTCTATTCATTCCAAATAAGGTACGAATGACAAACCAAAGAAATGACCTCATCCATGTCTAGCTTGGTGAACCAATAAGTTTATTTGGATTACTTGTAGAAGCATAAGTAATTTAGAGGCAGTTGCATCACTGAAAAGTCCACCCCAGCATGGATTATGACTTATAAGAGCTATATGCCCGGAGCTCCCTGCTGGCATCTCAGCCTACAGAAGAGTCTCTATTCAAAAGCAATTATTTCTGCACATATGATCTTGGGGAGAAGCCTTGCATAAAACAACTTCCTGAACTTCTGAGCCTGGTAAACTGCATGAGCTTCCTGAGCTGTGCAAGATATGTAAGCTTCTCTCCTTCCCCTAGGGTGGATTGTTTCAGTTAAGAGAAAATGACTACAACGTATCCTAGAAAAAGGTTTAGAAAACATCACTCATTCAGAAAGCACTGATGTGAAGAAAGATGACTACTAAAAGAATTGATTCATGGATGGATGGATGGATGGATAAATGGATGGATGGATGGATAAATGGATGGATGAATGGATGAATGGATGGATTGAGAAACAATTTGACTGTCATTGGGAAAGTAAAGTAACTGGTACCTATGTTTTCAGATTAGACCTGTTGTGTCCACAGGAAAAGTAAAGTCAGATGCAAAAACAACTGATTTTAAAAGACCATGGAAAGGCATTGAGAGAAAACACAAGAGCAGTAGAGGATTTGGCATCCTCTACTCGGATGGTGGTGCTCGGTAAGCAGTTCAGAAAAAAACCAAACACTTCCCAGGTATATCTCAGGTTATCTGAAATAAAATTAAGTATCTTACTTTTTAAGGAATCTAGTTAAGAGAAATTTGAGAAAATAAATGTGATAAAACTACCAACGGAAGAATGGGATGACTGGAACTGAACTTCAGACTAAAATGATTTTTATTTAATGAGAATTTCATACAGGAGTGCTGTATTTCCATCAATCTCATATCTCTTTTTCTTCCCTTCAGTTCATCTTGTCTCCAAATTTCTCTCAATTGCATGACCTTTTCTTCTATATTTTTTACATATATACCTCATGGCTATGTTTTACCCTCACATACACATAGCCTGTTAAGGTCCATTTAGTGTCATTTATATGAGTATTTATTTAAGGCTGACAAGTTAGTATTACATGACATAGTGGGGGGACTCATCTCCAGAATAAAAAAAGATGTTGTATCTATGTTTCCTGGAGGTCCTCTAAAATGTCTCTCAACAGAAACTTTGGGATCTATTACTATATAGAAACTGAAGTTGAGTATAAAGGACTGCTGTGTCCATTCTCAATGTAAAGCCACTTGGCCAAGCAAATCTAGCTGCTGCCCATGAGATAACTTGGTAGCAAAACCACTGTAGTGGTTTCAGCCTTGCCAGCAATATATTGCATCTATACAAAAAGCCATCTCACTTTATTTGAGATAATTGGGGAGTCCTAAAGAAGGTAGATGTGTGCATTGCAAGATTTCTTGACTTGGAGCAGAGGCCATTCTTCAGTGAGAACTGAAGCTAAATAGGAAGCAGTGGTTTCCTCTACTCACGTTTAATGACAGCGTTCCCGAGCAAATGACCAAACCCAAGGGACTTTAGGATGCTGCCTCTTTTTTAATAAATGGGAAATTCTTTAACATTGTTGTCAAGAATGTGACAATTTCAAGTAAAGGCGGAAAAAAATCTTTTATTTGATCGCCAAGGATAAACCATCTGTATTTTCTCTGAGAACAAAACGCTGCAAAAAAAAAAAAGAATAAGGAGAGAAAAACTATTGATTTCAAAATTCTAGAGAGGACTTAGATAATAAAAGTGATTAAATTCATTTTTATCATGTTTAAATGACTAGAGACTTTAGAGTTTGCTTAGAAAAGATACCGTAGTTGTTGGTGATTCACAGCTGAGCAGAAACTTGGAAATATTATTCACTGGAGTTTCAAACTCACATGGAGTTTGTGTACATGTGTACACATGGTCTTTATAACCACCGGAGACTCACTTTTTAAGTGTCACACATGGGCTATGTATCCACTGGAGCCTTATTCTCTCAGTACACAAATGCTCTATGAATCTGCTGGAGCCTCCCTACATCGGTGAACACATGGGCTATGTATCCACGGAGCCCCACTGCATCAGTGTACAGGTGGTCTATATAAACAGGAGATTCACTGCATCAGTGCCATATGTGGTCTATGTAGCAGAGCTTTCCTTTACATCAACCACTAGTACAACTTGCCCTTCTCTCCAAGAATAAATTTAGCTTTAGGACCACATAGAAAACTAAGTCTAGCTCTCTTCAGTGTTTGATTTCTTCCACCCTGCAGGTTACTTTTCCTTTGTGGGAGACTGAGCCTAGTTCCACAGAGACGATAGAGGATAGCTACAACAGCCCTTCAGAATCAGTAAAGGCTTTTAGGCATAGTCTCAGTCTCATGAAAGCTTCGCTTAGACAATGGACAATTTTAAAACAGTTTGAAAACAGTTTTGTAATTGTATATATTTTAGTCATGTTCTCTACCTGGCCCCTTTTCTTATCTCTCAGAAACCTTTCTTCTTCTCTGATGTTTTGAATTTTTTTTCACATAAAATTGTGAAATATTCCTATAGATAAACTGCCTATATTGAAAAAAGGCTCTTACTAATGGCAATTAATGTAGTTTAAATTCTGTACTTAATATCTTGCGAAGTATTTGGATATATGGTCTTGATTTTGGAGTTTAAAAATATTTCCTACATTTTATTAGATTTTATATTTCAAATGTTATCCCCTATAGAAATTTCCCCTCTGAATATTCCCTATCCCATCCCGCCTCCCCCTGCTCCCTAACCCACCCTCTCCTGCTTCCCTGTCCTGGCATTCCCCTACCCTAGGGCGATGAACCTTCACAGGACCAAGGGCCTCCATGTCTCTTTTAGGGTGACAAGTACATCCAGAAAGGGACATTTAAACTGGATAGGTACAGATGCACAGCAGGAAGACTGGGAGAGAACTTCCCCAGCCTTCTACCAGTGTTATCTGCTTAGGATTCTTAGAAAAATCAATGCTTCTAAATCTAGCATTAAAGTGTTCACATGTCCTAGGATAAATTTCAAATGCTATATTGTATTTTTTGATCTGAAGTTGATAAAGTGGGGAGGGAAGGAGGGAGAGAGGAGGAACAAATGTTTTTCTTCTTCTTACAGTTTTGGAAGCTGTCTGGATGTTCTGGAGCTACAGGAGATTGAGAACAGATATGCGATGTCAATTGCCTCTCACAGATCACAGTATGAAAGATGGAACTTCTCAGTGAGCATTGAGGAGCCGGGGGCACGGGAAATCTCTTATTTATACATATATGATCTCAAATGGCTTGGCAGTATATACATAGTTTCACTTTGATAGCAGAATAACCTTTCAAGAATTCTGGAATATAAATAAGAAATCAAATAAAAATGATATAGTTCCCATTAAATAAAAGCAGAGTGTACAACAATGTAACACAAAGCACTGGCTCTAGGGGGCTGGTGACAAATCACTTGGGCCCTGCTCTTAAGAGTTATTTCTGATCTGGTGCCCCACACCAGAATTATATATTATATTGCACATTTATTTTTCAGTTAGGATAATGCAGGCTTGATCTCTCTGAAACAGCTGTCCATTCTGGGCCTTCATATTTTAATGCATCTTCAAGATAGAGCCAACACACCAGCTTCAATCTACTCTTGGCAGGACAGCGTCATAACTTAGTTTAACATTTCCTCTGGTGTTTTTTTTTTCCTCTCTCTCTTTCTCTGCACTGATGTGCATGTCAAATAGTCTGTCAGAGCCGTTTCTCATAACATAAATTCCAGATGTTTTTGGCTTCCCAAAAGGAAGATGTAATAGGTTTGCTTTTACTAATACGCTTAGCTAATGAGAATAGAAGTACGGTTATAAAATCCGTTTATATGCTTTTCATGTTGAAGTATGTAAGCCATAATATGTGTTCCTCTCCTTTGTAAATGAGGTATATATGTGGAAGAAAAAAGAGAGACATAAAGCGAGAAGAAAATGGAGTTGGTATGGGGGCCAAGCTAATGCACGACTAGTTTTGATGAAGATAATCAAAAGGATAAAATATACTATAGATTTACACTTCACAATGTCTTTATTCATTGTGTATTCAAGAGGCATTCATCAGATATCTATTGTACAGTCAGCACTAGGTGATAAGTGAAAGGCAGAACAGTCATTCAGCAGGAGACAGGCTTTTATCATGAAAAAAATAGCAAAATATTCAAAGACAACATATAAGCAAGTGTAAAGAGGAGATTCCTTCTAAGCTTTAGCAAAGGAAAAAAAACTGTCTGGGAGGAATAATCATTTAGTGCTGTGTTAATTTAGGGAAAACTAAAGAAGACTTTGTAGGTATTTGGATTCCCAACCCACAGTCCCACCACATGGAAAGTTGGTAGATTCCCAGGTGGAGTCTAGAAGTCAGTGTCTTAAAAAATACTTTCAGTTAACTCTCAATGCACCAAGAGCTTGAGATCCACGTAGTCAGAGCTCACCACTAGGGTCCCTGACCCACACACTGTCTATGGTGCTTTCCATGTATGTAAGAATTATGTCTAAGGGGTCTGAAAAACAGACACACACACACACACACATTCCTAGAAGAGTCCTTAGCATTAAAGTCCATCCTCTTGACACTTCTGCCCCAACCCCAACAAAGCCTCGGGGAAAATCAGCATTAGACAAGGTCATCACGGGATACTTTATTTTTCCCTCCCGAGAAAGTCGTGGAGTTGAAGGCTCTGTTGCTTCGTGCTGCTGTGGGATTCTAATCAGTGATGGATGTAAGTATAAACTGTGGCTTTTAGGAGCTCTGGGAAGGTTTTTGAGACAGCCTGTGATGTGTTTACCGAAGTCATTTGGGCTGTTTCAGAATGTGGCGCCTTGAAATGATGTGGCGCTTGACCCAAATGGTCTCCTACATCTCTCTGCCTCTCAAAACTCCTCTGCTTATTTCTTCTTCTAAAATCAGGATATTATGTAACTCACATGCACTTTCTTTATGGATTGCTGAAGATTTATGAATGCTAAATGTTTAGATTTTTTTTTTAAAAAATGTGTTTGAGATAACACAAATTTATCTTACAGCCCACAGATTTTTCAGTATAGCTGTACTGTAGCACATATAAAATATGGAGTGAAATATACAATGGTCTCATTTATGTTATCTTTATTCTTCATCTGACCTGAATGCATGATCTGCCTTTGACTGAGGCCTGTCATGGTTCTTAATCACAACCATTTTTGCTGCCTGCGCAGTTCTTAATCACAGCCATTTTTGCTCCCTGGAGTCACTGGGCAATACCTGGAGACAATTTCTGTTATCACAGAGTAGGGTACCCCAGAGTACCCTGAATACAGACCAAAACTGTCACCAAAGGCCCTATACACAGAAAAAGCTTACCTCAAAAACTTTTTCCTTCAAATCTAAATAATATAAAGGAAAAATAAACCCCTTGTTTTATGTGATTTTTTTTCCTCTGGATAAAAAAATAAATGTAAATAACTGACAGACCATGTTGACAGGGGTTAGTGCAAAGACCCCTGATTTCTCAGAGGTTCCCTTAGAAGACCAGTATTGGGTTTTACTGTCTAGAAATCTCCCTTTCTCTTCTATATTTGGTTGTGAGCCTAGCCTTTAACAGCTGAGCCATCTCTCCAGCCCTAAATGTCTCTTTCTTTAATGATCATAATGTGTATAATTGGGCCCAAAACTAAAGGTCTTTGCCAAAATGATCCTCAAGATTAAAGAAAAAAAATCAAATATCAAGTTTGGATGAGACCTGCTCAACCCTACAGACTCAGGGCTGCAAACCCATGAGGGCCTCCCTAATCCTTACCCACCATAGCAAGGCATCATTTTGGAGACTAGAACTGAGGCAGAATACCCTTGAATTCCCTTGCCGACATCCTGACAATCCTTCTGTGTCCCCAGCTTCTCTCTCCTTGATGCTCCAGCCTTGTTGCTTATTTCCTCTGTGTCAATAGGATTCCTCAGCACTTCTTCCTTCTCTTCCATCTTTCTTTTCCCAAGTAGAACCAGGCATTTCAGCCTCAGCTCCCTTTCCTTCCAGCCACCCCCACACTTCTACTCTGCAACTCTATGGAATACAAGCCTTGTGGATTGTGTACTGAGCAAATACCCTTTGTGTTAAGGGGCACCAACTTAGTCAGTCAAAATTAAATCCACCTGAGATTCTCCATTTTCTAATTTGCTCCAAGATCTCTGGTCTTGTGGACAGAAAAAAAGAAAGAAAGAAAGAACGGAAAAATGGAAACTATTGTTAAAAATAATTTCAAACAAACATCAGGAAAAAAATCTGAAAGTTATTAAGTGCCTCTTAGTGGGCCCAATTTAGTCTGTTTCCTATGTCACAAAAAAGTAAATTTATAATAGCTTAAAAGGAAATTAGCCTTTTTGTTGTCATTTGATAGAAGCAATCGAGAGGAAGTTTGCAATGCATCCAATATCAAAAAAAAAAATCACAGTCAGTTGAATATTCAATGAAAAGTCAATTTCCCTTATTGGTTGTCTAAGATCTTCTCTGTCACTGCTTCCAACTGACTATCACCCAGTTGGTTTTGTTTCTGTGATATACTGTATACATACTTAGAATAATGCAAAGCTAAGGAATGATGAAAAGATCAATGATTATTTAATTACCATACATGGTATAGCATTGGACATGATTTGTTTGCACTAAATTCTAAATTTCTATGCACAGAATTCATATTTTCTATGACCACAGAGCATGCTGTTCAAACTGACAAAGGAGGCTCTCTGATCTCCTGTTTTGAATACTAATATTGACTATACTGGTTTTTATTTGTTTGAGTCATGAAGATTTAATAATTTAACAGTAGGTCACAGGAGTTCTGTTGTGTCATCGAATAATTATAGAATTTGTATTTTACCAATGGCAAAAACTACCCTGGTAGTCCAAATTCCTCTTATTGTCTTTTCCCTTAATGCTTCCTGTTACCGTTTCTCCCATCTTGAAGATTAACCCACTCTATATCTTTCTTGAAAGAAAACAAACTGTTCCCTTGCCAAGTCTTTCATTATGCAGTTTCTCTCCTTCATGAATTGTGATCTCACAACAGACCAGTAGAAAGCCCAACACTTTGAAGTGCTGTGCTAATTTGATTAATACAGATTACATCCTGTTAGGATGCACTTTGCCTTATGCATTTTAAACATAAAACACAGAGTGCATTGCATCTCTGTTAGGAATACAGCATACTAAAGGATCAGCACTAAAAGTGGTTTGTAACAATTCTGTACCACTTCAAATACGTAGGGGGTTATTGTTTGCAGGTTAATGATAATTATGTAAAAATGTATGCTTTATTACAATTAAGGTGTCAATAAAAGTTTGATACAATTCCACCTAAAATATTCATTCTATTATTATTGTTCTATAGATATCTTTATAGTATAATTTATGTGGGTTTACATCTATATTTGTAATCTACATAACTTATAATTTCCAAATCCATCCTAAAATATCATGAAATCAAAGTGTAAGAGGCTGTTTTGTGGAAGGAGGAACATGCTTTCATGTTTACTACTGGAAGAAAATAATTAAATTGCTACTTTTTTAAATGATAGTTACTTTTATGTATGTCTTCAGGACCTTGGAGTGGCTAGATAAAAGGAGAAAAACTAAATCTTACAACCAAAATTTTCCAGAGTTCTTCATGTGACCTCAATTCATTTTTAATCTCTAAAGCACTCTGAAGTGTTGGGATATGGCACTCTTGTTCCTACTGTGGTAGCACACACACACACACACACACACACACACACACACACACACACACACACATTCGTATGCAAACCGAAGCAAGCTTCTTTTTATAGACCAATCCTAACCTTTACAACATGCAATGAATATTGGCTTTTATATTCTTCGTGGCCTAATGAGATATAAGGCATGTGCATCTCTACAATCCTTTGCTATTTCTCATTGGCTCTGATAATAATGGTATTATACTCTACCAATTCTCTTTAAATTTGGAGTGAGGAATTTTTTTTCCTTTTAGAATTTATGCCTTAAATGATAACCTTTTGTTTTAATCTGACAATCATTGGTCTCTGGTAACATTTTATCTCTTCTTTTTAAGCATTTATAAATTATATAGTATTTCTTAAAAAACATATCCCTCATAAAATGTCAACAGAAAGGTTGTCATAGATTTTATGAACTGTTGACATTATGGAAAAGTGACTATACCTACCAATGCATACTTAAATAAATGACCTGCCCAAGATATTGTAGGAATTTAATATTTGGAATCCACAGATCAATATCAGTCCAATTTTGTCACCATGATCTTTCCCCAAGAAAGAACATATACAGCATAATTTTTTTTTGTCATGATCAACAATTCATCCACTTGAAACATAGTTAACCTTATCCTTGTAGCCCATTTAGAGCCCAAGGAAGAAAAGAGCTAATATTTTCCATAATGTAGAAGTAGAAAAGAGAAAAATAAATGGGGTAATTCTAAAGGATGATTTGAAAATGTCAATCAAATAAGACAAAATGAAAGGAAACATTCAGAACATACAGAAGAAGATCCAACCTTAGTAACATAATGGATTCATAAAAATCCCTGACTTCTTTTATTTGGACATTCTGGGCTGACCCAATATCTTTATGCCCTTCTATTTGGCATTTCCTATCTGACAAAGGAAGGAAAGATGAGAAATGAGGCATAG
This sequence comes from Tokudaia tokunoshimensis, assembly GCA_036184795.1. NCBI lineage: Eukaryota > Metazoa > Chordata > Mammalia > Rodentia > Muridae > Tokudaia > Tokudaia tokunoshimensis. The sequence goes on from BTHU01000009.1 coordinate 44,696,328, forward strand.
CAAAATGCAGTACCACTACATAGTTGGCAAAAATAAGTATTTTTGAAAATATTTGCTACTTAGATAAGATTTATCTCCTGTATGCATTCTCAAATACAAGATGCTATTACTGTAACTCATGAAGATGCACATCCATCCAAATTTTTTTCTGACCTAGTAATAATCACCCCAAGACTAGTTATAAATGTGTGTAAGTTTATTTATAGTCTAGAGAAAGGAAATAAAGCATTACATTAATTATATTTCATTTACATTAATTATAATGCATTTCTGCCATTTCCTCCCTTTGCCTATGCCTGTCAACACATAGATGATTCCTAAAACCATAGTTTAAGTGTATGAGATCTGCTACGTTACTGTAACTTATCATTTTAATTAAATTAGGGTGAAGATAAATCCTGATATTACCTTGTACTGTCTAGAGAGGCTTCTAAATTCTTTAAGGTTGCTTCTGTTTAGAAAGCATTATATAAATAAGATATAATTATATATTAGTTTAAAATGTTCTAGTAGATTCATTTTAGAATGTTACAATTGGAAGATGAAATTAATTTTAATCATATTTTTATTTAATCAGATGTAGCTAAATATTATGACTTCAAAATGAAATCATTACAAAATTATCGAGCAGATATTTTACATTGTTCTTGATATGAAATCTTCATAATGCTATGTATATTTCATACTTAACTGGTCATCTCAGATTGGGTTAGCCACATTCTCCTTGATAAGGAGCCGGCTAAATGCTCTTCTTTGGACACTATTCTTCTAGAACATTCTGATCTGAATGGCTTTCTGTTTGAAGTGGAACCCGGACAGATCCCTTTAGACAGAGGTAATGAATCAAAGTTTCAAGGTTAAAAATCAAACTTTGAATTACTGATAGAAAGACAGAGAATCCTTGTCAACAGCAGGAGACTATGTTCTCCCTTCCGCATCCTTTCCAAATTTCCTATCGATTGTTTTCCCCAGGGTGAAAGAATCAGGAAAAGATAATATACTTTCATGGATGTGGTTGCCATCTTGGCTGGTGTGGTTGGCTCTAAATCCATTAGCATTAATACTCTCCATAAGAAGCTTTGGATAAGTAGCTTTAAAACTGTGGATGATAAACAAAGAAATAGATTTTCCTGGGGAGGGTGAAATTATCAGAAGACAGGAAGGAGTCAGAGGTGCTGAGTCACGGTATATAAAGTTGTCTCTGAGAACACAGGGATCTGGGACTTGGTGGAGATATCTCCTGCCATTTCTGTTGATGATGTTTTCTTTCCTGTGCCTTCCCTGAATGGGAGATTCACTGGCCTTGTCCCAGATGCTACACAAATGAGCCTGAGGTAAATTAAATAAAGTCTTACTGATCACTGTCACTCCAGGGATGAAGTCAGCTTGAATTCAATAGACTAGCACTTGCCAGATTTCAATGTGCATATGAAACACATGGAGAATCTTGTTAAAATGAAGATTCTGACAAGGAAATCAGGGTCAGGCAGACAAGAGGAAGTCTGAAGAAGTCAACTTCTCCCATGATACAATTGGTTCTGGAAAAGCATTTTGAACAATAGCCTTGTGATGATGATTTTAACCCTATCTGCTCCTTCTCAGTTACTTCAAAGTGTGTGTATAATAACCAGAGCTAGACTGGCAAAAGGGCTCAGTGGGGAAAATCACTTGCAGCCAAGCATTTGGTACCTTTAGCCTACATAGGAGGAAAGAACAAAATTCCAGAAGTTATCATCTGACCTACATGTGCACACACATATACAAAATAATAATAATGATAATAATAAATGTAAAAAATTAATAATCAGAGCTTTATCTTCAGTCATTTTAAATGGAAGAAAAATTGGACTTTGCATGAACCAGGTGAATAATCCTTTATAAAATCTCCACATGGGGATAAAATTATGGACTGGCTGATTTATTCCAATGGGAATGATATCACTTTTTTAAAAAAATAGATACATCATTTTGCTAGACTTGGTAACTCATATCCTTAATCCCAGAACTCCAGAATTTTAGAGATTAAGGCATGTAGACATCTATGAAATTGAGGCCAGCCTGGTTATAGTGTGTTCCAGGACAGTCAGGGCTATGCAGAAAGACCATTCTGAGAAAGAGAGAGAGAGAAAGAGAGAGAGAGAGAGAGAGAGAGAGAGAGAGAGAGAGAGAGAGAGAGAGAGAGAGAGAGATTGAAAGAGAGAGGGGGAAGAGAGAGGGAGAGAGGGGGGAAGAGAGAGGGAGGGAGGGAGGGAGGGAGGGAGGGAGGGAGAGGAAGGAAATAAGACATAGCATCATTTATTTACTTATGTATGTCTGTGTTCATAGAGGTCGGAGGAAACCTTTCAGGAACTGAATGGCTCTGTCCTTTCACCACATAGGTGACTGAACTCAGGTCACCAGGCTTGGCACCTGGTGACTTTCTATCCAGCCCTCAAATGTTTTTCATTTACCTTTATCCCATAAATTCTTGTAGGTGAGTCTGGCTTTGACCTTTTGATTGTCCTGCTTCTTGAATGTGGGTTTCACAGGTGCATGTCACTGTCAGATTCCTCTCTAAAGTTTTATATTTATATTGGATTTCCTTTCTGTTCTCAGTATCATATCCATTATTTTACAATATCTGTCTGTATTTTTCTGTTTTACCTTTGGGCCATTAATCTGTTTCCTAGTATATTAGCTTACTCTTCAGCTATGTCTGCCTGCCAAGTCTCCTTAACAAGCTACAAACTCTCTTCCTTTTCTCTGGTATTCTTCTCAGATCAATACACAACTTCTTATTCCCCATTTAGAAACCTGCCTCTGCCCATCGACTTGGCTTCTACTTAAATTCTGTCACACAGTGAGTGATTATTTACCTGATAAATATCACGCAGTACTCTTGTGGACCAAAATATATATTAGGACCATATATATTAGGAAATTCTGATCTCATTGAGAGCATCTAGAATGTTATTGTAAAGCACCCCTGTAACTTATACTTACTCCCCATCCAAAGTAATGTTGAGTTTCTAGGAACTAAAGGTCTCAAGTTACACAAGAAAAGCTTTCGTAGTTGAACTTAAAATCATAAAGTGACCTTAACATTTTAAAATACATTATTTTACAATTTGAAATAAGCAGCACATTATTATTGGCTATAGTCACTACAGCATACATTAGCTCTCTAATATGCATTTCTCCTTTTTAACTGACACTCTGTGTACTTGGACTCATCTCAAAGCACTTCAAATGCTCTTTAATAATCACTGTTCTAGACCACACCTTAATGTGTTTAACCTGTGTCCCATAACATAAATGGTATCATGTGATAATTGTTCTGTACCTGGTTTATTTCACTTAACATAATATTTCCCAGGTTAAGCCATGTTAATAGTAACAGACTTTCCTTCCACTTGAAAACTAATAGTATACCACTGCAAATATTTACATGTTTAAAAAAAAACTTGATTTCTGTCATTCCATAGGTATATATCAAAACATCACATTGTACTCTATTGACATTTTTAATTAATTATTTTAACAAAAAAGGACGAGGTGAGGGGATTTAAGCAGCATTTGGATTGTTGAAGTAGAATTAACATTAGGGTGGTTCAACAACGGGAGTTTTGAGGCAGACCTGAGAGAGAAGGGTTTATGCAGTTTAACAATTTTCAAGAAAAGAAAAGATGGGTCCTGATGGCCACTTCCTGTAGGAAGGCAGGACTCCCAGTGGAGGGATAAAGACACAACTCACTCACAAAACCTTCAACCCAAAATGTGTCCTGCCTATAAGACATGCGGGGATAAAGACAGAACAGAGACTGATGTAATAGCCAACCAATGACTGCCTCAAACTGAGACCCTTCCCACGGGCAAGAATCAGTTCCTGACACTATTAATGATACTCTATTATGGTTGCAGACAGGAACCTAGTATAACTGTCCTCTGAGAAACTCCACCCAGCAGCCAATGGAAAGAGATGCAGAGACTCACCGTCAAGCATTAGGTGGATCTGGGAAGCATTTTGGAAGAGTTAGGAGAGGATGGAGGACAAGGACTCCACAGGAAGACCAATAGAGTCAACTAACCTCAACCCTTAGGGGCAATAAGAGATTGAATCACCAACCAAAGAGTGAGCACGGGCTAGACTTGTTGTGCAATGAAGCATTCGTGAACTTCAAAAGATCACCAAGGAGCCATTTCTGATGTAATCATTTTAGGGTCTCTTTTTTCTAAACTCGAGTTTAGGCATACTCACAGACATATATCTCCTGCACATATGTAGCATATTAGAAGCTTGGTTTTTATGCAGTCCGCCAACAACTGGAATGGGAGTGGGGATTGTCCCTGCTTGCTTGCCTGTGGATCCCGCTCCCCTAAATGGACTGCCTTGTCTGGCTTCAGTTGAGGAGGGGAAGATGGAATTAGGGGAGGATTTGAATGACAGCAGACTGGGAGGAGAAGGCAGGCTGATATTTAGATGTAAAGTGAATTAATTTAAAAAGAAGAAAAGAAAGGAGAGGGTGGCAGTTGTTGGGACATGGCACATGAATGAAGTCTTACCAGGAGAATTCTGAGTGCTTGTGGGAACACTCGAAAAGATGGGAGAGAAGTCTTGTGAAATGTTCTTGGTTCATAAAATGTTCTTGGTTCATGAAATGTTCTTGGTTCATGCTCCCTCCAAGCTCAATGGAAAGGAGTGGATTTATTTCAGATTACTTGTTACTGCTTGCTATTGATAATTAATTAAATGCTTAAATTATCTTTTGTGTGCTTCTTTTTTTATTGGATATTCTCCTTATTTACATTTCAAATGTTATCCCCTTTCTGGGTTTACCTGCCTCCTGGAAAGCCCCTATCCCATCTTCCCTCCCTCTGCTACTGTGAGGGTGTTCCTCCACCCACCCCATTCCCACCTCCCCACCCTCAATTCCCCTACTCTGGGGCATCTTCAAGCCTTCATAGGCCCAAGGACCTCTCCTCCCATTGATGCCTGACAATGCAATCCTCTGCTACATATGCAGCTGGAGCCATGTGTACTCCTTGGATGATGTCTTAGTCCCTGGGAACTCTGGGGGGTACTGGTTGGTTGATATTGTTGTTCTTCCTATGAAGTTGCAAACCCCTTCAGCTCCTTGGGTCCTTTCTCTAACTTCTCCATTGGAGACCCTGCTCTCAGTCCAATGTTTGGCTGGGAGAATCTGCCTCTGTATTTGCAAAGCTCTGGCAAGGCCTCTCAGGAGACAACCATATCAGGCTCCTTTCAGAAGCATTTCTTGGCATCCACAATAGTGCTGGGGTTTTGGTGACTGTATATGCGATGAATCCCCAGGTGGGGCAGTCTCTGCATGACCTTTCCTTCAGTCTCTGCTCTACAACTTATCTCCATATTTACTCCTGTGAGTATTTTGCTCCCCTTCTCAGTAGAAACGAAATATTTACACATTGGTCTTCCTTCTTCTTGAGCTTCATGTGGTCTGTGTATTGTATCTTGGGTTTTCTGAGCTTTGGGCTAATATCCACTTATCAGTGAGTATATATCATGTGTGTTCTTTTGTGATTGGGTTACCTGACTCAGGATGATATTTTCTAGTTCCATCCATTTGCCTAAGAATTTCATGAATTCATTTTGTCATGCTCAGCTTGTCTTTGTAGTTGTATTCAGCTTGAAATCAAATGAAATTTACACATAAGTATTTTCTTAACCCTTCCAGTATACGTTGCTTCCTACTCTGAATAAAGTTGGCTACTGCAAAAACACTTTAGTCCACCTCATTTATGAGCTCCTTTCTCTCATGTCCTACAACCTCTGGAACAATGACAAACGATACAAGCCTTCGAAGATCACAAGCAGTTCCAGACCATGAACCACAACCCCCAAGCCCTGTAGGCTTATCCTCTACTAAGACACAATTAACCCAGTCAGTCGGCCGCTGAGTCACCTGTCTTCCCAGAAACTAAAAATGAAATCATCATTAATAATGATCATTAATAATGAGCCTCTCCTAGATTAGTGATACAATCTCTCCTGTAGTGGTTAGTGCCTGTCACCCCAGTGGACAGTATTCAGAGAACCCAAGGATATTCAATAGTCATAATTTTTTAAGTATGGGTCTCATAGAAACCAGGCCACCTTTAATTTACCTATGCAACCAAAAATAACCTTGAACTCCTGCTCTTCTAGTCTCTGCTTCCTGAGTCCTGGGATTTAATACATGAGTCATCAAACCTAGTTTATGCAGATTGGAAAATGAAACCCAGTGCTTCATGTGTGTTAAGCAAGTACTCTACAAACTGGTCTACATCAGAACCCTGAACTCAGATGTTTAGCTGAGCGAAATCCACCTTGTAATTTCCATTTTCAGCTGTGATTCCATGATCTAATGTCTTAAGTAGAATACCGACCATCCAGCAGATCATTTTTCTTGAGGGTTATATACGGTACCTAGATATTTCATTGCCAGAATGCTGGCATTTATTTTCACAGTTATTTATATATTCATATACTTCTTCATTACAGACACATAGATATATGAAATATATGAAGGATTTAAGTGCTTCCAATTGACATTCATCATTTTCCTTTTTTTTTTTTCTTTCTTTCCTAGATGGGTAAGAAGATTTACGTCTATGAAATGTTCCTTGGGCAGAGATAAGTAAGATTCTGTGGAAAACAATGTGTAGTCAAACAATTTCTTCTCCTAATCTCTGGGTGCCTCATAGCCGTTTTTGTCTTCTAGCCATTATACCATTTGTCTGTTAGCATTAACCAGCAATAATCTGGATCAAATCCATGATATGCTTTCTGAAGAAAGGAGGTGAAAACATTACTTTCCACACAACACAATTTTGGGCCTCCTTAATATAGCTCTGGAGTAATAAAAATACCTAGTATTGAATAGGATCCACTGATGGTTAAAATATAAAATAATCTGGGACCTTGTATAGTGGTGCACTGTATTAGCAGAAATGCTCTGCCTACTTATTATATCTATGATAAAGCTCCAAAAGACCTACCTGATAGAACTGTCTGTTCTTCAAAGGAGATAAGCCTAATTTAGAAGGAAAAGGAGACAAATTTAAAAACCATGGAAAATAAATGTGAGTAAAATCTCCTCAAACTTAAATAGCAGCCAATACTGATATCTTTTGCTGATGATGTGAAAGTTCAAAGATTGCATAAAGTGGCGTGATAGAATCACACTGCTCATCAGATATGTCAATGCAGCTTCAAGCCTGAGAGCTAACAAGTAAGCACTGACCTAAATTTTGCAGGAGAACATTTTAAAAGCATTAAGCATATGCTGTTTACCTAGTTGATGTAATAAATATAATAAATATAAACATGCTCGGGCTTCATAGTAAATTCAAAGTACAGACCTTAAATAATGCTAACATTTTAAATCAAGTTGATTAATCACTAAAATACATTAGAAGAAACTGTTTCAGCAATTTTTTGTGTGTGTAAAAAAGGTCTTTTAGTCAAATTCAGCTCCTCCATTTCTACCCACTGCATGTGTAATTCATGAACCTTTAAACAGTATGAGATTATAGATAGCTAAACTGACATTTGTACTTTCACTTAGCAGCCTGAATAATCGGCACACTCGAAGCTTTTTAAATGTTAAAGCAATCGTTGCTTTACATTCATCTTGTGATGTCATTGCCACTAACAACTGATACAATAAATCTGAAGCGTATGAAAGCTTGAAAAGAATATTAGATATGTGGCTCATTTTAAATGCATAACAATTAAATGATGTACAAGAAGTATGTTATGATCCATCTATTAATGAAATGCTCTTTTAAAGTGTGATATATTGTTGCTATTTTTGAACTTCTGAGTTCCCAAAGATGTTCGTTTACATTTTGTGCTGTTTGTTTAGAGCCAGAAAGAGCAATATTAGTCTGTGCATAATACAAAGCAATGAATGTGTATACAAAGGATGGCTATGTTTGCTACCCATGAGCAGGGCACATCAGGCATACACAAAATTTGTAATCTGACTAGCCAAAAGTGGTTGATCTCACAGTCACAGACTGAGAAGACAATAGCCCTCAATTATTTTATGATCACTTAGTTTGAATGGTTAATATGGATTTGTGTGTGTGTGTGTGTGTGTGTGTGTGTGTGTGTGTGTATGTTGATGTTTAGTAGCTCAACATTTTCTTTTTTTATTGAATATTTTTTTCTATTTTTTTATTTACATTCCGAATGATTTCCCCTTTCCAGGTTCCTCCCTCTCCGAAAGTCCCATAAGCCCTCTTCCCTCCCCCTGTTCCCCATTCAACCCAGTAGTAAAATTATATTAGTTGAAAGAAAGAACTATTCATTTATTCACTATTCATATACTCACTCATGATTCTTTGAATCCACCTATTTTTGCTGTGGATATAGGTGATAGCCAGATATTTAGAAGAGAAAGACAACAGGCACAGTACATTCTCAGTAGAAATAATAGGTGTACAGGGCTCTTAAATGCCTACTTCCCACCCACAAAGTTCCAAACTTAGGCATAGTCATGCCTAATGGATCCTTACCTGGTCTCACTGATGAGTAGTAGACCATCAGATTGTCTTATATGAGTTTTTGTTGTGTGTTAGTGTCACTGGAATACTGTGGAAGTCAGGAAGAGTACATGAAGGAAATATAAAGATGCTCTCATCTGGAGAGATTCATCACTGGCATGTTCTGCTACCCCATGTTCCAAAATCTTTAAGCAAATTAGGCCAAATGGTAAAAGCACAGGATTAAGCTAGCTGAAGTAGCCATACAAGGCAACTGTAAATTTTCATTTAAGAAAGACAAGAGTAATTTTCAGAGTTAAACTTGAATACTGAAGATCCTTTAGTCTCTAACTTCTTCTTCCAGAGATGATATTTCTGAAGTTGAAAAATACTCACCTGTAATCGGAAGTCTTACCATCCATTCACCTGCAGTTATTACAAACTTCTACTTTAAAACTTTTGAAATAACTTTAAAATGTTGCAACTTAATCATTTTTAAAAGGATTTGTCAGTATCTTTAAACTTCTGACAGTTTCATCTACATGTATGTTGCTCTCTGATTACTCCCCTCTCGCAGAGGAATTTTAATTCAGTAACATGGCTTCTCTGGCAAGGGATCACATCCAAAGACCTTCTAGGTCTATATGATCAGGTTGGAAGGCAGACACATCCAAGATTACAATCTGGCTGTAATACAGAAACACCCTTAATACACACCGTTAATCCCTATCAATGAAAGTAAGGTTGTTTTGTAGAAGGAAGTGGCCATGTTTGAAAGTGACCTCTAAATGAGGGGCAGACAACGTGATGAATCAAAGAAAGATCTGACAGAATGAATCAGAGATAGGATATGCCCAACTCACAAGAGGACAGCACAGAAAAGAGAGGCTACTTAAGAGGGAAAAGGGGAGAAAAAGAGGGAGATGGGAGGGGGGAGAAAGAATGGCACGTTTATCACGACAGTTTTAGAGAGCCTGATTGAAGAGAGAACAAGCTAGGCACAGGTGAAGACAGAACAAGCTGGAGAGTGAGATTAGAATGTATTAACAAAGTTAGTATGAGACCAAGCAGAGCAATTCAGTCAGTATCTGAGAAAAACTGGATTAAATCAGTGAGCTTAGAAGATTAGATTGTACGGAGGCTAGAAACTCCCAGGCCTAGGTCTAGGAATGACTAGAAGGGAGAAAGAAATACTCTGGGCTCAGCCAAGCCATGTATTCACACAGCTTAGGTACATCTCTCATCTCATCCATTCATCTGAGGAAATAAAAGCAAAACTTGCATCTATAGTTTCTCTTATTTCTTCCCCACCCCTATCCATGTCAATCCCTCTTTCCCATGTTCATTAATTTTTGTTTTGTGTAGTGTCCCACAGGTTTTTGTTCTGAGAAGTATCCCACAGGATTCAGATAGGGTCATGATATGACCCTGGGTTTAAAACTAACCATCAGGAGGGGCTGATGTGCTCACCACTGGGTATGCAACTAGATGTCATGCCTTTCCCCTCCCAGAATCTATTGGCTGCCAGTAGATCAACTGTAAGTGACAGAAACCCACAAAGTCCTTCCCTAGCCACAGTGCACAACTTGTGCGGGTTGATCATTTTGGTTTGGTTTAGTTTAATGAAAAATAAAAATAATTTTTTCTTTAAACTAAAATTCCTTCTCAGTCCTTAGCTGCTTGGAGATCATGAGTTAATTGGAAAATGTCCTCTAAAATCCTTTCTATTTTGGTCAGAAGTTTGTTGGCTCTCACAGTGTATTCCTGTTCAAAATTCTTCATAATCATCCCCCAGATGCAATGTGAATTACATTTATGTCTGCCCCACTCCTTGCAAATCTTGCTGTATTTATTCCTTCCCAACCCCAGTTCCTGGTGTAGACCTCCACTCACACCTGATTGAATGAGTCCCCTCATTGTCCTTCTGGAATTTTGTCTTCACAGATGTGAGCTAATTTTCAGCTTCATTCAAACATTACTTTATTTCGGTCTCCTTCTGCTTGCCCCTTCACCCCTAAGAGTCATGCTTGTCAGTCTTAAAATTAATATTTATAGATCTATGTCAACCTGCATTGGGTTACTGCTGTACTATTTCATTGTATTTAAAATTATATAATATACATTCTTCTTGAGAGAACAGAAAGCTTCTTAAAGACAGATTAAAAGTTACTGAGCCAGGCTGTGGTTCAGTTAGTAGAATTTTTGACTAGCATGCAGGAAGGCCTAGGTTTGAGCCATACTGTCACACAAGCCAAGTATGATGGCATACAGTTCTGGCACTCAGAAGATGAAAGAGTTCCAGTACATCCTTGGCTACATAGTGAATTATCTACAGAGTGAGACCTTATCTCAATTACAAAAATACAGAAAATGAACAAAAAATCATTGAAGGCTACAGACTGCTTTATAATGTCAGTTTTAACATGGGAGATGAGTAGATCTTATTTATATTTAATGGTGGTGGTGGTGGTAGTGGTGGTGGTGGTAGTGGTGGTGGTAGTGGTGGTTGTAAAATCAAGTGAATCATTTTGTGTATAAATAATTAAAATGTCCATTCACACAAAGTCCTACTGTCTTTCAGATAAAATTTTAATGAATCTGGTGTTTTATGTAAAAATCTGAGTAATACATATAACATGTGTAGATGTTTTAGGAAATTAAAATCAGTAACCATATACATGATCAATTCATGAGGGAGAGAAATAAAGATATGTTCAAGTATATCAGTGCATCTCTTTCCTGTGAAATATGCTTGAAAGGTTTGGTGCTTTTGTAAAAATACACCACACCTCCCTTTACTTTATATTTAGCACTAATGAACATAACCTGTGTACCAGGTTCTATGCTAGTCTTTATCTCGTTGATTCTCCGACATATCTGCATGGAGATAAATAAAATTGCCATCTGTCTTGATTAGGCTTTCCGTTGCTGAGATAAGACACAGTAGCCAAAAGTAAAAGGCTTATTTCAGCTTACAACTTGTACTTCATCATCTAAGGAAGTCAGGGCAGGAACTGTAGGCAGAAGCCATGAAGGACTGCTGCTTATTGGTTGAACCTTGTGGCTTGTTCATCCTAGTTTCATATGGTACCCAACAGGATCTGCCAAGGATTTCACTGCCCTCCCATATCAATCATCAATCAAAATAAATAAATTAATTAATTAAATAAAGTCCCACAGGCTTGCCTCCAGACTATTGTGGATTTTTAAATTTATTCATTCATTTATTTATTTACACTCCATATTTTATTCCCTCCCAGTCCACCCTCCGACTGTTCCATATCCCATACCTCCTCCCTACTCCCACCCTGGGGTCTCCATGTGAATGTCCCCGTCCCCACCCCACCTGACCTCTAAACTCCCTGGGGCCTCCAGTCTCTTAAGGGTTAGGTACATCTTCTCTGAATAAATACAGAACGGGAAGTTCTCTGTTGTATGTGTGTTGGAGGCCTCATATCAGCTGGTGTATGCTGCCCGTTTAGACTATTATGCTTTTTTTAATGAATATATTATTCATTACATTTCAAATGTTATACCCCTTCCCGGTTCCCCCCTCCCCAAAAACCCTCAACCCATCCTCCCACCCCCTGCCTCCAAGAATATGCTCCTCCACCCAATCCACTCCCACGACCCCCACTTGATTTCCCCATTCTGGGGCCTCTATTGAGCCTTCACTGGACCAAGGACCTCTCCTCCCACTGATGTCCGACAAGTCATTCCTCTGCCACTCTTTTGGCTGGAACCATGTGTACCCCTTAGTTGATGACTTAGTCCCTGGGAGCCCTGTGGCGTCTGGTTGGCCAACATCATCGTTCTTCCCACGGGGCTGCAACCCCCGGCCCCCAGCTCCTCCAGTCCTTCCTCCAACTCCTCCATTGTGAACCCCGTGCTCAGTCCAGTGGTTGGCTGCTAGTATTTGCCTCTGTATATGTAAGACTCTGGCAGGACCCCTCCAAAAGACAACCATAACAGACTCCTTTTGGTACGCACTTCTTGTCATCCATAGTAGTTTTGGGGTTTGGTGGCTGTTTATAGGATGAATCCCCAGGTAGGACAGTCTCTGGGTAGCCTTTCCTTCAGTCTTTGCTCCACACTTTGTCTCCATAGTTGGTTCCTGTGAATATTTTGTTCCCTTTCTCCGAGGAACCAAAGCACCCCCACTTTGGTCTTCCTTCTTCTTGAGCTTCCTGTGGTCTGTGAATTGTAACATGTTTATTTTGAGCTTTTGAGCTAATATCCACTTATCAGTGAGTGCATACCATGTGTGTTCTTTTGTGATTGGGTTGCCTCACTCAGGATGACACTTACAGTTCCATCCATTTGTCTAAGAATTTCATGAATACATTATTTTCAATAGCTGAATAGTACTACATTGTGTATATATACCACAATTTCTGTATCCATTCCTCTGTTGAATGAAGTATCTTCTTTCCAAATAACTCTAGTTTGTGTCAGGTTGACATAACACTAGCCAGCACACCATCAAATTCAAATAAAGTTCCTGGCAGAGAAAATTAAGTAATTTCCAAGAATGACACAGCAGGATGACGTGGAAGGAAGGATTCATAGATGCATCTGAGACAAAGCCTATTATCTTAGAGATGACTATATAGACTTCAAAAGAATAGGAAATATAGATTTTAAAAACTTCACATTTTCGCAAGATGTCTCTCACTATTAATATATCTGAGACAGTTGTTCTCACCTTGTGGTCACAACCCCTTTGAGGATCACATATTAGATATTCTGCAAATCATGTATTTATATCATGATTAATAACAGTAGCAAAATTACAGTTGAGAGGTAGCAATGGCATGATGCTTCTACGATTTTTTTTAAAGTTTAAAAAACTTGGCTATTTAATTTCTGATTTTCCATTGCCAACAAGTCACTGTTCATCAGATAACGTGTCATTGTTTATAAGTGTGTTAAGATGTTTGAAGGTGAGTTAAGGCTTAATTTATTACACTACTTGTGCCCATGTGGGGAAGTTATTTCTTTCATGCTCAAACTCCATGCATGCCTTTTAAAATATTTTCTTTCTGTTTGGACTTAAGTTCTTAGTACAGATTGTTACTAAGTAATTACAAGTTGTTCCTAAAGCTTTTCTGCACTTTAAGATTTTATAAATTCTATATACAGGTCTATAGACTCTTATAAAGTGCTAGGGTTGTTTAAAAAATGATATAAGAAAATGTTTATATACATTTTGTGCACTGAACAAATACTCATTGTGTTAAAAAAAAAGTGATTCTGTGGAATATTCTCAGAACAAGCATAAGCCAGTGCCTTCTTGATGTATCTTTAATCTCACTCAAATATGAATGTACATATGAAAAGTACTATTTATTAATATGTGTCACTTCACAGATATTTAAGGGCAATTATGATAGTCAGTATGTAATGAAATTATGATAAAAACAGAACTATGAAAAAGTAAATTATATAAGCTTAGGCAAAGATTCAAAAATATGCCATGTAAAATTAGGAGAAACTCAAGTGAAACCAAAGACAATGTAGAGACAATAATAAAATTTTAAGTTTGGCCCTGATTGTTGCAGCCACTGAAGAAAGGTCAGGTACCTAATGTATGGGGGAGGGTTGTTTGTTTGTTTGTTTCCTTGTTTTTTATTTTGATTTTTGGTCTTTGGTTTTTCTTGTGATCTTTAAAAGATGTAATGAATACATATAACATGAAAACTGAAGAGAGTACTAGCTGAGAGGAAGGGGAGGCATCAAGAAGAGTTAGGGGAGATGAGAACAGCATTAAGAGAGGCACAAATAGGAATGAAATATAAAGACATATAAAGGTAAAAATACTGTGGTTAAGCCTATCAGTAAATATGTTAACAAAATAATTTTAGGTTTTATTTATTTTATGTATACGAGATTTTATGTATATGAGTACACTGTTGCTGTCTTCAGACACACCAGAAGAGGGCATCACCGATGGTTGTGAGCCACCATGTGGTTGCTGGGATTTGAACTCAGGACCTCTGGAAGAACAGTCAGGGCTCTTAATTGCTGAGCCACCTATACAGCCCAACAAAATAATTTTAAAGATAAACAGTGAAGCAGCTAGAAAGATGACACAGTGGTAAAGGTGCTTCCTGCCAAGTTTTGCTACCTGAGTTCCATTCTCAGAACCCACATACCGGAAGGAGATAGCGAAGTCTTGTAAATTGTCCTTGGATCTGCACACATGAACGATGGTGCTAACACACACACACACACACACACACACACACACACACACACACATACACACACACTAATGATAATAATAATAATAAACAACAATAATAATAATCAACAATAAATGTAAGAAGGGAAGGGTGAGCAAGAAACATCCACAAAAGGTGATGAATAAAAATTTGTCCTAGCATTAAACTCTAAAATTAAATATTTCATGTTAAACTTTCCATCCACTATATAAAAAATCTCAAAGAAAAAAACCACATGGTCATCTCATTAGATGCTGAGAAAGCATTTGACAAAATTCAGCATCCTTTCATGCTAAAGGTCTTGGAAAGATCAGGAATCCAAGGCCCATATCTAAACATAGTAAAAGCAATTTACAGCAAACCCGTAGCCAGCATCAATCTAAATGGAGAGAAACTTGAAGCAATCCCACTAAAATCAGGGACTAGACAAGGCTGCCCTCTCTCTCCATATCTTTTCAATATAGTGCTTGAAGTTCTAGCTAGAGCAATTAGACAACAAAAAGAGGTCAAAGGGATACAAATTGGAAAGGAAGAAGTTAAACTATCACTATTTGCAGACGATATGATAGTATACTTAAGCGACCCAAAGAACTCCACCAGAGAACTCCTACAGCTGATAAACAACTTCAGCAAAGTGGCCGGATATAAAATCAACTCAAGCAAGTCAGAAGCCTTCCTATACTCAAAGGATAAGCAGGCTGAGAAAGAAGTAAGGGAAATGATACCCTTCACGATAGCCACAAACCATATAAAGTATCTTGGCGTGACTCTAACCAAACAAGTGAAAGATCTGTATGACAAGAACTTCAAGTCTCTGAAGAAAGAAATTGAAGAAGACCTCAGAAGATGGAAAAATCTGCCATGCTCATGGATTGGCAGGATTAATATAGTAAAAATGAGCATCTTACCAAAAGTAATACACAGATTCAATGCAATCCCCATCAAAATCCCAACTCAATTCTTCATAGAGTTAGAAAGAGCAATTCAAAAATTCATCTGGAATAACAGAAAACCCAGAATAGCTAAAACTATTCTCAAGAGTAAAAGAACCTCTGGGGGAATCAGTATCCCGGACCTCAAGCTGTACTACAGAGCAATAGTGTTAAAAACCGCATGGTATTGGTACAGTAACAGACATGTAGATCAATGGAACAGAATTGAAGACCCAGAAATGAATCCACACTCCTATGGTCACTTGATCTTTGACAAAGGAGCTAAAACCATCCAGTGGAAAAAAGATAGCCTTTTCAACAAATGGTGCTGGCTCAGCTGGAGGTCAACATGCAGAAGAATGCAAATTGACCCATTCTTATCTCCTTGCACTAAGCTCAATTCTAAGTGGATCAAGGATCTCCACATAAAACCAGACACACTGAAACTAATAGAAGGGAAACTAGGGAAGAACCTTGAACATATGGGCACAGGGGAGAATTTCCTGAACAGAACTCCAATAGCTTATGCTCTAAGATCAAAAAGAGACAAATGGGACCTCATTAAATTACAAAGTTTTTGCAAGGCAAAAGACACTGTCAAAAAGACAAAGCGGCAACCAACTAACTGGGAAATGATCTTTACCAACCTTACATCCGACAGAGGGCTAATATCCAATATATACAAAGAACTCAAGAAGTTAAACTCCAGAGAGGCAAGTAACCCTATTAAAAAATGGGGTACAGAGCTAAACAAAGAGTTCTCACCTGAAGAATATCTAATGGCTGAGAAGCACCTAAAGAGATGTTCATCATCCTTAGTCATTAGGGAAATGCAAATCAAAACAACCCTGAGATTCCATCTCACACCAGTCAGGATGGCTAAGATCAAAAACACAGGAGACAGCAGTTGTTGGCGAGGATGCGGAGAAAGAGGAACACTCCTCCACTGCTGGTGGAATTGCAAGCTGGTACAACCACTCTGGAAAACAGTCTGGTGGTTCCTCCGAAAACTGGGTATGATACTCCTGGAGGATCCGGCTATAACACTCCTGGGCATATTCCCAGAGGCTTTACCTGCATGCAATAAGGACACATGCTCCACTATGTTCATAGCAGCCTTATTTATAATAGCCAGAAGCTGGAAAGAACCCAGATGTCCCTCAACAGAGGAATGGATTCAGAAGATGTGGTATATCTACATAATGGAATCCTACTCTGCAATTAAAAACAATGAATTCACGAAATAACTAGGCAAATGGTCAGAACTTGAAAATATCCTTAGTGAGGTAACCCAATCACAAAAGAACACACATGGTATGCAGTCACTGATAAGGGGATATTAACCCAGAATCTAGGAATACCCTAGACACAATTCGCATATCAATAGATTTCTAAGAAGATGGAAGGAGAGACCCCTGGTCCTGGAAAGCCTGGATGTAGGGGAACGCCAGGACAGAGAAACGAGAGGGGGTTGAATGGAGAAAAGAGGGAGGGAAGGGGGCTTATGGGACTTTCGGGGAGGGAGGAAACGGGAAAGGGGAAATGATTTGGAATGTAAATTAAAAAAATAAAATAAAATAAAAAATAAAGAAAAAGAAGTATAAACTACTATAGGCAATGTCTCTGATCTCTGAGAAATCTTTGATGAGATTTCTCAGATGGGTTGCATGGCAGAGCGTGTGTGGGTTTGCAACTTTAACACGTCAGGATGTTAATTTATATATGAACATATATGTTCATGTACTTAGGAGTTTTGTGCATAGGTTTATATATGTTGGGAAAGCCACAGGAGAATTCAATAGACTTTATATCATCCATGCTCCAAGGCAAATGTCTGTATCTAATCCATATTTTGCCTGCCTAACAGTTGAAACCATTCACACTCCCACTGAAAAGGAAGACTATGTGGCTATCTAAACTGGCGTTGAAATATTTCTGTTAATTGCATTTTAATAGCCAGCTTGTATCTATTTAATTTGATTACATAGTCATGAAGATTAGTGAAATGATTTAGCCCAGCAAGACATCAGAATCATGAGAAATGTGCTTAAACAAGGATGAAGGTTGGAAAGTGGTACAAGTGGCAGCTCTTGAAACTAAGATAAGAATTGCTCATTTGATGGTCTTCTCAGTCCAAAAAGGTTCTAGGGAGTTCTCACAAATCTTGCCTCACCATAAAATGTGAATCAATGCAAAGTTCATTTAGATTGAGTGCCAGTAGGTATTTGTATAGATATTAAATTGATTACTTATCATTCAATTGCTTCAAAACTAATGCTTGGTCCTATCTACCCCACTTACTTGTTCAATCAACACAGTTAGTACTGAGACCATGCTATATAAAGGTCGTACACAGTACAATAGGTAAGACACAATGATTCATAGCAAACATTATGAAAAGACTCCAAAACATATTCCAGCAGAATATGACAGAATTTGGTGTGGATAAAGAGAAGAAGGGAAGGCTCCAGACCCTGCCTGAGTTGACAGGAAAGGTTACCTGCCATTGAATCTTTGAGCAGCACCACCTATGGAGAGCCATACTTAGGCAGATGAGGGGAAGAATGTTCTAAATGTAGGAAAAAATACAGACAAATGTAAACAAAGCACTTTGAAAACTTCAAGCAGATTAAAGTCCTAAATGGCAGAAAAAAAAATGTTAAGGTAAAATATGGAGTGCAAGAGTCTCTAGAGAAGGCTGGGTTAGGGAATATTTGCCGCAAGAGAAAGAGGACCAGAGCTCAGATCCCCAGCAAGCCCGTAAGGTATGAGAATATAACTCCTTTTGCACCAATTTAAAACTTTATAAAAAAACATTTCAGACTATCTCTTATCACGGTATCCTATCTTGTTTATTGAACAGGAAAGGGAAATATGCACATACCGATCCTTTCTATTCCATTTCCAATCCCCAATTCCCAGCCTTAGACTCTGTATACAACTGCGGATAATCAAACTGTTGGTAGTATCTTAAATGAATGGCTTTCGGCACCTACGTGATAATTTTAACCAAAGACAGACTCAGTTTATTTTTTCCCAATAGTCATTAATTCGATCAAGTCTGTGATTCTGAGCCTGCAGTGATGAATGAGCAGGTAAAAGTACTTGCTATGGAATGTGGATCTCCCAGCATCCACACAATGATAGGAGATTGGGGCCTGACCCATAATCCCAGCATTCAGGAGGCCTACACCAGATCCCTAGAGCAAACTAGCTAGTGAAATTAACCCAGTCTCTGGATTCTGGGTTCAACGATAGAACTTGCCTCAATATATAAGATGAAGAGAGATTGAGGAATACACCCAAAATCAAACTCTGGATGCCACACATATATGCACACTGAGCATATGTGCACAAACATATGTGAACATCTATCCACATACATAGCATACACACATACACATATTTTTTTCAAAGCCTGTCATTCCAGTCTTCTGACATTTGCACTTCATTGAATAAGAAAGGATGACCAGTCTGCATAGTACATTTCAATATACACATTACAGAATCATCCCTGTCTCCAACTTCAAGAACTTCTTTTCAAATCTAATAAAACAAAAGAATTATAACCCTGACTCTACACTGAGGATGTGTTCATTACTATGTTTGGACATGGTGATTCTGGTGGGTTCATTAATGCCCCACAACAATTAATCCTCCAAAAGCATACTTCCTTCAACTGACTAAGGAGCACAGAAGTTTGAGTACAGGACACTTTTGTACCCTGGGTCATTAAAACGCACATCCATGCAACTAACTATCTGAGAATACATATGTACATTTTTGCAGCTGCATGCTTTACATGGAATTTCTGTCAGAATGATCATTTCACAGACCATGTATTTACAAAATAGGTTTCATATGATACATTAGAGATGGTCAAAGTCATAAAATAATCAGAATAATCAGAAAAGCATATAACTTTATATAATCTTAACATTTTGGGCAGGAACAAAGATGAGCTTGTGATGCAAATAGAGAGAGAGACCCTAGAGAACAGGTGCTTCTGAGAGAAAGGCAGAAGGCATTCAAGGTGGAGAGTGGGGTGCCATCCAGATGAAGGTCTGCACAGGGGTCTCAGATTGCAAAGACAGGACGTAGCTGGCATCCCATCATCGTTTACCTGGACTGCCCCGTGATCAAGCAGCCTGGTAAGAAACAGGGAAACAGACTTTCAGGTTGAGGGCAATGTTAGCTCTTTATTTTGAAAGTTCTCACTTTCTCAACCATCCTTTCAAATGAATCCACATTATATATTTCCTTGCCTTTTTGCCCCCATATTCTTAAGATGTAGGGACTTACAAGAGGTTGAGGATCTCAGAGTGGAAGGGGAACAGGCCTTGTTTTCATGCTCTTTTGAGAACCTCCTTAATATTTCACCTGGCTTGGTCACTGATAAGGCAAAACCACATTGGTTATGCACTCTGGCCCACCCCCTCAACATCTGCCTGCTCAGAACCACCCACCAAAAAACTGGTGCTATTCACCAATGTGTGAGCCTATGGGGTGGGTGGGGCTCTTCTTGTTCTCAGTAATCCTTCAATCTAAGATTCCAGCTGTGTTCTCAGTGTACCAGGGTGGACCTTAGAGTCACACAGTGGCTACAAATCACTTGAGAATACTTCTCTGCAATGTTTTTGTTGTAATGTGTATCTCCCATGGTTTTGCCTGGAGACAGCATTTGTCCAATCTTCTTTTTGCATAACAACATCCTTGGGCCTCATTATCACTCTCTAGAGCAGTGATTCTCAAATTGTAGGTCACGACCCCTTTAAAGGTCACACTTCAGATACCCTGCATATCAGAAATTTACATTATGATTCATAACAGTGGAAAAATTTTGGCTATGAAGTAGCAATGAAATAATTTTATGGTTGTAGGTCACCACAACACAAGGAAATGTATTAAAGGGCTGCAGCATTAGGAAGGTTAGAACCACTGTCTCTTGTCCTTGATGCTCCAAGCCCTCTCCATAAGAGGCAGAACCCAAACAAAAGCATTGGAGTGTAAAACTTCTTCTTCTCTATCTCTTATCAACCTTTTACTTTCTTCCCAGAGAGGTTTCCTTCTTCAGATGTCATCAAACATAAGCCTGACAACATGTCAAAGTCGATTTCTCACAAACTCCCACATATTAATGCTGTGATCTCAAGACCACACTTAGCTACGGTTGTATGTACAATCATACTATCCTGAAAATTTCCAATCATGGAAGCTAAGCAATATTGGGTCTGGGTAGTACTTGGTGGAAGATCTGCAGTTCTACAGCATCTATATGGAGAAGAGGTGTTGAATTCAGCCTGAAGGTATCTTAGTTTTAGATTTTGAAAGATACACACTCTAAATAGTAAAGTATCAGTTATGGCTTTTTTATATGGGAGCTAATGGGTGAGTAGAAGGGATACTAATAACACATACATTATACTCCTAGTGACTGCAGACGGCTCAACAGTTTAAGAACATTGGCTGCTCTTCTCCGGGATGTGATTCTGCTCACAGAATCCACATGGCAGCTCAAATTCATCTGTACTTCATTCCCAGCCAGCGGATCTGATGCCCTCTTTTTGCCTCCAAGGCCAGCAGTCACACACATGGTACACAGACAAAATGCACATACACATAAAATGAATTACCTATGTCTTTATAATAGTTCAAGAGTATGATCCCTGTTACAGCCAGACAAAAGGTCATTGGTGACTTTCAGCATGCAATTTCAGTCAGAGAGCAGGAAAACAGATTCCCATGAGCTGACAAGGGCACGAGAGGTAAGGGGTCAATAGACAGTGAATATAAACAATGCTTTGAGATTCTGGAAGTAAATGGGGGAGAGAGAGGTGAACCTTTTTTTACCCTCCCTACCCTGCCAGAGGAAGTGAGGAAAAGAGGAATTTTCAGCATGTAAAAATGTTGCTGCCTGTTACTAGGGAGGAAGAAGTGAAGATTCAGAGAAAGTTTAATTAGTGATCTATAGTATCCAACAAAAAGAATCGAAATGGAAACCAAAACCCAGATTGACTCTATCTCAAGTAGAGAGAGATGTATCCATGGTAACAGATAGGCACCCACTATTGCTTTGGAAGTAAGAATTGCAGGATGAGTGTTTGAGGAGCACCTAAATAGGATATAGGAAGTTTAAAACTGTAGGGCACATGAACTGTATCACCAGAGGAATGGGCATGGGACCGGTGAAATGGAGTAGAGCTAACTCCATCCCTTGTTTCCCAGTCTGCTTTGGGGCATATCACCATGACCCTTGACCAGGTGAGCACAGTCAGTCACATCTTCAGCACCTAGAAGGCCTCTCTGTGCTAATGAGGCATCTCAGTAGCTTTGGCCTTCAGCCAATAACATTCTCATTCCTCCTGAATCTTCTCACACCCTTCCCCAAAACTATATAATCTTTGGTTCACCCTGAATAAAGCATATGCATTCCAACCTACACCCAATAAAGAAATACATACAAGCTAAGATCAGCACAGAGTTCTGCTTCATTAGAGATTGTCGGGGAAGGCCTTTGCCTAAAGGAGCTGTAGCAGTAAGATTCTCGAAGAAGGCCTTTGCCTGATGACCTAAGGGAAATGTGGACTGCGGACCCCATTCCAGACTGTGCCTTATCCTCTGCCAAGTCGGGGACACCCCATCAGGAAAGGCAAAATCCAGCAGCACATTAAACATCTGGAGGAGATAATGCAAGGGTCACTCTGAATACTGAGAGTGGATTGAAAATACATAGGGATGTGTCAAATGTGGGTTTTATTGCTGCGAAGATATACCATAACCATCCAACTCTTATAAAGGAAAACATTGTATTGAAGCTGGCTTACCATTTCAGAAGGTTAGTCAATCATTATCATGGCAAAAAGCATGGCAGTGTGCAGGTAGACATGGTGATGGATGAGCCAAGGGTTCTACATCCTGAAGGCAGAAGGAGGAAACTGTGTACACACTGACTGTAAGCATAGGGGACCTCAAAGTTCATTCCCACAGTGGCACACTTCCTTTAACAAGGCCACGCCTTCTAATAGTGCCACTGCTTATCAGCCAAGCATTCAAACACATGAGTCTATGATGGGTGGGGGAATTCCTACTCAAGCCATCACAAGGTGAACATTCCAATAACCTTTACTAAAGTTTCTGCATGGGTTTTGTGTTCATCTAAGTTATTTAGCCTCAGAGCATTATCTTATTTGAGCAGTGGCCAGTCAGCCATAGGTTCTTCCAAAGGGAGTAAAATGACTTCCTGGTTTTTCTTATTTCTGAGTTCATTTGTGGATTCAGGTGTTTTTGTTTGTTTGCTTGCTTGTTTTTGCTAACTAGTTCTCACATGAATGTCCCTTGTGTTAAATACATTCCACATGTAACCCATACCTTTATCTGATATCTCTCTTGTACTAGTAAGTTCTGTGTATGCAATACTTTCTTGTTTGAGGGCACACATAACATAAAACTCACCTTATAGAACACAAACAAGTAATAGATAAGGAGCAATAACTAATGAGGAAATAAAATAATTATACTAATATAATAAAAATTACTTAAAATTTAATGACAACCAAGAGAGTACAAGCCTTTAATTCCATGCTGTTAAACAGGAAGGCTATGAGGTCCAGGTCAGCCTGAACTTAGGAAAATAAGAAACAAAAGAAGGAATGAGAGATGGAAAAAGGAAAGAAAGGAGGGAGAGAGAGAAGGACAGAAGGGAGGGAGGGAGGAAGGGAGCCAGTAGGAAGGGAACAAAGGAAAACAGAGGTGAGAGGAAGAGAGGTGGAAGGAAGGAGAGAGAACAGAAATGGGAAGACACAGGAAAGGGAGCAGAGGAAAGAAAAGAAGGGAGAAAACATGCAAGTTGTTTATTTCTGCATTTTCCTTTTAGTGTCTTTAGACCATCAGTAATTGAAATGATACAAATTCAATGCACTGATACCAGGACCATGTGATTAGACTCACTTTTCTTTTCTGTCTTACCCAATACCAAGCCTTTGGTTACAAGGGACATCAGTGGGGAAAAAAGTCCCAACTGTACTGCCAGGAATGATGCCAGGAGGCACAAGAACAAGGAGGTGGCATGAGAATAGTTACAGCAATGGCTCTCACACTTCCAGTCTTACCCAACAACACAGTATAACACTGTGTGAAGCAAGAAACGGGTCAATGGCACCGTAGACACATAAATATAAATTCTACCTACTTTCCAATGGTGCAGAAATCAGGAATAAATGTTCCTTGTCTGTGTCTGTGCGTGTGTGTGTGTGTGTCTGTGCATGTGTGTGTGTGTGTGTGTGTGTGTGAAAGCACATGTATGTGGCAGATGTGCTAATTTCTTAAAATTATTTTATTTTGACAAGGTTCTGAGATCACAACTGGAAAGGGTTTCTTAGAACTACACTATACTCCCTAATATTCTCAGATACCAGTGGGATGGGGGTAGAGGCTCCTTTTTTCCTGTCTCTCTATTTGATTTAGTGGAACTATAAGTTTAGTTAATATTTTTTATTCAACTGAAAAACTCTGAAGCAGAAATAAGACAGTGCTTTTGCTTTCCTTCCATCTCTTCTCTTTCTTTCTTTCTTTCTTTCTTTCTTTCTTTCTTTCTTTCTTTCTTTCTTCTTTCTTTCTTTCTTTCTTTCTTTCTTTCTTCTTTCTTTCTTTCTTTCTTTCTTTCTTTCTTTCTTTCTTTCTTTCTTTCTTTCTTTCTTTCTTTCTCTTCAAAGTGTTAGGATGTTTTTCCCCAAGAGAGTATTCAGAAGCTTAAATCACAACTCCAAACTCCATTCCCATTTCACTTGGCTCCTATGTAGCCCTGGGGGTGGGTATGGGGAGAAACAGCTTATTAGACCAACATGCTGAGTGATGAGTGAGATAAAATGGTCTGTGTGCAAAAAATTTATGATATCACAATGAAGAAAAAGAACTCAAGCAAAAGAAGCCAAGCACAACTCCTTGCAAAGTTCTTTCCAATAATTATAGTAGAAAAATAATGATCACCAGGTATAATTTCATTTATAATTTTTAACATTGTAAATAATTGAAAGATAAGTAAACAATTTGTTATAACTGTGTGAAAGAATTGTTATTTGCATAAACAGTTTGTCACTGTTCACATATTCATGCTGTTTTAAGATACTAAAATCTGTCCTGTCTCAGAACAATCTCCTGGAAATTAAACAATTTAGAGTCCTCTAGTCTTCATTGCTTTTAAGACAACCCTGTGTGATATTAGTTACAGATGACCAAAATTATATATCAATATGCAATTAATAGGGGGCAGTCTGGAAAGTGTTTGGGAAACAGAAAAATTATGACTTAAACACATTGTATGAAATTCTCAAAAACTAAATAAAAACAAAAAAAATCACATGTTTAAAAGCAAAATAAACTGTTAAGAAAGACATTAAGCAATTTGGTAGTCACGGTCACTGTTGGTTTTTATCATCTCTGTTTTAGTTCACACCACAGAACCAAGTTGTTTGTTTGTTTTTGCTTGCTTAATTTTCTTTGTTGTTGTCATAGCTTATTTCCTATGAATGAAAAATCAGAGATTCTACATTCCGATCAGTTTGGGTGTTCTAGCTGGTATATTTCAGAATCCCAGTGTTCCCACTCTTAGCCTTCTTTTCTATATTTTCAGTAAAGAGATGCCAGAATGTATTTGAGAACTCAAATACCCATCCAGTCAGTTTTGCTAAAACTAGAGCCATGATCACAACATTAGATTATGGCCAGGAAACAACAAACACACGTATATCAGATACCAGACCCACACAAATGCTTCTGTATAGATTTCATAAAGGATAAACTAGGCATCATGACTAAGAGCAAGTAAAGGTATGTTGAGGAGCTGAGCCTGGCTGTCTGTAGGAATAGTTTAATGTGTGCTTGAGTAGTTCTCTTCCTGGATGTCATTTTGGAGACACCGTCTCCTTTATAAAACAAAAGACTATGCTACAGATAAATATTGTTCATCCTTCAAGATTCACAAATCTTTTCTATTCATTGTCTCCCAGCTCCCAGTATTTTTCATGCACTTCCCATCCTGAACAAAACTAAAAAAGATTTTTGTGTAAAAGGATAGAGTTTCCTAGCATGCAGACAGAGGGGCAAGCTTCAGAGTTCTGGAAGTACATTGCTATAACTGTACAAAATGAGAGCCTGGATTCCCATGACCAGCATTCGGTCACGATCTGGGTGGGCTAAGGTCAATACTACATATACAGCTATGTGAAAAGTGACTTCCAAGTATCAGAGAACTCAGATTATGTCAAGAATTTAATAAGTGGTTAACATAATCAATATCAACAGCATAGACAGGTAAAGGAATGGAGAAATGTGGCATTTGAGGAAGTTTCCCTAAGACTATGAATCCAACTACAGTTATATATATATATATATATATATATATATATATATATATATATATATATATATATATGCAAACTTGGGGCATCCCTGTAACAATTGGAGCTAAGAATCTAACTGTTTTCCTTCATTGCTTAAGTAACTTCAGAGAGCATAAAGTATTATACATTATTCAACATGTCATACACAGCTTTTGCTGATCACTGAAACTTGCCTAGATTAATACAACTGTACACTAGTTAGCAACTCATCTCACGAGCTAGCTAGTTCATCATTTGGATTTCCTGTTGTTGTTATTCTTGATTTTGTATTTGCTCATTTGTTTGCTTGCTTGCTTGCTTGCTTGCTTGCTTGTAGTGGCTATTAACTCATAAATAGTAGCTACAAATATGACACTATACCATATAATACCTTTCTACTTCTCCACAGGTTGAGTGTTTAGTCTTAGTTGGTGGACTATTTAAGAAGGATTTGGAGGTGTGGCCTCATTGGAGGAGGTGTGGCCTCATTGGAGAAGGTGTGTCACTGAGAGTGGGCTTTGAGATTTAAAAAGTCCATACCTGGCTCTCTTTCTCTCTCTCTCTTTCCCTCTCCCTCTCCCTGCCCCTACCTCTGCATCCTGCTTGTGTATCAGATGTGAGCTCTCACCTATAGCTTCAGTGCCTTATATGCCATATTCCCAAAGGGCATGAACTCTCCTTCTGTAACTGCAAGCAAGCCCCCAATTAAAATACTCATGGCTACTCAGAACCAAGTGCAAGTATCCCCAGATACTTAAGATAAGCCTGGAGTTCTCAGAGAAGAGGGTCTTTACATATTCATTTTTCTCTTTGCCAGAATTAAATCCATTGCATTTACAGGGCTAAGGTTCCTATTTCCCAGATTGATGTCAGCCAGTGACTTGTCTTAGCTCCTGGCCTCCCGGTTCTTTGCTATGTAGCCTCTTCCATATTCAAGCCAGATATACTTAAGTCTCAGACTTGCAATCTTTTTTGTGGTCTTTTAATTGTAGATCCAGATTTGAAGGGATATACCCTCCTGGATAACTTTCTAATTTTAAGGTCAAATCTTCTAGGACATAAACATGTCTTCAAAATCTTCCCATAACAATGAATAAGTTAATGTCAAAATTATGAGAAAAGATATGCTCCACCTCTTTTCACTAGAAAATCCATGTAATTACACACACACACACACACACGTACATACACACACACACACGTACATACACACACACACACACACCACAGAAAGTAATCCAGAAAACTAAAATTAAGCTAAAGCTAATTTTCATACAACTTGTTTTTTTCATTCATTCATTCATTCATTCATTGCTATTCATTGATCATCTATTCTAATAGCATTTAATTAGAAAAAAAATATTTAAGTAGCATCTTACCTCAAAAAATATTTTCTAAAATTCTTTTCTTCTAGTTAAAGATCCCTGCATGTGAACATGGTATTAATTACCATTTGCAGCATGAATCAGGAAGAGGGAGAAGGAAAGAAAACAAGAATCTGCAGTCAGGACAGCACAATGACTGGTGGGGAGCATTGGCATGGCATTCAGTGCTACAATAATCTAGAAATTATCTCAAGAGAACAAGAGGACTCATGTGGATAAGATGTATTTTCTATTCCATTTTACATAAGAACTGGAGCATCTCTGGGTTACGTTGTCTGTGGGAGTGGTGGAATTCTGTAATTCAATCTGTATGAATATTAACAGATACTAAGTTCTCTGGTAGACACATGAATCCTTTTGTGGTCCACCCCTCACCCCATCATTCTATATAGGATGTATTTCTTTACATTCTTCAAAATCTAAAACCATTATCATCCTTTCATACACATAGCAAGTCTTTTACCAACCTTTCATTTCAGGAGAGAAAGCAAAATGAAAGAGAATATCTAAAATCAGACATTTCTCTGTGGTGAGACTACAGAGGTAAGCATTGCAGGAACTGATTGTCAAATACAAGCCATGCTGATGCATAGACACCATTGCTTCTCGGTAGGCAGCCCTGTGGTGTGGCTCAGGGAAGCCAATTCGTTCAGTGATCATCTCATCTAGGTATTTTGCATTTATGTGACACATTTTTATTTTCAAAGGGACTTACAAAAATTTATTCATAATACTCTAAAATTTGGAGCTATTATTTCTCACGTTGTAGATTTAAAAATTATAAAAAGTGAAAAATTCACATCAGGCCATGAACTGAACAAAACTAAAATATGACAATCCAGTCTACCAACTTTCACCCAATACTTTAACTTCTCAACCAAGTGCCCTTTGCTGTGTCTTCCTAGATATCTTGAGCAAAGCTTCAAAGTGCTTTTCTTGATAATGCATTAGGACAAAAAAGAAAAGGAAAGGAAGGAAGGAAGGAAGGAAGGAAGGAAGGAAGGAAGGAAGGAAGGGAAAGGAAGGGAAGGAAAGAGGGAGGGAGGGAGAGAAGGACAAAAACTGAGGAAGGGAGAGAGGGAGGGAGAGAGGAAGGGAAGTAGGAAGACCTATTATAATTTCATATTCATTCAGCTATATTCTCATTTTTCTCTATGTGTGAGTCTCTGTCTGTCTCTCTCTGATTCTGTCTCTGTCTGTCTGTTACTCTGTCTCTATCTATCTATCTATCTATCTATCTATCTATCTATCTATCTATCTATCTATCTATCATCTATCTATCATCTATATAATATATTATATAGATAGTATATATTATTATATTGTAATATATCAATTATTATATATATTATAAAGACATCTGTCAATAGATAGATACACATTCTCTCTCTCTCTCTCTCTCTCTCTCTCTCTCTCTCTCTCTCTCTCTCTCTCTCTCTCTCTCTTCTCTCTCTCTCTCTCTCTCTCCCCCATCCCCTGGCATTGTCTCATGTAGCAAGTAAACTCCAGTGAACTTCCCATCTTCCTACCTCACTTTGTATGCTCCAAACTAAATTGAAGACTTCACACGTTCTAAGCAAGCATTGTTGCCACTGACCTACATTCACACTTCTCTAATAGTTACTTGCATATACTGGTTTCGAAACTGTCACTGACAAAATCCTGAGTGTTGCTTACTTCCTGGAAGGATATGCCTGTTGACAGTGACTAAGAGAAAAGTCTAATTCTTTTTATTTTAGGAACATCCACAGACAGGCTGGCCTCTGATTGCAAGGCTGAATGGGGATCTGTAGCTGCTGTGGACCTCCTTCAATGTCTGGCTCCTGAAGATAGGCAGGTGGACATTCTGTTTTAAGTGCCCCACCTTGAAAAGCATGGAATAGCTGTAGAAAAGACATCCACAGTGGAGAAGCATTATATTCAAACATTTATAAGTCTGACACAACATAATCCCTGTTTTACACAGAGTTTTGTTATATACTTAAGACAAAATACCCATGGGAGGAGATACAGAGACAAAGTGTGGAACAGAGACTGGAAGAAAGGCCATCCAGAGACTGCCCCACCTGGGGATCCATCCCATACACAGTCACCAAACCCAGACACTATTGTGGATGCCAACAAGTGCTCACTGACAGGAGCCTGATATAGCTGTCTCCTGAGAGGCTCTGCCAGTGCATGACCAATACAGAGGTGGATGCTCTCAGCCAACCATTGAACTGAGCAGAGGGTCCTCATTGGAGGAGCTAGAGAAAGGACTGAAGGAGCTGAAGGGGTTTGTAGCCCCATAGGAGGAACAACAATATGAACCAACCAGTACCCCAGAGCTCCCAGGGACTAAGCCACCAACCAAAGAGTACACATGGAGGGACCCACGGCTCCAGCTGCATATGTAGCAGAGGATGGCCTTGTTGGACATCAAAGTGAGGAGAGGCCCTTGTTCCTGAGAAGGATTGATGCCCCAGTGTAGGGAAATACCAGGACAGAGAAGTGTGAGTGGGTGGATTGGTGAGCAGGGGTACGGGGAATGAGTTAGGGGATTTTCAGAGGGGAAACTCGAAAAGGGGATCACATTTGAAATGTAAATAAAGAAAATATCTAAGGAAAAAATAAGGCCTGATCTGAAGCTATCTATGCAGGCCAAATTGGCCTTTAAGTTGTGACTCTCCTCCTCCAGACTTGAGAGTGTGAAAATGACAGGCACGTGTACCCATGCCTGGATGCATTCTTAATTTTCTCTCTTTCTTTTAAAAAAAAAATTCTTAAAATGTGTTCTCTCTCTCTCTCTCTCTCTCTCTCTCTCTTTCTCTCTCTCTCTCTCTCTCTCTCTGTGTGTGTGTGTGTGTGTGTGTGTGTGTGTGTGTGTGTGTGTTATGTCAGAGAGAGCCCTGGATCCTCTGGAGCTGGAGTTAACAAAGGTCATGAACCATCATGTACATGCTGAAAATCAAACTCTCATCTTCTGAAAAAGCCGTCACTGTTCTGAACTGCCAAGCCATCTTTCTGGTTCCACTCTTTGTTTCTTAATACTGAAAAAAAATTTCTGTTTCAAATTTTAAATAATTTTCATGGCCTTTGAAAACTGTAGAAACTGAGTCAGAGACAATTTTACTTCATGGAAATATCCCAGGCTGTATCAAGCATCAAAGTTAAGTTATATACAATGAATTTGGAAGCAAGACATTTGTCATAGTTGAACTAACTCTAAACTCAATCCTCAGTAACCTTAAGATTATATTACATTTCATTAATTTCTATTCATAGATTAGCCTATCAATTTGACACCTTATTTGCAGACTACTGTGATAGATTACATCTGTCCTTAGAAAAACTAAACAAATTCTTGTTTCAGATAATTAATGGAAAAGCCAGCTTTCATTGTTTTATTTTTTATTTGATTTTGTTTTTGCTATAAGATCATTTCAATTGAGGTGATATATTTGTTGTCCTTTGTTATTGTAAAACTAAATGCAAAAAAACCATAACTCTAAAGTATAGCTAAAAATATTAATAGACCCTTAAATATATGAATTGCCATTCATATGTGTATTAAAGCAGTTTTGCATTTTTTATAAAAACAAGTAAAAAAATAAACTTGCAAACCTGTGACTATGACGAAGCTAAATATACATTATTTAAATGAGGAGGGAACATGCATGTGTGTGAGAGACAGTGACAAAGAAACAGAGTTTTAATTTCCCATGCATTAAATGTCATGTGAAATTTATTTAACCTGCTGGCCTCTTACCGTTGAACTTTCACCAAAGTGCATAGATCAACAAAGCACTGACAGACACAAGTAAAATTCATCATGTCCTGATTTGTACCAAGTACACAAAATTAAGCCTTTACGGACATTTTATTGAGTGTGGTGATCTGGGACCCACAAGACCAGAAACCTATTGGTATCTCAGTTTTGAAAGAATCAGTTACTCCCTTGTGACTTCAGCACTGCTGAGCTGCTTTCATAGATGATCAGGCCACACCCAAGCATAAACATGTTCTAGTCTCCCTGGACTAGATAGTCAAATGGTCATCATTTAAAGACAACATGTTCTCACCTACCCAGGACCATAGTGAGGCATCATTTATGACAGTTACAAAAGATTTCATTTTTCTCCTTCTTTTCAAAGGCAGCACAAGTGTGGGGGCATATTTTATTGAGGTTTATAGGCCAGAAGTAGACATACATTTTACCTCAAACACACTCTCTCAAACCACCTATTATCTCAATATACATTCTTGTGCCAGGTCCTGGAAAGAATCCATTGATAACAAGAGCCAAATAATTGCTTAAATGTTAATAATTAAGAGATCATATATTTATAGACATGTACACAGATAATATATATGTATCTATATATACATATATATGGAGATAAGAAAATGATACCACAAGACTGGAATATTATTTTTCATCCCAATCTGTCCCTATATGCTTCTTTACTATGGTGACATATTAAGCTAAATTTTTTCTCACTCATGTAATCCAAAGCTATGAACACTACTATATGAAGTGCTGGAAAAGATGAAGTGGATCCTGCCACTGCCTTTGACAGTAGTCATTAAGCCTTATCTTATATGAACTGGTGCTTATAGGAATGCTATAATAGGCAAAGCTGTGAAGTGTTCTGTTTAATGCATGTGAAACTGAGGAGAAAGGTCAATGGTCTGAAGCTGACTGTCAAAGCTAAAAATAGTGTCTTTCCTGGTGTTTGGTGTTGAATGTAAGTATCTAGGTCTTGGCTTCATTCTAAGTCCCCAGAAGACCCATGAATAGCTTCAGATGCCAAATACTAAATTTTCACCCCCAAATCAAATGAAAACTGACTCAAAGAATGAAGTGCAAAAGCCAGCCTGTGTTGGGGGACAGGTCTGTAATCACAGCACTTTGGAAGCTGAGGCAGGAAGATCATAAGTTCAAGCACAGATAAAGTTATACAGTGAGATATTGTCTCAGTGAATTAATAAATAAAATAAAATAAAACCACGTGTTTCATGTATGTGTGTGCGTGCGTGCGTGTGTGTGTGTGTGTGTGTGTGTGCGCGTGTGTGTAAAACTAATGGTTTATATTTCAATTCTAACCTGAAGCTCTTTGTAGTGGATCAAAACAAAAGCATAATCTCCACTTAGAAAAGCAGAGCAAACGCTGGTTCCTCTCCTTCAAGGACTTACCTCTCAGCAAAATTCAGCGTATCCGCTATGGGAGATTTAGGTCACTGGCAACAGTTTGGGCAATCTGTCATCCATAAAAAAATATTACCCTCTGGTGTAGTTTATGAGTAATAAACAGGGTTAAAGCTGAAGTCTGGAAGGAAAATAATTAAATGCTTTCGAGCATTTAATTGGGGTCTTTTTTTCTCCAACTACAAAGATGCAAATATTTACTCACTGGACCAAGTCCACAGTTGGTTGAAATGGTCTTGAGAGAAGTCAAAATGGTGTCTCAGGCCAAGTGCTAGGTTATTTCAAATAGACAAAAACACCCAAACTGCTTCCTTTTCCATCGTTGTTGAGGTCTTTGTAGAATAACATTTAAACAGCTAAAGCTCTGACTCCAGTAAACTTGAGGGCAAGTCAAACTAGAACCTCAGTGCTTCGAGGAAAGGCAATCCCGCCTTCTCCTACAACAGGCGGCTCCAGATTGGCCAAGGAGCCTGTCAGTCTTGATGATTGATAAATGCCTAGAGACTGGTGCCTATCAAGTGGAGAGTGGTGCCTTGGAAGTACTTGCCAAATTGCTTTCAAATGGCTTCTCACAAACTCCAGAGACAAAAAAATAAGTTCAAGACCCAGAAGTGGATGATGGATTGTATTTCCTTTCAAGTTACCTTTTCTATGTTTCATATTTCAATTAGAGGGAGAAGGGAGGGGGCAAATGTGGTTTACCTGTGAGAAAACTGTGGTTCCTCCTTTGCACTCTTCTTTTTAAATTATTTATTGATCTCGTTATTTGTTTATTTATTCATTCATTAATTCACGTTAAATCCCGATCATTGATCTTCCTCTTCCAGATCCCACCTCACACAGTTGATCCTCCACCCCCTTCCTCTTCTCCTCTCAAAGGGTGCCATCCTGACTCCACTTCCTTATCACTCCACTCTGGCACATCATGTCTCTGCAGAAGTAGGTTCATCCTCTCCCACTGAGGTCAAACACCGCAGCCCAGTTAGGGGAATGGGATCCACAGACAAGCAACAGAATCAGAGATAACCTCTGCTCTAGTTGTTGAGGGACTCCCATGAAGACCGAGCTGTACATCTGCTACCTAGGAGTGGGGAAGGCCTAAGTCCAACCCATGCATGTTCTTTGGTTAATGGTTCAGTCTCTGAGAGCATCCTAAGAGTTCAGGTTGGTTGACTCTTGATCTTCCTGTGCAGTTCCTATCCTCTCCTGGGCCCTCCACCCTCCTTCTAAGTCTTCTGCAAGACTCCCTGAGCTCTGCCCAATGTTTGGCTGTGGGCCTCTGTATCTATTTCACTCGGCTGCTGTATGGAGCCTCTCAAAGGACAATTATGCTAGGCTTCTGTCTGCAAGCATAACAGAGTATCATTAATAGTGTCAGGGATTGGTGCTGCCCTTGGAATAGGTCTCAAGTCGGGCCAGTTGTTGGTTGGCCATAGTCTCTGTCTCATCTTTGCCCTGCATTTCTTGTAGACAAGACAAATTTTGGGTTAAACGTATTGTGGGTAGATTGTTATGCTTATCCATCCACTGGGGGTCCAGCCTGGCTATAGGAGGTAGCCACATCGGGTTCCATATAGCAGGTTCTATTCAAGCACTATTTCACTAAATTCTAACCTGCTTATGTATTTATCTGCCTTACCAGAAAGAGCTGTTTTGCTCTTTGCTGTAATGAGAGATTTTGAACAATGTCTGGCATATTTCAGTGGTAATAATAAATAAAAAATTAATTTAATAAATAAAGATAAGTACAACTTTAAGCAGAATGGAATTCCTATGGCACATGAAGAAGGGAAAAAAGATTACAAAACCTATAACAGCTAACAGCTCTTGCAGTTCAATATTGCAGTCCAATATTGCAGTATATTAGACCCAAACCTTGAAGTTTATTATTATTATTATTATTACCATTATTTCATTATTGGTGAATTTTTGTATACATATAATGTGTTTTGTTGAAGTCCACCTTCCATCTCCTCCCCTCTCAATCCTCCCCTAAACTTCTATTTCCCCTTTCCCTCCCAACTTCATGATCTCTTTTTAAAAGCCCACTGAGTTCACCTAGCGCAGCCTGAACATGCATGGGTGTAGAATCATCCGTTGGGTCAATGGCAGTCTTTTGGGGGTCACAACTCAAAAGAGAACTTACTCTCTCTACCCCCAAAAGTCATCACTTTCTAATAACTTTTGATCTAGGAGTAGATCTCATCGCCTCTTCCATGCTGGGATGCTGGCTGGCTTGCTCTTGTATAGGTCTTGTGCACACAGTTCCAGTCACCATATGTGCATGTGCGCAATAGTCCTATCATATCCAGCAAAGACGTTTTGCTGCAGATATCTACCTCTGGTACTTGGCCTTTCCACTCCCGCATACACTGTTGAGTGGTGGACAGTGACTGTTGAGCCTGGTAGGCAGGTGTTGTGATATAGATGTCCTATTTAAAGCTGAGCACTTAGTAGTCTGCTAAACTCTCTGTAAGGCTTTCTCAGAACTACTACATCCCAGGCAACCAAGAGAAACATGGAGGAAATCGTTCTATGGGTAACCTGAATCCTGCCTGGACACTGCACTGTGCCTGTTACTATGGAAACAAAGATGAATGAGGCATCACTGCCGTCCCTTAGTAGACCAAATCAGAGTCTACTCACCCTTGAGTAACAGCTCCAGCCAGAACAGAGGAGGATAAAGCCCCAGACTCCTGTGTGTGTTTCTATTTGCCATAAGACAAATCCCGGTTAGAATGATGAGGCTGGGAAGACTTCGTATGTTTATGTTTCTGTCGGAATCTCACATATCTGGAGGCTGGGAGTCTGAAATAGAGGCTTTGTTCCCTCCAGAGGCTTTAGGAGAGAATCCTCCATGGCTTCTCTTGCCTTCTGGCAGGGGTCAGCAATTCTTGGTGTTTCTTATCAGGCATTTTATCATCAGACAAGACTGAAGTTTATTGTATCTATTATCTACTAGCACTCTGCTCTCTGTGTTCTCTATGCATTGTCTTCTCCCTTCTCTCTCTGTTTCTGTTCATACTTTCTTCTTCTACAGCACTAGTCATGCTGGATTCAGGGCCCCACTCTAACCCTGAGTGACTTTCTTAAATGGTAAACGTGACAGACCTCAGGGCCCAGGGGCAAATGTAAACTTTACCACTTCCACCAGGCTGTTGTCTCCTTATGCCTCAGTTAATTTATTAAGACAATGTGAATGGTCTATTGATATAATTGGTATATTTGAGAAAGGTATAGAAACACCCTATTTCGGACTCCGAGCCTCTGGCTATATGAGATCCTGACAGAAACAAAAACATATGACAATTCCAGGGTAACTAACAAATAAACAACAACAAACAAATGAATAAGTCAAAGTGACAATGACAATCACCCATGGCTGTTAATACCTGTGTGTTACTTTTGGATTATTTTATCCCAAATGTCTTTCCAGTTAAAACATAATTCTGAAATTAATAATAAATTTGAATAAAAGAAGAATTTCTCCATTTTCATCTTCAACAGCTGAGTAGAGAAGGCTCTTTTAGATTGAGATGGTTAAGCTTCTTCTGTTTCCATGGAGATTATCTACTGAATAGTTTACTTACTGCCCTGAACTGTCAGCGCATGCTATTTAATTTATAAAGCGGATCTAAACCTCTATGGGGGGGGGGTGGAGCCACCAATATTTCTACAAACTTACTTGGATTTATTTTCAGTGTCAGACAAGACATAACATTTATTATGATTCACCTTAACATGATGACATTTCATTTTTCTTGTTGAAGAAGATGTTCCAGAAAAAAAAGGGGAGGGGGGAGAAAAAACTTCAAAATCTCTTCAGTCTCCTGGAGACCGGGTAATAAATGAGGCAGTCTGCTTTTCTTCAGTGCTTTAATAGCAAGAAGTGTTTATACTTCAGGACCAAGCCCCCACTGAATATTTACAAAATTTGTTGTGAGGTGTTGAACTATAAATCTAAAGTTTGAAACCTACATCAAATATAAGGGGAAAACTTTTTTTTAAAAAAAAATAGTATTAAACTAAAAGTCAGAAGTAAAAAGTGTAAATATTTAAAAGATGTCTTAAAATCCTTAAGTGTCTTTCTCATAAATAACACATAAAAATTATTTTTATACAATGTTCTTTGGTTATATCCTCCAGAATATAAGATTCTGAATTAAATTAGAGGGATGAGGGAATTAAACCTAATACTGTTGCAGTTTTATAGGTACGAAAATATTAAGCAGATAAATGATGGTCATGAAGTTAAGCTGGAAGACCAATAAATTTTTTGAAATTTAAAAATCATTCAAGTCTTATATTTTGGACTTTGATAGATGAACTCATAACATAAAATACCCTTTTTAAAAAGTGTGATAAAACTGTGTTCTCCATTCTAACAAGCTAGAACTGACTTGGTGAACCTGTCCACTAATGGGCAAATGTGATGGATCTCAATTCCTCCAGGCTAGGTCTGTAACACACACTCCCATTTCTTCGTGGTTTTTTATTTTTGTAATAAAACTGTACCATCCTGCTTATAGAGCAGTCGAAATAACATAGAAGATGATTTGCTCCCGCCTTTTGTTCTCACACGCAATTGCTCCTGAGACTATGTCAGGCCTTCCAGTTCTTTTGAACACCGAAAAATGGAGTAGCTTCGCACCAAATGCTTGTTGACACATCGAACTGGATAGCAGGACAGTGTCTCTTAATTGCCAAATAAATAATGAATAGATGGGAATGAGTTAGCATAAGTGGAAACTTCATAAAAGTTTCACGTTCTATGCCATGTTTCACAGTTACTGCAAAGAAAGAGACAGAGAAAGAAGGGATAAGGAAAGATAAAATAAAGAAGAAGAAACATGTTTATGTGGAGTCAGCTTCATAATATTTTATCCTTTTTTTTTCAAATACCCCTGTCATTCCAAACTGTCTTAGTAAGATGACCTGCCAACAGCTCAATCTCCATTAAAATGATAAATTCCATGATTGCATACAGACATAGCCTTTGTGTCTTAGAACATTCTCCCAGAAGTCACAGAAAGTATGTTAATAAATTGCTGTGCTATTTCAGGAACGATTTATACATTATTCATTTCCTAAACAATGGAACTGAAAAATTACATGTAGGCTCTGCCTTCCTCTGGAAGTCGTGTGATCCCCATTGTAAGTATTCATATTATACTCTAATTAAACACACTTATCTCTGAAATATTTATCAGTTTGTCTCCCTGTTTGCTCATGAAT
This sequence comes from Tokudaia tokunoshimensis, assembly GCA_036184795.1. NCBI lineage: Eukaryota > Metazoa > Chordata > Mammalia > Rodentia > Muridae > Tokudaia > Tokudaia tokunoshimensis. Next base: position 44,734,155 of record BTHU01000009.1, read on the forward strand.
CAGCTCAATCTAGCTTGCCCTTCTAGGACCAAATCTTATCAAGAACTGGACGTGAGACTTTAGTAATCGGCATTTTGAAACCATATTGTGAGAGATGAACTATGAAGGCAGCAGGGAGAACTTGATAAGAGCCAGAGGAAGTAGACTTGTTCCCGCTGGGCTTCCAACCACATATTTGTGATTCTGAGTAATTTCTTTCTCTGGTGTTCAGTTTCCTCATCTCCAAAACAATAATTTTCCAATGGAACATGCTTATTGTACACAGAACAATAAAAATATCACAAATTAAAAGAAGTATCTACTAAAGAAAGCACATTGAGACCAGAACAGAGAGATGGGGCAAAACGTTTCTAGTTTTTAAAGAGAGTGGGGTATTTAATCATCTTTACTTTGCTATCACAAGCTCACAGGCAGCAGGGCCTCAGTGGGGCATAGCTCCTGTCAGCAGGAAGTAAGCAAAGAAGAGAGGTTCTCTCCCAAGGAGTGGGCTTTTCTCTAATAGGTACATTTTTAGTGAGAGCTTTCTCATCCCCAAGTTCTAAGCGAGACTCTAAGAAACCTCATACTTCAACAAGAAATGGGACATGTACTTTGAGTTTGCCAGATGGGGCTATTCTTCAAGATTGGAATCTCAAGGTGGAAAACCTCAGCTACCAGGTCCTGGAAAACTTTGAACTGTTTATTATTTTAGTTTACAAATGGGTGACCAGTTAGACAAGAAACTCAAGTGTGATTTAACTAGCACTTAAAAAAAGTTAGTTTTCCATCTCAAAACAGAAAAAAAAACCTATGGCAACTAGGGATTCTTTTTGATATTATAGCATAATTATTCCCCCTTTAACTTTCTGCCCCTAAAACCTCCATGTACACATACACACATACACCCCTCACTTGTTCATGGCTTCTTTTTCTTTAGTTGTCTACACACACATACACACACATATACTAACATCATATATACATGTATATATGCATGTATATATATGTATGTATACATATATATATGTATACATATATACATGTATACATATATATATGTATACATACATATATATATGTATATATACATGCATATATATATATATAAGTTGATATATAAATATAAACTGCTCATCCTGTATATGTATTTTCAGGCCCGAATATTTGGTATTGATTTACCAGTTGTTATGTTCTTTCAGTTTTCAGTTCTCCTGTTAGTTGCACAGTGAAAGAACAGACACTGCCTTCCAAAACTAAAACAGTAAAAAGTTCATGAAGCAAAAAATGTTAAAGTTATTTTTGTATTAGTGTATACATTTTAATTAGCAAAATATAGAATAAAGATCTCAACAATATCTTCAAATAGCTTATCTTTTAAGTTTATTTGGTATTATTTACTACTAATGGGATCGGATCGAGTCAGACACATTTTTATTTGACTAAATGCAAATTACAAGTTCTACAAGCTGATTTCATCATATATTGTTTTCTTTGTAGCACGGCTGGGCGTTAGTTGAATTATCAACATTAAGGGTTTGGGGTATGTAGTGGTTTGAATATGCTTGGCCTATAGAAATTGGCACTATTAGGAGCTGTGACCTTGTTGAAGCAGGTATGGCCTTCTTGGAGGAAGTTCATCACAATGTGGGTGGACTTTGAGACCCTATGTTAAAGCTCTGCCCAGTGTGAAAGAGACCTCTCTCTCTTATGGCTGCCTGTAGAAATGAGTTTCCTTCTAGTTACCTTTAATCAAGATGTAGAGCTCTCATCCATCTCCTTCTCCAACACCAGGCTGTCTTGTACACTGTCATTCTTATGCTGCCTACCATGATAATAATGGACTGAACCTCTGAACCTGTAAGCCAGCAACAATTAAATGTTTTCCTTTATAAGAAACGGGAAAGGGGAAATGAGTTTGAATGTAAATAAAAAAAACTTAGAAAATAAAATAAAATTAAAAAAAAAGAAAAAGAAAACCAAAAAAAAAAAAAAGAATTACCTTGGTCATGGTGTCTCTTCACAGCAATGGAAACCCTAATTAAGACAGGGTAATTCTTCTAAAAGTTGGTAAGGTGCTAAACAGGTCACTCACACAACTAAATTTTGGATTGTAGGATTCCTTTGAAGGATGGGTTTGCCTGCCTAAACTGGATGGTTATTTAAGGAATAAAAGAATGGGAAGTGAAGGGTAAACTCACAGAGAAGCAGAGATAACACTTGGCAAAATCTTGCTGTAGCTTTGGTTTGTAGTTTATTCCTCTTTTCTCTATTCACTTCCAACATACTCAGGTGATATCTACACCAAGAAAAAGCTAGATTGCACAGACCATGACAACTGCACTCTTCCTGAGGCTAAAATAGTCACTAAATTTGCCTGCTATCTCTTCCTACCTCCCCCTATATCCCCACACTAAAAACCCACCTAGCATAAACTCTTTGCTCTGGGTTTTTTTTCCCTGATGGAATTCACCTACAAAATTCAGCTGAGAATTTTCTAGAATCTAATGAAATTTTAGGGCCACTAGACAAGCTATCAGGTGAAATTATATATACATTCAGAATTGTAGCAGTGTTTGTGTGAGTGTGTGTGTGTTATGTGTGATCAATAATCAGCATGATGTTTTAAATCAGTTATTTTATGCCATATAGTTTAAACCTTAGTCATCTGCAGTCTCCTCTTAAGGGTTCAGCCTGCATAAGCAGATTAAGTGTCCCTTAAGAATCTTGTTCTTCTGTCCAAAGTTTTTGGCAAATTGAGGGAACAGAAAATAAAAGAAAGTAATACAAACAGTAATATAGTAGTTACTTTTTTCCTTTTAAGTGGCCAAGAGAAATCTTTAGTTGTACACCAAATAAAGAACTTTTTAACTGAAAAGTTAAAGAAAGAACAAGGATTATATAAAGTTCCAAGTTTGCTAGCCATACCACAAACCATATTTTAACATTTGTGAATACAGAGATTTAACTTTCTCATGACAATAAATCACTATGGGATGTAGTCATGAGGAAACCACTCTGGAATCATGGACAATAGTGACTCTAGCCTGCTGTGTGGAAACAGAATCATTCTTTATGCAGCCATTTGATTTCAAGACAGGTATACAAATAAAATTCTGATTATGAAAATAATTTGAAATAGACTTGAAAAAGAAGTACAATTTTGAGCAAACACGATGATATCCCAACTAACAATAAATTACACTTTATTATATAGAAATGAATGTTTTGAATAATGAATAAAATGTGACCAAGGAAATAGAAGCAACTTTAGAACATGACAAATTAAAGGTAACAAAAAAAAAAAAACCTGGATAATCAGGGGTGCACTTTAGCAAAATGATGGAGACAAAAAAAAAAGGAAAATCTTAAAATATATCAAAACAAAATAAGCTAAAGCCCCCATGATGATGTAAATCATTAAAATGGCAGACTAAACATGGTTTTATTTCTTCTCCCCATGACTGCAACATCTCACACCAGCCTATCTCAAAAGTCCTTATCATCACTAGAAAACAAAGGATTTATGTCCGAGAATCAGACATGTCTTGGAATCTCTAAAAGATTGAATAGAGATGTAAGAAGAAAACAGAGAAAAGCATGCCAGATGGGGGAAGTCATAGCTTCTTAGGAGAGTAAGTGCCTAGCATGTTTGAGGTCCTGAGTTTGATGCATAACATTTCAGAAGACAAGGGAGAGAGGGGGCCAAGGGAAGGTGCAGGGAAAGGAGAGGGCTGAGAATACTGAAGAAAACAGTTGGTGTTACTGTAATTTCAGGACCAGGCTAGGCAAGACTCAGGTAAAAGTCCTGGGGCAATTGTCCAAAAGTGAGTTGGAAAACTACAACAGAGTCTTTTAATGCCATAGATTCTCAAACCTGTTCTGTTTACATACACACTCAGTGTCTCCTAGTGGTTGTTGCTATTGTTGTTTTCATCCTGTCCTGAGGTCAAAAGAAACACTTATCAGCTCTAGGTGTTAACTAGTGGTCATGAAAAGGTGTGTTTTCACATTTTATGGGCATTTGGAAAGGTAGCATATATAATTAATGAAAAATATTTTTACTTTATTCTTAAATGATCACAAATATTTACTAATTGTATGTATTCAGTCATTGGATATTAGAAATCATTTTAAATATTGGCATCAGAATTGACATTGTCTTCTTTATTTCTTGATTCATGTGAATTCTTATGGGAAATTTGTTTCTTATCATTGGCAAAATCTAAAAGGACAGCTTCCCAATGATATAATACATTGCAGAAGGATTGCAGCCCGATTGAGCACTGAAGTTGTACGATGAAGGGCCCAGTAGTATCTGAAAAATGGGAAGCTCATCCTCTGTTCTCAGAGTTTTCAATATCCCATGATGCTCCTCTCAGTTTGCCATGATGCCTAGAGCATTTGAAAACCAGAATGTAGGCAAGAGGAGTAAAGCTTCAGAAATAAGAAACACATGGTTAAGACAAAGCTCTTGAGAACTCAGCTCACAAAAGTTCATAAACAGGTCATCAGTGTCTATGGATGCCTGACTAAGGAAAGCAGTGTTGAAACCCTCGGTTGGTATTTCCTGTCTAAGCCATAGGCCATAGGCTTCTTAATTGTCAGGTGATACATCCACATAATACACAAGACATTTTCTCTACAGATGCACCTACACAAAGCAATGTTAGCTTTAATATTAGATGATCTGCCTGCATCTTCCACCCTATAATGTGTCCTCACCTTTCCCCACAAGCAGTAAAGACAAGATGTTTACACACACACACACACACACACACAATTATGAAGTTGAAATCAGCAACTATTTAAACAAAGTAGAAATCTTAAAACAAGGCTTTTCATTTTAAAGGATTGTCTGTAGAACAGCAAATAGGGACTTTAAAAGTTTGAATTAATTAACATTCCAAGGGAAACGAGAGAGAGAGAGAGAGAGAGAGAGAGAGAGAGAGAGAGAGAGAGAGAGAGAGAGAGAAAGAGAGAGAGAGAGAAGAGAAGAGAAGAGATTCTGGTTTTGAATCCCTAAAACAAGCCTGGGTGGTATGAAAAGGAAGAAAAAATAAATTCTAATTGGCAAATACTAATTGACAATGCATACAACCAAATGGAAGAAAAGGAGCAGTAAAATGAATTTTTGACCTGGATTATTCTCCAAGTCATGAATTTTATGAATGTAAGTAATGATGCCATTGATATATACATAGCATGTTAATACTAGGCAAGCCCAGAGGAAATAACCAAACACACTTCCATTTTTACTTCCCTGGTATCTGTGGTTAAAGGACCATGGTTGGGGGTGGGAGTACACAAGAGCATTAGAGGAGGGAATAGAAGACACAGTTGCTGCGAAGAGAAAATTGAAAAATGGGTTGAAGTTGCACTTACCTGGGGAGGGAAAGCAACACAGACAGAGAGGGAAGAAGGAGAGATAAATAAAATTAAGGATGTTTGAAAAAGCCTTAGGGAATTATGAAGTCAAGCAAGCTGCCAAAGAGAAAAGCAATCAATAGTCCTATCCGGCTATATTATGTCAGAGGCACAACAACCAACAACACAGCAAGGTACTCTGAAAAGGACAACAGTGGCACTCACATCCCGAGGCAACCAACAGCGACCTAATTGGACTTAGGCTCAGGGAATACTCAGAAGAGGTGACAGAAAGATTGTAAGAGGCTAGGACATCTATCTGCTGCTTTGTTCGTCATGAAGGGAGTGGCATACAGTGGAGGGAAGGAGAAGAGAAATAAGTGAATCTGGGAAGAGCTGGGGGAGCAAAGGGTCGAGAAAATGATTAAGATCCATTGTATGAAAATCTGAAAAAAAATAAATGTATTCTATTATTTTTAAAATATTATTCATTTCTGCCTTGAATATTTAAGTTAAATAGTTTAACTTGACTACCAAACACAAGTGTACAGACACGTATATGCACACACATGCACACACATACATATACATGTGCTCTCACATACAACTATGAGTGTTTATGCCCTTCCTTCATGTGTTTAGATCCGAACCACATGTAATAGCATTAGGTTGGGCTTTGGGTAGTTAATTTTTCCCTTGAGGGCAAACAGTCTCTAATGAGATCAAGGTCATTATGAAAAAGTCAGGAGAAAGGTTGTCTCTTCTCTTCACCACGTGTGGACACAAGAAGATACCCACTGGCAAATGAGGGACTTAGGCCCTGACCAAACACCGAATTCAAGAGTGTTCTTTCCAACCTGTGAGAAATGCATTTCTGCTTTTGAAATTGGCTGGTCTATTACATTTTGTTATAACATCTCAAACTAGCTCTCACACATGCATGCACGCACTCGTACATGCATGCGTGTGCACATTTACCTACCCTGCAAAACTATGATTATCCCCATTTAACACATGGAGAAATGCAAAACAACTACTTGTGGGATTTAATTATAGTCTCACAGCAAGTAACAGTGACAGGGCGTGGCCCAAATACTGAGATTGCCGGTTTGTGACTCTCTTCATTTTATGTACATTAAACAATTGGCAAAGGGAAAAAACTGCACTTGGGATCTGTGAAAAATGATGGCAAATGGAAATACTTCCTTTCATGGCAGTTTAGAGAAGCACTAGAGAATATGAAGCTCCTAACAATTACAGGGCACACAGTAGAGTCTACACCTACTTTACAGGTAAGTAATGGGCAAAATGCATGCATCCCCTGATATTCTTTCAAAGACTCTTTTAAGATACTTATGTGAGATAATAGAAAGCTTTCAGAAACTTGATTCACTTTCTTACACAAATCCTCAACAATCCGTATCTCTTGTTGGTAGCACAAACACCATCTGTGAAAACTCATCTAGATATAATCAAAGATTGTTGCTTCAAGTCTTAGCAATCAGGAAAAAATATATTTAAATGCAAAGAATCTTTTTTTAAAAAAAGCAAGCATCAGTTTTAAATGAAATACAGTCTGAGATATATAAGAAGGAAGCATGCATCACTAATAAAAATGTATTTTAAGAAGACATTGGGAAATTGTTTATTGTTTGTTTTTTGCTGTTGTTTGGTTTTTTTTTCCCCCAAGACAGAGTGTTTCTGTGTAGCCCTGGCTGTCCTAGAGCTCACTCTGTAGACCAGGCTGGCCTCAAACTCAGAAATCTGTCTGCCTCTATCTCTCAAGTGCTAGGATTAAAGTCATGTACCGCCACTGCACAGCAGAGGATTTGGAAATTATATGACAAGGCTATTCAGAGACACAATTTAAGTAGGCTTTTGCAATAATGATTAAGAGAAAATACCTTAGTACAGAATCAGTAGGAACTGAATTAAATAGTAGAAATCATCATATGTCTAAATTCATTTATGGCAGAATACACAGTGATTGCACAAATCTTTAGAGATGTTTTGCTTTGTTCTGTTTTGTTTAAAAACTCAAAGATTTAAATGGGAGGCATGAGAAAAATATCTGCAAGTGGAGAAATGTAAAAAAAGAAGTTCATCAAGAGATCGCTGACAGATTATAACTGATTTTAACTTTATTCAAAAGAATTTCTGAAAATAGTTTCAAAGGAGGTGTCCGTTTGTAAACGAGGACATAACCCCCACCAAACACCAGATCCAGGAATATTGCACTAATATTGATCCAAGCACCAATCTTGGCATAGATATTGAATCTCTGAATCTAAACATCAATGAAATGTATTTTGAAGAAAAATAACTTCAAATATACTGGCAAGAGGAAAAATTCTAAGCTATTAGGCATAAGGAAGGAAAGGAAAAAAGTATCATTATACCTCATCCTGTAAAGAACTTATGTGTTTAAAAATAGTGCCAAGATATACTTTTTTAACACTGTCAGATATTATGTTGAATCCTTTATATGCCTTATCTGATTTAATCCTGCAGTAGCTATAATGGAGATACTAACGTTTTTTTTAAATCCAGGTGCATTAATCTCTGAAGCCATAAGACTGCAATAGTAAAAATTTCTAAAGTAAAACAGGAAGCTTCTGCAACTAAGAGAAGAAGGGTTTTCTGTGGAGACAGCTAAACAAATTTAGTAGTTCCTTTTTACTGAGAACAGATAAGAGTTAACAGAATTAGAAACAAAGATAATAAAATAATAAATCATATGTGTTTCCCAAATAGCAGAATTCAGCATCAAGAGAACATATAATTAAATTACATTCACCATAAAAAAAAAAAAGACATGATACATTACAGCGGTTGGTGTCAAACTTAATGCACTCAGGATTCAGTGGAGACCAAAGCTATAATTAATTCCAAGAATAGTTTGCATGAATTAAGTTTTGATAGGAGATAGTGGCAAGCATGAGGCTTTAATTTGATCATTTAGAAGATCATTTCTTAATATCCCCAAATTCCAGGCTCTGGACAGATAAAAGCAACAATGGTGTCTTGATCTCTGAGCAGATAGCCAAGGCTATACTTCCATCTTGTATCTGAAGCCTCCTCTTTGCCAACAGGGACTGATTTTACAGGACTGGAAAACTGGTTTCTTAGCAAATCCAGATTTGCTCTGTCTCTCAAAGAAGCATCAAATTTAGGCCAAATTGATCAAGACCAAATTTAAGAACTGATACATACAGAATACTACAAAGTTGTAAAAACCTCAAAGACCTAGCTGGATACATTTTCACAGCTCAGGAACTTCACAGAGAATTTAAATTATAATCAGAATGTTGCTTTAGGAATGTGGAATCAAAATAGGGAAAATTGGTCAGAAGTTTCCTTAGCCTAAGACTTTTCTTGCCAGTTAGTGATTGGATGGACATCAGAGACTGTTCCTTCTTGGTCAGTCTTTCAGTCTTGTTACAATCATTGTCAATCCAAAAGACAATATAAAATGTTTCTTTGCTCTTTATCCAGGACCACCTTATACTGATTTATAGTTAAATATTTGGAGTATAAAAGGCATTGCCTTTCCCAAACTCTGTAGATTGGCTTGTACTCACCTCACAAAACCAATGAGTTTTCTGTTAATTTTTCTTTCCTTCCCTTTAATAAAAAGGCTACAGCTTGGGTCAGCTATAATATTGGTCATGGTATGGAGATTATAATAAACACAACAAATTGTGTTCAGTTGTGAAGACAAGAGTAGCAAGAACACACCTTGAATGCTCGGGGACAGCTGGACTCTGAAGGGAGGTCACAGCCACACTGTTTTGTTTTTTATTTCTGTGTATGTTGCTCTTAACATCCCAGATGACAATATTAATTACAGCTAAAAACTTAATGGGAAGAGGCATCACACCTAAAAGTACCTTTAGAAGTAATAAAGAAAATTGTCCATGCACACATGCAACATGTCCCAGTAGAAAACAAGTCACTTTTATAATTTCAAACACCACAGAGTTATTATCTGCTGAAATAGCCAAAGCTCTTGACTTAATTTTGCTTGTCGATTATGGGCAAGTTGTAATATAGTTAGTTGCCTTTAATTAATGTTCTCTTCCAAGGTGGACAAGTGGTCACCTAACTCAGATGTTTGATCTAAGATAGTATTGCCATGACTACCTGAAATTGACCTCCAAACACTCGACAGTCATTTTGAGTTGCTTCTAAAGTACACCTCGCTCAGTTTGTAGAATGAAATATACATCTGTAAAAACAAAAGTAAAAAAAAAAAAGTGTTTGAACCAACCACAACTTCTCTTTTAAGATTTTTTTGAATACTAATCAGGGAAATAATAGAGTCTCCCACATCCTGAGTCTGTGTTGAGTCAAGATGTAATCAAGTAACAAAATCAATAAGCAAACCAGAGAAAGTTAATAAGGAACCTGAAATGATTCGTGTCCACAAAGCAGGGAGACATCATATGGCCAGGAAAATCGAAGACAGGATTGCATGGTCTATGCATTCAGGTGTATAAGAAGTACAGGACTGTCTGGTGCCACCAAGGAGGATCCTGCAATACCTGGAGGTCAAGGCTAGACAGCCAGTAAACACCCAACTACAGCTTCAAACTATGACCTTTACTGGAAAGTGCTAGAAAGGCAAGACGGGGGTTCTTAAATCAAAACCCTCAGAGGCCAGAATCTGTCACACCAATGTCCTGGTGGTGCCTTAATGCTTTGCTGACAGTTTCTGCATCAGGTGGATAGCAAAATGTCCTGCCTTTCTTCCAACAACGGGCAATTAATTGATCTAGGAACAAAGATCCCCGAATCCTGGGCTGAAGAAATAGAAGCTGATTTGGCAAACAAATGACATGTAAAACGAACGCACACAGAGCGGCAAGTGACAAAGGAAATTGCCAATGGCTCTAAACACTGTTTTTCCATAGACCACAAAGAGAAACTGTGGTAGACAGGAGAGATGGAGCATAAAATTGGGCGGACTGATTCAGGGTTTGTTTTGATATTTCAAATCATTTTTTAAAAGTGTGTGTGTGTGTGTGTGTGAGTGTGTGTGTGTGTGTGTACGTGAGGGGAGGAGGAAAAAGACTCTAACGCGAAGGGGCTGTCGGCAGACGAAGCACAAATGAAAGCGCGCTTTCTCAATTTCCAAAGCTCTAAATGTAGAGAAACGCGCAATTATCCTGGGACGAGGTGGAGAGAGCATCCCCGGGAGTTAAAGGCAATCGGGTCTGTGTCGGAGAAAAGCTAGCGCTGGGACTGAACTTCGAGCGGCCGCCTGAGGTGAGCATCAGGAGGGAACCGGCCTTGCAAGTCCGCCTCTGAGTACAGCACTCCTAGCTGCGTGATCTCCAGCCGGGTCCCCGCAGGCGTCCAGGGAAAGGCACTCAGCTGGGCGACCGGGAACCCCAGGCTCACCCTTCCAGGTCCGCTGAGCAACAGGCTGTCCAATAAAATTAAAGGATAGTAAGAATGTCTGGAGGAGGACGGACAGAACCAGAGTTCGCTCCTCATCAGTTCTGGGGTGTCGGGAATATTCAAGGTCCCCAGGATGGGACACGGGTCCTAGGAGATGTCTCCATTAAAGGAACCGGTTTGCGGTGGTGGAGAAACGGAGACTCAGACCCAGATCAATATATCCTGAAAGCCTCAGCATTCCTTTCCACCCGCGGACGGCTCCCGGAGTGTCCCGTCCAGGTCTGAGGGGCTTCTGGCTCCTGAGAGGCTCTCACCACTTTGGGGCTGCGCTCGCCGGCGGCGTTGGTTGAGCCCCGAGGCCTCGGGATTGGCAGGCACTGTCTGCTCCGGAGTTGCTGCTTTAGACCTCATTCCCTTTCAGGCACTTGACGATATATATCTTCTTTTTACCAACAGACTATTTATTTATTTATTTATTTATTTATTTATTTATTTATTTATTTATAAAACGTATTCAGCCTTTTAGAGGCAACAACTCGTTCCGTTGATATCCGTGGATAATCAGATAATCTCAAGCCTGCCTTTGTATTCTTGAAGCTTTAAACTCTGCAAATATTGAGGTCGCTTCACCGAAAAAGCATTTCTCAGTCCAGTCCCAACCCCCTTCGACTTTATCCTTCCTGAGCCTGCAGTGGGACCAGGAGTCAGCCTGGGCTTTCTGATCCCACAATTAAACTGGAACAATTGTGTTTGATTTAGAATAACCAGTTTGTTCCGCTCTTGCAAGAGAATTAATGTTTATTTTGTGATTTTTTTTTTTTATTATTTTATTTTATCGTGTAGCCAAAGGAACCCCGTATTTTAAGCAAATGTATTGTTTCACAGCCTGGAGTGGGTGAGTTCCAGTCCTGGACACTACCTTCTCTGCTTTTCTCTCGCCATCATCTCATCTAGCCATCCTAGGTACATGATGCGATCTTTCCCCAAATTGTTTGTTTGTCCCCCAGTCTCTCCTCCGATATGCTCTGTTCTTTAATTTGTCTTGTGTTAGCTTTGGGTCAGCAAGTCTTTTGTGCTGGGGCACGGGGCCTCACTCTGTGTGTGTGTGTGTGTGTGTGTGTGTGTGTGTGTGTGTGTTTCTTTTGTTACTTTCCACCCTAACACTGCAGAAATGAAACACACATGCCGCGTTGTCGCCTCATATTTTCAGATGTTTTTCACACTATTGTCTTCTCCAGCCCGTTGAAAGTGCAAAGTGGAAACACATGCACCCAAAAACAGTTTTTTTCTTTTTTCTTTTCTTTTTTTTTTGAAAGGGGACAGTTCTAGGATGGAGACTAGCCTCGTGAATAAAGATAAGCAATAAGCAATAAATATAATATCAGATTTATAATGTGCATTGAACAATCTTGATTAGCACTAAGGTGAGCCTTGGTGAGTTTTTTTATCATTTCCATGTGTCTGGATTACAAGAAGAAATCAATGGGGGGGGGACTCTATAAATCAGCGTTCATGTCAAGACAAATCAAAATAATGCCTCTATTATTTCAATCAATAAACCATTTTTATCCCCAGCATCTGATACACACAGTGTGCGTCCATCTGTTTGTGTTTGGAACTGGCAGCTTTGCCTTAGACCAAAACAAACCTTTCAAGTCATGTCAATGAAATTAAAATGTTAAAAAGCAGAAATCAACGTGTCCTCCTTCCATTCCTGTCTAGCCATTCTCGGCTCCCCCCTTTTAAAGCTCAGCTTGCCCAGATCAGTAAGAGACCCTTGAAGACTATGGAGAGGACTGTGTGGCTGAGAAGCAACTTAGAAAGAGGATTTCAAGAGAAACCGAAAGCTCCCACCAGCAATACCCAGAGCTAGGGAAGCCTCCGACGCTGGGGCTCCCGTACACGCCCAAGGACCGCCTACAGAGGTTGAAGGCTGGTTAGACTTGGGACTCTGGTTGGCTTCTGAAAAAGCAAAATCGCCCATTCTCATCAATGCCACCAAGATCCTTTCCCAGCAGGTGTATATGGCTGACTAGTTGGGTTATAATGGGGCGAGGCTAGCTAGAGGAGAGAAGGAGAGGGAGGAAGAGAAGTGGGGATGGAGAGGGAAAGGGAAAAGGAGTAGAGAGACTGGCTGGCTGGTTTGTAGCTTTGTTGCTTTCTGGGGGATTACAAGCCGTATTTCTGAAAATGCCTTGCCTGTAGGTTGGGCTTCTGCATCCTCTTGTGCGACAGGGACAAGGCTCTTGAGGGATGGAAGAAAAGTGGAGGAGAGATGATTTGGTACTACAAAATAACTCTTGGGTCCCCTTGCAGCCTTTTGGTTATTTTTGTTTCCAACAATGACCAAAACTAAGGAACAAAACTTCAATGCGTTTTATCACTTAGGGTTCTTCAGGGTTCTTCGGTTCTGTTCTGTTCCATCTGTCCTCAGTCAACAAAATTCAATCACTGGGTTCCGAATTCATTCCTTTCCAGTGAAATGGGAAGATGAGAAGTTCTCCCATTCGGAGCCTCACACAGTGTCCTCAGGTCTGGCATGGTCTTTGTTTGGGTCCAATAAACGCTTTACCCACCACACCATCAGTGCCCTAAACCAAAAGCCCATCATTTGAGGGGGAAGGGGCTGTTTAGTTTAGTTAGTTAGTTAGTTTGTTTGTTTTAAGCAAAAATCGGTACTTATACAAACTAGATTGCACAATCACGGAGAGCACGGAGACTATAAAGGTTAATCTCTGAGACGAGATTATTGTCCTATGAACTGCTTCCAAATAAACCCACGCAAGGAGGAGGGTGGGAAAAACCGGGTCAGTATCTGGATGCGCGGGGGTTTGTTTTCTTTGCTTGTTTTTGTTTTTGTTATGAAAGGCTTGCTGGTTTTCTCTCCCAGTCTGCGCCTCCTTTCCTGCCTGTCAGCCTCTGCTTTGTACTGGGAAGGGGCGGGAGAGGGCGGAGGTGTGTGGAGGCGGGGGTGGGGGGGTTTGGGGGGGGGGAGGACGAACGCTTAGGCTCCTGGAACCTCAAGGCCCTGAGATTTCAAGGAAAGAGAAATAACCAGGTTGAGAGGTGCTGGGTCTCTGTTCATTCTTTCTCTAATGCGTCTCTCCTCTGGGTCAGAGCGCTAATGACGACCTCGTTCCTACGATTTAGGACTCGGGCGCTTTCAAACAAAAGACTCCAGGCCTCCAGCTTTCTAGCGTTGGCTCCCCAAGCTCCCTTTCACCTTGGTCTTTTTTTCCCATCTCTCCTGGCCTGCCCTGCTCCCCAAGTGGGTGAGTCCTCCAATCTCCAGTTCCGGCTTCATTCCGCACCCCCCCCCCCCTTTCTTCCAGCTTCCTGGAGAGGATTTCGAACTCCATTATCTTACTGTCTGTCAAGCAAGCAAAAACCCTCTTTACCAGAGGCTTTCCCCCTCTCAGGCTCTGGTCTGGATTTCAGGAGCACAGGGATAAATCTCAAGACCCTCCACACCACCCCAAGCATTCGGGTTGGAGGACCGTTAAGACCTTCCATGGTTCACTATTTCACACCTCAGTCTGCCCCACAAGCTAGCAAGGTTTCCTGAGATTTTTATTCTTTGCATAACTCCATTTCTAAACATTCAAAAACTCACAAAAAGACCGGATATGCAATGGGAAAAAAAAAAAAAAAAGAACCCGAACTTTTCCTCGAGTAAAGTGATGGAGGTGAGGGTAGGTGTGTAACCTGTATGCCCACGGGGGAGGACGGGAAGGGAGGAGAACCTAGTGGATCTGGGCCGCCCTGGAGACCAGCAAGGAATCTTAGGGTCCAATGTGGGAGGGGAGCAGACCAGTCTGGGACTGCTCCGCCCCTTCACTAGACTTCTCGGCTGGGTGCTTCCAATAGCCTGTATTGAGCTCCGCTGCTCCTGGGGTGACCATTTGGACTCCTCTGAAGAGCTCCAGGCCAATCTTCCAGATGCCCAACCTATGCTTTTTCTGGGAAGAAAGGCTCCGAACTAGCTCTGTCCTGGGCAGTGATGTGTTGATACTGAGCCACTTAAAAGGGAGGCGGGGCTTGGGATGGCAGAGTTCAAAGAGAAATTCCGGAACACCTAGACTACAAGCACATCACACCCAACCCTGCCTGGGGTTTGAGACCCCAGATCTTGATAAAGGAACCTGGTCCCAGGCTGCCAACGTGGTCCTATGAAATGCACAAAGAAAAGAGTGCTTTTAAATCAAAGATCCCGTTCCTCATGCACGATTTCAGAAACTCCTCTGTAAATATTCCGCATGCCAACTGACGAACTTTCCTAGATTTTGCATGTTTAGAAGACAAAACATCGATTTCTCCTCTTTAATTATCTCCTCTCGCGTTGCTCCAGGCACTGATTTCTGGGGAAAAGGAAGAAAATTTAGACTGGGGAGGGAGCGAGGGGTATTCTTCTATTATTTTTTTTAAAGTGGCTTTAATTTTTTACCTTTGGGATTCTTTGTTATTTCGAGGTTCACTTACTTGCAAGACTAGGGACTCCACTCTGAATAAAACATTTTTGTTTTGTTTTGTTTTAGATTTCCAAACTAACATAAGCGTTGGTTCATCAGGTTTTCCTTTGTCTGCCATGGCTGTAAATAATGGCTTTGAGATTAGCTAATTAAGGGGCATTAATCACTGATAGAAAGGGAATAAATCAAAGCGTTGTTCTAAATTTCAAACTTGCCCCTGTAGATGTGCATAGCTGCTCTATCTGCAGCAGATAGGTGCTGTTTGAATTACTGGTCTTCAGAGTAAACCAAATCCACTTCACTTTTAAAAAATGAATATTGTATTTATACAGCCTGGCGGTGTCCTTGCATTAAGCCCCCTCCCTTTCTTACTCCATTTCATAAACACAGTGTAGACCACAGCTATTATGAGTTAAAAAGAGCCACATCCGTGGCTTTTCTCCTTAGCACTATGCTTACCTTTTTGAAACTGGAGAGGTCAGGAGAGAGAGAGAGAGAGAAAGAGAGAGAGAGAGAGAGAGAGAGAGAGAGAGAGAGAGAGAGAGAGAGAGAGGGAGAGAGAGAGATGAGTCAGGGAGAAAGACACAGAGAGAGGCAGAGAAAGAGACACAGAGAGAGTGAGAGACACACACATGGGGGTGGGAGAGAGAGAGAGAGAGAGAGAGAGAGAGAGAGAGAGAGAGAGAGAGAGAGGGAGGAGAGAGAGAGAGAGACACAGAGAGAGAGACACACACACAGAGAGAGGCAGAGAGACACAGAGAGACAGAGACAGAGACACACAGAGAGAGACAGAGTGAAGAGGAGAGAAAAGAAGGGAGGAAGGAAGAAAGGGATGGAAGGAAGGAAGAAAAGGGGTAACCCCTAAAGTATATAGACAGAAGGAAGATAACTTGTGTCTAGGCTTGCTTTGAATCAGAAAACTCTTTCTGTAGAAGTTTTCATGGCAGAGTGACAGATATGGTTCCTAGGCCACATTCTCTGAGCCCTCTATGTAAGACATTAGCAAACGTTAGGTTCTGCTTTGTGAAAAGGGAAATACTGAGGGCGGTGGTGTGTGTGTGTGTGTGTGTGTGTGTGTGTGTGTGTGTGTGTGTCTTTTGCTGGGTAGACAGCTGCATTAGGGATGCTCACTGAAGCTTGGCAGGTTCCACTCTCAGGTCTGCAAAGATTTGGGAGTTTGGGTCATTTCAGAGAGATTTTTAAATAACTACAGCCATAAAAACAGCAAGGGGGTCCTTGGAATAAAGTGAAAAATCTAAGTCCTCAGAGCCAGTCAACACAACTCAGCAGATAGTCCAGCACCAGACAGCGATCTTAACGCTCTTAGCTCCCCGTCTGTGTTCTGTGTGAGCACCGCCCTCCGCCACCTTTGCGCGTAAAAAACGTGTTGGGGTTCCTCATATTCTCCGCCTCCTTTTAGGCCGTGCCTCCTTTTTAGTAGCGACTCTCAGCTGAGGACTCAAGTTCAGAATCTTCTCTATGTATAGGACCGAAAGTCAGAGTGGTGTCCCGGGGCCAAACTGGAGATCTAACCCTCCTGGAAGGTCTCCCCTGGAAGATCTTCCCTCCCCCAATCCTCAAAGCTGATGTTTGGAGAAAATCTCGCCTCCCAACCTCAGAATCTCACCACCCAGTCGGTTCTGTCCTTGACTGAACAAGCCTGGTTGCCAAGGGCAGGTGCCAGTTTGCTGGAGGCCACCCCTGTCTAACAGCCCCGGCTGCGCACCCCTCTCCCCCGCCCCTCTGCAGCTGCCCTTACTTCCCCCCCCTTTTTTTTAATCTTTTAAAAACTCCAGAACCCTCATCATTTTTTTAAAAGTCCTCAACGTACCGTGTTATTAAAAAAGAGGCTCTGGGTCTGCAGGGGCGTTAGCAACCCAGGGGGCTAGGGGATAAGGGGACCGGGGCAGGCCCGGGGAAGAGGCATCTGGAAGGGAAGGGGGGACATTTGCATAAAGCTTTGTCTTGAGCGGGCCGAGGGTTATAACGCTAATTACTCAAGATTAATGTGAAGATCGTTCTCCATTGCTCACTAAGATTTATTTAAACACTGAACTGCTGGAGGTCCAGGCTGTAAACCATCCCACCCGGCCTCGGGGCGGGACTTTCTCCTTGTGTGAAGTTTTTATTTTATTTTATTTTTCCAAGTCCACCGGAGACAGAATGAAAGCTGCGGTGGGGGGTGGGGGTGGGGGTGAGAAGCTCGGAAAAGCCATCCTTGAGGATATTGTTCTCTAAAGTAACACCTCCGGGCCTCGGATGTATAAACACACCAAGTGCATTTCCCAGTCTTTTCCCTTTGCAGACTTTCAAATGAAAAAAAAAAAAAACTTTTAGCGTTCTTGGTACGGATCATAAAGGCGCAAACTTGGTGCTGGAGCGCCTCCTAGTGTCACCAAAGGGAAGAGAAGCCATTAAGGCAGGCTAGACTAAGATGGCACAGAGCTGTGGGCTGGCTCCTACAGAGAATTGCTGACAGTCATGGAGGCATGGTTTTTTATGCTGAGCATACATACGCACATACGTCTGCGGCCGAGCCCAGGCTCACAGTCAGAACTTCCGATATCCCAGTTCAGACTATAGGATCAAAAGTCATCTCTCAAATATGTACTTTAATGTAGGGAAAGTGGAGAGTTAAAAATTTTCTGACTTTTCCAAAGAAATATCAGACTAGAACCCAATTTTTAGAATTCAGTTGGTGTAACACTTAATTTTATATATATATTATTTGATATATATTATTTTCCTGTAGAAAGTCACAGGCTTGCTATTTCTCTCTAGGTTACTTGGAGATATTGCAAAGATTATATCAATGTATGGAAAAGCGTATTTTGAGCTCTTAGTATCAGGCTGTGACTTGAAGCAATTTATGACTTCAGAGAACGACTTCTTGCTTTGCTTCTTCTTTTCTTGGGGATAAATTATGCTGTGAGAAACTTCAACATCAATAAAACAACGAAGCTAACACAAAGTTACTTCTGAGAGAAGAACTAGAAGAAGCAATGGACTGTAAACAAAAAACTGGAGTTTTATTCCAGAAAGTCATTGACTCGTTTTGGGCAAATATTTTTCCCAAGGGAGTCTTCGTTTTCAGTAGACAATGTAATCCTGGTTAGCTTGCTAACACATCTTCTGCACCCAGAGAAAGTACAAATCCCAAACAAACAAAAAACAAACATGGCCTTACTGAAGATATTTTTAATGAGGTGTTAAATTCATTTCCCGAAGAGATGAGTCATGTAAACCCAGATTTTAAACTTGCTTTGAAGTGTGGATGATGTTTAAGGTTTTCACAATATCCTTGGCAACATTTTTAAAAATGTTATTTTTCATAGTTACTTAAAAAAAACATTCTCATCTGGAATGTTTAGGCAAAACAGAAAGTCTATAAATAAAGTGTTTTCCTTTTATGGTAATTTTACACAAGGATTTGAGACATAAAGAAGCTAGGGGAAAGATAGGGCATTCAAATAACAGTAATGATAGGAAATACACATTCCTGGTTATCTGTGATTCCTTGCATCACTCTGAGAATTTTACTAGTCAAGACTTGAACTTAAAAAGTCATGGTTTCACTCTGAAAGTCATTACCCTAATTAACACCTGCCTTCCACCTCTCTTAATGTACTAGGAGGACAGGTGCCTCTTTTGCAAGGTTTTGTTAAAAACAAAAGTCAACATCTTTTAGGAATATAAAACTGGAATTCAAAAGTCTCAGTGGATAGAACCACAACTTAAAACCACCTTGATTACCTGATCTATTTTGTGGTGACATATCAGGTACATGGTGACACTGTATACCTCCTGGTATGCTGTCTCCACCTACAGTCAGAACTGCACAATTAGAGACTCTCATGAAGCAGAAGGTGATAAGGGACAAGTTTTCAGAGGTATTCTTCAAAACATATCAATTTATTTGGGACTATTCCCGAATGGAGGAAAGAAGAAAATGTCCATAAAGAAGCAAGTATTTGATGGTTGTCTTATTTAACCGCTGGCTGTGTAATCTAACCATAGGCATAGGCGTACACGCACACTTTGATTCAGGAAACTGGGATCCCAGAATCTCGTAGCTTGGCTAACATCCCACATCATGACTCTAGGACTGAAATCGTAATTGGAAAATAATAAGTGGCGACAGTTCTAAAACCCAGCTCCATTCTGCGATATGCCTGTCCCTCAATCGGTTAGCTTTCAAAAATAGCTTGGGATGTGTTCATTCACACTCGATCTGTTTAGGCACCAAGGAAACCAAACCAACCACCATTGAGTCTGCAGTAAACGGTGCTCTTCAAAAGCTGATTCACTAGACTAACTTGACTCACTCAGAACTCCCGAAGCTGGCTGGCCTGCATGTGGAATTACGTCTTACTGGAGGTTACACCCCTGTGTTACAAATGGTATCCACATGAGCCCCACTTGCACTAAGTCAGCACACATTGTCTTCATATTTCATGGTCTACACCCTTAGGCATTAATAAGAAGATTCAGAGATTCTTTGCCATCCTACTGTTCTTGTGTCACTGCAACATTCTCAAAGAACCCACTCAATTTTAGCTGCTTTAATATTTATGTTTTAACTTTAGGATATTGATATTCTTCTAAGCCAAGAAGCAAACCCTCTTCCATCTGTCATATCCCCATGCCGGCATGAATTACAGTTTTTATAATAACTATTATATGTCATTGGTTATTATATTAGTTGGGTTTTTCTGTGGGATACCACTATTCTATGTAAACTTCACGACTGTCTCATTTATTCAGAAGTTAGTTAAAATGGTAGAAAAGCATTTAAGCTAAATTAATTGCAATCCACCTTCTAGGAAGTTTTGTTTTTCTGTCGTATTCTTGACTCAGGGCCAAAAGAGCTGTCACCATCCAACCAGCTCTACCTGAAGCTCATTAAACCAGAAACATTCTAGAATTCTAAATACAGTGGCCAGGCCAGTTCTCTTACCACGTCCTTTGCTGCCACCTGCTGTCCACCCTACGTTTTTTAAATGGTTGACAGGACATAACAGAATCAGAAAGGTGATAGATGCTGAAGGCATTCACTGGAATGCCTCACAATATGCTCTCTAAATCATTAAAGCACTTAGTATCTGTAGAAGTTGGTTTTTCTCGCCATTCTCTTTATTTCAAATCAATATAATGTAAGGAAGATTATTTCTAATTTCTTCCCTAGCACACCTGGCTGGTGAATATTTGGATTTTCTTGTAAAAACTGTTATGGGCAAGGCCAGAATTTTAAGCTGAGATTACCAGTTGTAGTTGACAACTAGTTAGTAGATTTTGTCTGTCCTCCCTGCTGACTTTGCCCTTGGAGTGGGTTGTAAATCTGGCCTTGTCCCTTTGTCCTTACAGTTGATCTGAAGATCCTCCTATATGCATCACTACTATTTAACACATCTAGTTTACAAAATTGGATTGAAAAATAAAGAAGTGCCACTCATAGATTCTTGGTATAGATCAAGGCCTATGACTGTGCTTATCCTGGACAGGTCTTTTAATAAGGCGACCTCTGTAACATTCCTGGAGTACTTACTGACATTTTGGGACATACTCAGGAAACTAAATATTAGATGCAGAAATTGCATAGACTAACTGACCCTTGTTGGCGGTATTTTACACTTGCCACTGGAAAAAAAAGACAAAACTTCAGCATGGTACAGGAAGAAAAGGTAAATGCAATCATTTTATGCTTTCCTATTAAACTTCTATCTGTGGTCATCAAACTGGTCCCCAGCAGTGATGTTAAATTCCTCCCATGGATACAGGACCTGATTCATCTTCCATAAATATTCACTTTCTTTATGGTTAAGTTCTACCACCACCACCACCACCACCACCACCACCACCACCAAATGTTATATTTAGACCCAGATAAGTGACCTCGCTCAACCAAGCGTTTCAGAAGCACCTGGTATACTTAAATGGACTGAAATGTGACCAGTCGTCTAATATACTATAGGGTAAGACTCTAACATAGAGACGTCATCCATAAAGGTCAGCACAACCATCTGCATCTTGGGCAGGAGGCATCTCTATGCTGACCCTGAAAAAAAAATGTATCCAAAATACAAACTATTGTTCTTCCTCCTCTTGCAAAATTTCAGAATCTGATTTGTCTTTCAAATTCATCCCAACCTTTCAAGGAGTGTTTTTTTTGGCAATGTTTGTGGAATAATAAATAGCTCAGAAGCAGTAGAAATGATTTAAGTGTTCATGACTTTGAAGTAAGTGCCTATTAAAGATATTTAACTAACTTTAAATGTCTCCTTACATCTCTCTCTCTCTCTCTCTCTCTCTCTCTCTCTCTCTCTCTCTCTCTCTCTCTCTCTCTCTCTCTGTCTTTCTGTGGTGTGAGTTTTTCAAATTACTATTCTTTAAAGCACCAGGCCCATCATTTTTATGTTGGTATGTGGAAATATATGACTTTGAAGACTCATTGCTTGCATATGTTTTTCTTCGGAGTGGCCAGAAGCTGCCATTTTTCATTTTTGCTAGCAAGCTCTGAAAAGGCTTTGCCTCCTACATTCCTTTCTTGATACAGTATACAAAGGGGGGTCTGCCTTTGTGAGTTGTAATTCTTCAAGTTGCTTCTGGTGCAGCAACATATGAGAGTTTAACTCAGGGGGTTAAAGAGGAAAGGGAGAAATAATGTGCTAATCATTGACTTGATAATTTCCACTTACTGAGAGCCTTCATCACACATGTGTTTGTATATTTCAGTCATCTGTTTGTTCACCAAGATTTACTGGAAATGTGCTAAGATATGGGCCTTCTTCTTGGGGCTGAGTTATATCCATCAATTAATTCATGAATGAGTAGGAATAACACCCAAGATCAAAGGCAGCACCATTCCACATGTTTTTTTTTTATTGGATTTTTTTTATTTACATTTCAAATGTTATCCCCTTTCCTGGTCTCTCCTTTCGAAATCTTCGATACCATCCCCTCTAACCCTATTTCTATGGGAGTGCTCCGCCATCCACCCACCCACTCCTGCCTCCCTGCCCTGGTATTCCCCTACACTGGGGCATTGAGCCTTCACAGGACTAAGAGCCTCTTCTCCCATTGATATCTGACAAGGCCATACTCTGCTACAGTGCTGCTGGAGCCATGGATCCCTGCATGTATACTCTTTGGTTGGTGGTTTAGTCCCTGGGAGCTCTGGGATGTCTGGTTGGTTGATAATGTTGTTCTTCCTATGGGGTTATAAACAACTTCAGCTCCTTCAGTCCTTTCTCTAACTCCTCCATTGAGGACCCTGCGCTCAATCCAATGGTTAGCTGTGATCATCAGCCTCTGTTATTTGTCAGGCTCTGGCATGCACTCACTGATAATTGGATAGTAGCCCAAAAGCTTGGAATACCCAAGATACAATTCACAGACCACATGAAGCTCAAGAAGAAGGAAGACCAAAGTGTGGACGCTTCAGTCCTTCTTAGAAAGGGGAACAAAATACCCAAGGGAGGAAATGCAGAGACAAAGTGTGGAGCAGAGACTGAAGAAAAGGTCATTCAGAGACTGCCCCGAAGAAAAGGTCATTCAGAGACTGCCCCATCTGGGAATTCATCCCATATACAGACACCAAACCCAGACACTATGGTGGATTCCAAGAAGTGCTTGCTGAATGGAGACTGCATGCTTTCGAGAGGCATGTCTGACAGAGGTATGGGTTTTTGAGGTCTTGATTTGTCTGGGTTTCAATTCGAGCTCTACAACTTGCTCTTTCTGCTCTCTTATATAATTTCACCCTTGCATCTTATCCTCAGCTATAAAAGAGGACATAAAAGCAACCATATCTCCAAGTTGTGAAAATGAGTTCACAGGCACAGCATGTCCATACTGGTGCATTTATCTTGGCCTACTCCTCACGGCTTCCTCTGGAAGTCTGCCTATCACTGATCACACATACTCTTCGCAGGACTTGGTGTACTTTTGTTATGTTTTTAATTTCTTATTGTTGTGTCACTCTGTATGATTACTATTACTTTTATTTCCTTTCTTTTTATATCTATTCATTTTGAGTTATGTGTGTGCACATGGTGTGTGTTGGAGAGGGAGTGTTTGCCCTTCTATGGTGGACATCAAAGGACAATCTCAAATGTCAGTCCTGCATGTTCCAACTTGTCTGAGGCAGGGTCTCTTGTGTTGTTTGTAATATGCCAGGCTAGCTGGCCTATAAGATTCATGAGATTTCTCCTGTCTCTGCCTCCCATCCTGCAAGATTACATGCTTAAACCAGCAACCAGGTACAGTTTTTAAATGGGCTCTGAGGCTTATGAACTGAGGTTATCAGGCTGGCTCCAAAAGCACTTTGACTTGATGGCTTTTACTTCCTCTCTTGTTTTCTTTGATGCCCACTATGTTATAAAACCCCACTGACAGAGACCTCTCATTTGATCCTTTTCTATGTTTTCAAATAATGTTTACAATAATCCATAGTACATACTTAATCTTTCTTTATCATTTGTGTGATGAGTTGCTAAATGTTAAGACCTAGAATAGGATAGCCTAGAACTCTATTTCTAGTGTACTATATTCAAGAGTATACTAGCAAAATTACTGACCTAGTCATTAAAGGTGCCAGATTATTTCCAAAGAGAAATGGCGCATTCTAGGTAGCCATGGACCTTCCATCATTAGCTCAGAGCCATGAGGTCAGAACTTCAGGAAAATAGGAATGTCTCCTAGAGAACGCACACTGAATCTTCACAGTGGCTGTGCAAATTAGGTGTTTGTAGCTCCATTTTCTGAGATGGGAAGTTGAAAGTGAGTCAGAACGTACCCAGAGCTTCACTTCTAGTGTCATAGTTGAGATTAAATCATTCCATCAAACTTATCAACACAGAAAACCATAAATACCTTGAAACCAGAAATAATATCTAACGCTTGAAATTGTCCTTTTACGGACATAACTTATTCAGAAAATGTTGTGATTTTTTTCTTGGGCTATAATGACCATCACAACATGTCATTCCTTACTACAGATGACGAGCAATTGTCTTGTTTTCGCCACCTGTCTTCAGTACACCTATTTTGTATCTTTTTGCCTTGGTACAAACACAGGAGCAAAACTGCAAGGAGAATTCCCATGCAGAAAACCTAGACAGTATCTTTCCAGGGGAGCCATTCCTCTCTTCAGGAAGATACGGTTGCTTACAGTGTACTTGATGCATTCTCTGGGTGTGTGTGTGGGGGGGCGTGTTCACCAACCTAACACATAGAATGATTGCTTATATATGGGTGCTTAGCACCAGTTGGAGGATAAACAGTCCACTCATGCTTCAAAACAACAGAAGGCTCCCTCCTAAGATTCAACACATTCTTTTGTAGTGTGATTTTTCAGGTTTCATGTAACATTTTTAATTCTTGTGGTGATGGCTTTATTTTCTGTTCACTTGCAGCTAGTTCTCTCAATATCATTTTAAAAATGATTATTTATTTATTTATTTATTTTATACAAGTACACTGGATCTCTCTTCAGACACACCAGAAGAGGGTATTGGATCTCACTACAAGACTGTGAGCCACCATATGGTTGCTGGGACTTGAACTCAGAACCTCTGCAAGAGCAGTCAGTGCTCGTACTAACCACTGAGCCATCTTTCCATCTCTCCAGCCCTCAATATCATATTTAATCTATGTCATAGCTGATATGATTACTATACAAGAAAAGTAATCCTAGTTTCCAATGTTAATTCATCAGATGGTCTTCTTGCACCCACAATAGCCCAAAGAGGTAACTGACTTGGATTTTCTTTTTTTTTTTTTTTTTTTTTTTAATTTTATTTTATTTTATTTTTTTAATTTACATTCCAAATCACTTCCCCTTTCCCGTTTCCTCCCTCCCCGAAAGTCCCATAAGCCCCCTTCCCTCCCTCTTTTCTCCGTTCAACCCCCTCTCATTACTCTGTCCTGGCGTTCCCCTACATCCAGTCTTTCCAGGACCAGGGGTCTCTCCTTCCATCTTTTTAGAAATCTATTGATATGCTGATTGTGTCTAGGGTATTCTGAGATTCTGGGTCAATATCCCCTTATCAGTGACTTCATACCATGTGTGATCTTTTGTGATTGGGTTACCTCACTAAGGATGATATTTTCAAGTTCTGACCATTTGCCTAGGAATTTCGTGAATTCATTGTTTTTAATTGCAGAGTAGTATTCCATTGTGTAAATATACCACATCTTCTGAATCCATTCCTCCGTTGAGGGACATCTGGGTTCTTTCCAGCTTCTGGCTATTATAAATAAGGCTGCTATGAATATAGTGGAGCATGTGTCCTTATTGCATGCAGGTAAAGTCTCTGGGTATATGCCCAGGAGTGGTATAGCCGGATCCTCCGGAAGTGTCATGCCCAGTTTTCTGAGGAGCCGCCAGACTGCTTTCCAGAGTGGTTGTACCAGCCTGCAATTCCACCAGCAGTGGAGGAGTGTTCCTCTTTCTCCACATCCTCGCCAACAACTGCTGTCTCCTGTGTTTTTGATCTTAGCCATCCTGACTGGTGTGAGATGGAATCTCAGGGTTGTTTTGATTTGCATTTCCCTAATGACTAAGGATGATGAACATCTCTTTAGGTGCTTCTCAGCCATTAGATATTCTTCAGGTGAGAACTCTTTGTTTAGCTCTGTACCCCATTTTTTAATAGGGTTACTTGCCTCTCTGGAGTTTAACTTCTTGAGTTCTTTGTATATCTTGGATATTAGCCCTCTGTCGGATGTAAGGTTGGTAAAGATCATTTCCCAGTTAGTTGGTTGCCGCTTTGTCTTTTTGACAGTGTCTTTTGCCTTGCAAAAACTTTGTAATTTAATGAGGTCCCATTTGTCTATTCTTGATCTTAGAGTATAAGCTATTGGAGTTCTGTTCAGGAAATTCTCCCCTGTGCCCATATGTTCAAGGTTCTTCCCTAGTTTCCCTTCTATTAGTTTCAGTGTGTCTGGTTTTATGTGGAGATCTTTGATCCACTTAGAATTGAGCTTAGTGCAAGGAGATAAGGATGGGTCAATTTGCATTCTTCTGCATGTTGACCTCCAGCTGAGCCAGCACCATTTGTTGAAAAGGCTATCTTTTTTCCACTGGATGGTTTTAGCTCCTTTGTCAAAGATCAAGTGACCATAGGAGTGTGGATTCATTTCTGGGTCTTCAATTCTGTTCCATTGATCTACATGTCTGTTACTGTACCAATACCATGCAGTTTTTAACACTATTGCTCTGTAGTACAGCTTGAGGTCCGGGATACTGATTCCCCCAGAGGTTCTTTTACTCTTGAGAATAGTTTTAGCTATTCTGGGTTTTCTGTTATTCCAGATGAATTTTTGAATTGCTCTTTCTAACTCTATGAAGAATTGAGTTGGGATTTTGATGGGGATTGCATTGAATCTGTGTATTACTTTTGGTAAGATGCTCATTTTTACTATATTAATCCTGCCAATCCATGAGCATGGCAGATTTTTCCATCTTCCGAGGTCTTCTTCAATTTCTTTCTTCAGAGACTTGAAGTTCTTGTCATACAGATCTTTCACTTGTTTGGTTAGCGTCACGCCAAGATACTTAATATGGTTTGTGGCTATCGTAAAGGGTATTATTTCTCTTACTTCTTTCTCAGCCTGCTTATCCTTTGAGTATAGGAAGGCTTCTGACTTGCTTGAGTTGATTTTATATCCGGCCACTTTGCTGAAGTCGTTTATCAGCTGTAGGAGTTCTCTGGTGGAGTTCTTTGGGTCGCTTATGTATACTATCATATCGTCTGCAAATAGTGATAGTTTGACTTCTTCCTTTCCAATTTGTATCCCTTTGACCTCTTTTTCTTGTCTAATTGCTCTAGCTAGAACTTCAAGTACTATATTGAAAAGATATGGAGAGAGAGGGCAGCCTTGTCTAGTCCCTGATTTTAGTGGGATTGCTTCAAGTTTCTCTCCGTTTAGATTGATGCTGGCTACTGGTTTGCTGTAAATTGCTTTTACTATGTTTAGATATGGGCCTTGAATTCCTGATCTTTCCAAGACCTTTAGCATGAAAGGATGCTGAATTTTGTCAAATGCTTTCTCAGCATCTAATGAGATGACCATGTGGTTTTTTTCTTTGAGATTGTTTATGTAGTGGATTACATTGATGGATTTCCTTATATTGAACCATCCCTGCATCCCTGGGATGAAGCCTACTTGATCGTGGTGAATGATCGTTTTGATGTGTTCTTGGATTCGGTTGGCAAGAATTTTATTGAGTATTTTTGCATCGATATTCATAAGAGAGATTGGCCTGAGATTCTCTTTCTTTGTCGGATCTTTGTGTGCTTTTGGTATTAGTGTAATTGTGGCTTCATAGAACGAGTTGGGTAGTGTTCCTTCTGTTTCTATTTTGTGGAACAGTTTGAAGAGTATTGGTGTTAGGTCTTCTTTGAAGGTCTGATAGAATTCTGCACTAAAACCATCTGGACCTGTGCTTTTTTTGGTTGGAAGACTTCCAATGACAACTTCTATTTCTTCAGGGGTTATAGGACGGTTTAGATGGTCTATTTGATCCTGATTTAATTTTGGTACTTGGTATCTGTCAAGGAAATTGTCCATTTCCTCAAGATTTTCTAGTTGTGTTGAATACAGGTTTTTGTAGTAGGATCTGATGATTTTTTGAATTTCCTCAGTTTCTGTTGTTATCTCTCCCTTTTCGTTTCTGATTTTATTAATTTGGATACTATCTCTGTGCCCTCTGGTTAGTCTGGCTAAGGGCTTATCTATCTTGTTGATTTTCTCAAAGAACCAACTCCTCGTTTTGTTGATTCTTTGTATGGTTTTATTTGTTTCTACTTGATTGATTTCAGCCCTGAGTTTGATGATTTCCTGCCTTCTACTCCTCTTTGGTGTATTTGCTTCTTTTTGTTCCAGGGCTTTCAGGTGTGCCATTAAGCTGTTAGTGTATGCTGTCTCCCGTTTCTTTTTGGCGGCACTCAGGGCTATGAATTTTCCTCTTAGCACTGCTTTCATTGTGTCCCATAAGTTAGGGTATGTTGTGCCTTCATTTTCATTAACTTTCAAAAAGTCTTTGATTTCTTTCTTTATTTCCACCTTGACCAAGTTATCATTGAGTAGAGCATTGTTCAGCCTCCATGTGTACGTGGGTTTTCTTTTGTTTTTGTTGCCATTGAAGACCACCCTTATTCCATAGTGATCTGATAGGAGGCATGGGATTATTTCTATCTTCTTGTATCTGTTGAGGTCTGATTTGTGACCAATTATATGGTCAATTTTGGAGAAGGTACCATGAGGAGCTGAGAAGAAGGTGTATTCTTTAGCTCTAGGATGAAATGTTCTATATATATCAGTTAGTTCCATTTGGTCCAAGGCTTCAATTAGATTCACTGTGTCCCTGTTTAGTTTCTGCTTTCCTGAACGATCCATTTCAGAGAGCGGGGTGTTGAAGTCACCCACTATTATTGTGTGCGGTGCGATGTGTGCTTTGAGTTTTAGTAAAGTTTCTTTTACGAATGAGGGTGCCCTTGCATTTGGAGCATAGATATTCAGGATTGAGAGTTCTTGATGGTGGATTTTTCCCTTGATCAGTATGTAGTGTCCTTCTGTGTCTTTTTTGATGACTTTGGGTTGAAAATCAATTTTATCCGATATTAGGATGGCTACTCCACCTCGTTTCTTGGGGCCATTTGCTTGTAAAATTGTTTTCCAGCCTTTTACTCTGAGGTAGTGTTTGTCTTTGACACTGAGGTGCGTTTCCTGCATGCAGCAAAAAGCTGGGTCCTGTTTACGTATCCAGTCTGCTAGTCTATGTCTTTTAATTGGGGAGTTGAGACCATTGATATTAAGAGAGATTAAGGCATAGTGATTATTGCCATCTGCCATTCTTGACGCTATCTTTATGTTTGAGTGGTTATCTACTTTTGGGTTTGATTCAAGAAGGTTATTATCTCATTTTTTCCAGGGTGTTGTTTCTCTCCCTGTATTGGAGGTTTCCACCTATTATCCGTTGCAGGGCTGGATTTGTGGAAAGATATTGTGAAAATTTGGTTTTATCATGGAATATCTTGGTCTCTCCATCTATGGTGATTGAGAGTTTTGCTGGGTATAGTAGTCTAGGCTGGCATTTGTGCTGTCTTAGTGTCTGCATGAGATCTGCCCAGGATCTTCTGGCTTTCATAGTCTCTGGTGAGAAGTCTGATGTGATTCGGATAGGTCTTCCTTTGTATGTTACTTGGCCCTTTTCTCTTACTGCATTTAGTATTCTTTCTTTGTTTAGAACATTCGGTGTTTTGATTATTATGTGACGGGAGGTATTTCTGTTCTGGTCCAGTCTGTTTGGAGTTCTGTAGGCTTCTTGTATGTTCATCGGCATCTCTCTCTTTAAGTTAGGGAAGTTTTCCTCCATAATTTTGTTGAAGATGTTTACTGGCCCTTTAAGTTGCAAATCTTCACTCTCATCTATACCTATAATCCTTAGGTTTGGTCTTCTCATTGTGTCCTGGATTTCCTGGATGTTTTGGGTTACGCGTTTTTTGCATTTTGCATTTTCTTTGACTGTTGAGTCGATGCTTTCTATGGAATCTTCAGCACCTGAGATTCTTTCTTCCATCTCTTGTATTCTATTGTTGATGTTTGCATCTATGACTCCTGATTTCTTCCCAAGGTTTTCTATCTCCAAAGTTGTCTCCCTTTGTGATTTCTTAGTTGTTTCTACTTCCTTTTTTAGTTCCTGGATGGATTTGCTGAGATCCTTCACTTGTTTGTTTGTATTTTCCTGTATTTCTTTAAGGTATTTTTGCATTACCTCTTTCAGGATTTCTTCCTGATGACCCACGTTCTCCTGCATTTCTCTGAGCGATTTTTGTGTTTCCTCCTCATGGGATTCCATCTGTTGATCCATCGTCTCCTGCATTTCTTTAAGCAGTTCTCGTGTTTCCTTTGTAAGGGCATCTAACCGTTGATTCATTTCTTTAAGCAATTTTTGTGTTGCCTCCTTATGGGCATCCGTCTGTTGACCCATATTCTTCTGCATTTCTTTATGCAAATTTTGTGATTCCTTTGTGAGTGCATCTACCCGTTGATTCATCTCGTTAAGTGATTTTTGTGTTGTCTCCTTGTGCGCCTCCATCTTTTGATCCATGTTCTCCCGCATTTCTCTAAGCGATTTTTGTGTTTCCTTTGTAAGGGCTTCTAACCGTTGATTCATGGTCTCCTGTAACTCTTTATGAGATTTATTTGTGTCCTTCTTGTGATCCTCTAATAGCATCATGAGAAGTGATTTTAAATCCAGATCTTGTCTTTCGGGTGTGGTGGGGTATCCAGGACTTGCTGCTGTTGGAGAGTTGGGTTCGGATGGTCCCACATTACTTTGATTACTGTTAGTAACATTCCTACGTTTGCCTTTTGCCATCTGGATACCTCTGGTGTTAGTTGGTCCTGCTGCCACTGGCTGTTGGTTGGACCTCCTGTGAGCTTGCAAAGCTATTTCTGCCCCCCCTGGATTACCAGGATTCCCCTGGCACCGATTTCTGGGGCCTGCCTGCTCCTGAGTGACTTTGGAGCCCTAATGTGCTTTGCCCCAAGTGATCTTATATTGGGGAGGCCTTGCACATCTAAAGGCTCAGCCTAGTGGATTCCTGGAGCAGAGGTCGCCAAAGGGAGGCTGGCAGGCTCCTGCCCTGTGCAGGGGTGTGTGATCTCTCCTGGGGGGGGGGAGGGGGCGTCCCTCTGCCAGGCAGAAGTCCCACAGCAGATCTGGCGCGCTGGTCACTGCAGATCAGCCCAGCACCTGGGAGCAGGTTTCACACAAGCTGCCTGAACCCGAAGCGATATTATGCCTGTCTGTCTCTGAGCCTGGTGGTCCCAACTACCTGGTCACTGGAGCAAAGATGGCGGAGGGCACTCTCCGTGGCGCTGCTCACCCTGTGGTCACGATGGCCCGCCGATCTGGCACCCAGACGACCACAGCGCCAACCCGCCCTCGGGCACAGAAGGAAGCCCCAACAGGCCGTGTCCCAAGTGATGTTATATTGGGGGGAGAGCCTGGGTACCGGTCTCTCCAGCGCAGTCCGCGGGAACAGAGGTCGCGGAAGGGAAGCTGGCGGGCTCCCTCCCTGCGCGGGGTCCCTCCACCAGGCAGAAGGTCCCACCGCGGAACTGGCGCGCTGGTTACTGCAGATCAGCCCAGCACCTGGGAGCAGGTTACACACAAGCTGCCTGAAACCGAAGCGATATTATGCCTGTCTGTCTCTGAGCCTGGCGGTCCCAACTACCTGGTCACTGGAGCAAAGATGGCGGAGGGCAGTCTCCGTGGCGCCGCTCACCCTGTGGTCACGATGGCCGCCGATCTGGCACCCAGACGACCACAGCGCCAACCCGCCCTCGGGCACAGACAGAAGCCCCAACAGGCCGTGTCCCAAGTGATGTTATATCGGGGGGAGAGCCTGGGTACCGGTCTCTCCAGCGCAGTCCGCGGGAACAGAGGTCGCGGAAGGGAAGCTGGCGGGCTCCCTCCCTGCGCGGGGTCCCGCCACCAGGCAGAAGGTCCCACCGCGGAACTGGCGCGCTGGTTACTGCAGATCAGCCCAGCACCTGGGAGCAGGTTACACACAAGCTGCCTGAAACCGAAGCGATATTATGCCTGTCTGTCTCTGAGCCTGGCGGTCCCCGACTTGGATTTTCTTATATTGGTTTTGCCCATGGAAGATATAGGTTAGCATGAACACCAGAGAGTAACTAAACAGCTATATTAGTATTCTCAAACTCCTACCCTGAGCCAGCAGCAGCAGTTTGAAACAAATATTTGTTAATACAATAAATTTCCAGTAATAGTGGAGATGGAGACTATGACAAGACATTAAGGAAATGGTAAAAGTCATTCCTAGAGAATTGTCCTCAGTACCATAATCGTGAGTTTGTTTTTTTGTTTATTGTAAGCAAGTTCCTGGTATAAGGAAGCATAAATAAGTGGAATTTCATGCACACCAACTCTCTAATGTGTTTCTCCTCTTGATGAAACTCTTCTTCATGTTATAGTCATAACTATCATTTTAATAGGGTTGTTATTTTGCTTCTAGACAAGAGCAGGTGTATACTTTTCCAATTCATTTTCACTGAAATGTTTAGTCTTAAGTCAACTACATTTCTCTTATGCCTTTACAGAACAATTATCATATGTTCTATTCATATTTATACACCTAGTCATACACACGGATTTCTTAATGATAATCTCTTTAACCCAATGTAGTTATAATGACTACAACTGAGTAGTGATTGATGGCAGGAAA
Source organism: Tokudaia tokunoshimensis (assembly GCA_036184795.1). NCBI lineage: Eukaryota > Metazoa > Chordata > Mammalia > Rodentia > Muridae > Tokudaia > Tokudaia tokunoshimensis. Next base: position 44,766,631 of record BTHU01000009.1, read on the forward strand.
ACTGTGCTACAATAAAATCACAAGTGTTCTAAAGCCTGTTCATTGGCATCTCTTCTGTTTCCTAAAACTAGTAAATAAATATAACTGATGGCTATTTTTATGTGACTATTATTATACTTGTCATATAATAAACAAGCCAAAGGGTAGCACCTAAAACAACAATTCCAGAGACAAAGGAGAAGAATGATTGTGTACAGATAAGGAAAAAAGTAAAGAATAAAAATCATCAGAATCCCCCTACTCTCTGTAGAGTACTGTTTCAGGTTGTGCTTCATGTTAAAGCTACTGTGCTTCAAATATACTTATCACAATTTGAGAGTATATACATATGTATATATATATATGGCTTGGACTTAAATGAACTCCTAATTTTTGTCTGTACAATAACATACCATTTAAAATATGAGGAGTTACGCTACCCTGACAAGTGCACAACACAACAAAATATGTTATTTTGCACTGTGATGATCAATTTACAATGAGGATGAAGAACTAGTTCTTTCCAAGTGATGAAGGTGAACAGCAAGGAATGCCTTTTTTCAGAGATCACGAGTATGCTTCGTCATTCTAATGGGGACGAGACATGAGCAAAGACTGTAGTCATGTGCCTGGTTGAAATGAATTTGGTATTCATTTTCTATTTCCTATAATAATAGTTTTGTTTATATATGCAATTGATCAAAAGCAACAATACTTTTCCTTTTATCTCTTGCTAAAATAAATAATAAAATTCTGTATCTATGTCACATAGACCCGTTTGACTGAAATTTAAGTATTTCCTTGATAAAAGTAGACATATGGAGAGACGGTTCCATACCTTACTCATTGTTCAATCTCTGTGAAGAGACACCTTGACCAAGGCAATAAGAGAAGGTATTTAGTTGGGGAATTGCCTGCAGTTTCCGATGGTTAGTCCATCATCATCATGGTAGGAAACATAGTGACTTACAGACGGGCACTGCAGCAGTTGCTGATAGCTACAACCAGGTCCTAAGGCAGAGAGAGGCATTAGGCCTGGCATAGGCTTTTAAAACTGCAAAACCTACCCCCATTGACATAATTCCTCTAACAAGGCCGTACCTACTCCAATAAGACCCCACATTCTAATCCTTCTCCAATAGCGCTACTCCCTGGTGACTAAGCATTCAACTATATCAACCTAGAGCAGCCAGTCTTATTCAAACCATTAAACTCCGTAACTAAGAACAGTTATTGCTCTTCTAGAGAACCTGGGCTCAGTTCTAAGTACCCACATGATAGCTAACAGATATCTGTAATCCTAATTCCAGAGAATCTTATGTCCTTTTCTGGATCCATGTGCACCAAACACATGAGTCACTCAAATACATTCAGGCAAAACATATGTACACATAAAATAAATAAACCTCTCTTTTTTAAAGGAGACATTATAGTGGAGTCTTTCCCAAATATATTGTTTCCATTTTCAGGATGAGAAGCGAGGGTTTCATAATTTTAAGAAAGAATTCGCCACTTCATTTTCAGGCACCAAACAACTGGAACGACATAGGTATAAGCTTGAAAGATGATTCCTTCAGAAGCAATAACTTCTTCATTATGATAATTGCCGTAGTAATCTGCTTCCATCAACTGAGCACTTACTATATAAGGCATCTTTTCTTTAACTGCAGAGACAATTTCACCAAGCAACAAACTCGGAGTAAATTAGCAGAATGTCCAATCCTCCACATCAAAATACTGAAGTGTCTACATAGTGCAGCCCTCAGGATAGGAACTATTTTTGGAATAAAACATGAATGGGTCACCCAGACCTAAGCAACAGTAACTTTAAATGGACATAATTATAAAAATGACAGTTACATTGGAGTATGGTAAGATCCAAGAAATGCCAGCGATTTACATAACATATAATAAGAACTCAGGACTCACGCACTTAATGAGCTACAGTGACTGTCAGATGCTGGGTCATCTTGAGTCTATGAGGTGAAAGAGCTTTCAGAGAAAATGCTTCTGGTTCATCAGCGGGAAGAAGGTCAGGATCTGTGGCCAGAAGATTTGAGTACATCTTTGAAAATCTGAAATGTATCCTGTGATGATGTCACTTTATTCCTGCACATATTTGGGATAAAACCCTTCGATAGACTGCATTAATTTGGGGAACTTGCTCACTGTAGCTGAGATGTTTGTAAATTGTCTTTGGAATTCAGGTCTCCCCCTCCTGATAGATACTAAAACCAAAGTAGTGCCTGCTGGTGCTACCAGCACAGTTCAGTGCTCACACGCAGTGGTAGCTTGTGTACTTAGAAATCCCCCCATAAAAAAAGGACCTAACCTTTTGTGAAACCGGGACACCCCAGCAGTGGGTCCAGCTCTGAAGATGCCACGTAAGCAAAACCTTGACCTTTTTTTCACCCCTGGCCTTCCCAGAAGCATCTTCACATCCAATGACACACTTCACCTCATGAAGCAACTTTACATTTTTTTTTTCTTCTTTCAATTTTCTTCTCAGCAGGTTGGGCCTTGGCTGCCTGCCAGGCTGCCATGCTGACTTGGTGCTACTGCACGTTCGTTTTTCTACATAATTGTCTACAAAGTTGGGTTTGGTTTGCTTATATAAAGACGTTCTCTCCCACCACTAGGGTGTGTGTGCATTTAAGCCATTGCGTATGTAGCCTGTCTGCTACTGAGTACAATATTTCCCAACTTATACTTACTACTTTGATGTTTTCACTATTTTCCACAATGATATCATCATATCTGTCATCACATGACCTAAATATATCTATTTCTATGAAAATCTCATTTTAATGTAATGTGCCAGGGCCCTCCAAAATCAAAATCTTCATTCATGAAGATATAATATGTTCTTAGGCAACATCTTCATGTCTAAATCTTCTATTGTTTTGAAGCAGGTAAGAGAGAAAAAGCAGAAATTTTTAAAGAACAATTTAAATGTCAAGTATGAGAATATTTCAAATATCAATGTAATCATCCTTTTATTAGATTGAATAATAGTAATATCATCAGGAATTAGAGAAAGGACTGAAGGAGCTAAAGGTGTTTGCAACCCCATAGGAAGAACAACAATATCAAACAACCATATCCCCCCCAGAGCTCCCAGGGACTAAAGGACCAACCAAAGAGTACACAAGGAGGGACCCAGGGCTCCAGCTGCCTATGTAGCAGAGGATGGCCTTGTTGGGCATCAATGAGAGGAGAGACACTTGGTCTTGTGAAAGATCAGTGCCCCAGTGTAGGGGAATGTCAGGCGGAATGGCTGTGTGGGTGGGGGGAAAACCCTCATAGAAGCAGGGGGGACGGGATAGGGGGTTTCAGGAGAGGGGGAACCAAAGGGGATAACATTTGAAATGTAAATAAAGAAAATATCCAATTTTAAAAAATGGGGAAAAAAAGAAATAAATCACAGCATAGACAATTTCTTAGTTTTATTCCTTATATTTTGTGGTTGTTATTCACTTGCTTTTGGTTTTTTAAGACAGAGTATCTATCATTTTATTAGCCCAGGCTAGTCTTAAATTCTCATTTCTCCCACTTCAGCCTCTGGAGCACTGGGTTTACAAGCTGGGCTTTATCCCTCTACTTTGTATTTAGCTTATTATTTATTTTATTTTATTTTATTTATAATTCTCTTCAAAGCACTAAATGACTCTGGCAAGGGACCAAAGAAATTGCATAGGTGAAATATACCTCTCAGTGTTTTCAGACCTCCACCCCAAGCCCTGCCTCTTTAATACATTTTTACATTCCTGCAAACACTTTTCTATCTTGATGTTGCATTTGACCCCTTGTGCTTCTGGAGGTGGAAACTGGATTCTTGTCCTAAATTTATGCTGGATTTATAGTTTTTAAGTCTCATCTTCATATATCAGCTATACTTGACTATGAGAGACATGCTTTACTGAGTACCTAGGTATAGAATAAGTGAGGTCACCAATATATGTTAACTTGTTCCTAATGTGACCTTAGTGTTACTCCTGCCCCATGGTGAATAGCAAAATTGATCAACCAAAGTGGGGTGCATGGCATGCCTGATTAAGCATGAAGAAATGAAGAGACATTCCTTCATTTTGGAGGCTCATTAGAGGTATCTATAAATGCACAAATAGACTTTCGCAACACATCTATCTATACAAATTCCCCCATAATTTTAAGGATCTTTATTAAACTTGCATGTCTGGGTGCTTTTTAGATTTTTTCAAATACTTTATATAGCAGGTAGTTCTAAAAATTCCATCCCATTTCTCAGTAAATTTTTATTAGTTAACCCAGGGAAGTACCAATTCATCCAACTACCAAACAGTAGGGTTTGGTCTTAGTTGGCATGTGTAAACATTTGGACATAATAGGGTAGGATAGAAGACTGGGCTAGACTGGTAGAGGTTCTCTTTAATCCCAACACTCAGGAAGCAAAGGCAGGTGGAGTTCTGTGAGTCAAGTCTACCCAGTGAATTTGAGCTCAGCTACCCAATAAGTAGTAAGACCTTGTGAAGTGGAAATTTCTGTTGTTTGTTTGTTTGTTGTTTTGGTTTTTTTTGGAGACTCAGTTGTGTCAGGTGATTTTTTTTTTCTGGAAACTGTCTTATGGAGGATGCTTTTCCTGAAGCATAAATGTGGCAGGATAATTTTTCGAGAACAGACTTGTGGTGCTTTTCTAGAAGCTGCCTAGTTTCTACATTACTCTGCAAAAAAGCAATGTAGAAACCAACATAAAGACCATAAGAAGGGCATAAGACCTTTTTCTAGAGCAGACACTTGAGAGAATACATGATGTTTGGAAAGGATATAAATGCAACCCAACAGACAGTAGACAACACCCTGTGTTATTGGCTCACTTGCCACTCTGCTGATCATTGATTGCCATGATTTCATAGAGAGAAATGCACCAAATAACTCCTGGTGGTATTCTGGTGGCTTCTTGTTGCTTCAGCAGACTTGGGCCAATTGGCAGAGTCTTGAGGTTTCTTCTGGATCAAACTCCCATTGCTGATTCATGAATGGTGTTTTCCAGGGAATCAAGCTACCACTGCAGATTCCTGTGAACTGAACAGCTGCTATCCTGACAACAAAAATTGGAATTGTCCCAAAGAACTGATTCTGAACAGATCCACATCCCCCCTTTGTCCTATTAACCTTACCTTTCCACTCCATCTGGTGAGAGGTGGGCAAGAAGGGAGATTAAAACATTTATGAGTCCTCATTAAAGTAAATTTTGAAAAATCTAAGCCTACAATCCTGTTTTAGTTGATTAGTTAATTAATTGATAAAATTTATATAAGATAATTAAAACCTATATTTAGGAGAGCAGGGAATTTTGGAGCTGGGGGTTGGAAATGATATTTGAAATTTCTTCTGCATATTGCACTAATTTCAATTCTGTACTTACTACTTTGAAATCAGAGATCACAAATCCAATACCCAGACAGACAGATGATAGCTAGCTAAAAATGGGAAAGGTTCTGAAAAATCACCTCCAATTCCTCTCTGACTCAAGAAAGAAAATATTTGATACATAAAATAGAAACAGGTAAAATTGTAAAGAAATGTCTTAGTCAGCTCTTCAAGAAAGCAATGTAGAAACTGATGTAAAGACTATAGAGCCCAGATGCATCCAGATCAGCTGAAACATGGCTTTCTTCCCTACATTTAAGAGGGAAGAGGGAAAAGATGACCTGGCATGGGCTAGAAGTCTGCCTACCCCAGCTCCTTTACACAATGATTCCAAACATTTTCCTTCTCTGATGTGACTTGTCCTTGTGTATTCAGAGTTTTCTTTTGCGTTTGAAGAACCTGAAGGTGAATAAAGAAATAGACATGACTCAAAGCCCTGGCATCCACCTTGAAAATTCATTCTAAGAAAATGGAAGAAGGCACAAAGGGTAAAAGAAAATAAACAAGGTATGCTATGCTATTTTGAAATCCCTCTCAATTTAGGATCCTTTATCAGTAAATTAACCTTACTTTTATGTCCACATCTAAGAAAGCATCCAGTCATAGTTGAGTGTGAACTTGTGAATAAGAAATGTGGGACACAGGGTGAGTACTAGAAGTGTGTCTCTTCTGACCTTTTGAGAATTACAAAGAGGAGGAAGGAGACTCATCAGTTTCATTTCCAGGTGTTTGGAGAAGGTGGGGAATGGTCAGCATGATCTACAAAAAGCTGACCCATTTGGAACAGTCCACAGGAAAATAATAAAAGTAAGAAGAAGAATAGACAATATTCAACCCAAGTGAAGTTGCCTGTAAGGCAAGCAGCAGGCAGAAGGTCATCACCATAGAGACTACTCAAGAGTACTAGGGTGTCACATGGATCTCCAGGCCCCTTCTAGGCTGTGATGAGGACAAGGAAAATTTTGTTACCTTTAGCCATCTGATGTCCTCTTGGGAAAATGCAGATAAAGAGCGTACAAGTCTGAGGCTATTTTTAACAGAGGACAAGCATTACCTAAAGGAACTGCTTAATTTACCCGGGACTATCATTACTAGTTGGCTCATTAGGGTTGTTAAAAAAGAAAAAGTTTCACATTCTCTTTCCATCTGTGTACTGTGTGAAAAAATTTATAGCAACATTAATACTATAGAATGTTTTCTACTACATATCAGGGACCCATCTGAACCATTTCAAATGGATACTATTACCACCTTGTTTTTCAGAAGCAGCTTTTAGGAGCTGAGATGACAGAGTTGCTTGTAAGACTGTAATACAAGTTATTCTGATGTTTTTCACAGGCGTAGCCACCATGAGATGCTATTTCTTTGTCTTTCTATATGGCGTACCCTGAAATATTCTTGATGATGATGGATTATTATCAAATGACCTCTGAACCAGATGCTCTCAAAGAAACAATTTTCAACACACTTCATATTCAACTGTGCCGCTATCTGGAAGCGGTACCAACTCTGTGTTAAGAGTAAATATCAAGGAGGCAAAAAACACTTGTCCTGCCTTAATTTGTTTTCTGTTGCTGTAATGAAATAATTGAGGGTGAGAACTTTACAGTGTAAGGAAGACTGTTTAGTTAATGCATTTGAAAGCTAAAAATCTAAGTTCAACAAGCCTGGCTATATATGACAACATAGGAGCCAGGCAGCATTATTCAAGAGTAATGACTCAGCAACCTAATTAGCTCCCGTGAGTCTTGATTTCTATATATTTTATGTTTATATGTATATATTTATATATACATAACTTATATGTGCACATATGTGTTTGTATATACATATCATGTGTATATATTTATATTCATATATATTCATTTCACTTACATATATAATAAATGCTAATTATTTTCTGTCCAACTATCTCTTAGCTCCTCCCATTTTTATCAACACTGTCTGCTCAAGCCTATTCCTACCAGTCCTTTCCATAGATTCATGATTTTCATGTTTGTTTGCAACCCATTTAGTTAAACCAGAGCCATCAGTGTGACCATTGGGTTGGAATTTTCCATTGGAGCCAGATCCCATCAGTGGATACAAAAATGTAGGCAAATGACTTGCCCTCTGCCTGAATCTACTGACAAAAACAATCCAGCCATGAGAGGTGAGGTACTCTAAGCTTCTTCTCCATCTATGCCTGATTTTTGACAGCTTGTTCTTGTGCGGACTTAATTATTGAAGTCCTGATTACTACCACGAAGCAAAACCACACTGGAGACCAACATGTGAATCTTAGGAACACATTCAACAGATATAAACCACAGGATCCTATATAAGTTAACTTTAGGACACATAAACAAAACAGAAGAAAAATGGAGATTCTGTAATAACTACTGAAGACTTATTTTTCTTGCTAGTTTTAGGATAATTTTCACTCCTTGACATGGATGTCTCTTATTGAAGGCATCGTAGCCATTAAGCTCATTCAGCCAGTGTTAACAGTCCCACAATGTAATGATTAATCTTGGTTGTGGGGTTGATTACAGCTGGAATCAACCAGATAGTCTCTAGTGTGTCTGTGAGGAGAATCTGCTAAGTGGGGAAGGCCTTCCCCTGGAATGGGTAGCACCTACTGGTTGCCCAGATATTAGGAGTCTATGAAATCCTTCTGCTGTTTGTCAGATGATCATAGTCCTGTGTGTGTGTAACCTATGTTGTTGCTGCCACCACCACTGCTATACTTTGCTGGTATCCTTGCACAGCTTCCTTGGTTTCCCACCAGGGACTTTAGCACCTATGATTCTCCAAGAAATCTGCCAGGCCTTCAGTGTCAGATTGAGATTTCTGATACATACAGCCTGTAGACTGAACAGCTACTAGGTTCTCAGCTTTACCAATACAAAGACAGCCATCATTGGACTACCCAATTTCTCAGCCCAACCGATACAAAGACAGCCATCATTGGACTACCCAGCACAAATGGTGGAAACCAATTTAATAAACCCCCTTTGTAATATACATTCATTCTATCAATTCTGCGTTTCTAGAAAACCATAATATAGACTCACTGAGAGATTTGCCACTTGGTTGATTCCCGACATAAGGAAATTCACAACCAAGATTAATCATCATATCGTAGAACCAATTTTCCTGAGCTATTGAAATGACCTAACTGCCTAGCTGCCTTTGCTAAAAGAACATCCATGTCACTCATTGAAATTGATAACAACTCTCAGATACTGACAGAGAATGACTTGGAATTACCTAACCAGTTAAATTATCTGTGTCCTTTGGGCCCATGTTTTTGTTGTTGTTGTTGTTTTGTTTTGTTTTTTGTTTTTTGCACAATTTCCATTATTATTATTATTATTATTATTATTATTTTGCTCTTCAGAGCAGTCAGAGAGCAAGTGCAGGCTATGGAAATCAAGTATTGTTCATGGGAAGACAGAGAAACCATTCATCTCCAAGGACACCTGGTTGAATTGGAGGATCAGAAATTCTGGGAACAATATGACCCAGCACTGGAAAAGACATTTACGATGCAACCACCTGCCAACTCTGAACACAGTCAGCCTAGAAAAGGGTCTATCATAAACAATTATATTTTCAAGAAAGATTGATTTGCTACAATACATTGTATACGACAGTCCCTGATATGACTACATCCAGAGAACTCTGTAAAGGGATTGATAAATTCTGTATGCTGGGAAATCGTAGCAGAGAGGTGTAATGGAAGCTGGAATCAACTCACAAATCAGTTACTGAGCCAAGAATAGACCACAGCTGCCATTTAGCAATGGAAAACAATTTCCCACGACATCCAAAAGTTATTAGGTTGTTCCAAGCCTGAGATAAATGTACCCCAGGGACTAGCTCCTGAAGAACTGTAATTCAGTATGGGGACGAGGATGCTGCATGTCCCATTGATTTTCTAGATTAAGAAAAAGGTGAGGAATCAGGCTGAAAATTACAATGTGATCATTGTATAAAATGCTGTGGGGAAGCTCAGAAGAATCCCCCACTGAAGAGATTTTACACCAAATGAAAGAAATATTTTCGCTCAGCTCTCTAAAATGTTATGAAAATTCTTAACGCCAGTTTGCAGTTTTGAATTTAGAAAACAATCTGAGAGGACAATAAAGTAATACTCTTCTTATTAAATAGTTTAGAAATTTGTTTGTATGAAAAAAATTTGAAGACTTATAACTAAAGAAAACTTAAGAATTCATGGCATCCAGTCACTCAGATCATACAATTTCCCATCCTCCTTTGCGCCAGTGTTGCGAATGATTAGTGTGTCTCTAAATATTACTAAGTCTTGACCTACATCCTCATTACTTCTTTCCTTAGATAAATTATTTATTTTTTGAGAGTATAGTTACATCATTTTCCCATATTTTTTCCTACCTCCAAATCCTCTCATATACCCCTTTGTGCTCTCCTATAGCCTCCTTTTTCATTACTTGTTCACACACACACACACACACACACACACACACACACACATTCTGAAAATATAAACATACCTGCTCAGTCTATAGTTCCAGGTGTGGGTATTCAATGCCTTTTCTGAATTCTGTGGATTTCCAGTCATGCATGTGTTGCACACACATATACATGTAGGTAAAAACAATCATATGCCTAAAATCTTATTACTTCTTAAGAAACGTTTTTACTTCTGGTTTCTAGCAAGCAAAACGATTTACCCATGTGTCTGTTCCTCCTCAGCCTTTTACTCACATTCATTCCCTTTCACCCTGTCTGGAGATTGTGAAGTTTTTCAGGACTGGCCTTGTCTTTTCTCTCTACAGGCTGTCACTTTCCTCCCCACAGCCATGATTACAGTTTGTATGATTCAATTCAAAACCTTTGCCTTTGGTCTAGATTGGTTCTCAGTCCCACGTGAGTGTGAACAAATCTCCCACTTTAACCCTTGATTTAATTCTGTAGAACACTTTATCTATCACCTAGGTGTTTGTATCCAAACTCATGATCTTCTCTGCCTATCCCTCCTCCACATCATGCGTCAGTCCTTCGAAGTCATGATATTTTAGTAATTACCACCCTTGAAGTTTTCTCCATTCTAACATCACAGCCTACTTGCTTCTTTCTTTCCTCATTCCTTTCTTTTTCCATTTTTGTTTTTGTTTTTCTTTTTTTGAGACAGTCTCAGAAAGTTTAGGTCTCTTACTTGGTAATTTAATTTGGGATCTTCTTACCTCTCTCTCTCTAGTTAGGATTACAATTGCCCGTTTCTCCAACACCCAATTTATGTCATGCTTGGGATGAATCCAGGGCTTCTTGCATGATAAACAAGGATTGTATCAGCTGAGCTACATCTCCTTTCCAGGGTAATTTTAAAATTCACCCTTCTCTCCCTTTCTCCACTGTCTGTGGTCCAGTCTAAACAGGTGACATCAGTTATATTCCATGCCCTCTCCCTTCACATCCTCAGGTTCCCCTTCAGTGAATTTTCACTTCATCCTTGGCAGAATGATGCTCTGAAAACATATGTGGAATCATAACGCTTCCTTAAGAAAATATTTTTTTAGCAACCCGATATTCTTAGGGAAAAAAAAATAATGACTCAAAACCATCACAAAATTTAAATAGTTCTCAAGGTAGCCAGTGACAAGAGAAGAATCATCACCAACCAATCACTCCTCCTGCTCACCATATGCCCCTCCCCACAAAAGCAGATCTTGAATCACAATTGCTTGCTGCAAATCAGCAGATCAGTGTTCGGTGGGTGTTCGTTGAGCACAATGAGTGATTCAGAGAGGTGGGCCAACTTCCTGTCAAGGAAAAATGTGTTTTAGTCAAGCGGTTGAGTTGAGGGCATAGAGCGATTTCTCACTAGTGTTTCATTTGCAAATAATCTTTGGATCATTAGGGAGAAATAGTCATGACTTAATTCACACATGAAGTGCTCCTGTGACCATTCCAGAGAATCCTTTCTCCTGAATTTAAACAAGCACAATGCTGAGATTCTATAAGGTTTACCCTGAACTAAAAGTTCAAGAAACAAAACCAAAGCAAAACAAATAAAATTCTAAACTCCAGGAATTGATTCTGCTAGAAGCTTACCAGATCTCAATGTTACAGATTTATGGCTAAAATATTTATGGACTTTTTTAGGGATCACTCTTTTGAATGCCTTAAACAAGACAAAAGATATTTAGAAAGTATTAAAAAACAAAATGACCTCTTAAGAATACCTGACCTCATGAGCACATTTCCACCCCTACAGACACACATAAAAGTCAACAGGACAATTAAAATGATCTTTAGAAAAAAGCAAAATGGAGCTTGCTGACCCTCCCTTCTTCTTCAACTGACTCTCAAACTTAAACCCCTCCCTCATGATGTAGGAAAGTCAGGATTGAAGAATAACAAGATAGGGACAGCAGAGAGAGAGAGAGGGAGAGAGAGAGAGAGAGAGAGAGACAGAGACAGAGAGAGAGAGAGTGAGAGACAGAGAGAGAGAGAGAGAGAGAGAGAGAGAGAGAGAGACAGAGACAGAGACCCAGAGACAGACAGAGGCACAGAGACAGAGAGAAGCAGAGACAGAGACAGAAGCAGAGACAGAGACAGGCAGAGAGAGAGAGACAGAGAGAAAGAGGCACAGAGACACAGAGACAGACAGAGATAGAGACAAAAAGACAGAGAAAGAATGAGAGAGACAGAGTGAGGCACAGAGAGAAAACAGAGAGGGACAGAGAGACAAAGAGGCAGAAAGAGACAGAGATACCGTTTTGTATGTTTACTAGTCTACTGTAATTTGGGATGAGGTGTTCACTTATGTAATACATGGTATTCATGAATAAAGAAAGTTGTATATTTGGTGTAATGCTAGAAGAAACTATCCTCAGAAGGTACTGATCTAAGTGTATGTTGTATATTTGATTCTTAACTAAATGATATCCTCATGTTGGTTAGATTTAAATTCATGCTACTTTAGAAAATACCATTGCCACAAAGCCCTCTGTGATCTTTAAGAAGCACATGCACTAATATTCCCTCATACTGGACTCATACTGTTTTAAAATAATCTTGAACATATTTGAATTGCTAAGGATAAAGGAATCTGAATTTAGACTAAATGAAAATTACTGCTGAGGCGAGTCAAAGCTGCGTCTGTGTTCATGTCTGTTTAAACACACACACACACACACACACACACACACATCAATATAAAACCTTTTTTGTGAGAATTTGAACTAAGGTTGTCATTGTGGTCGTCACAGTACTTTTAATCAAGCCTTTTTCTCCCCTTTTTCTTTCTCTAATTTTCTCTTTCATTCAGGAAAGCATCCTCACTTTGAGTCAAGTCGCTGCACAATCTTGTACTGCAGATGCACTGTGGTTGCAGGATGTGCACGGTTGGAAATGTGGAGGGGTGGTACTCATCAATCAGTACTTCCAGGGTGCTAATCCTTGCCCCAGTTAGCTGATTTGGTCCTTGGGATTCTGACCACCACAGTGGTCAATCACACAGCTGCTCCATTCAACCTCATCATCTCCCTATTCTTACAGATTATTGCATCATGCCACCAAGACAAAAGGAAAGAGAAGGAGGACATGGTCATCAAAACCATGTGTCCTGAAAGAAATACTCAACGTGACTAGAATTTTTTATCTAACTGGCATAGTGCTAAAGACTATTTCTGCCAAATACTTAGCAATCAAATGAATATAATTACAGTAATCAAAAATTGGATCGCACTGGTGTGGTAGGGGAAGTTTTTGCAATTTGCTTTGGCTTCATTCAAGATGTATACTAATTTTGTCTCTTTTGTTTCAAAGCTATTTCTTTAACCCTTAATAAATTTAATATTGGTTTAACTAAACAAATTTAGTTCAGAAACAATCAATATTGCTGAATTCATAATACACCCAACAAAATACAAGACTGTTGCTGATATAATCATTTTGTAAAACTGATTTATCACATGTCAATTAACTTCTTCAATAATAAGAATCATCCAGTGTTTTTGTTACATTTACCACATTCAAAAGAAATTTAATGAAAAATCACTTACCTTAACATCTTCAGTGAGTTTATGAAATATTTGTTTAACGCTTTGATGTTTGTACAAGTAACAGAAGTAATTATTGCAAAGATCTTACTGAGCTGAACTATTGTCAATCAATTTTCAGTCGGTAAGATGTCTGTTTTATTATTATATATAAAAAGTAACCGAGTCTTTTAACGTTGGTTTCTATGGAGAAACTTTTAATCACTTTATTCTAATAAGAGTAACTCTAGACCTTAACATTAGTATTACTTAAATCTTTCTCTCTTTTTTTTTATTGAAAATAAATTATTAACTCATACAGGATATCCTGACTAGAGTTCTCCTCGTTTTTCTCCTCCCTGGCTTTCCCCAACTCCCTTCCAGAGCAACTCCATTCTGTCTCATATTAGAAAGGAACGGACTGCTAAGGGATAACAGCCAAACATAACAAATATGACATAATGAAATATAATAAGATAAACCAAAACCCATCACATTGAGACTAGATTAGACAACCCAACAGAAAAGAAAGTGATCTAAGTACAGGCACAGAAATAAGAGACCCACTCATCCACACACTCAGGCGTTTCATGCAAATACTAAGCTGAAAGCTAGAATACATATGCAGAGGACCTGGTGCAGATTTGTGAAAGTCCTGTGCTTACTGCTTCAGTTCTGTGAATTCATATGAACCCTGCTCCGTTAATTCAGAGGGCCTTATTCTCCTGATGTCCCCCATTCCCTCTGGCTCTTCCACTCTTTCTACTTCCTGTTCCTTTGGTTCCCTGCTCTCTAAGGAGAGGATTTGATGGAAACATTTCATTTAGAGCTTCTCTCTCTCTCTCTCTCTCTCTCTCTCTCTCTCTCTCTCTCTCTCTCTCTCTCTCTCTCTCTCTCGTCTGGCCGTAGGTCTGTGCATCTGTTCTTCCTTGCTGCAGGAGAAAGCTTCTCTGATGGTGACTGAGTAAGACCCTGATCTAGGAGTAGAGCAGAATATCATTAGGCATGATTTCATTGATACAGTTTTTTAGATCAGTCATGTTTGATTTTACCCTAGATGTCTAAGGTATCTAGTCTGTGGTTCTTGGTTATCTAAGCAGTATCTGTCATGGGTTCCATCTTGTGGAGAAGGCCTTCAAACCTTTTTCTTTAGTGATAAAAACACCTTGGCTTACTGAGATTATTTTTATTTCTTAAAGAACCAGATAAATTCTTTCTAAACTATATTGATTTTATGTTAACATACAGTTGACCAATAAAAATTATATATAGTGTTACATGTATGATCTTTTGACGTAACATACATAGGAAAATGATTGAATCAAGCAAGCTAACACATTACCTACGGTTCATTTTCAGAAATATTTAAGTACATAGCACAGTAGTATTAAATACTGTCACCATGCTGCATACCAGATGTCCTGACTTATTCATCCTAACTGGAAATTTGTGCCCTTTGATTCATGGCCCTAAGTTCCCTTGATGATGGCCTTCCCACCCTCATTTAGCTTCACTTCTGTGACTCTGGCTTGTTTCAGATTCTGTATACTGAGGTCATACAGAAGTTGTTTTTCATTTCCCTTGTCTTTTTCACTTAGCTTCACATCCTCCAGTTTGCCATCTTGAATAATGACAGCCTTTCCATTTTTTATCTAAGGTAGAATATCATTCTCCTTACATACATAGCGTATTTTCCTTACCCAATCACATCTCTATGACATGTAGGTTGACTTTGTATCTCAACTACTGTGAATACTACTACTGCCATGAACATGGGGGTATAGATGGTTTCTTAAATACTAGACCCCAAAGTAAAATGACTAGTCATGTAGAAATTCTACCTTGAGGCTTCTGAGGTACTCAAGTGTTTGCTTTCTTCTACATCCTCACCAACACTTGTTCTTCTGTCCTTTTGACAACAGCCGTTCAACTGGAAGTAATGTGACTCCTTATTTGGGCTCCCACTGTAGTGGATGAAAGCCTGTAGGGTCTGCTTTATTCTGTCTCAGTCTGCCCCTTTTCCTCTACCCAAAGGCAGAGAGAGAAGTCATTGTCTTTAACTTTTCCTCTTGAGCCACCTTCTATCCCCAGAACAGCGACCCTTGCACGACAGTCGCACACATACATGGCATGAAAATAATTATCTGTGATGAAGCAGTTTCATGATAGACCAGCAGTTATCACTCTCCAAGACATTCCTTGATCCATCAAGCAATAAGGATCCCTTCATACCACCTTGCAGGGCTGGAGCTAAGACAATCATGAAGGACCCACCTTCATCCACAATGCTTGTCTTTGTAGATACTTGCCTCTTATCCTAATTATCCCTCTGTTGAAGCTTCTAGTTCATGTCAGAATCTGGAAAATTGACTTAGGGTCACTGGATTTTTTTTTACTGCTTTTCTTTCCATATTGACTGAATTTTCTTGGCTTATTTTTGCAAAAAAACCACCTCTTTAATTAATTGGCATATTCAATAATGGTGAGCTAGCTTAGTCCATTTGGGCCCCAGGAGCCCAGGATACACATATTGATCATTTATAAGTCTAATTTTAAGGTATGTCTGTATAAGTATTTTGTCTAGACTTAATTGGTTAATTTCTGGTTTTACTATTGAGTTGTTTGAATTTTCATATATATTTTGTATACTATCCTTTTGTCAGGTATTAGAAATATTTCTTGTTACACAGAAAATATATCTGTAGGTTTTTTCTTCACTATGTTGGTTGTTTCCTTTTCTGTACAAAAAAAAATGTGAGACTTGATACAATCTTATATGTTTGATATAATCTTATACATCTGCTTTAACTTTTCATGGAGTGCTTCAGATATCATCCAAAATAAGTTCATGGCTTATATTGATGCCAGATTTTACCCTACATAATTCTGACAGTTTTTTAAATTGTTCATATGTGTGTGTGATACGTATATGCTTATATGTGCTCACATGAGTGAGTAGTGTGAACCCTCTACTTCCATCTTATTTAAAACAGGGACTCTTGTTCACCCCTGCATCTATCAAACTCTCTGGACTTCGAGTTAACAGGGATTCTTCTATCTCTACCTCACCCCTCAACACAGAAATAGTAGGGTCCACATCCAGAATTGCATGGATTCCAGGGATCTAAATTCAGGTCTTCACACTTGTGAACCAGATGCTTTACCTACCAAACTGTCTCCCCAATCCTATTCTCAGAGTTTTACGTTTCATGTTTTAAGTTTTAATCCATTTTTACTTGGTCTTTGTGGTATAAAACAAGATCTAGTTTTACTATTCTGTACATGGCTATTTAAGTTTCACAATGATGTTTATTGAAGAGACTGCCTTTTACTTGTATGTCCTCTGTTTTGTTTTTGTTTTCTTTTGTTGAAAGATCAGTTAAGTATAAATATTTTAAGTAGCTTGTTTGAGAAAAATGACAATGGAATTTTTATATGGATAGTTCAAATTTGTAGATCACATAGAATAGCATGAACATTTTATCAATATTAATTCTTCCAATCCATGAATATGAAATACTATTTACTTAGATCTTCTTCAATTTCTTTCATAAATATCATAAATATAGTTTTCAGTGCATAAACTTTTCACTTCCTTATTTAAATTCACTCAATCATTTTTGAAATTGTAAATGGGACAATTTTCTAGAAATGCTACTGATTTCATACATTGAGTTGGTATTCTATAATTTTAATGAAGGATTTATTAGTTCTAAAAATATTTTTCAGTGAGGTCATTGTAGAATTTTAGTTTATAAGATCATGTTAAATCTTCTTCTCCTTCTCCTTCTCCTTCTCCTTCTCCTTCTCCTTCTCCTTCTCCTTCTCCTTCTCCTTCTCCTTCTCCTTCTCCTTCTCCTTCTCCTTCTTCTTCTTCTTCTTCTTCTTCTTCTTCTTCTTCTTCTTCTTCTTCTTCTTCTTCTTCTTCCTCTTCTTCTTCCTCTTCTTCTTCTTCTTCCTCTTCTTCTTCTTCTTCTTCCTCTTCTTCTTCCTCTTCTTCTTCTTCTTCTTCCTCTTCTTCTTCTTCTCCTCCTCCTCTTCCTCCTTCTCTTCCTTCTCCTCCTCCTCCTTCTCCTTCTTCCTGCTTTCTTCTCCTCCTCCTTCTTCTTTCTTTCCTCCTCATACCTCTCCACTTACCCCTTCTCCTCCTTCTCCTCCTCTTTTTCTCCTCTCCTCTAAACTCCTCCTCCATGGACAAAATTTCAGAAAAGTAATTTCCCATCTTAGATGGAAGGCTTTCTATATTTTCCATTGAGTATGATGTCCACTGGACACTAATTGTATGAGCCTCTATTATTTGGTGTTCATCTTTTGTACATCAAATTTATTGTTTGTTCTTTTTTCTTTTTCATAAACTCAAAAAAGAATATTGATTTCTGCCAAGTACCTTAAACGTGTCTTTTGATATTACCACATGATTTCTATCACCCATGCTCCATAAGTGTGATGTATCACATTTACTGACTTTTTTGAACCACTTCTGAATCCCAGTGATAAACTCCGCTGAGTCATGATGCATTAGTTTTTCAATGAATTGCTAAGTTCATCTGGATAATATTTGGCTATGAATATTTGCATATATTGTCATCAGGGTTAGTGATCAGTGATTAACTTTTCTTGTAGTACTTGAATGAATAATTTTGACATTTGGGTAATGGTGACTTTACATGATGAGTTTGAAAGTGTCCTTTTTCTCATCCACTGTCCTACAGATGTGTGCAAAGAATTAGTGTTGGTTCTTTTCCCAATGTTTTATAGAGATCACTATCAATGCCATAAGGTCAAGACATGTCTTTGCTGGAAGGTTTAATTTCTTTTCTTTTACCTTATTTTATTTTTTTATTGATTGATTAATTGGTTGATTGAAAATAGCTCCCTCTCTATACACTGCCCAGTTCCTCGCCACCTCCTCTTATTAGAAAACAAAAAGGCCCATAAGGGATGAAACAAATACCGATACATTGGAATAGAAAAAACAAACAGAAAGGAAAAGATCACCAGAAATGGCATATGAAAATGGTATAAACTCAAAAACCTACTCATTCCTAACTCAGGAATCCTACAAAAAAAATGACGCTAAACTGAGATCCATAATATGCAAAGGTATGCAAAGGTCCTGTAGGGAAGAGAGAGAGGAGGGAGGGGGAGGGGGGAGGCAGAGGGAGAGGGGGAGGGGGAGGGAAAGGGAGAGGGAGAGGGAGAGGGAGAGGGAGAGGGAGAGAGATGAGACAAAATGAAACCCCAATGATGCCACTAAGATTTTGTTTTCCATTGGCTATCTACTGCTCGGCTTGCAGCCTTAAAATAGTTTGTTTTCCTGGTGAGACTCCTTTGGGCAAAAATAATTTTCATTTGCAAGTGGTTATCAATTGGAAGTAGCTTCTGGGTTAGGGATGGGAAGATGTGTCTACTTCTCCTTTCAGTCAAAGCACCCCATGTAGTGTAGACCCATGAAGAGCTGCCTTCGTTTCTGCCCTATTTAGAAGGCCTTGTTTGCTTAGTGTCCTCCACCCACTCTGATTATTATACCCTTTCTGCATCTTCAGGCTTTCCTGAACACCAAGGGAGGGATTTGTTGGAGATGTCCCATTTCAGGATGAGTGGGCCAAGGTCTCTCACTCTCTGCATGTTGTCTAGCTGTGAGTCTCTGTATTTGTTCCCATCCATTGCAGGTGGAAGCTTCTCTGATGATAGTTGAGTAAGATATTATGAGTACAGTAGAATGTCAATAGGAATTATTTTAGAGCTGTGTTTCCTTAGTAGAACAGTGGTACTTGATTTCTTAGTTACCAGATCAGCTTTCCATTTTGTGAAGATGCTTTCTTTTCCCCATTAAATATTTCTGACTTCCTTATCAAAAATCAGTGTCTATGGGTATGTGGATTTATGTCTGGGTCTTCAATTCAATTCCATTGATCAATGTGACTGTTTTTTTTTTGTGTTAATACCATGCTGGTTTTATTACTATAGCTCTCTATCACAATTTAAAATTGGGAATGATGATAGCTCTAGATGTTCTTTTGTTGTTCAGAATTCTTTTAAATATCCTGTTTTGTTTGTTTGCTTGATTTGTTTTGTTTTTGTTTTCATTGTTTTTTCCATTTCCATATGAAGTTAAAATTGTACTTTTGAAATCTGCAAATATTGTGTTGGAATTTTGATGGAGCTTGCACTCAGTCTATGCATTGCTTTTGCTAAGTTGTCAATGTTTTGCTTTATTAATCTCCTGATCCTTGTGCATAGGGGAACTTTCCATATTCTGATATCCTCTTCACATTCTTTCTTCAATGATTTAAAGTTTTTTATCATACGAGTCTATAATTTGCTTGGTTAGAGTCATCCAAGATATTTTATATTACTTGAAGCTATTCTGAAGGTGGGGTTTCATGATTTCTTTCTCAATCTATTTGTCATTTGTATAGGAAGGCTACTGATTTTTATATATTAACTTTGTATCTAGCTACTTTGCTGAAAGTGTTTATCAGCTAGATGAGTTTATAAATAAGTTTTTTATGCAAACTAGTATATCATCTGCAAATAATGAAACTTTGACTTTATGCTTTCCAATCTGATTTCCCTTTAGCCCTTCAGTTGTCTTATTTCTCTAGCCAAGACTTCAAGTACAATATAGAATAGGTATGGGGCAAGTGAACAACCTTGTTTTGTTCTAAATTTTAGTAGAATTGTTTTGAGTTACTCTCTATTTAAGTTGATGCTGGCTATGGGCTTACTGTCAACTGCCTTTGTTATGTTGAGGTATGTCCATTGTATCCCTAATCTCCCCAGGACTTTTACCAATAAGAGGTGTTGGATTTTCTCAAATGCCTTTCAACATCTAATGATGATCATGTGTTTTTGTTTTGTTTTGGGGTTTTTGTTGTTTTGTTGTTGTTGTTGTTTGTGAGTGTGTATCAGGTTATTTATTACATTCATTGATCTACATATGCTGAAGCATCTTTTAATCTCTGGGATGAAGCTGATTAATCATAATAGATGCTATTTTTGATGTATTCTTGGATTCAGTTTGCAAACATTCTATTAAGAATTTTGTTTTCATTCTTTAATCATTTTTACAGTTCAGTCTTAATCCCCTTCCCAGTCTGCCCTGACTGTTCCACATCCCATACTTCTTCCCTGCCCCACTCCCATCTCCAAGAGGATGTCCTGAGACCCACCCCCTCCCCACTCCCTGGGGCCTCAAGTCTCTTGAGGGTTAGGTGCATCTTCTCACTGAGTCAAGACCAGGCATTCCTCTGCTGTATATGTGTTAGGGGCCTTGTATCAGCTGGTGTATGTTGCCTGGTTAGTGTCTCAGGGTCTGAGTGATCTTGGGGGTCCAGGTTAATTGAGACTGCTGGTCTTCCTATAGGGTTGCCCTCCTCCTCAGCTTCTTTTAGCTTTTTCCTGATTAAACAATAGGGGTCACCAGCTTCTGCCCATTGGTTGGGTGTAAATATCTGCATCTGACACTTTCAGTTGCTTATTGGGTCTTTTGGAGGGCAGTCATGCTAGGCTCCTGTTTGTAAGCACACCATAGCATCAGTAATAGTGTCAGGCCTTGGACTTCCCTCTTGAGCTGGCTCCCAATTTGGGCCTGTCAATGGACCTCCTTTCCCTCAGGCGCTTCTCCACTTTTGTCCCTGCAGTTCTTTCAGACAGAAATTTTTACACATATAATCATAATTCTCTTTCTTTGATGAGGCATTATGTGGTTTAGTTTTCGGGAACATTGTGGCTTTGTAAAACAAATTGAGCAATGTTTCTTCTGTTTCCATTTTGTGAAATAATTTGCAGAGTATTGACTCTAATTCTTCTTCGATAAAATTCTACACTAACATTATCTGGTCTTGGGCTCTTTTTTGTTTATATATATATATATATTATAATCTTCATTTACATTTCAAGTGGTAAAACCTTTCCCACTTTCCCCCCTCCCCAAAACCCCCCAACCCATCCTCCCACTCCCTGCCTATATGCCCCTCCAACCGACTCACACTCACCTCCCCCCCCCTCAATTTCCCCTTGTTGGGGCAACTATTTAAACTTCACCTGACCAAGGACCACTCCTCCCACTGATGTCCAACAAGGCATTCCTCTGCCACATTTTTGGCTGGAACCATGTGTATCCCTTGGTTGCTGGTTTAGTCCCTGGGAGTCCTGGAGCATCTAGGTGATCATCATTGTTCTTCCCACGGGCCTGTAAACCCATTCAGCTCCTCCAGACTGCCCTCCAACTCCTCCATTGGGGACTCCACTCCCAGACCAATGGTTGACTACTATCATCTGCCTCTGTATGTATAAGGCTCTGGCAGGCCCCTCTGAAGAAAACCATGGCATGCTCCTTTTGATATGCGCTTCTTGTTGTCCATAGTAGTGTTGGGGTTTGGTGACTGTTTATAGGGTGAATCCCTAGTTAGAGCAGTCTCTGGGTTGTCTTTACTTCAGTCCCTGCTCCACACTTTGCCTCCATTATTGTTCCTGTAAGTGTATTGTTTCCTTTCTCAGAGGAACCCAAGCACCCCCACTTCAGTCCTCCACCTTCTTGAGCTTCCTGTGGTCTGTGAATTGTAACTTGTTTATTTTGAGCTTTTGGGCTAACATCCACTTATCAGTGAGTGCAAACCATATGCATTCTTTTGTGATTGGGTTACCTTGCTCAGGATGACACTTTCTAGTTCCATTCATTTGCCTAATAATTTCATGAATTTATTGTTTTTAATAGCTGAATAGTACTCCATTGTGTATATATACCACAGTTTCTGTATCCATTCCTCAGTTGAAGGACATCTGGGTTCTTTCCAGCTTCTGGCTATTATGTATAAAGCAGCTATGAACATAGTGGAGCATGTTACATGCTTATTACATGTAGGAACATCTTCTGGGTATATACCCAGGAGTGGTATAGCTGGGTCCTCAGGTAGTACTATGTCTAATTTTCTAAGGAATTGCCAAACTGAATTACAGAGTGGTTTTACCACCTTGCAATCCCACCAGCAATGGAGAAGTGTTGCTCTTTCCCTACATCCTCACCAGCATCTGTTGTCCCCTGAGTTTTTCAACTTAGCCATTTTGACTGATGTGAGGTGGAATCTCAGTGTTCTTTTGATTTGCATTTCTCTGATAACTAAGGATGCTGAACATTTCTTTAGGTGCTTTAGAGCCATTTGAGTTTCCTCACTTGAGAATTCCCTGTTTAGCTCTGTACCCCATTTTTTAATAGGGTTATTTGACTCTCTGGAGCCTAACTTCTTGAGTTCTTTGTATACCTTATATATAAGCCCTCTATCAGATGTAGAATTGGTAAAGATCTTTTCCCAATTTGTTGGTTGCCTTTTTGACCTACTGACCGTGTCCTTTGCCTTACAGAAGCTTTGCAGTTTCATGAGGTCCCATTTGTCAATTCTTGTTCTTAGGGCATAAGCCACTGGTGTTCTGTTCAGGAACTTTTCCCCTATGCCCACGTGTTCAAGATTCTTTCCCACTTTCTCTTCTATAAGCTTCAGTGTGTCTGGTTTTATGTGTAGGTCCTTAATCCACTTGGACTTGAGCTTTGTACAAGGAGATAAGAATGGGTCAATTTGCATTTTTCTGCATGCTGACTGCCAGTTGATCCAGCACCATTTCTTAAAAAATGCTCTTTTTTCCACTGGATGTTTTTAGCTCCTTTGTCAGATATCAAGTGACCATACGTGTGTGGGTTCATATCTGGGTCTTCAATTCTATTCCATTGATCATCCTGCCTGTCACCATACCAGTAACAAACAGGTTTTATCAGTATTGTTCTGCAGTAGAGCTTGAGGTCAGGGATGGTGATTCCCCCAGGAGATCTTTTGTTGTGGAGAATAGTTTTTGCTATCTTGGGTTTCTTGTTATTCCAGATGAATTTGAGAATTTCTCTTTCTAGATTTATGAAGAATTGATTTGGGATTTTGATGGGAATTACATTGAATCTGTAGATTGCTTTCGGCAAGATGGCCATTTTTACTCTATCGATACTGCCAATCCATGAACATGGGAGATCGTTCCATCTTCTGAGATCTTCTTTGATTTCTTTCTTCAGAGGCTTGAAGTTTTTGTCATAGAGATCCTTCACTTTCTTTGTTAGGGTCATACCAAGGTATGAAATATTATTTGGGACTATTATGAAGGGTGTCATTTCTCTAATTTCTTTCTCAGCTTGCTTATCCTTTGAGTAGAGGAAGGCTACTGATTTGCTTGAGTTAATTTTATATCCAGCCACGTTGCTGAAGTTGTTTATTAGCTTTAGGAGTTCTCTGGTGGAAATTTTGGGGTCACTAAAGTATACAATCATATCATCTGCAAACAGTGATATTTTGACTACCTTTTTTCCAATTTGTATACCTTTGACCTTTTTTTGTTGTCTGATTGCTTTGGCTAGAACTTCAAGTACTATATTGAATAGATAAGGAGAGAGTGGGCAGCCTTGTCTGGTCCCCGATTTTAGTGGGATTGCTTCAAGTTTCTCTCAATTTAGTTTGATGTTAGCTACTGGTTTTCAGTATATTGCTTTCACTATGTTTAGGTATGGACCTTGGATTCCTGCTCTCTCCAAGACTTTTATCATAAAGGGATGCTGGATTTTGTCAAAAGCTTTTTCTACATATAATGAAATGACATGTGTATTTTTCCTTGATTTTGCTTATATAGTGGATTATGTTGATGGATTTCCATATATAGAACCGTCCCTGCATCCCTGGGATGAAGCCTACCTGATCATGGTGAATTATAGTTTTGATGCATTCTTGAATTCAGTTGGCCAGAATTTTGTTGAGTATTTTTGCATTGATGTTCATGAGGGAGTTTGGTCTGAAGTTTTCCTTCTTTGTTTGGTCTTTGTTTGGCTTAGGTATAAGCGTTATTGTGGCTTCATTGAATGAGTTTGGTAGTGTTCCATGAGTTTCTATTTCGTGGAGTAGTTTGAAGAGTATCAGTATTAGCTCTTCTTTGAAGATCTGATAGAATTCCCTGCTAAACCCATCTGACCTTGGGCTCTTTTTTGATGGGAGACTATTAATGACTGCTTCTATTTCCTCAGGAATTATGGGACTATTTACATGGTTTATCTGATTCTGTTTTAACATTGGCACCTGGTAGGTATCAAGAAAGTTGTCCATTTGATCCTGATTTTCAAACTTTGTTGGGTATAAGTTCTTGTAGTAGGATCTGATGATTTTCTGAATTTCCACAGTTTCTGTTGTTATGTTTCCTTTTTCATTAATGATTTTATTAATTTGGGTGGTGCTTCTTTGCCCTCTGGTTAGTGTGGCTAAGGGTTTATCTATCTTGTTGATTTTCTCAAAGAACCAGCTCCTGGTTTTGTTGATTCTTTGTATAGTTTTTTTTGTTTCTATTTGGGTGATTTTGGCCCTGAGTTTGATTATTTCCTGCCGCCTATTTCTCTTGGATGTAATTGCTTCTTTTTGTTCTAGAGCTTTCAAGTGCTCTATCAAGCTGTTAGTGTAGGCTCTCTTCATTTTCTTTTTGGAGGCACTCAGAGCTATGAGTTTTCCTCTTAGCACTGCTTTCATTGTGTCCCACAAGTTTTGGTATGATGTGTCTTCATTTTCATTGAATTCTAAAAAGTCTTTAATTTCTTTCTTTATTTCTTCTTTGACCAAGCTATCGTTGAGAAGAGCATTGTTCAAAATCCACGTGTATATGTGTTTTTCATTGATTTTGTTTGAACTTAAGACTAGCCTTAGTCTGTGGTGATCTGATAAGGTGCATGGAATAATTTCAATATTTCTGTATCTGTTGAGGCCTGTTTTGTGACCAATTATATGGTCAGTTTTGAAGAAGGTGTCATGAGGTGCCGAGAAGAATGGATATTCTTTTGCTTTAGGGTGGAATGTTCTACAAATATTTGTTAGATCCATTTGGTCCATAACTTCAGTTAGTTTCACTGTGTTTCTGTTTAGTTTCTGTTTCCATGATTTATCCATTGTTGAGAGTGGGGTGTTGAAGTCTCCCACTATTATTGTGTGGGGTGCAATGTGTGCTTTGAGCTTTAGTAAAGTTTCTTTTATGAATGTGGGTGCCCTTGCATTGGGAGCATAGATGTTCAGAACTGAGAACTAATCTTTGTAGACTTTTCCTTTGACCAGAATGAAGTGACCCTCCTTATCTTTTTTGACAACTTTTGGTTGAAAGTCAATTTTATCGGATATAAGAATGGCTACTCCAGCTTGTTTCTTGGGACCATTTGCTTGGAAAATTGTTTTCCAACCTTTGACTCTGAAATAGTGACTGCCTTTGTTTCTTAGGTGGGTTTCTTGTATGCAGCAAAATGTTGGGTTCTGCTTACATATCCAGTCTGTTAGTCTATGTCTTTTTATTGGGGAATTGAGACCATTGATCTTAAGAGATATTAAGGAAAAGTGATTGTTGCTTACTTTTATCTTCTTCGTTAAAGGTGAAATTCTGTTTGTGTAGTTATCTTCTATTGGGTTTGTTGAAAGATTACTTTATTGCTTTTTCTAGGGTGTGGTTTCCTGCCTTGTGTTGGTATTTTCCACCCATTATCCTTTGTAGAGCTGGATTTGTGGAAAGATATTGTGTAAATTTGCTTTTGTCATGGAACATCTTGTTTTCTCCATCTACGGTAATTGAAAGCTTTTCTGGGTATAACAGTCTGTACTGACATTTATGTTCTCTTAGGGTCTGTATGAAGTCTGCCCAGGATCTTCTAATTTTTACTTTATTAGGGATTCTGGTCTGCTTAAATTTCTTGTTGCCATTATGATCTAGATTTAACTTTGGTGAGAGATATATATCAAGAAAAGTATCCACTTCTGTTAGACTTTCTAATTTGGTGGAATATAGGCATTTAAAATATGCTCTTGTGTTCTTTAGATTTCCTGCATCTCTGTTGTTATGAGCTCCTTTTCAATTCTGATTTTATTATTGTATATCCTTTTCACTCTGCCTTTTAGTTAATTTATCTACGGCTTTGTCAATCTTAAGAATTTTTTCAAAAAATCAATTCTTTGTTTCATCAATTCTTTATAATTTTTTTTTTTACTGATTTCAGCCATGAGTTTGATTATTTCTTGTAGTCTACTCTTTTCAGGTATGATATCTTCTTTTTATTCTAGAGTTTTCAGGTGTGCTGTTAAGTTGCTAGTATGAGATCTCTCCAATTTTTCTATGTAGAAAACAATACTATAAACTTGCCTTTTAGAATCACCTAATGGGTTTGTTTATGCTGTCTATTCCTTTTCATTTAATTCTAAAAAGGCTTTAATTTCTTTTTTAATGTTTGATGACCCATATTTCATTCAGTAGTGAGTTGTTTCTTTTTCATGAGTTTGTAAGTTTTCTATTGTTGTTCATATCCAGCTTTAATTTGTGGTAGCTGAATAGGGTGCAGTCTTATTTTAATTTTCTTGTATATATTCAGACATGCTCTGTGTCTGAGTGTGTGGTCAGTTTTGCAGAAAGTTTCATGAGGTGCTGAGAAGAAGGTATGTTTTGTGCTTAAGTGATATGTTCTGTAAATATCTGTAAGAATCATTTGGTCTACAATGTCAGTTAAGGCCAGCATTTCTCTGTTTAATTTTTGTCTGGATGACTTATCTATTAGTGAGAGTGGGGTACTAATGCTTCCCAATCTCAGTGTATGAGGGTCAACATGTAATTTGAGCTGTAGTAGTGTTGCTTTTATGAACTTGGTTTCCTGTTTGTTTGATACATAGACGTTAAGAATCACAATGTTCGCTGGAGAGATGGCTCAGCAGTGGCTACTCTTCCAGAGGTCCTGACTTCAATTCTCAGCAACTACATGAAAGGTCAACACCTGATTTGAGCTGTAGTAGTGTTGCTTTTATGAACTTGGTTACCTGTTTGATACATAGATGTTAAGAACCACAATGTTTGCTGGAGAGATGGCTCCACACTGGCTACTATTCCAGAGGTCCTGACTTCAATTCTCAGCAACTACATGATGGCTCACAACCATCTGCAATGGGATCTGATCCTCTCTTCTGCTGTATCTGAAGACAGTGATAGTGTACTCATATACATAAAACAAATAAATCAAGTATCCATTTCTTTTTCTTATTTTTGGTTTTGAAATCTATTTTGCCAGATATTAAAATGACTATGCTGGCTTAGCTCCTAGGTTTCTATTCTTAGAATATCTTTTACATCCTTTTACCTGGAGTTGATGTCTATCCTTAATGTAAAGTGTGTTTCTTGACTGCAGCAGATGAGAAGGTTCTGTTTTAGAATCCATTGTTAGTCTGTATCTTCTTCTTGGGGAATTGATATCATTGATATTAACAGATATCAATGGTATCAATTGATTGTTGATTTCTATTATTTTGCTGTGGGGTGTGTGTGTGTGTGTGTGTGTGTGTGTGTGTGTGTGTTAGTGTGCTTTGTCCTGTTTTGATTTGTTGCTATGGGATTTTTCATTCCTGTGTTTCCTTGGGAGTGGTTAACCTATTCATGCTTTAGCTTTCCCAGTAGTGCCTTCTCTAGGGCTGGGTATATAAATAGACACTACTTAATTTTGGCTTTATCATGGAACATCTTGTTTTCTCCGTCTGTTTTAAAAGATAGTTTTGCTGAGTAAAGTAATCTGGGCTGGCATGTGTAGTCCCTCAGAGTCTTTAGAACATCTGTCCAGGCCTTTCTGGCTTTCAGAGTCTCCACTGAAAAGTATGTGTTATTGTAATAAGTCTGCCTTTATTTGTTACTTGGGCTTATCTTCTTGTAGTTTTTAAGTTTTTTTCTTTGTTCTGTACAGACACAGTTTTGTTTATTCTGTCTAGAGATGACTTTCTTTTCTGGTATAGTCTATATGGCATTCTGTATATATTCTTGATATCTCCTTCTTTTGGGAAATTTTCTTCTATGATTTTGTTGAAAATAACTTTTGAGACTTTGACCTTTGTTTCTTCTTCTTCTTCTTCTTCTTCTTCTTCTTCTTCTTCTTCTTCTTCTTCTTCTTCTTCTTCTTCTTCTTCTTTTTCTTCTTCTCTTCATCCTCCTTCCTCTTCCTCCTCCTTCCTCCTCCTCCTCCTTCTTCCTCGTCCTCCTCCTTTCTCCTCCTCCTTCTTCCTCCTCCTCCTCCTCCTTTCTCCTCCTCCTTCCTTCCCCTCCTCCTCCTTTCTCCTCCTCCTCCCTCCTCCTCCTCCTCCTCCTCTTCCTCCTCCTCCCCTTCTTCTCTTCCTATTTGTCTTAGATTTGATCTTTTCATGGTGTCCCAGATTTCCTGTATATTTTTTGGCAGGAATATTTTTTTTTTTAGCTTTAACATTTTCTTTGATCCTCCTTGAGTTGCAAAATATTTTATTTCCAGATTTTCCCCAGTTTATGTTTTTGTTATTTCCATGTTCAGGTCTTGAACTGCTTTATTCATTCCCTTCCCAGTTTTTGTGTATTTTCATATAGATTTCTCTAATTGATTTATTTATTCCTTCTTTAAGGACCTCTATCATAACCACAAAGGATATTTAAGGTCTTTTTCTTGTGCCTTGGTTATGCTGCACTACTCGGTGCTTTCTGCAGTAGGGTTGCTGAGCTTCAATGGAGATGTATTGTCTTGGCTTTTGATTATGTTTTTATTCAGGTGTCCAAGCATCAGGGGTTGAGATTTGTGCAATTCTAGGTGCTGATAATCTCTCTTTGTTGCTTTGTTGCTTGATTTTGATTATGGTTACTCTCTGTGGTTCTTAGAAGGGTGTGGTACCTGTGTGGTGCCTAATTTTTCTGAGTTCCTGCCAGGTATGGCCACTGGGTGTTCTTAGTAGATATGTTTCTTGTATTAGGGGCTAACACTTAAAGATGGGAAAAAACTAGGTGTGAGGTGTTGAAGTTGTCGACCAATGGGAGGAAAGGAGGATATTCCACCAGATTCTGCTTAGTCCCCTGAGAATAGGAGAAAAGAGCATAAGGCAACAGTAAGAAGGGCTTGGGGTGAGAGTAGGACATGGAAGAGAGGAGGGAGAATTAAGATCTAAAGCTTGCCCACCTGTTTTGCTGGCCTACTTGCTTCCTTGGTAGGCTTGCCTGGTGGATTCCCAGAGGATGCCCGCTAGAGTAGGTGCTATGGCAACATATTCTCTCTATGAATTGAGAGGAATGTTGGAGGAGAGATCTTGCATGATCAGGTGGAGATGAGGACAGAGAAGAATGGAAGTTTGCAGCAAATAGTCTGCTATAGAGTTAGCATGAGACTAGGGTTTTGGACTTAGTGGGGAGGAAGAAGAGGTAACAATCTAGAGCTAGCCTACCTGCTCCCAAGGCCAGAGTGGCTAGGCGGTTTTCAATTGTTGATTCAATCTTTTTGTTTGATAGTGGCTTATTCCACCTTCACAGATTATCATTTCTAGAAATTTCTTCATGTCTTTGAGGTTTTGTAATTAGATGTTGTACAACTATATATAATTGTATAATTATATATAATCCTATGATACTTCATATTTCAATACTGTAAGTTATAATGCTTCTTTCAGGTATAATTTTATTTCTTCAATATATATTTTTATTAATCTAGCTAAAAGGTTACCTATCTTATCTTTTCAGTGATCATCTTTTTTTAGCTGTAGTTTTATTTATTTTATTGTTTATATAGACTCTGTTTGACTTATCTGCTGAGATCTTTATTTTTCTCTCCTTTCTGCTGATATTGGATATTTTAAATGTATTTTTTACTCTTTAGTTTTATTATGACATTATTTTGAGTATCTTTTTCTCTCTCAGTGTGGGTTTTTATTACTACAAACTTCCATCTCACAACTGTGTTCGCTAATCCCAGATGTCTGATATATTGTGTTTCTATTTATTTTGCATCAGTATGTTTGGTGATTTCTCTTTGGATTTCAGTGTTAAGGAGTTTGGAGTTTGATTTCCATAAAGAGGATTTTCAAATGAAAATGAAATTCTCTTCCCTATATCTTTAGTACTTAGCAGCACATTTTCTCAAATTGTCAATTATGAGAAGATTTGAAAAACTACCTTTCTATAAGGAGAGTTTAAAGGAAAGGAATGTCAGCTATGCTGTCATTTATTCACAGTCCATGTATTCCATCTTTCCTTTACATCTCATTCTCCCAGAAATCCTTTTTCATGTTCTAAAGAGGTGGTATCAGTATGAGATTTACACAGTGTAGAGAATCTGAAAATTTTTGTATTTTTGTTTTATATCACATAAATCAGTAGCACTTTCTTAAACTCAAGTTACTGTGAGAGATGAATAGCAAATGACCCGACTAAAATTTTAGAAGTATGAAGGACAGAGAACTGTGCTCTGTCATATTCCTGGTGGTAACCCTGCTGTCCCTTAGGAAAAGCATTCAGACATTTCTGAAAGACAAAGTTTGAGAGTTAACAAATGGACTCAACAGAAGGACCATCTGAGACCTATGAGGCTAACAAAAGGCCAATTGGGAGAGCATTCATGTGGGATGAATTGTCTGTGTCTTTCAAGTTTTAAATTGTGGGAGTTTCTCATTGTTTCTTGAAGTTGGCTAAGTTCACCTCTGTACCTTGCTAGACTCTCTTTTAGTGGCCTTCTAACTACTGTA